>CM065482.1:33721293-34962564 GCA_032873175.1 Leptopilina drosophilae | reverse complement strand
AGACTTGTTAGACCTTTCTGCAAAAAACACTTAGTGCCTAAATTCTCGCAAAAAATTTTTTCTATGTCTTTTTTGCAAAAAAGTGAATTATGTACTTTTTTCTATGACGAAAAAAATGGGATTTTTTGCTCTAACTATTCTCTAGTGACTGCCAATTAGCTCATTTTTTAGATGCACATTCTTGGGAAGTATATTGACTTAAATTTCAGAGGGCGACACAATCAAAAAATTTTTTTGCAATTTTTTGCAACTTAAAAAAAAATTTTGCAAAAATTTATTTTTTGCATAAAAAATTGGTAGAGTGATCCACCGGGAGGCTCCAGCTCAAAGGATTTTCAAAAATATTAATTTTGTAAAAAGATATGGCCAAATTTCGAAAAATGACGTCACAACCCTCAAAAAGCGCTAGGAATGGGAAGTCAGATTTTTCAAAAAATCTGCAAAATTTCAGATTTCAGCATGTTGCAACTTCAAAATGCTCTAACTTTTTTAATAACCATCCGATTTCGCTCATCTTACGTTTTTCAGACTTGTTAGACCTTTCTGCAAAAAAACACTTAGTGCCTAAATTCTCGCAAAAAATTTTTTCTATGTCTTTTTTGCAAAAAAGTGAATTATGTACTTTTTTCTATGACGAAAACATTGGGATTTTTTGCTCTAACTATTCTCTAGTGACTGCCAATTAGCTCATTTTTTAGATGCACATTCTTGGGAAGTATATTGACTTAAATTTCAGAGGGCGACACAATCAAAAAATTTTTTTGCAATTTTTTGCAACTTAAAAAAAAATTTTGCAAAAATTTATTTTTTGCATAAAAAATTGGTAGAGTGATCCACCGGGAGGCTCCAGCTCAAAGGATTTTCAAAAATATTAATTTTGTAAAAAGATATGGCCAAATTTCGAAAAATGACGTCACAACCCTCAAAAAGCGCTAGGAATGGGAAGTCAGATTTTTCAAAAAATCTGCAAAATTTCAGATTTCAGCATGTTGCAACTTCAAAATGCTCTAACTTTTTTAATAACCATCCGATTTCGCTCATCTTACGTTTTTCAGACTTGTTAGACCTTTCTGCAAAAAACACTTAGTGCCTAAATTCTCGCAAAAAATTTTTTCTATGTCTTTTTTGCAAAAAAGTGAATTATGTACTTTTTTCTATGACGAAAAAATTGGGATTTTTTGCTCTAACTATTCTCTAGTGACTGCCAATTAGCTCATTTTTTAGATGCACATTCTTGGGAAGTATATTGACTTAAATTTCAGAGGGCGACACAATCAAAAAATTTTTTTGCAATTTTTTGCAACTTAAAAAAAAATTTTGCAAAAATTTATTTTTTGCATAAAAAATTGGTAGAGTGATCCACCGGGAGGCTCCAGCTCAAAGGATTTTCAAAAATATTAATTTTGTAAAAAGATATGGCCAAATTTCGAAAAATGACGTCACAACCCTCAAAAAGCGCTAGGAATGGGAAGTCAGATTTTTCAAAAAATCTGCAAAATTTCAGATTTCAGCATGTTGCAACTTCAAAATGCTCTAACTTTTTTAATAACCATCCGATTTCGCTCATCTTACGTTTTTCAGACTTGTTAGACCTTTCTGCAAAAAACACTTAGTGCCTAAATTCTCGCAAAAAATTTTTTCTATGTCTTTTTTGCAAAAAAGTGAATTATGTACTTTTTTCTATGACGAAAACATTGGGATTTTTTGCTCTAACTATTCTCTAGTGACTGCCAATTAGCTCATTTTTTAGATGCACATTCTTGGGAAGTATATTGACTTAAATTTCAGAGGGCGACACAATCAAAAAATTGTTTTTGCAATTTTTTGCAACTTAAAAAAAAATTTTGCAAAAATTTATTTTTTGCATAAAAAATTGGTAGAGTGATCCACCGGGAGGCTCCAGCTCAAAGGATTTTCAAAAATATTAATTTTGTAAAAAGATATGGCCAAATTTCGAAAAATGACGTCACAACCCTCAAAAAGCGCTAGGAATGGGAAGTCAGATTTTTCAAAAAATCTGCAAAATTTCAGATTTCAGCATGTTGCAACTTCAAAATGCTCTAACTTTTTTAATAACCATCCGATTTCGCTCATCTTACGTTTTTCAGACTTGTTAGACCTTTCTGCAAAAAACACTTAGTGCCTAAATTCTCGCAAAAAATTTTTTCTATGTCTTTTTTGCAAAAAAGTGAATTATGTACTTTTTTCTATGACGAAAACATTGGGATTTTTTGCTCTAACTATTCTCTAGTGACTGCCAATTAGCTCATTTTTTAGATGCACATTCTTGGGAAGTATATTGACTTAAATTTCAGAGGGCGACACAATCAAAAAATTTTTTTGCAATTTTTTGCAACTTAAAAAAAAATTTTGCAAAAATTTATTTTTTGCATAAAAAATTGGTAGAGTGATCCACCGGGAGGCTCCAGCTCAAAGGATTTTCAAAAATATTAATTTTGTAAAAAGATATGGCCAAATTTCGAAAAATGACGTCACAACCCTCAAAAAGCGCTAGGAATGGGAAGTCAGATTTTTCAAAAAATCTGCAAAATTTCAGATTTCAGCATGTTGCAACTTCAAAATGCTCTAACTTTTTTAATAACCATCCGATTTCGCTCATCTTACGTTTTTCAGACTTGTTAGACCTTTCTGCAAAAAACACTTAGTGCCTAAATTCTCGCAAAAAATTTTTTCTATGTCTTTTTTGCAAAAAAGTGAATTATATACTTTTTTCTATGACGAAAAAATTGGGATTTTTTGCTCTAACTATTCTCTAGTGACTGCCAATTAGCTCATTTTTTAGATGCACATTCTTGGGAAGTATATTGACTTAAATTTCAGAGGGCGACACAATCAAAAAATTTTTTTGCAATTTTTTGCAACTTAAAAAAAAATTTTGCAAAAATTTATTTTTTGCATAAAAAATTGGTAGAGTGATCCACCGGGAGGCTCCAGCTCAAAGGATTTTCAAAAATATTAATTTTGTAAAAAGATATGGCCAAATTTCGAAAAATGACGTCACAACCCTCAAAAAGCGCTAGGAATGGGAAGTCAGATTTTTCAAAAAATCTGCAAAATTTCAGATTTCAGCATGTTGCAACTTCAAAATGCTCTAACTTTTTTAATAACCATCCGATTTCGCTCATCTTACGTTTTTCAGACTTGTTAGACCTTTCTGCAAAAAACACTTAGTGCCTAAATTCTCGCAAAAAATTTTTTCTATGTCTTTTTTGCAAAAAAGTGAATTATGTACTTTTTTCTATGACGAAAACATTGGGATTTTTTTGCTCTAACTATTCTCTAGTGACTGCCAATTAGCTCATTTTTTAGATGCACATTCTTGGGAAGTATATTGACTTAAATTTCAGAGGGCGACACAATCAAAAAATTTTTTTGCAATTTTTTGCAACTTAAAAAAAAATTTTGCAAAAATTTATTTTTTGCATAAAAAATTGGTAGAGTGATCCACCGGGAGGCTCCAGCTCAAAGGATTTTCAAAAATATTAATTTTGTAAAAAGATATGGCCAAATTTCGAAAAATGACGTCACAACCCTCAAAAAGCGCTAGGAATGGGAAGTCAGATTTTTCAAAAAATCTGCAAAATTTCAGATTTCAGCATGTTGCAACTTCAAAATGCTCTAACTTTTTTAATAACCATCCGATTTCGCTCATCTTACGTTTTTCAGACTTGTTAGACCTTTCTGCAAAAAACACTTAGTGCCTAAATTCTCGCAAAAAATTTTTTCTATGTCTTTTTTGCAAAAAAGTGAATTATGTACTTTTTTCTATGACGAAAACATTGGGATTTTTTGCTCTAACTATTCTCTAGTGACTGCCAATTAGCTCATTTTTTAGATGCACATTCTTGGGAAGTATATTGACTTAAATTTCAGAGGGCGACACAATCAAAAAATTTTTTTGCAATTTTTTGCAACTTAAAAAAAAATTTTGCAAAAATTTATTTTTTGCATAAAAAATTGGTAGAGTGATCCACCGGGAGGCTCCAGCTCAAAGGATTTTCAAAAATATTAATTTTGTAAAAAGATATGGCCAAATTTCGAAAAATGACGTCACAACCCTCAAAAAGCGCTAGGAATGGGAAGTCAGATTTTTCAAAAAATCTGCAAAATTTCAGATTTCAGCATGTTGCAACTTCAAAATGCTCTAACTTTTTTAATAACCATCCGATTTCGCTCATCTTACGTTTTTCAGACTTGTTAGACCTTTCTGCAAAAAACACTTAGTGCCTAAATTCTCGCAAAAAATTTTTTCTATGTCTTTTTTGCAAAAAAGTGAATTATGTACTTTTTTCTATGACGAAAAAAATGGGATTTTTTGCTCTAACTATTCTCTAGTGACTGCCAATTAGCTCATTTTTTAGATGCACATTCTTGGGAAGTATATTGACTTAAATTTCAGAGGGCGACACAATCAAAAAATTTTTTTGCAATTTTTTGCAACTTAAAAAAAAATTTTGCAAAAATTTATTTTTTGCATAAAAAATTGGTAGAGTGATCCACCGGGAGGCTCCAGCTCAAAGGATTTTCAAAAATATTAATTTTGTAAAAAGATATGGCCAAATTTCGAAAAATGACGTCACAACCCTCAAAAAGCGCTAGGAATGGGAAGTCAGATTTTTCAAAAAATCTGCAAAATTTCAGATTTCAGCATGTTGCAACTTCAAAATGCTCTAACTTTTTTAATAACCATCCGATTTCGCTCATCTTACGTTTTTCAGACTTGTTAGACCTTTCTGCAAAAAACACTTAGTGCCTAAATTCTCGCAAAAAATTTTTTCTATGTCTTTTTTGCAAAAAAGTGAATTATATACTTTTTTCTATGACGAAAAAATTGGGATTTTTTGCTCTAACTATTCTCTAGTGACTGCCAATTAGCTCATTTTTTAGATGCACATTCTTGGGAAGTATATTGACTTAAATTTCAGAGGGCGACACAATCAAAAAATTTTTTTGCAATTTTTTGCAACTTAAAAAAAAATTTTGCAAAAATTTATTTTTTGCATAAAAAATTGGTAGAGTGATCCACCGGGAGGCTCCAGCTCAAAGGATTTTCAAAAATATTAATTTTGTAAAAAGATATGGCCAAATTTCGAAAAATGACGTCACAACCCTCAAAAAGCGCTAGGAATGGGAAGTCAGATTTTTCAAAAAATCTGCAAAATTTCAGATTTCAGCATGTTGCAACTTCAAAATGCTCTAACTTTTTTAATAACCATCCGATTTCGCTCATCTTACGTTTTTCAGACTTGTTAGACCTTTCTGCAAAAAAACACTTAGTGCCTAAATTCTCGCAAAAAATTTTTTCTATGTCTTTTTTGCAAAAAAGTGAATTATATACTTTTTTCTATGACGAAAAAATTGGGATTTTTTGCTCTAACTATTCTCTAGTGACTGCCAATTAGCTCATTTTTTAGATGCACATTCTTGGGAAGTATATTGACTTAAATTTCAGAGGGCGACACAATCAAAAAATTTTTTTGCAATTTTTTGCAACTTAAAAAAAAATTTTGCAAAAATTTATTTTTTGCATAAAAAATTGGTAGAGTGATCCACCGGGAGGCTCCAGCTCAAAGGATTTTCAAAAATATTAATTTTGTAAAAAGATATGGCCAAATTTCGAAAAATGACGTCACAACCCTCAAAAAGCGCTAGGAATGGGAAGTCAGATTTTTCAAAAAATCTGCAAAATTTCAGATTTCAGCATGTTGCAACTTCAAAATGCTCTAACTTTTTTAATAACCATCCGATTTCGCTCATCTTACGTTTTTCAGACTTGTTAGACCTTTCTGCAAAAAACACTTAGTGCCTAAATTCTCGCAAAAAATTTTTTCTATGTCTTTTTTGCAAAAAAGTGAATTATGTACTTTTTTCTATGACGAAAACATTGGGATTTTTTGCTCTAACTATTCTCTAGTGACTGCCAATTAGCTCATTTTTTAGATGCACATTCTTGGGAAGTATATTGACTTAAATTTCAGAGGGCGACACAATCAAAAAATTTTTTTGCAATTTTTTGCAACTTAAAAAAAAATTTTGCAAAAATTTATTTTTTGCATAAAAAATTGGTAGAGTGATCCACCGGGAGGCTCCAGCTCAAAGGATTTTCAAAAATATTAATTTTGTAAAAAGATATGGCCAAATTTCGAAAAATGACGTCACAACCCTCAAAAAGCGCTAGGAATGGGAAGTCAGATTTTTCAAAAAATCTGCAAAATTTCAGATTTCAGCATGTTGCAACTTCAAAATGCTCTAACTTTTTTAATAACCATCCGATTTCGCTCATCTTACGTTTTTCAGACTTGTTAGACCTTTCTGCAAAAAACACTTAGTGCCTAAATTCTCGCAAAAAATTTTTTCTATGTCTTTTTTGCAAAAAAGTGAATTATGTACTTTTTTCTATGACGAAAAAATTGGAATTTTTTGCTCTAACTATTCTCTAGTGACTGCCAATTAGCTCATTTTTTAGATGCACATTCTTGGGAAGTATATTGACTTAAATTTCAGAGGGCGACACAATCAAAAAATTTTTTTGCAATTTTTTGCAACTTAAAAAAAAATTTTGCAAAAATTTATTTTTTGCATAAAAAATTGGTAGAGTGATCCACCGGGAGGCTCCAGCTCAAAGGATTTTCAAAAATATTAATTTTGTAAAAAGATATGGCCAAATTTCGAAAAATGACGTCACAACCCTCAAAAAGCGCTAGGAATGGGAAGTCAGATTTTTCAAAAAATCTGCAAAATTTCAGATTTCAGCATGTTGCAACTTCAAAATGCTCTAACTTTTTTAATAACCATCCGATTTCGCTCATCTTACGTTTTTCAGACTTGTTAGACCTTTCTGCAAAAAAACACTTAGTGCCTAAATTCTCGCAAAAAATTTTTTCTATGTCTTTTTTGCAAAAAAGTGAATTATGTACTTTTTTCTATGACGAAAACATTGGGATTTTTTGCTCTAACTATTCTCTAGTGACTGCCAATTAGCTCATTTTTTAGATGCACATTCTTGGGAAGTATATTGACTTAAATTTCAGAGGGCGACACAATCAAAAAATTGTTTTTGCAATTTTTTGCAACTTAAAAAAAAATTTTGCAAAAATTTATTTTTTGCATAAAAAATTGGTAGAGTGATCCACCGGGAGGCTCCAGCTCAAAGGATTTTCAAAAATATTAATTTTGTAAAAAGATATGGCCAAATTTCGAAAAATGACGTCACAACCCTCAAAAAGCGCTAGGAATGGGAAGTCAGATTTTTCAAAAAATCTGCAAAATTTCAGATTTCAGCATGTTGCAACTTCAAAATGCTCTAACTTTTTTAATAACCATCCGATTTCGCTCATCTTACGTTTTTCAGACTTGTTAGACCTTTCTGCAAAAAACACTTAGTGCCTAAATTCTCGCAAAAAATTTTTTCTATGTCTTTTTTGCAAAAAAGTGAATTATGTACTTTTTTCTATGACGAAAAAATTGGAATTTTTTGCTCTAACTATTCTCTAGTGACTGCCAATTAGCTCATTTTTTAGATGCACATTCTTGGGAAGTATATTGACTTAAATTTCAGAGGGCGACACAATCAAAAAATTGTTTTTGCAATTTTTTGCAACTTAAAAAAAAATTTTGCAAAAATTTATTTTTTGCATAAAAAATTGGTAGAGTGATCCACCGGGAGGCTCCAGCTCAAAGGATTTTCAAAAATATTAATTTTGTAAAAAGATATGGCCAAATTTCGAAAAATGACGTCACAACCCTCAAAAAGCGCTAGGAATGGGAAGTCAGATTTTTCAAAAAATCTGCAAAATTTCAGATTTCAGCATGTTGCAACTTCAAAATGCTCTAACTTTTTTAATAACCATCCGATTTCGCTCATCTTACGTTTTTCAGACTTGTTAGACCTTTCTGCAAAAAACACTTAGTGCCTAAATTCTCGCAAAAAATTTTTTCTATGTCTTTTTTGCAAAAAAGTGAATTATGTACTTTTTTCTATGACGAAAAAATTGGAATTTTTTGCTCTAACTATTCTCTAGTGACTGCCAATTAGCTCATTTTTTAGATGCACATTCTTGGGAAGTATATTGACTTAAATTTCAGAGGGCGACACAATCAAAAAACTGTTTTTGCAATTTTCTGCAACTTAAAAAAAAATTTTGCAAAAATTTATTTTTTGCATAAAAAATTGGTAGAGTGATCCACCGGGAGGCTCCAGCTCAAAGGATTTTCAAAAATATTAATTTTGTAAAAAGATATGGCCAAATTTCGAAAAATGACGTCACAACCCTCAAAAAGCGCTAGGAATGGGAAGTCAGATTTTTCAAAAAATCTGCAAAATTTCAGATTTCAGCATGTTGCAACTTCAAAATGCTCTAACTTTTTTAATAACCATCCGATTTCGCTCATCTTACGTTTTTCAGACTTGTTAGACCTTTCTGCAAAAAACACTTAGTGCCTAAATTCTCGCAAAAAATTTTTTCTATGTCTTTTTTGCAAAAAAGTGAATTATATACTTTTTTCTATGACGAAAAAATTGGGATTTTTTGCTCTAACTATTCTCTAGTGACTGCCAATTAGCTCATTTTTTAGATGCACATTCTTGGGAAGTATATTGACTTAAATTTCAGAGGGCGACACAATCAAAAAATTGTTTTTGCAATTTTTTGCAACTTAAAAAAAAATTTTGCAAAAATTTATTTTTTGCATAAAAAATTGGTAGAGTGATCCACCGGGAGGCTCCAGCTCAAAGGATTTTCAAAAATATTAATTTTGTAAAAAGATATGGCCAAATTTCGAAAAATGACGTCACAACCCTCAAAAAGCGCTAGGAATGGGAAGTCAGATTTTTCAAAAAATCTGCAAAATTTCAGATTTCAGCATGTTGCAACTTCAAAATGCTCTAACTTTTTTAATAACCATCCGATTTCGCTCATCTTACGTTTTTCAGACTTGTTAGACCTTTCTGCAAAAAACACTTAGTGCCTAAATTCTCGCAAAAAATTTTTTCTATGTCTTTTTTGCAAAAAAGTGAATTATATACTTTTTTCTATGACGAAAAAATTGGGATTTTTTGCTCTAACTATTCTCTAGTGACTGCCAATTAGCTCATTTTTTAGATGCACATTCTTGGGAAGTATATTGACTTAAATTTCAGAGGGCGACACAATCAAAAAACTGTTTTTGCAATTTTTTGCAACTTAAAAAAAAATTTTGCAAAAATTTATTTTTTGCATAAAAAATTGGTAGAGTGATCCACCGGGAGGCTCCAGCTCAAAGGATTTTCAAAAATATTAATTTTGTAAAAAGATATGGCCAAATTTCGAAAAATGACGTCACAACCCTCAAAAAGCGCTAGGAATGGGAAGTCAGATTTTTCAAAAAATCTGCAAAATTTCAGATTTCAGCATGTTGCAACTTCAAAATGCTCTAACTTTTTTAATAACCATCCGATTTCGCTCATCTTACGTTTTTCAGACTTGTTAGACCTTTCTGCAAAAAACACTTAGTGCCTAAATTCTCGCAAAAAATTTTTTCTATGTCTTTTTTGCAAAAAAGTGAATTATGTACTTTTTTCTATGACGAAAAAATTGGGAATTTTTTGCTCTAACTATTCTCTAGTGACTGCCAATTAGCTCATTTTTTAGATGCACATTCTTGGGAAGTATATTGACTTAAATTTCAGAGGGCGACACAATCAAAAAATTTTTTTGCAATTTTTTGCAACTTAAAAAAAAATTTTGCAAAAATTTATTTTTTGCATAAAAAATTGGTAGAGTGATCCACCGGGAGGCTCCAGCTCAAAGGATTTTCAAAAATATTAATTTTGTAAAAAGATATGGCCAAATTTCGAAAAATGACGTCACAACCCTCAAAAAGCGCTAGGAATGGGAAGTCAGATTTTTCAAAAAATCTGCAAAATTTCAGATTTCAGCATGTTGCAACTTCAAAATGCTCTAACTTTTTTAATAACCATCCGATTTCGCTCATCTTACGTTTTTCAGACTTGTTAGACCTTTCTGCAAAAAACACTTAGTGCCTAAATTCTCGCAAAACATTTTTTCTATGTCTTTTTTGCAAAAAAGTGAATTATGTACTTTTTTCTATGACGAAAACATTGGGATTTTTTGCTCTAACTATTCTCTAGTGACTGCCAATTAGCTCATTTTTTAGATGCACATTCTTGGGAAGTATATTGACTTAAATTTCAGAGGGCGACACAATCAAAAAATTGTTATTGCAATTTTTTGCAACTTAAAAAAAAATTTTGCAAAAATTTATTTTTTGCATAAAAAATTGGTAGAGTGATCCACCGGGAGGCTCCAGCTCAAAGGATTTTCAAAAATATTAATTTTGTAAAAAGATATGGCCAAATTTCGAAAAATGACGTCACAACCCTCAAAAAGCGCTAGGAATGGGAAGTCAGATTTTTCAAAAAATCTGCAAAATTTCAGATTTCAGCATGTTGCAACTTCAAAATGCTCTAACTTTTTTAATAACCATCCGATTTCGCTCATCTTACGTTTTTCAGACTTGTTAGACCTTTCTGCAAAAAACACTTAGTGCCTAAATTCTCGCAAAAAATTTGTTCTATGTCTTTTTTGCAAAAAAGTGAATTATGTACTTTTTTCTATGACGAAAAAATTGGAATTTTTTGCTCTAACTATTCTCTAGTGACTGCCAATTAGCTCATTTTTTAGATGCACATTCTTGGGAAGTATATCGACTTAAATTTCAGAGGGCGACACAATCAAAAAATTTTTTTGCAATTTTTTGCAACTTAAAAAAAAATTTTGCAAAAATTTATTTTTTGCATAAAAAATTGGTAGAGTGATCCACCGGGAGGCTCCAGCTCAAAGGATTTTCAAAAATATTAATTTTGTAAAAAGATATGGCCAAATTTCGAAAAATGACGTCACAACCCTCAAAAAGCGCTAGGAATGGGAAGTCAGATTTTTCAAAAAATCTGCAAAATTTCAGATTTCAGCATGTTGCAACTTCAAAATGCTCTAACTTTTTTAATAACCATCCGATTTCGCTCATCTTACGTTTTTCAGACTTGTTAGACCTTTCTGCAAAAAACACTTAGTGCCTAAATTCTCGCAAAAAATTTTTTCTATGTCTTTTTTGCAAAAAAGTGAATTATGTACTTTTTTCTATGACGAAAACATTGGAATTTTTTGCTCTAACTATTCTCTAGTGACTGCCAATTAGCTCATTTTTTAGATGCACATTCTTGGGAAGTATATTGACTTAAATTTTAGAGGGCGACACAATCAAAAAATTTTTTTGAAATTTTTTGCAACTTGAAAAAAAATTTTGCAAAAATTTATTTTTTGCATAAAAAATTGGTAGAGTGATCCACCGGGAGGCTCCAGCTCAAAGGATTTTCAAAAATATTAATTTTGTAAAAAGATATGGCCAAATTTCGAAAAATGACGTCACAACCCTCAAAAAGCGCTAGGAATGGGAAGTCAGATTTTTCAAAAAATCTGCAAAATTTCAGATTTCAGCATGTTGCAACTTCAAAATGCTCTAACTTTTTTAATAACCATCCGATTTCGCTCATCTTACGTTTTTCAGACTTGTTAGACCTTTCTGCAAAAAACACTTAGTGCCTAAATTCTCGCAAAAAATTTTTTCTATGTCTTTTTTGCAAAAAAGTGAATTATGTACTTTTTTCTATGACGAAAAAATTGGAATTTTTTGCTCTAACTATTCTCTAGTGACTGCCAATTAGCTCATTTTTTAGATGCACATTCTTGGGAAGTATATTGACTTAAATTTCAGAGGGCGACACAATCAAAAAATTTTTTTGCAATTTTTTGCAACTTAAAAAAAAATTTTGCAAAAATTTATTTTTTGCATAAAAAATTGGTAGAGTGATCCACCGGGAGGCTCCAGCTCAAAGGATTTTCAAAAATATTAATTTTGTAAAAAGATATGGCCAAATTTCGAAAAATGACGTCACAACCCTCAAAAAGCGCTAGGAATGGGAAGTCAGATTTTTCAAAAAATCTGCAAAATTTCAGATTTCAGCATGTTGCAACTTCAAAATGCTCTAACTTTTTTAATAACCATCCGATTTCGCTCATCTTACGTTTTTCAGACTTGTTAGACCTTTCTGCAAAAAACACTTAGTGCCTAAATTCTCGCAAAAAATTTTTTCTATGTCTTTTTTGCAAAAAAGTGAATTATGTACTTTTTTCTATGACGAAAAAATTGGAATTTTTTGCTCTAACTATTCTCTAGTGACTGCCAATTAGCTCATTTTTTAGATGCACATTCTTGGGAAGTATATTGACTTAAATTTCAGAGGGCGACACAATCAAAAAATTTTTTTGCAATTTTTTGCAACTTAAAAAAAAATTTTGCAAAAATTTATTTTTTGCATAAAAAATTGGTAGAGTGATCCACCGGGAGGCTCCAGCTCAAAGGATTTTCAAAAATATTAATTTTGTAAAAAGATATGGCCAAATTTCGAAAAATGACGTCACAACCCTCAAAAAGCGCTAGGAATGGGAAGTCAGATTTTTCAAAAAATCTGCAAAATTTCAGATTTCAGCATGTTGCAACTTCAAAATGCTCTAACTTTTTTAATAACCATCCGATTTCGCTCATCTTACGTTTTTCAGACTTGTTAGACCTTTCTGCAAAAAACACTTAGTGCCTAAATTCTCGCAAAAAATTTTTTCTATGTCTTTTTTGCAAAAAAGTGAATTATGTACTTTTTTCTATGACGAAAAAATTGGAATTTTTTGCTCTAACTATTCTCTAGTGACTGCCAATTAGCTCATTTTTTAGATGCACATTCTTGGGAAGTATATTGACTTAAATTTCAGAGGGCGACACAATCAAAAAATTTTTTTGCAATTTTTTGCAACTTAAAAAAAAATTTTGCAAAAATTTATTTTTTGCATAAAAAATTGGTAGAGTGATCCACCGGGAGGCTCCAGCTCAAAGGATTTTCAAAAATATTAATTTTGTAAAAAGATATGGCCAAATTTCGAAAAATGACGTCACAACCCTCAAAAAGCGCTAGGAATGGGAAGTCAGATTTTTCAAAAAATCTGCAAAATTTCAGATTTCAGCATGTTGCAACTTCAAAATGCTCTAACTTTTTTAATAACCATCCGATTTCGCTCATCTTACGTTTTTCAGACTTGTTAGACCTTTCTGCAAAAAACACTTAGTGCCTAAATTCTCGCAAAAATTTTTTTCTATATCTTCTTTGCAAAAAAGTGAATTATGTACTTTTTTCTATGACGAAAAAATTGGAATTTTTTGCTCTAACTATTCTCTAGTGACTGCCAATTAGCTCATTTTTTAGATGCACATTCTTGGGAAGTATATTGACTTAAATTTCAGAGGGCGACACAATCAAAAAATTTTTTTGCAATTTTTTGCAACTTAAAAAAAAATTTTGCAAAAATTTATTTTTTGCATAAAAAATTGGTAGAGTGATCCACCGGGAGGCTCCAGCTCAAAGGATTTTCAAAAATATTAATTTTGTAAAAAGATATGGCCAAATTTCGAAAAATGACGTCACAACCCTCAAAAAGCGCTAGGAATGGGAAGTCAGATTTTTCAAAAAATCTGCAAAATTTCAGATTTCAGCATGTTGCAACTTCAAAATGCTCTAACTTTTTTAATAACCATCCGATTTCGCTCATCTTACGTTTTTCAGACTTGTTAGACCTTTCTGCAAAAAACACTTAGTGCCTAAATTCTCGCAAAAAATTTTTTCTATGTCTTTTTTGCAAAAAAGTGAATTATGTACTATTTTCTATGACGAAAAAATTGGAATTTTTTGCTCTAACTATTCTCTAGTGACTGCCAATTAGCTCATTTTTTAGATGCACATTCTTGGGAAGTATATTGACTTAAATTTCAGAGGGCGACACAATCAAAAAATTTTTTTGCAATTTTTTGCAACTTAAAAAAAAATTTTGCAAAAATTTATTTTTTGCATAAAAAATTGGTAGAGTGATCCACCGGGAGGCTCCAGCTCAAAGGATTTTCAAAAATATTAATTTTGTAAAAAGATATGGCCAAATTTCGAAAAATGACGTCACAACCCTCAAAAAGCGCTAGGAATGGGAAGTCAGATTTTTCAAAAAATCTGCAAAATTTCAGATTTCAGCATGTTGCAACTTCAAAATGCTCTAACTTTTTTAATAACCATCCGATTTCGCTCATCTTACGTTTTTCAGACTTGTTAGACCTTTCTGCAAAAAACACTTAGTGCCTAAATTCTCGCAAAAATTTTTTTGTATATCTTTTTTGCAAAAAAGTGAATTATGTACTTTTTTCTATGACGAAAACATTGGAATTTTTTGCTCTAACTATTCTCTAGTGACTGCCAATTAGCTCATTTTTTAGATGCACATTCTTGGGAAGTATATTGACTTAAATTTCAGAGGGCGACACAATCAAAAAATTTTTTTGCAATTTTTTGCAACTTAAAAAAAAATTTTGCAAAAATTTATTTTTTGCATAAAAAATTGGTAGAGTGATCCACCGGGAGGCTCCAGCTCAAAGGATTTTCAAAAATATTAATTTTGTAAAAAGATATGGCCAAATTTCGAAAAATGACGTCACAACCCTCAAAAAGCGCTAGGAATGGGAAGTCAGATTTTTCAAAAAATCTGCAAAATTTCAGATTTCAGCATGTTGCAACTTCAAAATGCTCTAACTTTTTTAATAACCATCCGATTTCGCTCATCTTACGTTTTTCAGACTTGTTAGACCTTTCTGCAAAAAACACTTAGTGCCTAAATTCTCGCAAAAAATTTTTTCTATGTCTTTTTTGCAAAAAAGTGAATTATGTACTTTTTTCTATGACGAAAACATTGGGATTTTTTGCTCTAACTATTCTCTAGTGACTGCCAATTAGCTCATTTTTTAGATGCACATTCTTGGGAAGTATATTGACTTAAATTTCAGAGGGCGACACAATCAAAAAATTTTTTTGCAATTTTTTGCAACTTAAAAAAAAATTTTGCAAAAATTTATTTTTTGCATAAAAAATTGGTAGAGTGATCCACCGGGAGGCTCCAGCTCAAAGGATTTTCAAAAATATTAATTTTGTAAAAAGATATGGCCAAATTTCGAAAAATGACGTCACAACCCTCAAAAAGCGCTAGGAATGGGAAGTCAGATTTTTCAAAAAATCTGCAAAATTTCAGATTTCAGCATGTTGCAACTTCAAAATGCTCTAACTTTTTTAATAACCATCCGATTTCGCTCATCTTACGTTTTTCAGACTTGTTAGACCTTTCTGCAAAAAACACTTAGTGCCTAAATTCTCGCAAAAAATTTTTTCTATGTCTTTTTTGCAAAAAAGTGAATTATGTACTTTTTTCTATGACGAAAACATTGGGATTTTTTGCTCTAACTATTCTCTAGTGACTGCCAATTAGCTCATTTTTTAGATGCACATTCTTGGGAAGTATATTGACTTAAATTTCAGAGGGCGACACAATCAAAAAATTTTTTTGCAATTTTTTGCAACTTAAAAAAAAATTTTGCAAAAATTTATTTTTTGCATAAAAAATTGGTAGAGTGATCCACCGGGAGGCTCCAGCTCAAAGGATTTTCAAAAATATTAATTTTGTAAAAAGATATGGCCAAATTTCGAAAAATGACGTCACAACCCTCAAAAAGCGCTAGGAATGGAAAGTCAGATTTTTCAAAAAATCTGCAAAATTTCGGATTTCAGCATGTAGCCAACTTCGAAATGCTCTAACTTTTTTAATAACTATCCGATTTCGCTCATCCTCCGTTTTTCAGACTTGTTAGGCCTTTCTGCAATGAACACTTGGTGCCTAAAAAAAATCTGAAATGGATATAGAATCACACGAGGGCAAATTAATTTTGTATAATTTAGCTAATAAACCGTCTTCTCAATTGCGAAATAAATTAAAAAATATTAAAAATGAACAAGAAGCAGACTCAATTTTAAAAGTAAAAATTGCAGATTTTAAAACGGGTAAAACAAAACGTTTCTCGATTGATCAAAATTTATTATATTTTATTGCGGGTGATAATAAAAAACTATGTTTAACTATAAGTTAAGTTAATGATTTAATTGACGAAACTCATGAAATGTAAGGACATTATGGTCCTTTACCAACTTCTAAAGGGTTTTTTAAATACATCTTGTCTACTATAGATGCATTTAGTAAATTTGTAAAATTTTCCCTATTAGAAAAATGACAACAAAAGCGCTAATTAATAAAATTTTCAATCATCATGTTAAAAATTTCGGAAAACCAGAAAAAATAATGTCGGACCACGGTACGCAATTTACATCAGAGATATGGACTAACAAACTAAAAGAAGAAGGGATACAACCAGTGTTTTTATCTATCAGACATCCGCGGTGAATTATTGTAGAAAGAATTCACAGGGAATTATCAAGATTCTTCAGAACGTTAACAAAAGGTAGGCACAATTCATGGTTAAATTGGGTGAAAATCATAAAAGATTGTATCAATGAAACACATCATGAGACTACTGAGTTTACGCCTGTGGAGTTATATCTCAAGAAAAAGCCGAAACGCGTGTGGGAGAAATGGTTAAACTTAGCACCGATTCCGAAAGAAATGGATTATGAAAGATAATTAGAATTAGCGTACGACAATATCTGTAAAAAAGGTAAGAAAAGAGCGGAAAAATTTAATATTTCGCATAAGATAACAGAATTTAAAGTTGGAGATAAAGTATTAATTAAACTACTTAATAAATCTGACAAGGAGAATAAAATCATTGCAAATTTTTTGCAAGTATATGAAGATCCTTATGAAATAAAAAAAGTTATTAAAAAAGCACTTACATATTATGGGATTCAAAATTAAAAATTGATAAGGGAATGTACCACTTAAAGAAATACGTTGTAAGAAGTGAAAAAAGTGAATCTAGTTAACATAAAAACAATAAATAAATGTAAATAACTAAATTAAGTAAAAAAAATAATAAACAAATAAAGTGTTATAAAAACTAAATTTTATTAGAATATAGTTTAAAGATTTTAAATATAAAGTTTAAGTGAAAATAAAAGTGATAGTGATGTGTATTTGATATTTTGATTATATCAATATCAACACATACAAATAAAAGAAGAAGAGGATAACACAAATGAAAGTGATAGAGACACTAAAAATTAGTTCGTGGCAAAATAAAATTGAAATATAAATTACTAAGCATGTAAAAAAAGAGTTGAAATATACAAAAAAATAATAATAATAATAAATAAATAATAAAAAAAGTGTAAATATTGTTAAAATAAAAATAGTTTGTATAAAAAAAATAATAAATAATAATAATAAATAAACTTTTAAAAAAAATATTTATTGAAAAAAGTAAGAATTAAAGATAAGAGAATAAAAAATTGAATTAAAAATAAGGTGATATAAAAGCATGCATCACTATAATTTATTTGTTTTGATATTGTGAAAACAAAATAGAATATAAGGTGTCAATGAATATGGTTTTTGATTTGTCAATTTTCGTTTATTTATTTTGAGGGTGTTTTTGTTGGTGACATTTAAAAGTATATCAGAATTAAGAAATAAACAATTTGGTAGATAGATCGTGCAGAATATTAACAGTTAAGGTCTACAATAATATAGAGGGTATAATATCAAAAATTTAATAAACGAATTAGTATGTCTAGAATAGTGACAGTGAAAAGAGGTGATCTGTGTCGTGCGTTTAAATTGGATTTTCAAGACCTCAGGTATTTAAAATTTTCTTTAATTTAAATTAAAATATATATTAAAAGAAAAGAAAAGAAAAATTATAGAAACATTTGCTAGAAGAAATTGATTTATTAACAATAATATAAAGTTATAAATTCATTTAAATATGAAAAAAATATTTGTCTTTTCTGCTAGAAAATGAAAGTAATAAGATTTTCAAGACCTCAGGTATTTAAATTTTTTTTTAATTTTAATTAAAATATATATTAAAAGAAAAGAAAAGAAAAATTATAAAAACATTTGCTAGAAGAAATTGATTTATTAACAATAATATAAAGTTATAAATTCATTTAAATAAGAAAAAAATATTTGTCTTTTCTTCTAGAAAATGAAAGTAATAAGGTCGGACGTAGGAACGATGCCTTTAAAGTTTAGGATATCTGATAAATATGTATCTAAACGGCCACCTGCGATATCAGATGATATCTTAAATACAGAAAGGGAGGTTTTGAAAAGTGCAGGCACGAAGAATGCATGTACACAGACACCATGAGAGATAGGAAAAATTAATAATAAAAAATTGAATTCAAAAGCTAGGAGAAATAAAAAAAATAAAGAAAAAAACCGAGAATTGTAAAAGTTGAAAATTTTAAACAGAAAGTTGTACTTGTAAAAGAAGTGGATAAAAATATCCAAAATTTGTTTAAAAAAATTGAAAAACATTTTGAATAAAATGCAATAACCTTATTTTAATGTCTATTAATTATTTACTAAATATCTTAATTTTACTATCTTACTGTTACGTGTTTTAAAAAAAATAATAATAATAAAAATGTTCAAGATGAATTTTTTTTCAATTAAAAATAGTTAAATAGTAAATGTATATATTTTTTTTATAAATTGTTTTATAAGAATGTCGCTTCAGCCGAGAATTGTGAGAGGTGAGGATGTAGTCACTACCAGGGAATCATTTCCTTCAAAATTACTGAGGTCTGGAAAGTGTGAGGTTAAAATGGTAGAACCATTTAGCCCATCTTTTATGAGGGTTACTACATCAGAATTGATGGAGGAGCAAAGAAGATTGAAAAAAGAGCTAAAAGAATTTTATGTTGAGAGAAAGCAAGAGTTAAGAATTGATTTTGGAAATGAGAATATAGATTTTTCGGGATTACCAATTGTTTACAAAACGGCTCAGAATAAATATGCAAGGGGGCATATAATGCTCATTAATACGAGAATTAACAACGCAGTGCTTATTTACGATATTGACGACCATAAACATTATCACATATCAGCCAATTTTATTGTAACTTTGCAGATTTGTAGTTTTTGACCTTCTGAACAAAAAATGTATGGGACAAAATTCAAAATAATGACCAGTTTTTGAGATACAGACGGTCAAAGTTCAAAAAAATCAAATAATGGGTATTAGTCGTTCAAGAATGTTTTGTTGACAAAAGTGAATTGAAATCGCTTGAAACTGGTTACTCGGGGGTTTTTAAGGTCGCTGATGACAAATAATATGTTGGATTTTCAAAATTCAAAATGGCAACTCCAATATGGCGGACATATTTTGGAAAAGTGAATTGAAATCGCTTGAAACTGGTTACTTGGAGGTTTTTAAGGTCGCTGATAACGAATATGATGTTGGATTTTCAAAATGCAAAATGGCGACTCCAATATGGCGGACATATTTTAGAAAAGTCAATTGAAATCGCTTGAAACTGGTTTCTCGGGGTTTTTTAAGGTCGCTGATAACGAATATGGTGTTGGATTTTCAAAATTCAAAAATGGCGACTCCAATATGGCGGACATATTTTAGAAAAGTCAATTGAAATCGCTTGAAACTGGTTTCTCGGGGTTTTTTAAGGTCGCTGATGACAAATATGATGTTGGATTTTCAAAATTCAAAATGACAACTCCAATATGGCGGACATATTTTAGAAAAGTGAATTGAAATCGCTTGAAACTGGTTACTTGGGGGGTTTTTAAGGTCGCTGATAACGAATATGATGTTGGATTTTCAAAATTCAAAATGGCGACTCTAATATGGCGGACATATTTTAGAAAAGTCAATTGAAATCGCTTCAAACTGGTTTCTCGGGGGTTTTTAAGGTCGCTGATAACGAATATGATGTTACATTGGTAAAAACACACTTAGGTAGAGAGAAAAAATAGACAAAGAGAGGGGAAGAATCTAATAGCTTAGTAAAATGTTAGAAAGAAACGTAGAAATATATACAGATAGTTGTAACATAAGGTGATAAAACAGTTTAAGGCAAGATCAAAAAATAATTCAACAGTTTAAAGAATTAGTATGTGATTTAGCCGTTGAAGGCAAAATCATGAACTAATTCAGCCAATTAAGGCAAGATCAAAATGTGATTCAGCCGTTGAAGGCAAAATCATAAACTGATTCAGCCAATTAAGGCAAGATCAAAAAGTTATTCAGCCGTTGAAGGCAAAACCATGAACTGATTCAGCCAATTAAGGCAAGATCAAAAAGTGATTCAGCCGTTGAAGGCAAAACCATGAACTGATTCAGCCAATTAAGGCAAGATCAAAAAGTGATTCAGCCGGTGAAGGCAAAACCATGAACTGATTTAGCCAATTAAGGCAAGATCAAAAAGTGATTCAGCTAATTAAGGCAAAATCATGAACTGATTCAGCCAATTAAGGCAAGAACAAAAAGTGATTCAGCCGTTGAAGGCAAAATCATAAACTGTTTCAGCCAATTAAGGCAAGAACAAAAAGTGATTCAGCTAATTAAGGCAAAATCATGAACTGATTTAGCCAATTAAGGCAAGATCCAGAATGAGTTGAAAATAATATTAGACTTTTTTTACTCGTTTATTATTTCAACTCTTTCTGCATTATCAATGTTGTGTGCTCTGTCTGCTGCATCAAGTATGTGGTTTAGAAGTGACGTGTCCGGATACTTTACATTTTCTTGATGCCGTGCACATCGCAGGAACCAAAAGATGCTTGCCACGTGGGCACACGAACCAAGTGTCCTTGCTGCAGTATGACAAGTACAATAGTATCCTAGAATTCGGTCATTGTTATTGTTGGGATCATCATTGTGCTTATTTATTTGAAAAGAAATAAACGTTTGATGTCTAGTTGCGTTTCCGAAGCGAGAATATGTTCTAATTCTTAGAAAGCCGGGTTCATTTAAGTGTTCATCGAACTGGAATTCTTCGTCGTTTTCTCTTTCCACTTTATCTTGAATATAAGAAGGTGCTAAACTGACTTGGTACACTCCGATCATTAAATCTTAATATTAATAATAATCTTAATATTAATTTAATATTGTCCACACTTAAAATTGGGAATTCTACTGCATGGTTGCGATTTAAGCGTCTCCATTGGGCATTTCGCATTCGGAGGTTATCCAGTTCCACTAGGGTTTGAACAACGTTAGGTGTTTGTGATTGCACTAACATTCGTCTAGCAAGCTTAACAGTAGCACCTTCCATATGAATCAGTGGATGAAAACGATTTAAAATAGCTCCTGCTATACAATAAAAACTATTAAGATTTTTTGCATGACAGATGCTAATAGTTCCAGCGAGGAACTTGAAAACTAATCGAAAGTGTGCATTTCTAGCTTCCACGATCCATCGACTCTTCGTAACCAAACGAGATGCGTTAGCATCTTCTGTGGTTAGTTGCCTCTCACCTCGATTAAGAACAGCTGGCATTTTGATGTTGATTCCCAAACGCTCCAAAAGTGGCCTCACATCGCGATATCCTCTATCAACTAGCAATATATAACCGTTTTGACACCACTCTCTTAATGTATCAACATTATTTTCAAATTGTTGTCGCAAGATCTGAGCATCATTATTTCTAGCATCAGAGAAGTGTGGTCCGAAAATTGACAAAATATAGCCGCCAGGAGCCACCAACATGGTGGCTTTTAATAAATGTTTCCCTTTGTGAAGGGAATATGATTGACGCACTACTCGAAAGTTTGTACTTTTTTGCATATACGCGTATGTTGTATCAATGGCAATAATAGCCTTAGCTTTATTCGGTTCAGGGTTGTATAAAGCATTAGCGAAATCAGTAACATGCCTATCTATAAACTCCTGGTGGGTTATTGATCTGATGCCAATATTTTCGGGAACAAACCTTAACATTAATGACTTTCTTACGTTATCTACTATCAAACTCACACATTGCCTGGTTGAGTAATCAAAGATAAGCTTCAGAAAGTCATCAGTCAATCCTTGTCTTAACTTACATAAGAAAGTCAATAAATGTTTTTTTGTAATGTTTCTCATGTTTCCGTGTTGCATGACTGGATCACAAAATGTATACAGTTCTTGAAACTGAACCTTTGTGATTGGAGCAATGCACGCAAATTCTTCATCACTTAAATTATTTTCATCTGAAAGTCTATCTTTTTGGTGCACTCTTTTCTCAAACACTGCAGAAATAATACAAGAGTATGTCCATTAATGTTTCAAGGTCTATTGATGGAACATAAACCTGGCAGTAAAATATTAAAGAAGAAGCCATTTTCATCTAAATGATGTTGACACGCTCTAACATTTTCAGGCATGTAAATGTCTCTTTCTACAAAGACTTTTACCCTACAGTCTACAGATAGTCTAACCACGTTATCATTTTGGTTACAAATGACACAAGAGCTGCTAGCTGTTTGAGATAAAACATTCAATCGCAGACAATTAGGATCCTCATTAACTTGTGCTATTTCATTTGAAATTGACATATAGCATTGGAAGCATAATCTAGAATTATCATTTACCTGAATCGCAGGATGATTGAGTTGATCTCTTCTTGTTATGGCAATCTGGCGCCTAATAATATTTTCATCACCGACCATTAATCGCATTTGTTGCCTTCCAAATTCGGCATTACACGTATAACACGTCAAACGGACTCTGAACGCCATTTTGAAAAACTACAATAGTCATTAATTATTCACAAAAACGTTTTAACTGTAATAATATAAAAAACAGTACAAAAAAGGCAGAAAACTTATTTCTTGTTTGATAGTTTACTTTGATAAAAGTAGATATAAAGAAAGATACTTTAATCGTTAAGAAAGAACAAAAAGCAATTGGAAATAATGCAAAACAAAAACAAACGTAAGTGAAAATGAAAAAAAGTAAATGAAACCTAAAAGGAAAAAAATGAATAAAATAAATAGTCTAACTTATTTGAGAGTTTCTATAAATGAAATAAAGAAATAAAGGCAAATGAAAACAATTGCAAAAAAATTCAACGAAAAGAACAGAGAATTCTCTTTTGGAACAGAGGATATGACTATTATACTTCGCGTAAAAATGAATACGGTAATATATTGAAACTTACAGCACTCATAGCTTGTCAAAATCAATGAAGGTCAACGCTGCGAGAAAAAGAAGTGAAGTCAACATCGTAAGAAAACAGCTAAGTTTCACCTCCTTGTTCAAGTCTTCTTGAGATTCATTTACTTTTTTTTCGTTTCACATATATTTGATCTTGTTTTGCATTATTTACAACTGCTACTTGTTCTTTTCTAACTATTAAAGTATCTTTCTTTATAGCTACTTTTACCAAGGTAAACTCAAAAACAAAAAACAAGTTTTTGTGCACTTCTTTCTACTGTTTTTATATTATTATATTTAAAACGTTTTTATGAATAACTGATGAATATTGCAGTTTTTTAAAATGGCGTTTAGAATCTATTTGAAGGATTCAAGACAACAAATACAATTAGTGTTCGATGATAAAAAAATATTATTAGGCGCCAGTTTGCCACAACAAGAGATTAATTCAACTATTCTGCACTTCAGATAAATAAGCATTCCAGATTATGCTTCTAATGCTATTTGTCAGTTTCAAACGAAATAGCGCAAGGTAATCAAATGAGGATCCTCATTATTTTTCATTAAATGTTTTATCTCAAGTAGCTTTTATTGTACTTTTTCCATAGATTCTTTGATGGTAAAATCCTAACAAAGGGGCCTATTTATTGCTCGAGTCCGCCTGAATATTATGTGGAGTCGACTCTGATACTCAGGTGGACTTCTTATACTTTACGCTAGTAAGTGTCTACTCCATGCATTATTCGCAACAGATTTCTCTCCGTGTAACTACTCTTGCGTCATTACTAAGCAAAATAATAACGTGGTTAGACTATCTATAGTGCAGTTATGGCGTGACGACATTATTTTGATAAAAATGGCATCTTTTTACTGTTTTACTTCCAACTTAGAAACATGAAAAACATTGCAAATAACATTTATTGACTTCCTCATGTAAGTTAAGACAAGGATTGCCTGACGACTTTAAGAAACTTATCTTTTATTACCCAAGCATACAATGTGTAAGTTTGATAATAAATAACAAGATTGGTTTTCGAAAATTCCCAGGAGTATATCGATCATTATGTTACTGATTGACATATTGTGATTTCTGGATTATGAACGGCATCAAGGAAATGTAAAATACCCAGAAACAACACTTACGAACAATATCTTAATTGCAGCAGATATAGCACCAAAATGAAGAGCATGCAGAATAAAAAAACACTTGAATTAGTAAATCACTAACTTATCTTGACTTAAACTTGTAAATCATCCCCTGCTCTTGCCTTCAACGGCTGAATCACATTCTAATTCTTTAAGCTGCTGAATTATTTTTTGATCTTGCCTTAAACTGCTTTATCACCTTATGTTACAACTATCTGTATATGGAACATTCCATTTCAAAACGAACCACCTTATAAACAATTGCCATTGTAAAGCAATTTTTAAAAAATTATTTCTCTCATTTATTAAAGCCAAACTTTATTCACTATTAGTGATTTTAAAATAAAAATTTCTCAATTTCATGATGGTAAAAATTTTTTTTAAATAAATAATAAAATTTATAGAAAAAATTAATTTTGAAAGATAACCTTTTGAATATCTCAAAACATGTCGTGTCCGATTTTCTTAAAATTTATGTCAAAATATAGCTTAAAAATTCTAGTTTTATTCTACGTAAACATTATAATGGGCAATTCGCGGAAATTTGAGAAATTAATTAAATTTTACAAGAATTTCTAAGGTTATAATGTATGTACCGAGAGGAATTTGTTTTTTTCAAATTTTTACACTGTTTAACCTTTGACTGCTTCATAAAATTTAATTGGTTCTTAATTTCAACCGAATTGCCCATTGTAATGTTTACATAAAATGAAACTAGAATTTTTAAGCTTCATTTTGACATAAATTTTAAGAAAATCGGACACGACATGTTTTGAGATATTCAAAAGGTTATCTTTCAAACTTAATTTTTTCTATAAATTCTATTATTTAAAAAAAAAAATTTTTACCATCATAAAATTGAGAAATTTTTATTTTAAAATCACTAATAGTAAATAAAGTTTGGCTTTAATAAATGGGAGAAATAATTTTTTAAAAATTGCCTTACAATGGCAATTGTTTATAAGATGGTTCGTTTTGAAATGGAATGTCCCATATCTTTCTACGTTTCTTTCTAACATTTTATTAAGCTATTAGATTCTTCCCCTCTCTGTGTCTATTTTTCTCTCTACCTAAGTGTGTTTTTACCAATGTAACATCATATTAGTTATCAGCGACCTTAAAAACCCCCGAGAAACCAGTTTGAAGCGATTTCAATTGACTTTTCTAAAATATGTCCGCCATATTAGAGTCGCCATTTTGAATTTTGAAAATCCAACATCATATTAGTTATCAGCGACCTTAAAAAACCCCGAGAAACCAGTTTCAAGCGATTTCAATTGACTTTTCTAAAATATGTCCGCCATATTGGAGTCGCCATTTTGCATTTTGAAAATCCAACATCATATTCGTTATCAGCGACCTTATAAACCTCCATGTAACCAGTTTCAAGCGATTTCAATTCACTTTTGTCAACAAAACATTCTTGAACGACTAATACCCGTTATTTGATTTTTTTGAACTTTGACCGTCTGTATCTCAAAAACTGGTCATTATTTTGAATTTTGTCCCATACATTTTTTGTTCAGAAGGTCAAAAACTACAAATCTGCAAAGTTACAAAAAAATTGGCTCAGAGCCAAATTCAATAGTAAAAGTGCGGGGTCCTTTAAATATGATTGGCGAGAAAAATTAGACGCTTTCCGAAAAGTAGAGAGTGGGACAAAATTGGCGTGCAGAAAATGCATGGCAAAAATAAGCGTCTCTAAAGCGTCAATCAAAGAAAAGAATCTATAACTCATACTAATCTAGATTTTGAAATTTACACAAAAATTGTGAATCTGGAGGTGGATAGCGACTATATATAGCTTGGACAAAGGACGCAAGGTGTGACATTTTAGAAATCATTAGAGTACTATATAAATTACACGAACTTATAATCGAGAACATTCACCTGATCACATAAATACTATTATCACAGGTAACAAGAAAATCCACTATATAATACAAAACTGCAATATTCAGAAGCTATTGAGAAATAGAAAAATATTTATTTAATAATAGAGTAGTTTATTTAGGGTTTAGAAATAACAACCTCGATAGTGTGGGAAATGTTTTATAATTTAGTTAAAGTGAATATTTATTTTATTTGTTTATAGAGTTGGAGAACATCGCGATAATCTTTGCTAATATTATAAAAAGCAATAGCTTATCTTTAGAGGTGATTATATTTATTTATTATAGTTTAGAGTCAATCCATACAGCAAACTAACTCACAATTTATTATAAACGATTATATCATAAAAAAGATCTTATTTCCAAGTCAAATTTAATAAGTGTTGTAATTTAAATTTTATTAATTAATTAATTATTTTTTATAATTGTCTTACGAAAGAAAGATATAAAAATTATCTTATTTAGTAGTGGACAAAATAGAAATTAACAAAAAGCTGAATTACCGAATAATTATTGGAACAGATTCCTTTAATTTGGTTACAAAGCAACAAATTTTTTTTAAAAATAAAATATATATTGAATTAAAGAGAAAATTGAATTACATAAGAATATTATTTAGAGTTATTACGACATTCTGTCAAAACAAGATCTTATCAGTTGATATAGTTTGGCAATTGCTTAATTGTTAAAGGGTATTTGAATTTAGGAAACAAAGTCCTTTTAAATTCAGACAAAAGCATTCTTTCTATTCACATATGATAACACAGGTTTACAAATTAAAAACTTTTTTTTGCCATTCAAACAAAACATTCTTTTTTCGATTAGTGTTAGTGTTTATTAGGATGTTTTCTGAGTAAGAAAATCATAGTTTGAATTTTTAAAATATGACTTCGAATTTGTAATCAGAGACTTAATCAGAGAGCCAAAACTCGTCCACTCAATTGAATCTACCATTTTTAATTTTTAAAATCTGACATCAGATTCGTCATTAGCGTTACTGAAAAACCCCAAGTAACGAAATTGTCATAAATTTAATCGACTTTTAAAAAAACTTGTCCGCCATATTGGATCCGCCTTCTTGAAATTTTGATATTTGACATTGTATTCGAATTGAGCAACTGTAGAATTCCTTGATGTGTGAATTTAGAAACTTTAGTACTTAACTTAATTTTACCATTTGCATGTTTGCTGAAATATTGAAAAGTATACTAAAAATGGCAAAGTAGTTTTGTTCCCTAAATATGGTGTGGAATTTTCATTTTTAATCCAATCAAGGTCCACAAGGGCTGAAAAGTTTCTCAATTGAATAAGCTATCAATAAAAAATTTAAAACCTAAATATTTTCTACTGTTTGTTGTGGAAAAAATTATCAAAAGTTAGTCAAGTGTCTAAAAATGATCAAAATTTCCATGAAATTTGATCTTCAATCGACTGTAGCTCTCTCAATTTTCATTCAATTTTATTCTGTAATATATGGCTTGAAAGATAATTTAATTACCTTTTCAACGGCATCCTACTCATCATTTTTGGACGAGTTGATTTTCCTACAGGTAAATTTAAGTGCCGTCGCTTGTCCAATTTTTATTTAATTTTATTTAAAAAATTTTTTCTAGATTTTTAAATATATTTTTTGTGATAAGATTGTAAAAATATACTAATAAACCCATTTTTAGTTAATAGATCAAATAATGTGGAAATTAGAAAAAAAAATTTTATTAAAAAAAATTTTTTTCTATTTTTTTTAGATTTTTCAATATTTTTTTTGCCATCAGAATGTGTAAAAATATACTGATAAACCCATTTTCAGTTAATTAGATAAAATAATGAGAAATTAGAAAAAAAAATTTTACTTAAAAAAAAATTTTTTTTTAATTTTTTTTATTAGATTTTTTAATATATTTTTGTGATCAGACTGTAAAAATATACTAATAAACCCATTTTCAGTTAATTAGTTCCAATAATGTGAAAATTAGAAAAAAAAATTTTTCAAAAATTTTTTAGTTTTTCCTTGACAACGCTATAGCCATTATTACATAGCAAGTTCTCTATATTTTTCCTGTAATATTCGCGTTAAAATACACAAGTATGCCAGATTTTAGCCCTCCATGTTGAATAGTTTAGAAGTTAAGGGGGGGAATGGTCACTTTTTGTGCATTTTTGGACAAAAATCGTATTATTTCCTTGACAACGCTATGGCCATGACCTCCAATCACATTCTCTATATTTTTCCTGTAATCTACATGTGAAAATACGTATCTGTACCAAATTTGAGCTCTCTAGGTCAAATAGTTTAGCCGCTAGGGGGGGGGACACAATTTGGCTACAGACACAAGAGTCCTACCAATAGGGTTCCGTCGGTACACAAAAGGTGTACGGAACCCTAAAAATTAAAACTATGATTTTCTTACTCAGAAAACACCCACTAATCGAAAAAAGAATGTTTTGTTCTATTGGCAATTTCACTGTAAACCAGTGTAAGAGAGAGAATTATGAAATTCGCAAATATTTGATAATTCTCGTTCAAGAAACACGTGGACTTACAGGAACCTTGACATACAGAGGGCTATTTAATCAAAATAAAGGCAATAATATATATATATACTTTCCCGGGCTGTTTGCTATACACGTATGTTTCAATTGATTGTGATGAAGGTGGAGCCCAAACAGCGGTAAACTGCAGGAGGAACGATGTCGAATCGATAAAGGAACGATCAGAACAACTGGACTATTTCGAAGAATCGGACAGATAAATATATATTAGACCATTTAACCGCCAGAACACGAATAATCCTTGTATGACCAAAACGTATACCAGAGTTCGAGGGTAAATTAGAAAACCACGTAAGTATAAATGTATAATTAATATTTTTTGAAATTGTTTTTTCTATGTAATAAAAAATATTTCTCATTAGATATTTTTTTAACCATTCAAAAGCACTTTAAAAAAAAATATTCTACTTAATGTATATTTTATTAATTATTACTTAACTTTTAAAATAAATGATTTTTTAAACCTTATTTCGGATCGTAAAAATCACAATAGCAAAGGGATGGGCGTAAATATGCAGTATTATTTCGAGAAGGATGCTTCGGGGCCAGTGGGATATCGATAAATACCGTGATAGAAATTTTGGAACACTTCTACCCCCTTATAACATTATAGTCTTCAAAGAAATAAAATTGAAAGATGCAGGGAAATACGTTGGCGAGACCGTTTGTGAGTATTGAATTCAAAAAATAATTCACACATTTGTTCGAATTATATCTTACACAAAAAAATAATTGATGTTTTTACTAAAATTTACATGAATAAAGTATTTATTTAATTAATTTTGAATGTTTTTACTAATGTTTTATTTATCGGTGTTTTTTCAGCAATTACAGCCTTCTGAAACTTAAAGTTGAGAATGTTGTTTTTAATAATTACTTCTATGGATGTAGTTTTTAGGGTTCCGTACACCTTCGGTGTACCGACGGAACCCAATTGGTGAGACCTAATGACCTGAAATTTCGTTTATTAGTATATTTTTACAGTCTGATCACAAAAAATATATTAAAAAGTCTGAAAAAATAAAATTTAAAAAAAAATTTTTTTGAAAAAATTTTTTTTTCTAATTTTCACATTTTTTGATCTAATGAGCTGAAAATTGGTTTATTAGTATATATTTACAGTCTGATCACAAAAAATATATTTAAAAATCTAAAAAAAATTTTTAAATAAAATTAAAAAAACTGGACAAGTGCGAGTTGTACTCGCACTGAATGTCAATTCAGTGCGAGTACAAAAATAAATTATTACAATTATTGTACGGGTTCCGTACAAAAATATAAAAATAATACTTGTGATATTGTAACAACAATTGGTAGGATTTTTTTCACTTTTGTATTATTTTGGTAAGTTGAATTTTCGACACTAGGTTAAAAATAAATATCAAAGAAAAATAGAAGTATTACATATTTTATATTATTAGCAATAAGCGAACAGGAACCAATTTGAGAACAAATTTAAAAAATTGGTTCCTCTTCGCTTATTACTAATAATATAAAATATGTAATACTTCTGTTTTTCTTTGTTATTTATTTTTAACCTAGTGTCGAAAATTCAACTTACCAAAATAATACAAAAGTGAAAAAAATCCTACCAATTGTTACAATATCACAAGTATTATTTTTATATTTTTGTACGGAACCCGTCAATTCAGTGCGAGTGCAACTCGCACTTGTCCAGTTTTTTAATTATTATTTATTATTTTCTTATTTATTTATGTATTTTTCAATTTTTGAATCTCATATTGTTTACATACTTATTATTATTATGTTTTACTCTTTTAATTATTAAATTATTTATATAATTAATTTCATTTAATTTTAATTAGTTTATTTATTGTTTCTTTACTTCTTTATTAGATTTATTATTATTTTAATTGTTTATATTGTTATGTCTAACCTTATTATTATTTTTCCTAATTTAACTTTAATTAATTGATTTAACTTTAAGTAATTTAATTTGAACAAAAACGTAATTTAAGAGATTGAAATTTTCATAGATGGAATGAACACAGGCTTGCTAAGTCTGAGTCTAAAAATGGTGTGATCGCTTGACAAAGCGGCTAGTGGACGAAGGTCATGTCGCTGAGCAAATTTGGATTCAAGATAAACTAATTTTAGAAATCTTATTTTGTTTTTTGAAAACTATTCATTGTATAATTTTGTAATTATTCATTAACTTTCGCCCGTCGACGACAGGCATCCTCGGATAATTTTAAACTTAAATTACATACAATTATTAGTGAAAGAAATATAACGAAAAATGTGTGGAAGAACTTATCCTATAACTTATCAAGAAGGTTTCTTCGCGAAAAATGATTGAATCTATAATTTAAAAATTCACATTTAAATTTGTCAACTAGAACACAATTAAATGAAAACATGTTGTAAAGTATATAAATTACGAAAGAAAAAAGGAAAGAAAAGAAAAAAGTGTTTGCATGCTTGATCCCACTTGATCAAATCTAGTAGTGAATAACAGTGATAGTATGTGAAAATGAAAAGTACCTCTATACTTGGTAATGAAGAAACGTATACAGTAGGTAAATTCAAATTTCACAACAGCAATTTAAGAAAATTTTTATACAAAATAAATATATTAGTTACTTAGTGCTGAGAATTAACGAATGATAAAACTAATTTAAATTATATAAATCTGTTTGTTTATTAACAGAGTTTTCGGACCTGAGAATGTGAAACATCTCTCTAAATTTCCTTCGTCTGTAATTGCGTTCGATACAAATGATGTTCGTTACTTCGAAATTAAATAAATGGTCATTTTCATGTGAATGAGTGGCCAAAGCTGTCTTTCTACTATCGTTTCTGCAATCCCTCTTATATTCACTTAACCTATGTTTAATATATCTACCAGTCTCACCAATGAGAATTATAATTTAAATATCTACCAGAAAATGTATCCTTGTGATACCAATCTGTCGTGATAGAGGTGTTCTCTCTTATTAGAAGGGTGTCCAAAAAACTAAAGCGTCCGTTATTTCCAATTTCAATGGTCAATTTTATATTACTATTATAACCGTTGAGTTCATGGCATACGAATGTTCTCATATGTCATGAAGTGAAAACATTTTGACAGAAATCATACGACTTTGCAAAATATCGTCAAACCGGAAGGACAGCATTAATGCATCTGAGTGTATCTACCAGTCTCACCAATGTAGCAAGCTCCACATTGGCACGGTGCACAATAAACCAAATGCGATTTTAAATCAAAAGAAGTAGGGTCTTTATTTTTTGAAAACATTATAAACGGATCCTTGCCATAAGAAAAAACGTAATGTTACACAATGTAATGACATCATCCACATACCTAAAATAAAAAATGCATTTAAAATCTAATTTCTTAAGAACATTCGATTCAAATTTCTCCATCACCATAGTCAGCTATGGTACCAGATAATGGAAAACCCATAGGAGTACCAAAAATCTGTTTATAATATTTACCATTGAAAGAACAATGCGCATTATTAATACTAAATTCTAATATGTCTAAAAACATATTGTCGGGAATATCTGTGTGTTGTCGGATTTCTTTCCATTTTAATTTTGTAAATTTCAAAACTAATTCTTTGGGAACGTTTGTAAAAAGTGATTTAGCATCAAGTGATACGAAAATGAATTCGTTAGAAATATAAAATTCTTTAATTTTATTCGTGAACTTTAAATTACTTTTTACATGAAACTCTCTATTTCTAATAATATTCTTTATGGGTGTACTAATGAATTGTTACAAATTGTAAGTTGGTGATCCATAAAAAGAGACTGGTCTTATTGGAACCTGTGCTTTATGAATTTTTGTCAGACCGTAAAATTTAGGAGCTACCGATTTATAAGATTTAAGATTCTTTAACATAGGACAATTTATATAGGAATTCTTAAGAAGCATGTCAACTTTGGCATTCATTTGTCTATGGATAATTTGAGTACACAAATAAAATTTAAGAATTTTATATTCCAAACGACTTCATTTTTGTCTCACTTGATGTTAAATCACATTTTACAAACGTTCTCAAAGAATTAATTTTGAAATTTACAAAATTGAAATGGAGAGAAATCAGACAACACGCAGATATTTCCGACAATATGTTTTTAGACATATTAGAATTTAGTATTAATAATGCGTATTGTTCTTTCAATAGTAAATATTATAAACAGATTTTTGGTACTCCTATGGGTTTTCCATTATCTGGTACCATAGCTGACTATGGTGATGGAGAAATTTGAATCGAATGTTCTTAAGAAATTAGATTTTAAATGCATTTTTTATTTTAGGTATGTGGATGATGTTATTACATTGTGTTACATTACGTTTTTTCTTATGGCAAGGATCCGTTTAAAATGTTTTCAAAAAATAAAGACCCTACTTCTTTTGATTTAAAATCGCATTTGGTTTATTGTGTACCGTGCCAATGTGGAGCTTGCTACATTGGTGAGACTGGTAGATACACTCAGATGTATTAATGCTGTCCTTCCGGTTTGACGATATTTTGCAAAGTCGTATGATTTCTGTCAAAATGTTTTCACTTCAGGCTGCTTCTACAACAGCTTTTTTTTCATCGAAATCAGTGTAAAAACGTTGCGCGCGCAACGTTTTCATAATATTTTACATGGTGCATTTTGCTTTTGTCGATAAAAAAGCTGTTGTAGAAAGCCCCTCATGACATATGAGAACATTCGTATGCCACGAACTAAGAATATTTGATAGAAATGACACGACTTTTCAAAATTCCTTTAAACCGGAAGGACAGCATTAATGCATCTGAGTGTATATTAAACATAGGTTAAGTGAACATAAAGTTGCTTCTACAATAACTTTTTTTTCATCGACAGGAGCGAGAAAACGTTGCGCGCGCAACTATTTTGCATGGTTTTAACAGTGCATTTTGTTCGTGTCGATGAAAAAAAAGTTGTTGTAGAAGCAGCCTAAGAGAGATTGCAGAAATGATAGTAGAAAGACAGCTTTGGTCACTCATTCACATGAAAATGACCATTTATTTAATTTCGAAGCAACAAACATCATTTGTATCGAACGCAATTACAGACGAAGGAAATTTAGAGAGATGTTTCACATTCTCAGGTCCGAAAACTCTGTTAATAAACAAACAGATTTATATAATTTAAATTAGTTTTATCATTCGTTAATTCTCAGCACTACGTAACTAATATATTTATTTTGTATAAAAATTTTCTTAAATTGCTGTTGTGAAATTTGAATTTACCTACTGTATACGTTTCTTCATTACTAAGTATAGAGGTACTTTTCATTTTCACATACTATCACTGTTACTGTTATTCACTACTAGATTTGATCTAGTGGGATCAAGCATGCAAACACTTTTTTCTTTTCTTTCCTTTTTTCTTTCGTAATTTATATACTTTACAACATGTTTTCATTTAATTGTGTTCTAGTTGACAAATTTAAATGTGAATTTTTAAATTATATATTCAATCATTTTTCGCGAAGAAACCTTCTTGATAAGTTATAGGTTAAGTTCTTCCACACATTTTTCGTTATATTTCTTTCACTAATAATTGTATGTAATTTAAGTTTAAAATTATCTGATTGTTCCCTAAAACAAATTGTTATCGGATCCGCTACGATAGGGTGTAATTTTATCTTTATTAAATTTTAGAGTGTGTAATTTACTGTTACTATTTTCGTTGTTTATAAATTTTTAGAATTCATCTCCATTGATGTGTTTTAAAAGTTTAGCCAGTTTGAAAATTATTGATACATTGTTTTCCTTTAAGAAATCTTCATTCAATTTACTTAAGAGAGTTTCCATAACTGCAATGTTTGATTTAATCGTAATGTTGACGGTTGCGGTATACATAGAAATTTTATATCGTTCACTAGGAAGAGTATTTACGCCAGTTTTAAAGGCAATGTCTTATTCAATATACATAAGGGCAACATTTCTTCTTTTTATAAATAATAAAAGATTTCTTTCTGATAAAGCCAAACGCGTCGTAAAACTTGTTTAAACATAAAAGGATTGTCGATTAATGTTTTCTCTCTTTCATTATCAAAAAGGCCGCTGTCTGCTCTATGTCGTGCGGTTTTTTCTTCATTTGCATATGTATACTGAAAAATCGTTAGATCTGCTATGAATTATGAATAATTATGAATTATGAATAGTATATATTCATAGTTAGGTGATTTTAACCCATAAATTTTAAAATCTCTCTGTTGCAATAACAAATGAGAGGTTTCATTACTTAGATATGTTGCAGAAAAAATTTGTATTCTTCTAATGTCATCCAAAATTTCAGCGTCAGTAATGAACATTTTTAAATTTGAGTTTCTATATGAAAAATTAATTGTGTTGAGTGATACAGAAACATGCTTTTCCTAAAAATTATTTTTTCGATATTAATTTATAACTTCAACATTTTCAAAGAACATAGAAAAAATTGTTTACTTTTTCCACCTTTATGAAAATAATTTACTTTCTTTTTCATCAAAAGTATATTTTGCTTTTGATGTAGGCGAAAAGTTTTACCATTTTCTCCAGAAGGAGATGCTGAAGTAGCAGGTGTATCTATTGTTGAAAAGAATAATAAAATGTTTTTTATAATAAAGAAAGCATATGTATATTTTTCTAATTCTAAAAATTTCCAAACAATTTTTAAGTTTTGACCTCTTCTTAAAATTATTTGAATTCCTTTCCTGCAACATTTCTTTAGTTTTGTCCATACGGCTAATCTCTTCGCCGATTTCTTTGACAAAGCAGTAGGCGCTTTCTTCATTACCTCTAAAAAATAGTAATCAATATATTAGTATTTTTGTTTTAATCAAGATAAAAAATGTTATAAAGATTTTCTTCTTACTTGTTCTTCCTACTGCTGGATATTTGTTGTTCATAAATGCTGGTGAATTATCAAGAATAAAAAAATTAATTATTTTTATCTACTGGTAGCTCGTTTACTTTATTTAAAAAGTTAATTAAAGCTGTTCAAAGCAAACCAGAAAAGATGCATATTTAAATTATATAATTACCTTTTCGATTATTTTAATTTATTTTAGAAAAAGACGTAAAATCTGATGTCGCATTTGTAGAATGTTGTACATCTTCAACTATTGTTGCCACTGAAAAATAGTTTTAAACTGCTAATAATGTAAACTATTAATAATTTACATTATTACAATGTTTTCTAAAAATTTAAATTTGATATGATTTTTAGTTTTAAATCATTTTTTCAATTTTGTAAACTTTAATATAAGATTGTTTAATGAGAAGTAGTATTAATTATAATGCATTTTATACTTTAAAATCTTTTTGAATTGTTACGCGGTTTTCTGCATATTTTTTAGCAACCAATATTCTCAGGATTACAATATGTAGGAACGACAATTTTTCTGAAATTAATTTTATTTATTTATTTTTTTATGAACAAATGCTTTCATTAAATAAATTGGTCATTGCTTACAACATCAAAGAAACTTTCGGATTCCATAATTGGCCTGTTGTAGAATTTAGCAAACGTCGATGAGTTTTGTGATCAACCTTTACTCTTTTAACTAGACCTTTCTCGAAAGCATTCGAAATGGACGCATGTGGGGTACTATGGGCTTGGATGTTTCTATCAACGCCACATGAATTAAATGCCTCTTTTATCCAACGACTTATCGTTTGTGTCCTTACTGCTGCATGTGGTTTTTGAAAACTAACAAATAAACGTTTTTCTTTTCATCTTAAGGATTTTGTTTTGTCAAGATAATTTCTTAATGTTAAAGCAGCGCAAAGTTAAGTATTTTCATTAAAAAACGTGTTACTTTACCAGTGAGGTTGGGCGTACTAATGAAAGTTAAAGTAGGGTGGGTTAAGGGCAACGCAGAATAGAAACGTAACTGCTATCGCAACCGCTAACGTTAACGGAAGAATAAGTTAAAGAAGGATAGGTATATTGTTTATCCTTCTCTAACTCATTCTTCCGTTAACGTTAGCGGTTATGTTTCTATTCTGCGTTGGCCTTTAGGAAGAAAGATTATTTCCCTGTAAAAAAAAGTATTGGGAGCGATTCCTCATTGCAAGTGCCTACCTGTCAATGCGGTATTCGCGAAATAGCGCATTGGATGTCGTGGTGAATGCGGTAACCAAGGGGTCCCAATGCGGTGCAAGTTTTATGCTTTAAAAAAAAGAAAATACGTGTCAGAAGTAAATAATCAGTGTCAGTGGATCAAAATACGAGTTAAAGGAATGAAAAATACTAATAGTGAGTGTGAAAATGAAGTTTAAAGAAAATAAGGTAAGATTATCTGTTAAGGGCAGGTGGGAGATAATGTGGTTTCGTGATCGCGCTCTCATTTAAAAAGAAAAGAATATTTTGAGTCGGGAATTTTTGGTAAATATAGATGAACGCTCTGGGACTAGCGGTCCTCTCGGATTTTTGCAAAAATTTGATAAATAATAATTGAAAAAATTGTTTAAACTTTGGAGAAACTGGGTTTTTAACAGTTTGGTATCGCGCTCTCATTTTGAGAGGACAAAATATTTCTGGTTCATATTTGGTTCAGTGACAGAGGAAGACTCACTGAAGAGCGGTCCTCTCCGTTTTTGCAATAATTTTGCGAGGAAATTATTTTATTTACGATTGAAAGTCAAGTATTTTGAGGTTGGAGACACTTTCGTAGTTCAAGTCGCGGTCACTACAGAGAATTGGCGCCACCTCCTTGACCACCGACACATAGATCCACTTGTCTGTGTGCTCGCCGCCATATTGTCCCCCACTTTCGCCAAAAATTAAACTTTTGTAATTTCGTTTTTCAATATTTATTTCAAAAATTACTTGCAAATTTCGACAATATTCAAAATCAGCACGAATTCCCCTAATTATCCTAATAAATCATAAAGAAATATCTCTAACCACTTAGAAGTGAGACGAGAAGCGGGAAAATACTTTTTGGAGACAATTTTTCCCGGATGCCCTTAAATATAAGTCCAATGCGGCATAGGCTTTTTTCAATGCGGCGCATAATCGATATATAGTTCGCGCAGTGCAGTGGCGCTCTCTTCTTTACCAACAGCGGATTCTTTCTATTCAAATGGTAATTTTGAAAATATATTTCATTTATTCCATTTAAATGTAACAAATTATTGATAAAAATTATTAACAAATAAGAATGTAATTTTAAAAGTAATATTAAAATTAGATTTTTAGTTAAAAATAAATATTGAAGTAAAAATTTATTAAATAATATTTGATACATGTTTAATTTAACTGTTATTTTCAAATAAATAAACTTCAAAGATTAAAATATAAATATGTACAACTCCAAGAAATTGTTTTTAAACAGGTTTAAAATACAATATCGTTTTATTCAATTAAAAAACAAATGTTTTTAATTGTCTGAATTAAAAAATTTTTGTTAATCCATACAGAAACACGTGTGCAGCACTGAAATTACCATAGCAATGTAATGTGAATCATTTTGACAGATGAGCCTTTACACTCTCTGCATGCTTCTGCCCTCTACTGGCAAAATGGCTGTAACACACGTCTTGTCGCCTGTCATTACATTACTTTTGTAATTCCAATCCCAAAACCGCGTTTCTGCATGGATTAACAAAATCTTTTTAATTCAGATAATTAAAATCATTTTTGACAAATGTACGCTGTCAGATTTTGTAAAAAGTGCTTGTGTGCAGAGAAACACTAATTCGAAAACGGTTGTTTACTAATTTCACGTCATTTCAAACAGGCAGTTATTATTTTTCATTATTTTCAAAATTACCATTTGAATAGAAAGAATCCGCTGTTGGTAAAGAAGAAAGCGCAGCTGCACTGCGCGAACTTTATACCGATTATGCGCCGCATTGAAAAAAGCATATGCCGCATTAGACTTATATTTAACAGTTAATCTTACCATATTTTCTTTAAACTTCATTTTCACACTCACTATTAGTATTTTTTATTCCTTTAACTCGTATTTTGATCCACTGACACTGATTATTTACTTCTGTCACGTATTTTCTTTTTTTTAAAGCATAAAACTTGCACCGCATTGGGACCCCTTGATTACCGCATTCACCACGACATCCAATGCGCTATTTCGCGAATACCGCATTGACAGGTTGTCAGTGCAATGCGGAATCCCGTACCTCCCAACAATACTTTTTTTACAGGGTTCCCCGATTAAAGTCACGAGAACCGTTTGATAAACGGACTTCGAAATTACTACTCGTCTCGGAGGAGGCGGGTCGCAAAAGGAATCAACGAATCCATTTCTCAAGGAAACAAAAACAAGTATGAACGGGGGGAAGAAAAGTGGATGATATTCCGAGGCTAGGACCGCGCCCAAGAGTAAAATACTGAGGTGTCTCCCGCGCAAGGAAACGAAAAATCGACGTTATACGCGGGAAACGTTAGGACGGCGGATGAAAATCCGGGATTTGACCGTGCGCGATAACACAGGTTATCAAAACGTAACTTTGCATATATTCCGCCATCCCTCAATTAAATGAACCCTCTACAATATGGTTTCGGTCTATTGCCGAGATCAGTTGTTATTCGGGTCTTGGGTCCTGAAATATGGTTGTCGGTGGCGAAGGCCGCGGAATAATCGATCCAATTTCATACTTCGTGCGGGTATCCGAAATCTATGCTCGTCTTGTGGAACCAGGGTGGACGAGAGCGACCGGTAGGCCCGACTCCGCGTCGGCTTACGTGACAAGCGAGATAGTACGTTATCTCGCTTAACGTAAGGAATATTTAGGAGGGAAGGAAGTCCGTAATTTTCCTTCCCTGATGAAGCCTCGACCAGTAACGAGAGATCCAACGTCCTGTCCGTTGTTGCGCTATCACTGAGAGCCAAGTCGGCGGCGAGTTCAGTTAGGGGTGAGACTATCCGCGAACTGGGGTCTCGAGGGGCCCCCGTCCGTTCTGTGGGAAGTGGATGGATCGCCCCCTTTGTCACTGCCTGGACCGTCCGTATTCGAGGAAGGGTCCCGTTAGATTAGTCCAAGGGTCGCGAGGTCATATTGGGTGATTCCGTCATTCGCTCTCTGAGCGTTCTGAAAGTACGAAACATGATTGGTTGTATGAAGGAAATTGTGAATGATGTTAGGGGAATTGTGGATTTTGATTGGCTATAACTCTAACTTGACAGTTTCGTACTCTGCTCTCACGCTCCGTAAATCTCTATGGAGCGAAAAAGCAGAGCACGAAATTGTCGAGTTAGAGTTGTAGCCAATCAAAATCCACAATTCCCCTAATCCAACCAATCATGTTTCGTAGTTTCAGAGCACTCAGAGAGCGAATGTCGGAAACACACAATAACTTTTTTTCATCGACATGAGCGAGAAAACGTTGCGCGCGCAACTATTTTGCATGGTTTTAACGAGACGCATGATTTTCCCCTACGCCAAGTGGTCGAATACCAAATCGTCGAATCGTCATTTGGTCGAATGATTAAAACGTCGAATCGTCATTTCGTCGAATGCTAAAAACGTCGAAATGTCAATTGATCGAATGCTAAAAACGTCGAATCGTCAAAAAGTCGAAAAATTTGTTTGATGTAAGTTAATATTTACTTAAACCAATCAAATTTTTCGCCTTTTTTCCGATTCGACGTTTTGAGCATTCGACCCTATGCCGATTCGATGTTTTTAACATTCGATCAATTGACGATTCGACGTTTTTAGCATTCGACCTGTTGACAATTCGACGTTTTAAGCATTCGACCAAATGACGATTCGACGATTTGGTATTCGACCATTTGAACATTCGACCACTTGGTGATTAGTAGAAAACACTGATCTCTATATATAACTGGATAGGCGACTCCTATATAAAAGTAGCTTCCGGTGTGAAAATAATTGAAACCATCGACGCCATGTTTTAGACACCGGTGAAACAGCGTAGAGCGACTTGATTGTGTGAGTTGCCGTGTAAGTGTGCTTTGCATATAGTGTGTGTTGTTCGATGTTTTGACACTTCTCTCGTATGTTTCAAGTAATTAAATTAAATAATTTGTAACTTTTTTAAATATATAAATACAAATATGGTTTTAATTTGTTTATTTTGTGGGAAAAAGGAAGCGAAAGGTGTTTTTATAACAAGTAGGTATATATTTAAAAAAAAATGTGTATATATTATTGAATTGTGTATTTTTAGGTTATATTTTGCTTCTTTGCCGAGGCGTAATATTTTACTCACTGTTGTTTTATTATAAACATTATATGTATAATGCTGAATAATTTCAGTTTTTTTACTAAATTAAATTAAGAAGCAAGTATTTTTGTGAAATGATTAATCTTACCAAGTGAAAAAAATTAAACGAAACTTAAATTTAACTTGTCAAATATTTAATTATTTTTAAGTAAATTAAGTTAATTTTAATAATTTTTATTTATTTATTATTATTTATAGTTATTAATAATAATAAAATAATTTAATAATTATTAAAATAAGTTAAGTATTTTTTTCATAGTTAAATGTATTTCAACCTTCTTTATAATTTTAAAATTCCCGCCTGCTTTTGTAAAGTGGGTGTCTAAAATATGGCGCCTTCCGGACTTCTAATTTTATCACAGTTTTAGACGTGTCGCCCATCCAGTTATAATAGTTATAAAAGCTACTTTTATATAGGAGTCGCCTATCCAGTTATATATAGAGATCAGTGAACAAAATGCACTGTAAAGGCCAACGCAGAATAGATCTGTAACCGCAATCGTAAGCGTAACCGTAAGAATGAGTTAAAGAAGGATAGGCATATTGTTTATCCTTCTCTAACTCATTCTTACGCTTACGGTACGATTGCGGTTCCGGTTAAGGCCAACGCAGAATAGAATCTTTAACTGGAACCGCAATCGTAACCGTAACCGTAAGAATGAGTTAAAGAAGGATAAACAATATACCTATCCTTCTTTAACTCATTCTTACGGTTACGCTTACGATTGCGGTTCCGGTTAAAGATTCTATTCTGCGTTGGCCTTTACAGATCTATTCTGCGTTGGCCTTTAAAACCATGCAAAATAGTTGCGCGCGCAACGTTTTCTCGCTTATGTCGATGAACAAAAAGTTATTGTAGAAGCAACTTAAAGACCAACGCATGGTGGTAAGTTGCCAAATGCGCCACCGGTCAAATGCGCCATTTTTTTGTTAACTTCCCAACCTTGCTTATTGAAATTTCTGAAAATTTTATCGAGCAAAGTTGGGCAGCTACCAAAAAATTCAAAAATTTCTTTCCGCAGGGTTGAGCAGTTGACGATTTTTGAATTTTTTGGTAGCTGCCCAACTTTGCTCGATAAAATTTTCAGAAATTTCAATAAGCAAGGTTGGGAAGTTAACAAAAAAATGGCGCATTTGACCGGTGGCGCATTTGTCCCGTGGCGCATTTGGCAACTTACCGGTCCGCGAAATGGAGCATGTAAATGCTCCCAAAATCATTCGCGAACGCAATGCATGGATTAGAAAAGGACAGAGGTACAGTTGTACACTTTCGAGAACTGTTGTGCTTAGTCCTTAATTGTGTAAAAATTGTGTAACTACCCAACCCTTGCGCCTTCATGTAATTTTTTTCTTTCTGACGTTGGCTACACTGTACAAGTAATTCAATCATTTTGCAAATTATTATTTTCATTACGTCACTATTGTTGTCAATTATTGTTGAACAATCAATTAATAATATTCTTATTGTTCATTTGATTCTTTTTAACAAACAAAAATAATAGTAGCTTTAGAAAATTCATTGAAAAAGTTCTGTATTAACAATTACAAGCATTTTAAAGTTGTTGTTTCCCAACAAGAAAAAATAATTTTAATCAAACAATTCGGTAGAATTCATAGAATTGTATTCTCATTTTATTCATATTCTTCATATGATAATTAAAACTAAAATTGACTATCTCGCAATGCAATTTTCCGGTAAGTTATGATAATTAAATAATTATTTTACAATTCTTGACATTTTTCATATTTCAATTTACTATAAAACGTAAAATTTTTAGTCTCTATTTTTTTAGTTGTAAAAGAGAGACATATAACTCGTGTATTTTATTATTTTTTACATTATTTAAAATGTCATATTAGTTTTTGAAAAATGTTTCGTTATTATCCAAATCGTAAATATCTTCAATATTATAATGAATAAAAATTATTTTATTACAATAATTATATGAACATTTTTTATAAATTTACCGCCTAATGAACTGCAATGACAATTTTTATTAACCAATCAGGAAGAAAAAGTTAAAAATAGAATTCCAGGAAGAGAAAGAGTATTTTTTTCAAGATATTCGCATTTTTGCTTCGCTCTTTGTATTAGAAAACTTTATTGAAAACAGTTCTGAAAAGAAACACGCACAATCGAATTTTCTTTTTTTTTTTTGGAATTCTTCACAATGAATTTGTGTAAATTGAAAGAGCTGAAAATTTGTAACTTTAAATCGTACAAAGGGCTATCGAAAATCACGGATTTCAAACAATTTACAGTTATAATTGGACCGAATGGATGTGGTGAGTAATTAAAAGAAAAGTTTTTTCGAAATTGTTCTTATTTTGTGTGGTATTTTTTCTGATTTTTTATTTGTTAAAAAATCTGTTATTTTAATTTCTTATTATTAATATTTATTTTCGTCTAAAGGAAAATCAAATTTTATGGAAGCAATTGCTTTTGGATTAGGGGATAATTGGCAGAATTTTCGTGTCAATAGTTTATTGGAACTTATTTATTGTGATGAATTGAATATACAAAAAAGGTTTGCTTATTCATTGTTATAAATGGATTAAAAATTAATTTTTGTTTTGAATTTTTCGAAAAAAAAGACAACCGATGAAAAATATTTGTAACAAATTTATAAAATTTATTTTCATTGAATTTTTTTTATATTTCCTTACAAAAATCGTTAATTAAAAAATTTGTTATTCTTTCATCAGTTCTTGTTTCGTTGAATTATCATTTCATTTGGATAATGGTGATGTAAAAGTATTCAAACGCACCTTATTGATAAATAGTCAAGACTGCAAGTTCGAATTAGATGGATCTGTGAGTATTTTATTTAATTAAAAACAAAATTTTCTAATATACAACTCTAAATAGTTTTTTAAAGATAATTATTTAGTGTAATTTATTTCTGAATTTATTTCAATGATTTTTGCTTTATTTTATTTAGTTTATTTACTTCATTAAGTTTAAAGACTTATATTTTATTATTAAATTATTTATAATATTAAAAAATTATATTTTATTGAGAAACAAATTGTCTAATTATTTTATCGAAAAATTAGAATGTTTCCAGTGATGATTACAAAGTGGCATTGAAATCAATTGGAATTCTTGATTTAGGCAAAAATTGCCTAGTTTATCAAGATGATATCCAATCAATTACAACTCAAGATCCAAAAGCAAGATGTCGATTTTTTGAACGCATGAGTGGCTCACATAATCTTGAACATGAATATAATGTGTGAGTTAGTCGAGAAAGATTTTTTCTTAAATCAATAATTAGAAGAAATTTTTTATTCTAAAATCTAAAAAAAACAATTATTTCAGTGCTAAACGTAAGTACGAGAAAGTGAAGCAAAAGGAAAAATTGATTTTCGACGAATTAAAGAAAATGAAAACTGATGTAAATATTTTGTCGAAAGAAGAAAAACAATTAATAGAATATGAAAATTTGAGAAAAGAGGAGGTAATCATTTCTTATTTTAAATATACAATTTTTCCCTTAAAATATGTAATTTTAAAATTTTTTATATTAGAGAATTTATTTGTTCTTATATTTTTCTGAAATCTTTATTCCATTGAAGAAAATTACCTTTTCTTTGTAGCGAGAATTGAAAAAAAATGAACAACTTTTTTTTCTCTATCATGCGGAACATGATTTGAAAAAATTGGAAGACGCAATAATTGAGGAAGAGGAAGAAAGAAATAATTTAAGTCAAACAAAATCGGAAATGAAGCGCGCTTTAAATAATTTAAAGGAACATATTGAAAATCGTAAAGTTTTATTAAATGAATACGAAAAAAAAATTCAAGATAAAGAAAAATTGGCACACGAGGAAAGAGAAATTTTAAAGGTAAACGAGGAAGAAATAGATCTTTTTAAGAATAAAATAGAAGAGAACAAGAAAGACTGTGTTGACTTCGAAAAAAGGTGCATGAATCAAAAGGAAAATATTCTTGAACTCAATCGTCATATGAAATTAATGATCGATGAATTGAATAATTTAAATGATCTAGTTACACTTAGTCCACGACAGCTCAATGAAGAACAGGTAATTTTTATTTTATACTTAATTTTATTCTTAATAAACCAAATTTTTTTTATTTTAATCTTTCCCTTTATAAAGTACGAGGAGTATTTTCAATTGAAGAAGGAAGCGATAAATAAAACGTCAATTTATTCATACGAAATTGAAAAAGAAGGAGAAAAACTTGACGAGTATCGCTATAGATTAGAAGATGAGATGCGAAAGAAAAATGATATCAAAAGAAAAATTGATTTTCGTCTAAAACAATATCAAAGTTTACAAGATGGAATTAACAATATTAAAAAAAATTTGCAAAACATTCAAGAATCTCTAGACGAAAAAGAAAAATTACGTGAAAATCTGTTGGAAGAATTAAATGCCAATGAGAAAAGTTCACAGAACTTGTCAGTGAAATTAGAAACAATTGTTGAACAATTAAAAACTATGGATACGTCAAAAGAACTCTTGAAGGAAGAAAGGGAGAAATTTGAAATTTTAAATGAAATGAAAAATAATGTCAATGGAATTGTAGTAAGTATCACTTTCGTGATGTTTAATTTATTATTTTTATTCAAATTACAAATGTAAATAAATCCTTCTCCAATTATTTTCTAAAATTTTAATAAAATTTAATAATTAATTGTTTAATTTCAATTATTAACAAACACGATTATTTAAAAATCTTTGAAGAAATTGTTCTTAAAAGCCATTATTTGAAAAATTTTTAATTAAAATTATTAAAGTAACTCTATTATTTAAAAAAAAACCCCGAAGGCATTTCTTCAAAAAGAATTTAATTAGAATTTTCAATAATTTTACCAATCCATTTGTCGTTATTATCCAAATTACAAAATTTTTTATTTTCAAATATAAATTTTTAAAATAATTTCATACTCAGAATTTAAAAAATTCACTTATTAAGTATACAAAACTAATTATTACTGACCATATTTTCAAAATTTTAATAAAATTTCACGAAATAATTCAATAATTTTCTAAAATTTTAATAAATCCTTCTAAACAATTCAATTATTTTTTTAAGTAGTAAAATCATTACAAAAAATGAATTATTTTTAAAACAATTTTAATTAAATTCCTCGGAAGAGATTAATTTTTAAAAAAAAATTTAACACACTTCGTAAAAATTCATTTTTTTTTCTAAAATTTTGATTAAATTAAATTAATTAATTCAATTATTCCAATATTCTTAAATACTTTTATAAATTTTACTTATTTCCAAAAATTTTAATCAATTCTTCGAAGCAATTCAATTATTTTTATAAATAGTAAAATTCTTTTCAAAAATTTAATTATTTTCAAAACGATTTTAATAGAATTTCTCGAAAGAATATTAATCTTTAAATATTAACAGAAAATTCTTTATTTTCTAAAATTTTAATAAATTCTTCTGAACAATTTAACTATTTTTATAAATAGTAATAAAATTCTTCGCAAGAATTCAATTATTTTTAATTTAATAAAATTCTTCTTCAGAAAATCCAATTGCTTTCAAAATTTTCAATTAAAATTTTTAAAGAAACTCCTTTAGTTTGAAAAAAATTCGAGGAAAAATCTTCAAAAAAATTTAATTGGGATTTTTAAAAATGTTAATAAAATTCTTCACGAGAATTTAATAACATTTTTAAAAGGATTTCTATTATTATCAAATTTTTCGATAAATTTATTTGCAAAAATTGGATGATTTTCAATACATTAGTTTTAAAATTGAAAATATTTGAAAAGAAAAAGTTAAGGAACAAAAAAGGAAACAACAACTAATTTCAAACTGCGAACAGATTACCGGACCACGAACTTTATTAATATAGATAGAAGTAGTTTATAAAAGATTAAATTCATTTTAAAAAATTGTTTTAATTAAGAAAATTTTTTTATTGCAGAATGGACGTTTAATTAGTTTATGTAAACCGCGTAATCCTCGTTACAGAACAGCATTGGCAAAAATTTTTCATAAAAATGCCCATGCTATTGTTATTGATACAATGGAAACTGTCGAGGAGTGTATCAAATTTTTGCAAAATCGAAATTGCAGTTTCGAAGCATTCATTCCACTGGACAGTATTCGTGTTAAATCAAGAAAACAAAAATTTGGGTACAAATTTATTTTCCAACTTTAATATTACAAAAAAAAACATTTCTTAAAAAAATTGTCTTTTTTCAGAACAATCGAAAATGCCCATTATGCTTTTGACTTGATTGAATTTCCCCCTGAAATTGAACGCGCAGTGAATTTTGCAACGGAGAATATTCTCGTTTGTGAGAACATTGAAACCGCCAAAAAATTATCGAGTAGTGAACAAAAATTTCCGCACACTGTAAGAAATAATTACAAATATGTTTTTCTCCTTCATTTCAGAAACAATGTCTCAAAATTAAAAATTGTTTTACAGTGTGTTTCATTGGATGGAACAATGTTTAGAAATGATGGATTCATATCAGGCGGAGCTAATATTGACAAACTAGCCAAAAGTTTTAACGTGCAGAATTTTGAAAATTTAAAATTACAAAAGGTAATTTTCATATTTATATCCAATTTTTATAATATTTATGTTGAAATAATTTTGTTTTTTTTTTTGCGAAAATAATAATTATTTCAGGAACAAGTGATGAGAGAATTGAAAGCTACTTCAAATGTAGAACTCAAAAACTTTGAAATAAAGTCACTTGAGATTGAAATTGATTCTTTAAGAAAACAAATTTCATTTACTGAAGAACAATTAAGAAACGAAGTAAGTTTAATTTTTTTTTAATTATTATTATAATATTTCTATTTTATTATTAAAACCAAAAATAAATAGAAAGAAAAAAATTATTATTAAAAAACTTGTTTCTATTTAATATAAACAATTTTTCTTTCACAGATCAAACTTATGGAAACAAAGGAAACAGAATTGAACAATTTGAAAGAAGAAAGCAAAGAAATATCGGTAAGATTGTTGAGAGAGGAAAAAAATTTATTTCTTATCGGAATTATTTTTATATTTATTAAAAATATATTTAGTTTATTATTATTATAATTATTATTATTATTATTATTATTAATTATGATACTTTTTCCCATTACTTCGAAATAGAGTGCAATAGAACAAATAAAAGACGAGTTGTCGAGCAAAAGAACAGTAATTAATGTAAAAAGACAAAAAATACATGAAATTGAAGACGAAGTTTTTGCAGAATTCTGTAAGATAGTGGGATTTGAAAATATACGAATATTTGAAGAAGGCGATACTAATTTTCAGGAAAAAGAAGATAAAATTAAGGAAATTCGTGATCACATCACTCGAATCAATGAAGAGATAAAAATTGAAGAATCTCAAGATTATGATTGTAATTTTTCACTTTATATTAAAAAAGAAAAGACCATAATTTGTAAATAATTTAGACATATAATTTTTTGTTGTTTTTTTTAAGATGAAATCCAGAAATGTAAGACAATCGAAAAAGAATTGAAGACAAAGTTAAACGAGAATTTAAGAATAAATGAAAAAGTGAAGAACAAATTAATGGAGATTGAAAATGAAATAAAAAATATTCAAACTGATGCTGAAAAGTTGAATGCTGATATTCAAGAGAGATTGAATAAGAATCAACATCATAATCAATTGATACGTAAGAAAACGCAGGAAATTAAAAAAATGCAGGAAAATATCAAGAAAATGAAAAACGATAAATTGATTATTAAAAATGCAATGATAGAAATTCTAATGGATTGCCGAGTAAGTAATTTCAATTATAAAAAGAAAATTTTTTATTTCAATATATTGTCAAATTTATTTATTTTTATATTTTCAAATTATTTTTACATTATTAAAACATTATTTTCAGTCGAACGCCATAAATATTGCTCTATTATCGGGCAATTTATGTGAATATTTAGAAGAGGACAGTGAAAATACTATTGAAATTGATTACAGCACTTTGAAAGACGAATACAAAATTGAGGAAAATAAAGTAGATGCTAGTAAAGAATTTGGTGAAAAACTTTATGAAATTCGTTTCAAACTTGAAAATTGTATTATCCCGGATGAAAAGGTTTTTTTTTACTTTTTACAAAAACAAATGTTTAATTATAAAAGTATTATATTTATATAATATATGAATTATTATTTCTGTCTTTAACAGAGCAGTGAAATGTTGAAGGAAGCAAAACAAAAGTTATTAAGACTAAAAAGAAAACTCAATGAAGAAAAGAAGGCAAATGAAAAATTGCATACGACTTTTGAAGACATTAAAATTAAAAGGAGAAATTTATTTGAATCATTTTTTAATAAAGTTAATGGCAAAATCGATTCCATATACAAGGTAAAATAATAATGATAATTCACTTATTAGTTAAATTATTATTTTCAAAAATTTTAATAAAATTCTTCACAAGAATTCTATTATTTTCAAGACAATTTAAATGAAATTTCTCGAAAGAATTACATTTTTTTAACTTTAAATTTTTTTATTTTTTTTAATTCGTTTAAACAATTTAATTGTTTTCAGTATTATTATAATTAAATTCTACGAAATAAATTGAATTTTCTTTGAAAAATTTGAAATTGTATTTTTACAAAATTTTGCTATTATTTATTTATTAATTTCGTAAATAATGAAGTGTCTCGAGGGAATTAAATTATTTACTATTCAAATTTCTTGAATGAATTCAATTATTTTCTATACAAATTTCTTAAATGAATTCAATTCTTTTCTATACAAATTTCTTGAAATCCGTTGTCGAAAATTCTAAATTCAAAATAGCTGCTTTAAAATAGCAGCAAAAAAATTTTTAAGTTACCAAATTCGTTAACTTTTTAATCGTTTTAAAAAAAAATTTTTTTTTGAACATTTATGGCACAAAAACATTATTTTTACTAGATTGTGAAGGGGTTAATAAAAATTTATAGGTTTTAATTAATTTTATCACAATTTTCATTAAATTCCTTGGAACAATTTATTAATTTTCAAAAATTTGAATAAAATTCTTGGAAACAGAATATGTTTTTCTAAAATTTTTTAATTCCAGAATTTGACACAAAGCGATGCTGCTCAAGCATTATTAATTATAGAAAATTCAGAGGAACCATATTTAAGTGGTATAATTTACAATTGCATTGTTCCTGGCAAGAAATATATGTCAGTAGAAGGACTTTCTGGAGGTGAAAAAACTATCGCAGGCTTCACCTTAATACTTGCTATTCAAAAGTGAGTACTAAAATATATTGTATAGAAATTTATTATTTATTTATTTAATATTTCTTCGTAGTTTTATTAACACGTGAAATGCAGACTTCGCACTCATCTACTAAAATCTACTATTAACTGCTTTTTTTAAACTTATTTAGTAAAAATATTTATTTTTACTACTATTTAGTTAATTTTTTTTAGATTTCAGCCACTAAAAGCAATTATTTCTGTTTTATTTTTTAGAATTTCCACTACTTTCATGGAAATTCAATTAAAAATTTAAAAAAAAAATGTTTCATAAAATTCTTACTTAGAATTTTACTATTTTCATAAATAATAAAATTCGTCGAAGAATTGCAGGGAGAGCGAAAAAAAACACATTAACTTATTGAAGAATTTCAGTTATTTTTAATACTATTTTAAATTAATTAATCGAAAAATTCAATTATTTTTACAAATATAATTTTCCACAAGAAGTCAATAATATTTAAAATAAAATTTTCATAATATTTATTATATTTAAATTATTTTCAAATATTTAAATAAAAAAATAATAAATAAATAATTAAAAAAATAATTCAATTTAATTAATACTTTTAAAAATAATTGAATTCTTGTGAAGAATTTTATTAAAAATTTTCAAAATCTTGATTAAATTCTTTTAAAAAATTTCTTTCAAGTTTTTTTTAAATAATCTATTTTTTAAATAATTTTAGTTGAGAATTTTAAAAGTAATTGAATTTTACGAAGAATTTCTTTCAAGTTTTGAAAATAATGGCTTATGTTAAAAAATTATAATTAGTATGTCAAAAAATTGTTATCAATTCTCGAAGTCATAGTTCTACAACTATTTAAATACTTCATTGTTGAAGTTTCATAAAATTGTTTTGAATATAATTGAATTCCTGTAAAAAATTATATTATTTATAAAAATAATTATAATTCTTGCCTTTAAAAAATAAATGAATTTTTTCGAAAAATTTTATTAGAAATGAAAAAGAAATTTTACTGAATCCTTCAATGAATTATTAAAAAATTGACATAATAAAAATTTTATAAACATATTGTGTCATTTTGTTATTTAAAAAAAATTATTTATTATTTTCTAAGAATTTTCATAAAAAATTGAAGAATAATTAAATTTTTGAGATTAAATAAGTTTTAGAATTATTTTTAAAAGAATTGAATGTTTGCAAAAACTTTATTTAATAATTGAATTGTTTCAATGGATTTATGGAAATTTCGGAAAATAATGGAATTTTTTCGTGAAATTTTATTAAAATCGTATTGAAAATAATTTAATTTCTGCGAAGAATTGTATACTATTTATGAAAGTAATTGAATTCTTTTAAAGAATATTATTATGTATGTTAATAATGAATTGACTCTTCTTGCGAAGAGTTATTTAACAATTTTTGAAAATAGATACAATAATAATTAAATATTTACTTAATAAGTGAATTTTTCAGATTTTGATTATGAATTTATCAAAAAATTAAAATTTATAAATAAAGACTTTTATAATTTGCATTATAGTAAACTAAAAACTGCGTTCCACGCGTAAAATGTACTAGTTCAGTTATTAAATAATTAATAATTTTAATAAAATATGACACAGACATTAAATTATTTTAAATATTTTAATACAAACTTTTTACTACTTTGTAATTTGTAAAATTGAATTATTTTGAAAAAGTTTTCGTAATTCAATGATTTTCAATATCTACTTCGATTTTATAAAATTTCGAAACAGAATTCAATTATTATTTTTAAAATTTTTTTTGTAAAAATCTTCGTAAGAAATCAACTATTTTCTTGAATAAAAAAAATTGTCTCAGAAATTAAATTATTTAAATTAGAATTTTCAAAAAATTAATCGAAAGAAATCAATTATTTAAAATTTTTAATAAAATTCTTCGCAAGAATTAAATTTTCTTTGTAAATATTAAAGTTCTTTCACGAATAATAAAATTCGTTGCAGGAATTCAATTGATTAGCGAAATAAGAAAGATGTAAATATTTTTGATGAAAATTGAAAATAAAATAAATAAATATAAAATATAAACAAATATAAAAAATAAGAATGAAAGAATTCTTGTCTGCTTTGTGAAATGTCTAAAACGAGTTTTTTTGGTCGTCAAGTTTAATTTTTCGATAGCTATACTTTTTTTTAGTTTGAAAGCTACTGTTTGCTACTTTTTAAAAATTAATTACCGAATGCAAAGTTTGAAAATGTATTCAATTATTCAATAAATATTATTTATATTGGTATTTAAATTTAAATTTTTTAAATAAATTATTATTGAATGCGATAATTATGACTTTCTTTGTAATTTCCAGAGCAAACCAAGCGCCTTTTATGTTTTTGGATGAAATGGAAGCTGCATTAGATTTAATAAATGTAAATAAAATTGCTGACTATGTTGAGAAAGAGGATAAGCAGTTCATATTAATTAGTCATAAAGCTGAACTTAGTTCAAAAGCATCGGCCATTATAGGAGTGACAAAAAAAGTGAGTAATTTTTTAAATCATTTATCTCCTTAATTTATATTCGTATTGATTTCTTTTTCTCTTTCCCCAGGGCAAATTTAGCACGGACAGTTGTCTTTTTACTGTTGATTTACAAAAATATCAGGGATAAAACAGTAACAAGAAAAATTCTTTAAAATACTAAATAAGTATCTAATTCTAAATAAGTATCTAAATACTTAATACGTATCTAAATACTTAATACTTAACTACTAAACAAGAATGCGCTTTAAATACAAAAGAAAAATTAATTACTCAGTACAAAAATTCTAAATAAAATATGTTAAATCATTTCAATTTGAAAACAGGGAAACAATTAAACAAAACCATTTTCAATTTTTTTTTTTCAATGAATTGTATTAAAGCATAAAAAATAAAAGTATTTTTTACAATCTCACAGAGACGAATTAAACAATAATCATTTTGCACCTTAAATTATTTATTAAATAAAAATTACTTTCATAGCAAACAATTTTGAAATATTAAAAAAAATATATATTAGCATTTTGAATTTTTTTTCGCTAAACAAAAGAGGCTTAAAAAACAATTTTTAGAAAGAAGTGAAAGTAAAGGTTGATGATAGTTTTCATAAATCATCTATTTCGTATTCATCCATTGAAGTGTCATCGTCTGAGAAATCAATGAATTCACCGACAATAAATGTAGGATCCTCATCACTGTCATCATCAATATCGTCGTCGTCGTCATCATCGCCCAAGTTCATTAAAATTCCTTGATTCACTCGATTGAAACAACTTGAATTTGGATTTCGATAATGTTGATACGGATCGCGTGGGTCCAATCGAGTATTGCAGAGCCAGCAGAAGAATGTATTGCAATGTCCGCAAGTTATTTTATTACATCCATCAGATTTCTGGAAAAAAGAGAGACAATCAATTTCTTTCTTTAAAGGAAAATTGCAGTCAAACTAAATTTAAACGTCGAGGAAAGAAGTAGAAGAAAGGTAATGCTTTTTTTTAATATTATTCTTGCGAAGAATTTTATTTGGAAATTTTTTTAAATAATATTAAATATTAACAAAGTTGGCTAAAATTATTCTTACCTCAATAGCGACTTTACAGTGAGGACAATTTTTGCTATTGTTACTTATCCAATTTTCTGACATGGTATTATCAATCATAAGTTGTAATTGCTTCTTCCCGTATCGTTTCTCCAGTTGAAGTTTTTCCTCAGGTGAAGCATTTTTATATTCTTTCATTAAACTTTGCTTATCAGCTGGAAAAAATCATTAATACAATGAAAAATTATCTAAACGTAGAGTAAATTTTAAATTATAATTAAAAACATATTTCTTATTATTAACAATAAAAAATATTCAAAAAAATTAAATGAATGGTAAAAATAATCTAAATTTGAATTTAGTTCATTTTAATATTTTAAAGAAAAATACTTAAACTAACTGTCAAAGAAAAAATATCATAGAAAGTTAAGAATAATAATAATAATAATAATAATAATAAAAGATTTATATAATAAGTAATAATAATAATAGATTTTAAAAAGATAAACGGAGAAAATAAAAGAAATACCAGAATTCATTTTGCAGGGTTCAATTCCATGGTAGACCATTTTACAAAATAGACAGAAGGCATATTGACAGGCTGGACATGTGGCGAAAACTTCGTTGGCTTCTCGACTCACAGGATATTGGCAGTGACGTCGCGGACAATAAACAATGTCTGTCATTGTGCTTAAAGTTGCACTGAGCAAAATCGAATCGTACTTGCTAAACAACTCCGGACTCACTAAATCTTTTATCTAAAGAAGAAAAAAAGGGGTAAGAGAACTTTTCATTTTTCAATTTAGTTTGAAACACTTAAAAAAGAATATAAAATGATGCAGGACTCGAATCAATTTTAAGGCGCAAATAGGTCGCATTACTCCATTAAAAATACAAAATTCAATCCAAAAAGTCGTTTATTCAAATTCAGTGAAGTCAAAAAATTTATTTTCTATTTCCTTCACTGATTTCTAAATTCAATTCTAAGAATTACTTTTTTCAAGACATTTTTATATAGCTAATTTTTAGAAGCCAATATTCATTAATTTTTATTTTTTAATTTACACTTTAAGATTTTTCATTATAATTTTTGAGTATTTGACATTCAAAAACTATAATCAGAGTTGCCACAGTTGACTTCAAAGAATACTCAGAGAAAGTAGAAGTGGTTAGAGAGAAAATAGGGATTTTTATTAAAATGCTGAAAAAAAATTAATTTTCGAGATTCATAATTAGTTGAATTCAATTTTTTAAATTATATTTAATTAATTATTAAAAATAGTGTATTTATAGAAGAATTTTGGTAAAAACTAAAAAAAACGAAATTGTAGAGAAGTTACAAATGTTTGCCGACAAACAATTATGTATGTTCAATTATATTCGAAAATATAAAAAATTCTGGTCAAAATTTCAATTCTCTTTAAAAATAATAATAAAATTCTACTCCAAAATTCAATTATTTTCATAAATAATAAAAATTCAAGAGGAATTCAACTATTTATAACATTTCTATAAATTTATTTGCAATAATTCTATTATTTTCATAAATAATAAAATTTCTCTCCCCTGAATTATTCAATTATTTCAAAAAATTGTACTCAATTCAATGATTTCCAATATCTACTATTTTTATAACATTTTTCAAAATAATTCAATTGTTTATCAAAAATATTGATAAAATAAACATTTCATATTTTCGTAAATATGAAACTTTTTTACAGAAATTCAATTATTTTCATAAATAATAAAACTAATCGCTGAACTTTCATTAGATTAGATTAGATTTATTTTATCAAAATATAAAACAAATGAGTACCCTTGTTACATGACTTAAAGTCCCTGAACTTTCATTATTTTTAATAATACAATTTTAATCGCTTTTTCAAACAATGCAATTATTATTTTAAAAATTTTATTTAAACTAGCAAAACTAAACGCGCGCAAGCGTGCGTGAAATTTTCTTTTCCATTTTAACTTTGAAAATTTGCTTTTCCAAATTTCTAACAGAAACTTGAAATAAAATTCAAAATTTATTTCAATAAAAATTGGCAAAATTTTCAAATGTTTCAATATTTTAAAATTAATTTCGGAAATGGAAGTATTTAAAAAAATTTCACTTTCATTTTATCAAGAAACAATTTTACGAAATTTGTGAATTAAATTTTTCAAAACTTTAATACTTTTTGTTAAACAAAAATTTAAAAACTTATTCATATTTATTTTTCATGAAGAATTAAAATTTCAAATAATTACAATGGAAAACCTCATGAAATATAATTATTTCTAAAATTTTCAACAGTAATTCATCCAAAATTCAATTATTTTTTTAGAATTTTTAAATAAAATTATTGAAAAACTTTAATGATTGAAAAGATAATGTTATTAATAATTTTTTGAAATAAAAATTTAAAGATTTTTAAAATTTTGCTTCCCTTAAATTTTCAAAGAATTTAATTTAAAAACCTTTTAAAATTCAATTAATTTCTAAAATTCCTGTTATAACGGTTGAAATATTTAATTATTTTTTAAAATGTTAACTGGAATTTTTGTTAAATCAATTCCTATGAGAATTCAACTACCAGAATTGAATTATTTAAATAGAATAATTTTTGTAAATCCATAAAATGATATAATTTTAAAAATATAATTATAATTATAGACAATTTTTAAAGATAATAAAAAACAAAACATTGTAATAAATCAACGCTAACTTCAGGTGAGGTCAGATTTTTTCGATTATTATAATATAATTCTTTTATTTAAAAATTTGATGATAAAATTTTTTAGGAAAATTCAATTTTTAAGAATAATTCCGAATAATCAAAATTTCGTAAAATAAATTGTAAATAAATGGACTTAAAAATTCTTCAGGAACTTTTGCAAAAATTATTAAAAATAATTTATAATTGTTCATTTATTCTATTCAAAGAATCTTATTAAAATTTTTTAATGATAATTGAAATCCTATGAAGAATATTATTATTTATTAAAATAATTAAATTTTTGCAATGAATTTTATTACATTTTTTATAAATAATTGAATTTTTTTGAGAAATTTTATTAAAATATGTAGGGGAGAGTCACTACGGTCGGGGCAATTAAAGATTTTTATGAGTATCTAATAATTTTGAGAGAGAATCAGAATATTCTATAGTGTCAGAGAAAAATTTTTAATTTTGTCTGTAAATCAAGGAAAAGTCAGGAAAAAATTATTTTTTTTGGCAACCTTGTTGTAATAAATTGAAAAAAAAATTTTTTAATTAAATTTAGACCTAAATGAAGTTTTAAAAAATTATCAGTTTTTAAAATGTAAGAGCAAACAATATTTAAACAGTTTGAAGAGTACTGGCGTAATTTCAAATTTTAGTTTTTTGAATTTAAAAAATGTAAAACTCACTTGTCCGGGCGTTGCTTCCGAGGAGCATTTATCCTCGGGACAGAGTATATCTTGGACAGCACCATCCTTAATTCTCACCTCCAAATATCCAACAATGCAATCTTTACAAAATACATGAGAACAAGGAATAAATTGCGTGCAATCAATGCCCAATTTATCGGCGAAACAAATTTTACATGTATAAAAATTCCTCTTAAATTCAATTTCATTTCGCATTTCATTATAGTCAATTAGCATTTGAACTGGATTGCTACTAACAGGTCGATCGAAAACAGCTCTCTTATCAAATGAATATCTATTTTTGTGTCTCTTATTTTTGCTTTTCTTTGAAACGAAATTTCGCTTTGAATTTGTCATTACTTCATTTGGATGTTGTAGATTTTTTGTTGTCAAAGTTGTTTCCTTTGTTGTTTCTGTTGTGAGATGTTGATTATCTAATGCTATTTTGTACCGTGTGTAAGTTTGATTGATATTCAAAGTTTCCTTAAGATTTAAAAATTCCAATGTTTCATTCTGTAGGAATGCGAACCATGTGAAGAGAATTTCCAAGCCCTCTGTTTCTTTCCATAGTTGATCTAATTTTTGACAGAGTTTCGATAAAAGTGGTGGTCTTAGCCAGGAAGAAATTAGAGTGAAATTCGGCGGTGATAATGAGGGGTAATCTGGAGGCAATGTCACTAAAACGGTTATCGGTGGGAGATGTGAAATATTAACTTTCGTTGGTTCCTGATCAGTTTGTCGTATGTCTTTATAGGAGAAATAGAAATCTTCAGAGAGACTTAGAAATATCTTTAGTGTACATTCATATTGATTGTTTTCCTGCTTGAAGGAAAATTCCTCATCAGTGTAAATGCTCTCCAATGCTGTGAGTTCGTCCTTTTGCTTTTCATTATCCATTTTATGGCTACAAAAAATAAAACAGTTTATTAGCATTGCTCTCCTGTTAACTGAATTAACCTGAATTTAACCAAAATTTTAAAAAGTTTTATTATTTTAATTTTTTTTTAAAAATTACTTTTTATTTTAGTTTTTATAGATATTTATACTCTTCTCTAACTTTTAATTAGTTGAAAAAAATTAATTTGGTAGTAAAAGTCAGGCACTAATTCAAACAGATTATGTAAATAAATTTTTAAAAATTATGGAGTTAATAGAAATATTGTGAAATTCGACTGAAAATATATAATTGAATTTGTTGAAGCATTTCTTTAGAAACTTTTTAACAAATAAAATTTTCAAAGTATTTTAATTTAATAATTAATAATTGGATTTTATAGTCACATTTTAATGAATTCATGCTTCTTAGTGCGAAGATTAATAATTAAAATTTTTATTAATTAATTTAAAAAAAACTATATGCACTTCAAATTTTGTATTAAAATTGAATTCTCGCAAATTTTTTTTTAAATTCTGAAAAATGAAATTGTTGAAATTTTCCAATTTCATTATTTCAAGATAATTTAATTTTTCTAAACAAATAATTGAAAATTTTTGAAATAATTGAAATTTCTTTACATTTTTTTTAATAATTTAATTCTTTGAAAGAATTTTAATCTAAATTTTTCTAGAATAATCAAGGGAAGTTAGTGACCGTAATTATAATTTTATTTTTAAAATATAAAGTCCCTCTTAAAGTTTTAAATCAATTTTTTGCTTCTAAAAATTATATTATTCTATTATTATTCAATAATTATATTTATTGAACTTCTCTTAAATTTTTATAATTTCAAATTTCTGAATGTTCAAATAAATGATATTTATCATTTCTTAAGCAAATTTAATGTTTATTACTTATTAAGTAAATAAGTAATTATCACTGCTTTTTTTTAAATTGTAATAAAATTCTTCACAGGAATTAAATTATTTTCATAAATAATATCATTCTTTGGAAAAATTTCAATTATTTTTGTAAATAGTAAAATTCTTTGCAGAAATTCAATTATTATCAATAGAATTGTAATAAACTTGAAAAAGAAAATTTCCAATTATAATTATAAAAAGACAAGATTATTTTTAAAAAATTGCAAAAATTATTTTCCAAATTTTCAATTAAAATTATTATTTATTTATGTTCGAAATCAAATTTAAATTTAAATTTTATGAGAAAGGAATACCGGGAAAAAATTAAGTTATAAGAGGGAAAAACCGGGAATTTTGTTGAATGAAAATAGTAGACACCCTGTTTTATTAAGGTTTTTAGAAAAATAATGAATTTTTTCAATTTTTTTTTGTATTCTAAAATTCAAAATTAACAAAATTTCGAGCCACAACAAAAATTTAGTTGTAGCTGGATATTTTTATTTTCTTTTCAAATTCGGTCTATTTTTTGAACACGAAACAACTTTTTAAATAATTGTTCTTTTTAATTTTTTTCAATTGTATACCTAATTAATGTCATAAAAATCATTAAAATTCTTGCGAAGAATCTTACAATTTATAAAAATAATTAAATTGTTTTAAAGAATTTTAACATAATATTTGAAAATAATATTGTATTTTTTGAAAGAATTTTTTAAAAATTTTCAAAATAATTATATTTAATCGAAAACTTTTATTAAATATTTTAAAAAATAAATGCATTCTGTTGAGAAATTTTATTAAAATATTATTAAAAATAATTGAATTCAGTTTTTCCGATGAATTTTAACGGAATTTTTGAAAATAATTGAATTTAATTAATATTTTTAAAAATAATTGTATTATTTCGAGAAATTTTACTAGAATTAAATTAAAAAGAACTGCATTTATTTGAAGAATTTGATTATTAATGAAAGTAATTGAATTCGTGCGAAGAATTTCATTAGAAATTTTCAAAATCCTGATTAAATTCTTTTGAAAAATTTATTTGCATTTTGTTCAACAATCTATTTTGTTTAATAATTTTAATTGAAAATTTTAAAAGTAATTGAATGTTATAAAGAATTTCTTTCAACTTTTTAAAATAATCGCCTCCGTTAAAAATTAAAATTAAATACTTTATTGTTGAAGTTTATTAAAATTGTTTTCAATATTCCTGTGAAGAATTTTATTATTTATAGAAATAATATAATTTTTGCGAAGAATTTTACTATTTTTTGAAAATAATTGAATTGTTTCGAAGAATTTATTACAAATTTGAAAAATAAATGAATTTATTTTATTAAAAATATGACATAATAAAATTAAATTTTTGAGATTAAATTATTTTTAGAATTATGTTTAAGAGAATTGAATGTTTGCAAAGACTTTACTAAATAATTGAATTGTTTCAATGAATTTATGCAAATTGTAGAAAATAATTGAATTCTTTTGTGAAATTTTATTGAAATCGCATTGAAAATAATTGAATTTCTACGAAGAATTTTACTATTCATAGAAATAATTGAATTTTTCAGAAGATAATGTATGTAAATAATTGAATTCTTGCAAAAAGTTATTTTAGAATTCTTGAAAATATAAACCATAATAATTAAACATTTACTTAATAAGTGAATTATCCAAATTTTAATTATGAATTTATCGATAAATTTTAATTTGAAAATAAAAAATTTTGTAATTTGCGTGATAATAAATGGAATATCACGTTCCGTAACATTTGCAAGTTAATTAATAAATGATCTTTTTTAATTGTAAGTCTGAAATATAAAAATTGAAACTGATATTGCAAATTTAACTTAATAAGACGTATTGTTTCAATCTTACGCAAAGTAATAATTAATTACATGAAGAGACAAAAAATTATAAAAAAGTACTAAAGTAGCAAAATCGAAAAACATTTTTTAAAAAGTTACTTTTCTGTACATTTGAAAATTTATTGCCAACAATTAAATTTTTATCAACAATTAAAATAGTTTAGAAGCAATAAAATAAAATGTCGTAAGAACGTAAAGTAGAATTATTTTTTAAAAAATTACACTATAAAATTATCTATTGTCCTTGAGGAAAACATTTCAAATATTATGCAATTGCAAACAGAAATATCAAATTAATGAAATATTTTCAAAAATTTAAACAAATAGAGTAATCGAAGAAAACAAAAATATATAAATACTTGTCATTTCGTATTATTTGTCACATTTTAATTTTATTATACGAAATCCATTTTTAAAATCTGTTATATGATGTAATATTTTTGTATACAATATTAGAATTTTTGTCACAAAAGTTAATAATTTATTTAATTATCACTTTTCATCTGAATACAACTTTTAAATAAAAAATACAATAAATAGTGCAGAAAATTTTTAAAAAAACTCAAGAAAACTTTAACAGAAACGTAATTTTTAGGTTAGGTTATCGAGAAAATTTTCGCAGACATTACAAACAAAATTAAACAAGTGATTTCAAGTATGATTTTTCGTTCGACTTAGAAAAAATACATATAGATGAAGAATATATTTGAAAAATTTGCGTACCTTTGAGAAAAATACAATTTTTTTGTATGTTTTTTCGTATATATAAAAACTTTTAAAATCTTGTGACACGGTGATGTCAATGTCAGTGACGTACAGTCAATTTTATTCGTGTGGGTATATACTTTCTACACACATACACCTATAAAATTTATACATCGTAGTCAGCTGTCAATATCTACTCCACAAAAAAAATCCGCTAATCGTGCTAAATTTTACATTAACAATTCGCGAGTGATAATTATAAGAATCATGAATTATCGAAGCAAATAATAATAATAATACTATTATTATTATCATAAAATAGTTTCAAATCTCTAGTTGAGAAAATATGTTCTGTGATAGATAAAAAGACTTGACTCTATTGTCAATTTTTTTATTTATATATGTTTGCCCAATTTTATTTTGATTCGTTAACTATTAATGTCGTTAATTTCTCCACATATAATTATTCAGAGAAATACTAGATTTTTAAGAAGTAGCAATTTTTATACATTTTTTTGCAATACTTTTCTTTTGCAAATCTAACAAGAGGAAGTGAAAAATAGAAAAATGTTTACAACAAATGTCTTATTTTGAAACCTAAAATATTTGACAGGTAAATAATTTTTTGAGATTGTAAGAAATTTATTAAAACTGAAGGATTAGACTAAGTACAAGAGGTTATGTTCTTCCTTTTAGAAAAAGAAAAACATTTTCTTATCGATTTATTTTTTTACCTTTGTTATTATAGTTTTGTGAAATTAATTAACTATTAATTATCAATTAATTACTAGTTTGTTAATATTTTATTACTGTTCGTAAATGTGCCTTTGACACACGTTTTTATCTTTTTTTTCCTCTTAAAAAATTTTTAAGGGGAAAAAAGAATAAAAGCGATTCATTGATAAGATTAAGATGTAAGTAATAAGAGAAAGTGTATGAAATTAAGATTAACAATTTGATTCGAAATCTTCAAAATAGTGGAAAATCAGAAAAAAAATATATAATTTGTTTTCTTTTTAGCATTGAGGTGTTGAAGTTTGGAACCATTTTGGCTTTTGGATATTTTCAGGAAAAAAAATGCCGAGTACATATTTATACGCAATTAATAATGAAGGACGAGTATTTGGTTTATCGACAAGTGGAAATATGTGGAGAGAATTTATGTATTTGGGCTTGGAATTTAAACAATTGTCAGCTGTGCCACATTTTATGTGGGCAATCGGCGGCGATCGACAAGTTTACGTTCACGTTCATGGCTTAGATTTTCCCATAAGAATCAAGGAAGAAACATACGAGAATGAGGTTTATTTATATTAATTTTCTATTTTTTTTTTGTTTATTTAGATTAATTTAAATTACGTCTTATTTTGTTTATTTATTTCTTTATCTATTTTCAAAAATAAGCGAGATAAGCACTTTTGTTATTTATTTATTTTTATAAACTTTTTCCTCAGACGAACACGTCTCCAAAGTTTTGAACATTCAATTTCAATTGAAGGAAATTTATTTATTTTTAAAAATACAAATCTTTCCTTTTAAATTTGTGGTAGTTAAATATCGTTCAGTAATTAAAATTATTTGTCAGTTGACAAAATTAATTAAGTAGAAATAATTAATTTTGCCAACTCATACGAGAATGGAAAAATTTTATTTTCCCCAGAAAATTTTAAAGAAAACATTAAATTACTGTCTGTTTACTATAATAAACGTTTCACACGAATTCAACTATTTACAAATTTTTTTATCAATTTCATCGTAATAATTCAGTTACTATCCTAAATAATATAATTTTTCCAGAGATTCAATTATTTTCATGAATAATAAAACTCATAGAATTTTAAATATTTTTAAATACAATTTTAACCGAATTCCTCAAAAAATGTAATTTTGAAAATTTTACTAAAATTCGTCGAAAAATTTAAATTCTTTCAAAATTTGTTGAGAAAATTCTTTATGAGAATTCAGTTTTTTCAATAAAAATTTATTTAGAAATGAATTTTAGTTAGAATTTTAAATTAAATTTGAATATTAGAAGCATTGTAGCCTGAATTTTGAAAAGCAGTTTCAAATTACAATCTTTGAAAAATTGAATTTTTCATACTTTTAACTGACAATTGTATAGAAATAATTTTTTTCGAAAAGTTTAATTGAATTGTTTTTTTTAAATTATTTTAAGCTTTTTTTCTAAACATTTAGTTGAAGAATTTCCGAATAATCGAAAATTCTCGAGGAAATTTTGCAAAAATTATGAAAAATAATTAATAGTAGAATTCTTTCGAAGAGTTTTAATAATATTTTTAAAAATATTTCAAACTTGTAAAAAATTCAATTATTTAGGATATTATTTAGATTAAATTTGATAACTTATTTTCTATTTTTAAAATTTAATATTAAATTTTTATTACTTTTTTTAAAATAATTTTAATCGTGTAAAGAATTGTACTATTTATAAAGATAATTAAATTCTTGCAACGAATTTTGTTATTTTTTTTTGTAATAATTAAAATACTATAAAGAATTTTAATATTTATGAAAATAATTGAATTGTTGCAACGAATTTAACTACATTTTTTTACACAATTGAAATTATGAATAATATACTTCAAAAATTCTAGAAAATTAATTGAATTTTGTCAAGAATATCACAAAAAAATAAATTTATTAAAGAATATCAAAAGTTATTGCACGAAATGATAATTTAATTATTTTTTTAAAAAAATTTAGAGTTTAGTCACTTATTTGAAATTTTACCAGATTGTAAAGTTTCATTTCAAGATAAATTTTCAATAAAAAAATGATTTTCGAAAAAAATTGACATATGCGGTTTCTGCACAAAACGCTTCAATTAGATTACATAGAATTTGTAAAAAATAATTATTATACTTAAAAAATTTATTACACGTACAATTTTATAGTTTAAGATTTATTGTAATTAATATTAATAATACTCAGAAAGTCTATAAAAAAATTAGATTAAAAATAAATTAAAACAAATATCAATTCGAAATATTGTAATAATGTTACCATTAAATTGTAGAAAATTTTGTTGAATGTGTAGTATTTTAATTTGTTTGCTTGCTTAAAAATTAAATTTTGAATAATATTATTCAAAAATTCTACAAAATTAATTGAATTTTGGATCACTTTGAGTTCAAATTTTTAAGTATTTTGAAATTTTAAGCAAACAAAGAACAATAATTAGTTAAGCATTTATTTTACAAAAGTTATTAAAATTGGAAAAATTTAATTTGAAAATTTTTTAAAAATTAGGTTTCTGAAAAATAGTAATTAAATTTTTTAAGGAAAAAGGTACTTGAATCCTCAATAATAATTTTAACAAATTGAAACAATTGGAAATTCTGTATAATTTTATATTTAAAAACATTTTATTTTATTATCTTTAAAAATTGTCTATAAATATAAATATATTTTTAAAATTATATCATTTTATGAATTTACAAAAATTATTCTATTTAAATAATTCAATTCTGGTAGTTGAATTCTCCTAGGAATTGATTTAACAAAAATTACAGTTAAAATTTAAAAAAAATGATTGAATATTTAAACTGTTGTAACAGAAATTTTAGGAATTAATTAAATTTTAAAAGGTTTTTAAATTAATTTCCTTGAAAATTTTAGGGAAGCAAAAGTTTAAAAACCTTTAAATTTTTATTTTAAAAAATTATTAATAACATTATTTTTCTTTAAAAGTTATTAAAGTTTTTCAATAATTTTATTCAAAAATTCTAAAAAATAATTGAGTTTTGGATGAATTACAGTTGCAAATTTTAGAAAAAATTATATTTCATTACGTTTTTCATTGAAATTATTTGAAATTTTAATTCTTCGGAAAAAATAAATATGAATACGTTTTTTAATTTTTATTTTACAAAAAGTATTAAATTTTGAAAAATTTCATCCAGAAATTTCGTAAAATTGTTTCTTGAAAAAATGAAACTAATTTTTTTTAAAAATACTTCTGTTTCAGGAAATAATTTTAAAAAATTGAAACAATTGAAAATTTTTGCCAACTTTTATTGAAATAAATTTTGATTTTTAATTCAAGTTGCTGTTAGAAATATTTTGACATTTACTATACGATTTTTTCAAATAATTACATTTAATGAAAGACAGTAAGAAAAATGATATTTTTTAAGAAATTAAGAATTTTCATTAAATTTGGAAAAGCAAATTTTGAAAGTAACAATGAAGAAGAAAATTTCACGCGCGTTTAGTTTTGCTAGTTTATGTGTAAAAAAGAAGTGATTGATGTTTTCGAATAATTTTACAATTAAAGAAATTCACAAATAAATATAATAGAGCATTTTTTTGACTATATTTAATCATATTTAAAGTAAATCAAAATATTCTTAAGGCTCAAGAAAAGAGTGAAAATTGTGTCCGAAAATCAGAGAAAAACAAAATTAATTTTTTGTGGATTATAAAAAGAATTTTTATATTAAAAAATATTTGATAGTTCTAAATTTTGTAAGCATCTAGAAAGAAAATGTTTATTTTCAGCGTTGGCTACCTTTGGAAGGATTCAGCAGTCGTTTATTGCCAACTGACAGATTTAATTTTTCAAATCACGATGGTACTGTCGATCGCAGTCGGGATAAAGTAAAATTACCATCAATGGCTTGGCAATGGGAGGGTGATTGGCAAATTGAAACAACTTTGGATGGACAGCCTCTCGATCATGATGTAATTAAGAATTATTGTCTTCTTTATTCACAATGTAAATTAACACAGAAAGCAAAAAAAATACTATTTTCTTTCTTTTTTTTAAGGAAAAATTTGTTATTCAACTTTTTCTTTACTGTGGTCAATTATTTTTGCTCTGATATTTTTCCTGAGTCAGTATCAAAAAATTATTGTAATTACATTGTACCTAATAAAATTGTTTACTATTTTTTTCTCTTGTTTTCTAGGGTTGGACCTATGCAATTGACTTCCCGGCGACTTATTTTCCAAAGAAAAATTGGAAATCCTGCGTGAGGAGACGAAAATGGGTTCGTTATCGAAGATACAGTGCAATGAATTCCTGGTGCGCGATTGCGCCTCTTCATAAAGACCCCACGAAGGTTAAATTTTTATTAGTTTTTAAACGAATAATAATTTTAGCGTTAAAACCCCCCAAAATCATGGAAATAATTAAATTAATTTCTAGAAATTTCTGCTTATTGCAAAAAATGGAAATTAATTTCAATTTTATTTCCTTCATAATATTCTATTTCATTCAAATAGAAGACAAAAGTTGAAAAACATTTTTATCATCAAATTTTTAAATTTATTTACTTTAAAAATTTCAAATTATTCAGGAACCATTCATAGACGTGGCTATTGGAGGAAATCAAATTCCATCCGGAAATTCGGGTGAACTGGTCGTTTGGGCAGTAACTGCACACGGAAGGGTAAAAATTTCACTCTTTGCAAACATTTTCTTTTTTTACTTAATTGAAATTCAAAAATATCCAATAATACATAATAGAAAGTTTTTAATTTATATATATTTAGTAGAAATTTTTAAATTTGAATTTACAAATTCAATCTTTGAAATTTATATTTTTACGTTAAAAAATAGCAAATTGATATTTGTTGGAAAAATTTGACATTAAATTTAGAGTAAATTCGTCGATTTGTTGAAGGAATTTCTGTTTTATTTTTAATTTATTAGGTGATGTTTCGAGTTGGTGTTAGTACAACATCACCAGAAGGTTTACGTTGGAGTGCTATTAAATTGCCAGCCAGTTACGAAGTGTCCCAAGTGAGTGTCGGTCCATCAGGATTAGTTTGGGCAGTGTTACAAAGTGGCAAAGCAATCGTTCGAACGGGAATTACACGTGAAAATCCAATGGGTAAATTTTCACCATTTACACATTGCAATTTACAATTGAAATTTAAATTTCTCGAGTGCTTAATAAAAATACTAAAAATACTAAAACAAATAGTAAGAAGCGACAATTTTCAATTTGCAATAAATAGTAACATTCGTTTGTATGCATAATTTTACTGGTTTTAATTTTACTTTAGGTGACGATTGGACGGAAGTTGAAGCACCGGAAAATGAACGTTTGCTTCAAGTTAGTGTTGGTTTGGATTCAGTTTGGGCAGTGACGAGCGTTGGGAATGTTTGGTTTCGTAAAGGAATTAAAGGCGAGATGAGTGGAATTTGCGAGCAATTGGCAACAGGAACTGGCTGGGTCGAAATGGCCAGTAGAATGGCATTAATTTCAGTTGCCTCGAACGATCAGGTGGTGTTTTTATTCCAAATTTACTATTAAATAATAATAAGTCTAAACAAAAAACAACTATTACCACATTTTTATTTCGTTTATTAATTATCATATTACTGAAGGTTTGGTCAATTGGAATGGACGATCGGTGCTTATATTATCGTAGCGGAATCACGCGCTCGGAATTAACGGGCAAAAAATGGAAAATAATTAATGTACCTCTTCAATTAAGCAGAGCGAGCAGTAACGCGAGTTTAACATCGAGCAATAGACACAGCGTATGCGGTACTCCACAGCAACAAAGACATCAAAGTTTCGGCTCTCTGGTAATTAAGGAAAAAATAATTCACATTTTTATTTATTCAAAAAACACCAAAAATTTTTTAACAAACTAAAATTTCTATACTGTTAAAATTCTCAACAGAAAGAAAAATTATAAACAAAAAATAGAAAATATTATTTGCTAATTGAAAAATTGAAAACTTGAATAATCGTGAATAATTAAATAATTTATCTAATTAATAAGAATTAAATAATGTTAATTAAAATCTAAATAATTAACTAACGAAACTTTTGCAGCAGAATCGTCCACTGAGTACGAGTGATTCGTCATCAGTAATTCGCGATTGGGAAGAGCAATCGCGATCAGCACCGAATGCATCGTCAGTGAGAATTTGGCATAAATCGAAAAATGGCACGCCAACGAGTTTGGAATTAAAGCAAACGTCATTTCAAGAAATGTATCGAAAGGAAGAAAGCAGAAGGTATGTAAATTAAAAATTTTCTCATTAGCAGAAATAACAATACAATAAAAATACTATTTTAATAAAATTCTACGTAAGAATTCAAGTATTTTCTGAAATTTGCATAAATCCATTGAAACAATTCAAATATTTAGTAAAGTCTTTCCAAACATTCAATTCTCTTAAAAATAATTCTAAAAGTGATTTAATCTAAAAAGCTCAATTATTTCTAAGATTCTCTGTACAATTTATTTCAAAAATTTCAAAACTTTTAAGAAAATTCTTGTAAAATATTAAATTATTTTCATTAAAAATAAAAATAATGACGCAATTTGTTTATTAAAATTTTATTATGTCACTTTTTCAGTAAAATTTTTACTGAAGAATTCTGTACAATTTTTTCCATCTTTTAATAAAATTTGTCGAAAACATTAATTTATTTTCCAAACTTCTAATAAATTTTTAGAAAGAATTCAATTATCTTTTAAAAAAGAAGTAAAAATATTCACAAGAATTAAATTATTTTTAAAAATAATAAAATTTTTCACAGGAATTTAATTATATTCAAAACAATTTTAAAATATTTTAACATTAAAGTATTTTATTATAACGATTATTTTAAAAAAGTTGAAAGAAATTCTTTATAAAATTCAATTACTTTTAAAATTTTCAATCAAAATTATTAATGAAAATATATTATTTGGAAAAATTCAAAGAAATTCTTTAAAAGAATTTAATTAGAATTTTGAACATTTTTAATAAAATTCTTCGCAAAGATTCAATTATTTTTATTAATAATAAAATTCTTCAAAGGAATGTAATCATTTTTAATTTAATTGTAGTAAAATCTCTCAAAAGAATAAAATTATTTAAAAAAATATTAATTAAATTCAATTGTTTTCAAAAATTCTGATAAAATTCTTCGGAAAAACTGAATAATAATTGTTTTAAATAGTTAAATTTATCGCAAAGATTCAATTATTTTTAATAGTATGTTAATAAAATTTCTCAACAGAATATATTTATTTTTAAAAATATTTAATAAAATTTTTCGATTTAATACAATTATTTTTAAAATTAAAAAAAAATTCTTTCAAAACATTCAATTGTTTTCAAATATTATGTTAAAATTCTCTAAGATAATTTAATTATTTTTATAAATTACTTGATTCTTCTCAAGAATTTGAATGATTTTAATGACATTTTGTTAAAAAAAACAATTATTAAACAAGTTGTGAAACAAAAAGATTACCGGAACATGTACTTTATTATTATTAAAATTAATTAATTAATAATAAATAATAATAAATTAATAATAATTTTAAATAATTGATATTTTATAAATTTCTATTGAAAATAAATAATTTTTTAAAAGTACTTTCTTAGAATTTTTGAAAATCAATTTTTAAAGAATTTTAATTAAGTACAAATTTTTAAAATAATTGAATTATCAAAAAATGTAATGAAAAATCTTTAAACGTAAATTTAAAAATTACAATTAGATTTTAAGGTTTTAAAATGTAGAATTTTCATTTCTTTCAATTATATTTTTCCGAAAATTCAAATACATATAAAAAATACAATAATATCTTAGAATTATTTTAAAAAATTTGGAGAAAGAAATCATGTTTAAAATATTTTATTAAAATTCATCAGAAGAGTAATTAGTTTTTTTAAATAATAGAAATTTTTTTTAAAGATATTCAATTGTTTTCGAAAAATTACATTAAAATGTTTTTAAAAACTACTTAATTCTTATAATTTTTTTTTTATTTGAATTTCTTAAGATTTAATTATTTTTGTATAAAACAAAAATTTCCTTTTTTGGAGTTACGAAAATTTTGTAGCAACCGTGGTCATATTTATAATTAAAATAAATCTTCAAAAATTTGATTACTTTTTGAAAATATTAGGTTTATCTTATTAAACATGGGCAGTTAGAATTATTAGAAAAAATTGAATTTTCGTATTTAAATAATTTAATTCTGGAAGAACTTTTAGAAAATTATTTAAAATAATCGATATGGAGATGAAGTTTAGTTCAAAATTATAGAAAATAATTAAATTCATGAAGGTAATTGTAATTTTTAGAAATTATTAGATTTCATAAATATTATTTATTTACTGTAAAATTTCATATTTTCCCTTAAAAAGAATTTTGTCAGGAAAAATAATTTTAATGTCAGAGAAATTGATAAACAGAAACTTGTAACCACCCTGAATTAAATCTGATTAATTTTTTTTCTCTTCAGATCCGGTAGTTCATTGGACGCTGCCGATTTAACGCAAGCGAGCGTTGCCAATATTACGATTTCAAATGAATCCTTAGCTAAAAGTGGCGAATCGATTGTTGTTTCTGGCAAGGGAATGAGCAGTACTGTCAAGGTTTGTTTTGTTTTTGGATTTTATCATTTTATTTTATAAAGAAATTTTCATTATTCGTATTTATTTAACTCCTTTCGAACCTCTTTCGATTTTATAATTGAATTATACTTTTAATTAGATTGTTTCACTTATACTCTGATTTATAAGAATAAAAAGTGATAAAATGAAGGAAAATATTTCAGATAAATCCCGCGGCTTGGAGTCCTGTTCATTCAGTTGGTTCAATGGTTGGTGTTGAAGCTCATCCGGAAACCGATGGAAGTGTATTCGATCCAGATTTTACTGGCGATTCGGGAATTTTCGGCGAGGACGAAAGCAACGCTGGAATGTATTGGGCCGAATGCGATGTTCTTTGGTATAAAGTCGAGGCTGGCGCTTGTTACATTGATCTCAGCAATCCTCCGAAATGGTAACTAGAAAATAGAAACACGAGAAAAAATCGGAATTTCCTATGCTAAGGAGAAAAATTAATCTTATTGATAATTAGTAATTGAATACAGAGTTTTTTCTATTTTTTTATTTAACAATAATAATAATAGAAAAAAATCTGTATAATCGTTGAATTCCGGTAATTTGTTCGCAGTTTGAAGTTACTTATTGATTGCTTTTTTAAAAAAAAAATTTCTTTTTAAATATTTTCAATTTTAAAATTAATGTATTGAAAGTCATTGAATTCTTGCAAAAGAATCTTACCGAAATATTTGAAAACAATAATTCCTTCAAAGAATTTATTAAAATTTTATGAAATAATAGAAGTTTTTGAAGAAAAAAATTCCATTGAATTTCGAGAAATTCATTTGAACTTGTTTCGAAAATAATTGAATTTCTGTAAAGAATTTTATTAAAATTAAATTTATTCAAAATAATTGAATTCACCAGAAGAATATATAAAGTTTTTTAAAATAATTAATTTGTTTCAATTTTCATATAAAATTTTTTAAAAATATTTTGAAAATAATTGAATTATTTTTAGAGAATTTTTAATTTTATGAAAATTTTTGAAAATAATTAAATTCTTTCGTGCAATTTTATTTAACTTGGATAGAAAATAATTTAATTCCTGCAAAAAAATTTTAATATAAAAATAATTGAATAATTTCGAAGAATTTATTAAAATTTTAGGAAATAATTGAAGTTTTTGAATACATTCTTAAATATTTGAATTCTTCCGAGGAAACAATTAAAATTGCTTTGAAAATAATTGAATTTATTCGAAATGTATTAAAAGTTTCTTTTAAAAATGAACTATTCCGACGAGTTTATTAAAAATTGTTTTCAATGTGATCAAATTTCTGCAAAGAGTTTTACTTTTTATAAAAATAATTAAATTTTTGCAAACATTTTACTTTAAAACAATTGATTTGTTTAGAAGGGTTTATTAAAATTTTAGAAAATGATTTCTTTTGGAAGATTTTATTGAAAGTTTGTTAAAAATAATTGAGGTGTTTCAAAGACATTTTACTATTTATAACAATAATTTAATTCTTTAAAGAAATTTTATTATTTATATAAAAATAATTTAATTCATTCGAAGAATTATATTAAAATTTTTAAAAATATAAACAATTATAACTAATTTTGTACCTAAAATGAGAATTTTTTAAATTTTGATTGTGAAATTATTTTTAAAAAATTTAATTTTAAAATAACAAATTTTGTATTTTGCATAACAAAAATAAATTAAATATCACGTTCCACGCGTAACATTTGCTACTAATAAAATAAAATGTAATAAAAAGTATAATCAACTAAGTAATTTCGAATGCTTTTTCAATTTAGAATTTTTTTTTTTAAATTTACCTTCTTACAAAATTGTGTCTTAAAAAATTAAGAAATGATTTTTTTCTAAAGGATCGCTGATGGAAATGGTACAGCTCAAGGCGAAACTGCAGAACCATGGAGAATTTATATCTTAAAGGAATTGAAAGAGAGATTAAAAAACGTGGAATTCGATTGTACGCTGTACGAAAAGGCCGTCGAAAAGTAAAAATATTTTCTTTACTTCACTGTTCTAGAGTATAAAAAAAAGTTTTCTATTTAAAATTTTTTTATACTCAACATAAAAAGACTATAAAAAAAATAGAAAAACTTTTTTATAGAAAAACTGTAAATAAAATATTGAAAAACTATAAATAAAATATTGACAAGCTATAAATAAAATGTAACAAAAAACTTATTTTGTAATTATAAAAAAAAAATGTTTCTCCAAAATGATGTGAACAAATTTTTTCACAGATCTTCTTGGGTCAAGAATGGAGAGGCGAAATACAAATTAAAAAATGGAGCTTCTTTTGAAGACTGCGTGATTGAATTAGAATGGATTAGTAGTGATAGCGGATCTTTGGATTCAGGAACTTTAACTGTATTAAATCCCGACGGTGCAACGACTGTGGTAAAGTGATTGTAGTTAAAAAACAAAAGATCATCATTTTTTCTTAATAATTATAACTTTTTGCATATATGAATTTTTGCTTTTTAGATTCAATTTCCAATTTCGGAAATAGTTTCTGTGAGCAGCTGCAGTGAACCGGGAAATCCTCGAATTGCTCTCCACACACCGCGTTTAAAGTGTTCGAAAGTTTTGAGATTACAATTTGCTAGTGACACTGAAATGGAAGAGTGGATGTCACATCTTACTGCAGGTAAAATACAAAAATAAAATTCAAAGAGAAATTTAGTTAAAATTTACTAAAGTGTATTAAAAATTTTATTTTTTTCCTAGTCACTTGTCAAATGAATAATGTTTACGGTAAACCTGGTCCTAATTCAATTTGGGCTTCAACTGCCTTAGGAGATGTTTATGTTTACGATCCTGCGATAGCGGAGGTAATTTTTTTGGTTTCTTTTTAAAAAATTATAATTACGTCTTTTATTCTGAAATATTATAATATAATTTTGTAATCTAATTATAAACATTTATTTTAAGGGCAATCAACTTGAGGGTGGATTATATGTTCAGGAATTGGATTCCGCGGGGAAAAGTCTTCCATACGAAAGTATTCTTCAAAATGGTTTTGGTCCTGGTAGCAGTTTAGAAATTTCCGTTTGCGTCCATGACGACGCCGATCGGTAAATAATTTTAAATAATTTAAATCTTTCTAAATAAAAATAATTAAATTATGTTAAATAGTAAAATTTTTCGCAAGAATTCAATTATTTTTAATACAATTTAAAAAAAATTCTTCTTCATAAAATTTTAATTATTTTTAAAATGTTTAATTAAAATTATTAAAGGAACTCCATTATTTGACAAAAAAAATCAAAGAAATTCTGCAAAAAAAATTTAATTAGAATTTTTAAAAATTTAAACAAAATTCTCCCCGAGATTTAAGTTATTTTCCTAAATAGTGGAATTTTGTGAAGGAATTCTATTATTATTAAATTTTTTGATAAAATTTTTTGCAATAATTCGATGATTTTCAATACATTAATTAAAAAATTTTAAATATTTGAAAAGAAAAATTACAAAAAAGTTAAGAAACAAAAAATCAAACAGCAACTATAACAATTATGATTACGAATTAAAATTACAATTTATATTCTCATTCATTATAAATTAATCAATAATCTTTGTCAACTATTAAAAGAATACAATTGATATTCTTAATTATTTTCAGTATTAAATTTAAAAAAGAAATTAGAGAAAAAAAGTTAATTGAGCCAAAACATTTATCATCTATCTCTAAAAAAATTAAATTTTCATTAAAGATTATGTTTAAAAAATTAAGAAATTATTCCAGTTTTTTCATCTTTTTTTAATAACATTTAACATTTTGTTAAATAATTTTCAAATTTTGTTAGAAATAAATAAAAGAAATTATAGAAATTCGATTTGTCCGACAAAATGTTTTTGACAACACTTTATATTGTTTAATAGAAAAGAATGAAAGAAATTTTCATGATTTTGATTTGCTACCAGCACCTGCTTTGCTTAATTTTAGAAATTAAATTTAAATGTTAAATATTTTTTGTTTTAAATCCAATATCGAATTTTCAAAAATTAAGTAGGACTGGTAACTGGATGCAAGTTTCAGTTTCATAAAAATACTTAACTTTTAAAATTCTATTTCTAAAGTTACTTTATTATTAAAAAATACTAAATAATTAATTCTTATTATCTATTAATCAATCTGATTAAAAATATAATATTTTGATTTTGTTAAAAAAATTTTGATAATAAATAGAAATTATGCAAAAAAATACTACAAATTTTGTAAAAACAATATGATTTTCAAAATTAATTACAAAATGGAAGTTTAAAAAAAATGTTGATGGAGAAATATAAATAGTTTAAATTACTTTATTTTTTCTTCGTTTTTAAATACAGAAAAAGAAATTATGCAAATTTTTTCATTAATTTCTAGATTAAACTTAAAATAAATTGATTTTTAGAAAGTTAAAAAATTAAATCTTATTAAAGAAATTCTTCAAATGAAATTAAATATTTTGTTCTTTAATAAAAAAAATGTGAATTGTGAATAGACATGATTATTATATGAGAAAGTACACAAGCATTTTTTTAGCTAGTAAAATATAAAATATCTTTATATACATAAAAAAAGAAAAATTGTAATTATTAAATACACAAATTCTTCCTACACATTTTTTGTTATTAATTTAAAATAGAAAAAACACTATTGTTAAAAATTGTAATTAAAAACGAAAATTTCATAACTTTTTATTTCAAAAGAAGCTAATAATTTTTAAAATATAAACAAAAAATAATTATAAAATTTCTAAATCAACATTATGAAAATTTCTTACCTTATTTTATAAAAGCAATATCTATTAACCTTTTCTCTAAATAAACAATAAAAATTGATATTGACAAATCGAAAAACCAAAGTGTTTTGAAAAAGAAATAAAAACAAAAGCATATACAAAAACTAACTTCATACTGCGAACAGAATGAATGAAAACCCTCAGAGATTAATATAGTTAATTAATTAATTAATAATTAATTTAAAATTCTTACAGATTGTCGTTTAATTTTGTCTGCTATTCGGCGATGAATTCGAGACATAAGAATGCCTGTGAAACGAATGATCTGGCATTTCATTTTAATCCACGTCTACGTGAATCGATTATTGTGAGAAATACATATCAGAATGGACAGTGGGGCGAAGAGGAGCGCGAAGGAGACAGTCTCTTAAAATCTGGTTGCGACTTTAGTTTGAAAATCGTTTGCGAGCCCCGTGGTTATAGGGTGTTCATTGATAATGAACAATTCACGTTCTACAATCATAGAATACCGCCGCAGAATATTACACACTTGAGATTAAAGGGTCTTATGACTCTGTACAGTGTCGTTTACAAATCGACGGCCGTGAGTATACAATCAAATTTTACAGATTTGGATAACCTGAGTCCTGTGTTAGAAAAAAAAATGTTTAGGAAATAAACAATTAGAAAAAAACGTTTGAGAAAAACTGTACCCCAAGCAATTCAGTTTCTTGAAATAAAAAATGTTAATTAGTTTTGTTTAATGAATAAATTAAATTTGAAATAATTTTTTTTCCCCTTTCTACAGATGATTATTGAGCCATTAACAATGTTTTGGCGTCAAATTGGAGGACATTTGAAGAAAGTGGAAACTTGTCGATCTGGAATAACTTGGGGAATTGGTTACGATAATACTGGCTGGGTTTATACTGGAGGTTGGGGAGGGAATTTTTTGAAAAGTAAGTGGAATGAATTAATTATTAATTAAAAATTAATCAATAAATCGGTTAAATAGAATTAATAGATTTATAAATAATAAAATTATAAAGAAATGAATAAATATTGAAATTATAAAGAAATGAATAAATAATGAAATTATAAAGAAATGAATAAATATTGAAATTATAAAGAAATGAATAAATAATGAAATTATAAAGAAATGAATAAATAAGTTAATTGATTTAATAGGTTTAGGTACCGGTAATAATGGAATAAATCCAATGGTGGATACACATAATTATTATGTTTACGAGAATCAGAGATGGAATCCGGTTACCGGTTATACGTCCCATGGTTTGCCAACCGATCGTTATATGTGGAGCGATGTCACTGGAAAACATAGACGAACTCGCGAGCACACAAAATTAATGTCAATGCACTGGCAATGGGTTTCCGATTGGATAATTGATTTTCACACGCCCGGGGGTGTCGATCGTGACGGATGGCAATATGCAACTGACTTTCCATCTCAGTATCATGGAAAAAAGCAATTCACCGATTTAGTGAGAAGACGAAGGTGGTTCAGAAGATGTCAACTGACAACAAGTGGTCCTTGGCAGGAATTGGGAAATACAAAATTGCTCGACGTTTCCTTACAAGTAAGTTATATTAAAATTATATTTTTATTTTAAAATATAACAATATTAATTAATTAATTATTAAAACATAATAATTATTGTATTATAATAATCGACATGCGGTTTCTGGACAAACCGCTTCAATTAGATTACATAGAATTTGTAAAAAATAATTATTATAATTAAAAATTTTCTTACACGTACAATTTTATAGTTTAAGATTTATTGTAATTACATAATATTAATAATACTCAGAAAGTCTATAAAAAATTAGATTAAAAATAAATTATAACAAATATCAATTCGAAATATTGTAATAATGTTACCATTAAATTGTAGAAAATTTTGATGAATGTGTAGTATTTTAATTTGTTAGCTTGCTTAAAAATTAAATTTTAAATAATATTATTCAAATATTCTAGAAAATTAATTGAATTTTGGAAGACTTACAGTTCAAATTTTTAAGTATTTTGAAATTTTAAGCAAATAAAGAACAATAATTAGTTAAATATTTATTTTACAAAGGTTATTAAAGTTTGAAAAATTTAATTTGGAAATTTTTTTAAAAATTAGGTTTTTGAAAAATAGTAATTAAATTTTTTTTAAAGAAAAAGCTACTTGAATTCTCAATAATAATTTTAACAAATTGAAACAATTGGAAATTATGTAAAAATTTATATTTTAAAGAATTTTATTTTTTTCTCTTTAAAAATGATCTTTAAATATAATTATATTTTTGAAATGATATAATTTTATGAATTTACAAAAATTATTCTCTTTAAATCATTCAATTCTCGTAGTTGAATTCTGATAGGAATTGATTTAAAAAAATTTTCAGTTAACATTTTAAAAAATAATTAAATATTTAAACCGTTATAATAGAAATTTGAGGAATTAATTAAATTTTAAAAGGTTTTGAAATTAAATTCCTTAAAAATTTAAGGAAAGAAAAAGTTTTAAAATCTTAAAATTTTTATTTTAAAAAATTATTAATAATATTGTTTTTCTTTAAAAACTATTAAAGTTTTCCAATAATTGTATTAAAAAATTCTAAAAAAATAATTGAATTTTGGATGAATTACAGTTGCAAATTTTAGAAATAATTATATTTCATGAGATTTTTTATTGAAATTATTTGAAATTTTAATTCCTTGGGAAAAATAAGTACCTATAAATAAGTTTTTTAATTTTTGTTTAACAGAAAGTATTAAAGTTTTGAAAAATTTAATTCACAATTTTCGTAAAATTGTTTCTTGAAAAAATGAAACTAAAATTTTTTAAAAATTTACAATTTTCGTAAAATTGTTTCTTGAAAAAATGAAACTAAAATTTTTTAAAAATACTATTTTTAAAAATACTATTTCCGAAAATAATTTTAAAAAATTGAAACAATCGAAAATTTTGCCAACTTTTATTTAAATAAATTTTGAGTTTTAATTCAAATTGCTGTTAGAAATATTTTGTCATTTACTATACAAGTCGTTCAAATAATGACACGTAATGAAAGACCGTAAGAAAAATTATATTTTTTAAGAAATTAAGAATTTTTATTAAATTTTTTATAAGCAAATTTTTAAAGTAACAATAGAAAAAAAAATTGCAAGCACGCGTTTAGTTTTGCTAGTATTAAAATTTTTTAGTTGAGAATTTATTACAATTAATATTAATTAAAATATTTTAGTCACTAATTTAATGTAATTAAAATTTCAGACTATGGAAGAAACTGACAGTGAAGCATTCATTCAGGTTTGGGCTGTGGCAACAAATGGCGAGGCATTATTCCGACACGGTGTTTCGGAATCCTGTCCAATGGTAAAATTATTAAATTGTTAAGAAGTGAAGTTTTTTTAAAATTTGAATCTAAAATTAATGAAAAATTTAAGTTGATGTTTAAAAATAAAAAAATTTTACAATTTGCAAAATAATAATAATAATAATAAACCGAAATATTAAATTTAACAATTGCTAGTGATTAAGTAATTTATTTATTTAATGAATTTTTTTTAGGGAGTTTCCTGGGAACATATTCCAAGTGATCAAGCATTAATTGGTATTTCTTGCGGACCAAATGGTCAAGTTTGGGCTGTCGCGAAGAATGGTTCCTGTTACTGGAGGTTTGGCATTAATAACGCCAAGCCCACTGGTATATTTTCTTTTTTACCTGTTTGTTTTTTATTCTATTCAATAGGAGTGAAAGAATTTCTTTTTAGTATTTAAAATTCGCAGAATTTTGGACAATTTTATTTTCTTCTCGTAGGTGACGCGTGGCAAAATGTTGAGCCACCCGCAGGCGCGCAAATTAAGCAAATTTCTGTTGGTTTCAATGTCGTTTGGGCTTTAGATACAAATGGAAAATTGTCAGTTCGTCGTGAAATTCAAGCGAAAGTTTTTCCTGAAGGAACGCATTGGCAAACCTTACCCTCAATGCCCAATGATCCAATTCACATTGGTAATAAAATAAGAAAATGTTGATAATGAATAATAATTAAAAATATGCTTATATTAATAATAAAAAAAATAATAATGACAATACTAAGATGAAAGTTTGAATAAAAATTAAAAATAATAATTATTTGTTAATAATTCTATAAAAAAAAATCTACAGATCTTTCGGTCGTCACTGCAAAACAAGGTTTTCGGCATATTTCCGTAGCAAAGGAATCGGGACAAGTTTGGGCCATTTCAGGAGCAGGAATTGTTTGTCGGAGGATTGGAATTACCGAGGAAAATCCAGCGGGAAATGGATGGTCGACTGGAATTGGGGTAAGTCTCACAATATTTATCTACATTATTTTCTTTATCATCATCAAAATATAATTGATCTTTGAAAAAAAAGTAAACAAAATTTATAATTAAATTTTTAAATTATTAAATATTTTGAAATTCGTAATATAAATGTAGAAATTTTTAGAAAAATTATTGTTTAAAAACATTGAAAATATAAAAATTTTGTTTAGGCAAATTGGCAACATATAAGCGTTGGAGGACTTTCTCACAAAATCAAATAAATAATAAACAAAAATCCCATCTTTTATTGCTTTTAAGTGTCAAATTAGTCTTTTAGGTAAAAGAAAAACTCATTGAAAGGTTGTAAACAGAATTGTAAATAGTAATTGCAAGAAATTCCAAAATACTTTTAAGATAAGAAAAATTGTATCGATAATAATTGTTGTACAATATTCGTTTAAAAGAATTCATATAATCTAGTCATCAATTTTTTTTCTTTTTTTTTATAAAAATACTTTTTTTAACTTTTACTTTTTTTTCTCTTCTTTCTTTCGTTTAATAATTCTTTTTTGTCTTAATTTTCTTCTATTTACTGTAATTATTAAGAAAATATTTTTAAAAATTTCTTTCTTTTCTATATTTGGACTAAAAAGTAATTATTTATGTAAATTATCACTTTTCTTCTTGTTAATTAACAAGAAAGTTGATATTACTTAAAAATATTTATTCAATATTGGGCCTAAAAGTAATTATTTTGATTTGTTTCCCCCAAGAAAAATAGTAGTTTTTCTTAACAAAGACTTTAAATATTTTTGTGATTACTCAAAAAATGACAGTTTAGTATTTTTTTGTATCTATATTTTTTTATACCTTTAGTTTTTTTTACAAAATATAGATTATTACATACAGTGAAATTAGATATAGAGAATACTTTATAAAATTTGTGTTTTATTTTTAAGACTATAAATTACAATCGGTAATTTAAATAATTTAAATCAATATAATGATATGAATTCTTATTTATTGTAGACCTCTTTAATAATAAACGTTTTTTTTAAATAAGTCTCACTATTTTCATTATAATAATTATAATATTTATTTTCTATATGTATAAGAATTACTTTAGTATAAATGAGTTTTATGGAACTTAATCGACGATTTCTTAATTTAATAATAATAATAATACAAAATATCGACTTTTACGTTCAACGTAAAATAATTTCATTTCCATTGAGTTGATATCGACGGACGTATTTATCAATATTTACGATTATAGTAAAATTCGTTTCACTATATTTTACTATATTTATTTATATATTTATTTAGAATATCTAATAAAAAGAAAATTGTATATTCTCAGATTGTATAAAAATAGAAATTGTTAAAAAATTTTTTTCCGAAGATTATGATTATTAATTATTTTTACTATCAGAGGTAAAGATTCTCTTCATTACAAAAAAATTGTATTTTGTATATTGTTGACACATTTACAAATAATATCGACAAGAAGCAATTTTAGTTTCTGTTTCTTAATATAAATAAATACATTACCGACTTGTCCAAAGATATTCAACGGTGGAAGACTAGATTCTCCGTTAAACTGTAACTCGTTTAATTTGATTTTTCTGTTTAGATTCAAATTATTCGTTACAGAGGGTTATTTTTTTCAAAAATGTGTTACTTCTCGAATTACGTTGCGGGATTTTTCAGGCGATCGACGATTTTTCAATTTCTCGAGTTTTCCTTGTTCACTATTTTTGACTCCGTAGAAAAAGTAAATACATAAACCTGACAAAAATGAAAAATTATAATTATTCTTACAAAGAATTTTCTCAATATTTTAGAAAAAAAAATTTCTCCTTTCTCCTTCTTTTATTACAATTTTTAAAAATAATTGAATTCTTTCGAGAAATTTTATTTAGAATTCTTTTTAAAATAATTAAATTCCTCCTCAGAATTTTATTATTAAAAAAAAATAATGCAATTGTCGCGTAAAATTTTATTATTTAAAAAAATAATTTAATTCTTTCAAGAAATTTGATTGAAAATTGTTTAGAGAATAATTGTAATTTTTATGAGAATTTTATAAAAATTTTTGCAAGTAATTCAATTGTTTCCCACGAATTTTATTAAAATTTCTAAACAGAATTAAATTGATTCGAAGAATATTATTAAAATTTATGAAAATAATTCAATTCTTTCCAGAAATTTAATAACAATTGTATTGTATTTAATAAAAATTAATTGAATTCTTTCAAAGAATTTTATTTCAAATTTTGCAAAATATTTGAACTATTTAAAAGAATTTAATAAAAATTTCTGAAAATAATAATAAATATTTTTTAAAAGAGTTGAAATACATTTTTTTTAAAAGTATATACTTTTTTGTAAATTAACATTATTTTAGAAAATGTAAATTTTCTTACCAACGACGAGCCAAACTAAAAATCTTATCCAAGTATTGACGTCTAATTGAATCATTAAATATAAATTAATAAATATACTGACACATGGAATAAAAGGAACCAATGGTACCTGGAAAATGAAAAATAATTAAATAAATTAAGAAATAAAATAAAAATTTTATCCATGTTTCAATAAATGAACGAAAATTACCTTAAATGGAAGTTCATCGTTTTGAATTGGTTGCCTACTAATTGCGACAACTGTTAGTATTATTATTAAAATAACTATAGCTAATATCACAGACAGAGTCAAATTTCCTTGCATTATTTTATCGCCACCGTAGTGGAACATTATACCCGCGACAAACACCATAATACCTAAAAAAATAATATTTCATTACTAAAAAATTCTCCATTATAAATTTATCAATTTTTCCATTATTATACAAATTTTCATTTTAATAAAATAAAAGAAATAAATTTTTCATTTACTATTTTTTCTTGTTAAATTACGTTTATTTGAATGAATTTCAAATTTATTTGAATTTATTTGATTATTAATTATAAATAATAATATATTATAATAATATTATTAATAATAAATTATTAATTTATCTTCAATGTAAAATATATTTTTCAATGTTAAATTTCTGTAAAATAATGTATACTTACAAAATATAAGAGTGCCCCATTTTGCAACGGAAGTGGAATATGTCGTTGGTTCCTTTATATTTTGAAAATTGAAAATTTTCGAAAACGAATGCATTAAAGTTGGAACATTTGGATCCTCCATTTTTAAATTGTATTCATCTTTTTGGTATCTAAAAAATAATTATTATTTCAAAGATATGCTTGAATTTATTAAATATTAGTGTGGAAAATTAAACAAAAGTAAAAATTATATTTAAAAATAAAATATTTGGAAATATTGAGAAAAAAATGGTAATTTTTTAAAATTGTAATTTTTTAACATTGATTCTTTTTTTCAATTTATATTCTTGTCAAACGTAAAAAAATAAATGTCTAGTAATTAACATACATGTTAATTACCACGTAAGTAATCTGTCACGTTTCTTATTCTTCACGTAAGCAATGAATTCAAATTTGGATGGCAGTTTTTCAAATACCTTAAAATTAAAACCGATATCGAGACTATTGTGTACGCGAGAAGTGTTCCAATTGACATCATATCCACTAATTGTTGTAAATTAAAAATCAGTGTCATTATACCTGGAAAGAAAAATTAAAAAAAAATATTAATTTTTAATTGTTTATAGCTTTAATTTAATACTAAAAAATTGTTAGATTTAGAATTTTTTTTTAACTATTCGAATTATTTTTGAACAATTAATTATTGTTTAATTATAGTTTAATTTTACTATTTTACGCTTAAATAGGAAGAGGAAATAATTTTAATGGAAGGCTTTGCACTCATCGTACTATTTACTACTTTTTTTTACTATTAACTGCTATTTAGATACTTCTTTTTAAAAATTTGTGACACTAAAAGCAATTTTTTTCTATTTTTCTATTTGATCTATTTTAAATCCGCTAAAAGTTGAAATAAAAACATTATTCTGAAAAATTTGAATAAAATTCTTATTAAAAGTAATTCAAAGTTTTTCGAAGCAATTCAATTCTTTTCAAAAATTTTTCGTAATACTTTAAATATTTTCAACAAATTTTCACAAAAGTTTAATGATTTTCATAAATAATGAAAATTTTCGCTGAAATTTAAAAATATTTTCAGAATCTATTATTGTTTAAAAGTTTCTCAATAGAATTCAATTATTTAATAAAAAAAATTTGTAATCCTTTGCAAAAATTCTAATAATGTTATGAATAATAAAATTTTACAGGAATTTAATTCTTTGAAAAATACCTAATTTTCAAGAAATATTTTCGAAAGAAGTTTATTCAAAATATTTTAATAAAATGCTTTGAAAAAAATTAACAACTTGTTTTGTACGATATAAGTTTTGTAAATTGATTTGATTATAAGAATTAAAATATCTTCATAAGTAATAAAAATTCATCGCAAACATTTAATTATTTTCAAAAATAAATTGTTTAATAAATTATTTTAAATAATTTAATTATTCTTATAAATAACTAAATAAATAAATAAAGTTATAATTAATTATAATAAATTCATAAAGTGATTTAAAAAAATTCAGTTATGTCAAAAAATTTGATTAAAATCCTTCGTAAGAATTTAATTATTTTAAAAAGTAAACAAATTTTTTCCCAGGGTTCAATTATTTTCTGAACTGTTGATAATATTCCTCGAAATAATTCAATTATTTTCGAGAATTTTAATAAATTTTTTAGCAAAATTTCAATTTTTAATAAAAGAAATGTTTATTGAATTTCTTGGAGGAATTCAATTATTTTGAATATAATTTTAATAAAATTCTCCGCTAGATTTCGATTATTTTCATAAGTAATAAAATTTCTTGAAAGGAATTGAATTAATTTTGGTATAATTTTAATTTAATGTAAGAAATTTTTAAGTTTCTTTGAAACACATTTTAAAAATTCCATTAAAAATATATAAATTTTTATAATTCTAACAAAACTTTTCATAATAATTAAACAAACAATTTTATTATTTAGAAAAACGATAAAACTTTTTCAAAATATTTAATTAAATTTTCTTCTTACTACTGAATTTTACTGACATTTTTTAAAATAATAAAATTTTTGCGAAGATTTTTATTAAAATTCTTTGATGTAATATGAAAGCTAAATTTCAATTTTTAGAGTTTCCACAAAAAGTGGATTCACTAATTTACCATTATTTTCGAATGTAATGGATCGATTTCAATTTTCTTTGAAGCAAATTAAAGGTAATTAAATTTCCCATTAAAAAGCATTTACAACATTTTTTAATTGGACTGACGGTTTAGGAGCTATTTCATAAGAAATTACAGTGAAATGCCGTGGATCAAAATCTTTGTAAACTAGTAGTGTAATTATATAATAATAATAATTTATGTCAAAATAAATTTCAGTTAAAATTTAATTTGAAAATTTTAAAAAAATTAGTCTACTGATAAATGTTAATAAAAATTTTTTGAATATAGAATTAAATTCTGGTGAAAACTAAAATTATTTATTTAAATTTTTGAATGTAATTTTAATTTTCTTCACATTCAATTGATATAAATTTTATATTTTTGTCGAATTTTAACCAAAATTTTCGGAAATAATTGAATTTTTCAAAAACTTAGAACTAATGTTATTACCAGAATAAGAAAAAAAATGAATATTTTTTTATAGAAAAATAGGAAATTGTCGGGGAAATACAGAATTAAATTTTTGAGATTTTTGTAAATCGACTAGAACGAGTTTTTTATTTGTCAAATTCAATTTTTAGCTAGAGCTATGTTTTTACTACTTTTTTCAATCTTAAAGCAACTTTTTTTCAAATAAATTCTTGAGTGCGAAGCCTTTAATAGCAAAAATAGAAAATAGGAGAAATTTGCAAAATAATTTGAAAAATTCTTACCAGTTAAGAAACCAGAAATAATGGTACCAAAAATTGGAGTCATTGTTTTGGGATGAATTGTCGCGAGAAATTTGAAAATAATACCATCACTGCCCATTGCGTAAAGAACACGCGGCAGAGGAAACATTGCCCCAAGAAGACTGGTGAATAATGCAAAAACTGCTCCAACATTAACGATCCATTTGATTGTTATCCAGCCAACTTTTTCAAATACCTTAGGAAACGGAGCGTCTACGTCCTGGAAGAAAACATTGTTCAACACCAAATTTTAAAAACGTAGAAAGAAGGAAGAAAGAAATAAAAATGGAGAAAAAAATAAAAAGAGAAAAAATCAAAAACAGAAAGAAAGCAATTAGAAAATAGAAAAAAAAGCATTTACCTGATCATAATAAGGCCACATCATTGTGAGAACAGCCGCAATACTAAAATAAGCGGCAAATATTATGCACAGTGACAAAATAATAGCAAGTGGAATATTTCTTTTGGGATTTTTTGCTTCCTCGCCAGTGGTTGCAATACCATCGAAACCAACAAATCCAAAGAAACATTTTGCAGCGCCCGCCATAATTCCACTAACACCAAAAGGAATGAATCCACCATTTCCCGGATTCTTCACATCCGGAGGTATTTTTTCCTTCTCAATAAACCAATTTTTAACATCGGCTTATGTCAAAAATCAAAAAAAAAATCAGTCATTTTAATAAAAAACCAATAAAGAAAAAAAATATGTATATACATTTTTCACTCTTTATAAAACTTCCAAAAAGAAAAAGAAAATACAACTCACCTTTAAATGAACCAGCGATGACAATTATCAAAATAGTAATAACATTAATCGACGTGAAAATATTATTTAAACTCGAAGATTCACGAACGCCAATACTGAGGAGAATTGTGAGCAAAAGAACCATGGCGAAGGCAAAAAAGTCCGGATAATCAGAGAGAAAGGAAATTTTTATTGGCATCCAATATTTTAAATATTGGGCCATTTTATTGCCGGTTAAAACATCTAAATAGTTGCTGAGTCCTCTTGCGATACTTGCAGTACCTGGAGAAGAAAAAAAATTATCAATTGCTGAAGAAAATTATTACACGAATCCAAGGCATTTTTTTGAGATCAATTTTTTTTCAAGTTGATTGTCTCATTGACGAAGAAAAAGCTTCTGGTTAACTTCACCTTTCGGCGGGTAAATTGACACAGGGCTCGGATTGTGCGACTTTTTCGACTTTTTTCGACTTCTCTAAGGAAATGTGACTTTTTACGACTTTTTTGTGAAAAGATGCGACTAATCGACTTTTTTGAGATTTTTTAAAATAAAATGCGACTGGAATTCTTGTTTTATAATAATTAAAGATGACCGAGTGATAAAATCATTATTTTACATTATAAGATTTTATAAAAAAAAAGAATTTGAAAATAATTGAATTTATAGGATGAAGTTTTTTATTAAAAAAAATAATTAAAATTTTGACAATAATTTTATTAAAAATCTTTGAAAATAATTGAATTAAAGAGAAGAATTTTATTATTTATAAGGATAATTGTAATTTTGAACAGATTTTTTTTTAAATATGTTTAAAAGTAATTGAATTTTGAAGAAGAATTTTGATATTTTTAAAAATAGTTGAAATTGTGGGGAGAATTTAAGAAAATTTGAAAATAATTGAATTTCTGGGATGAATTTTCTTATTTTTTAAGATAATTGATTTTTGCAACGACTTTTATCAGAACTTTTGAAAATAATTAAATTTCCATGATGAATTTTATTATTTATGAAGATAATGATAATTTTGACGAGAAATTTAAAAAAAATTTTGAAAATAATTGAATTTCTGCGAAGAATTTTATTACTTTTGAAAATAAATGAATTTCTAGGATGAATTTTTTATTTATAAAGATAATTACAAATGTACAGAAATAAATAAATTGATAATTAAAATTTTGCCAATAATTTTATTAAAATTCTTTGCAAATAATTGAATTTCAGAGAAGAATTTTATTATTCATAAGGATAATTGAATTTTTGAACAGATTTCTTTTTAAGTGTTTAAAAGTAATTGAATTTTGTTATTTACAAAGATAATTGAAATTCGAAGAATTTTATAAAAAATTTGAAAATAATTGAATTTCCGCGAAGAAGTTTATTACTTTTGAAAATAAATGAATTTCCATGATGAATTTAATTATTTATAAAAATATAAATGTACAGAAATTTATTAATAATTGAAAATCTGAGAAGAATTTTATAAAAATTCTTAGAAAATAATTGAATTAAAGAGAAAAATTTTATTATTTATATAGATAATTGAATTTTTGGACAGATTTTTTTTTTAAATGTTTAAAAGTAATTGAATTTTGTTATTTATAAAGATAATTGAAATTTAAAGAATTTAAAAAAAAATCGAAAATAATTGAAATTCTGCGGAGAATTTTATTCCTTTTTGAAAATAATTGAATTTCCATGATAAATTTTTTATTTATAATGATAATTACAAATGTACAGGAATAAATTAATAATTAAAATTTTGCCAATAATTTTATTAAAATTCTTTGCAAATAATTGAATTTCAGAGAAGAATTTTAATATTCATAAGGATAATTGAAATTTTGAACAGATTTTTTAAAAATTTTTAAAAGTAATTGAATTTTGTTATTTATAAAGATAATTTAAATTTGAAGAATTAAAAAAAAATGAAAATAATTGAAATTCTGCGGAGAATTTTATTCCTTTTGAAAATAATTGAATTTCCATGAGGAATTTAATTATTCATAAAATTTTGACGAGAAATTAAAAAAAAAATTTGAATGTAATTGAATTTTTACAAAGAATTTTTTATTTTTTTTAAGTAAATGAATTTTAGAGAAGAATTTTATTATTTATAAAGATAATTGAAATTATGACAGGCATTTTATTAAATTTTTTTTAAATAATTGAATTTTGGAAAAGAATTTTATTCTTTATAAAAATAATTGAAATTTTTAACCGATTTTTTAAAAAAATGTTTCAAAAATACCTAATTAAATTTTTACCATGCATTTTATCAAATTTTATATTAATTATTATTCCAGATTGTTTGATGTTAAAGTATGTATTGGCGAGAAATGTGATTTTTTTTACAATTTTGCCAATTTCGGGTTTCCTTTTTGGCGTTTTTTTCCTAAAGTTTCATTCGACTTTTTTCCGATTTTTTCGGAAATTTTATGCGAATTCTTGTGACTTTTGTTGTGAATTTGTGCGACTAAAGCGATTTTTTTGAGTCTTAAAGACGATCCGAGCCCTGTAGATAGGAAAATGTATTGTTTAATTGAAAATACTCACCTATCACGTATTCTAAAATCAAATTCCAGCCAATGACGAAGGCTATAAATTCTCCGACTGTCACGTAACTATAAACGTAAGCTGAACCAGCTTTTGGAACTCTGCAGGCAAATTCCGAATAGCACATTGCTGAAAATTTTGAAAATAATTAGGAAAATTAATTTTTTTCGTTACGAATTTAATTTTTTAAATTTCGAATGTCTTTGAATTTTCTCGATGAATTTAATTAAAATTGTAAATTTTCATTTCTCATAAAGAATTAAAAGATTTTAAAAAAGAAATGAATTTTGTCAAGGAATTCAATTAAAATTGTAAATATTTCATTTCTCATAAAGAATTAGAAAATTTTCGAAAAAAATTAAAATTTGTCGAGGAATTTAATTAAAATTCTAAATACTTCATTTCTCATAAAGAATGTAAATAAAAAATTAATTTTCCAAATAATTGAATTTTTGTGTAAAATTTTACAAAAATTTCTTTAAAAATAATTGAATTCTTATGAGAAATTTTATTGAAATTAAATTGAAAATAATTTTAAAGAATGATTTTCCAAAAATATAACAAATTTAGCGATTACATTGAAATTGACTTTGAAAAAATTCGAAATTGATTACAAAAAATTCATTGAATTGAAATATATATATATAAATGTAGTAATAAAAAATAACCAGATAAGGCTGATGCGAATGCAGCAATGAGAAATGATAAGCAAACAGCTGGACCGGCATTATCTTTTGCGACACTTCCAGCGAGAACGTAAACTCCAAGACCCAATGTTGAACCAACACCTAGAGCGGTGAGATCAAAAAGTCCCAAAACTCTAGCCAATTCGACTTTTTTTTCTGTTGTCACATCAGTTTCCCTCCGCCTCGATAAGGCCCTCCAAATTTTCGACCACATCTTCCTCTATTTTTTATTTCTTCTCACCTTCTTTAATGAAGAACCTGAGGAAAAAATTACAAGAAAAATTATACAATTTGCAATTTTTATTTTCATTTTTTTTCAATTTTTAAATTTCAATTTAATCAGGGTTGCCACGCAGGTCAAGGAAAATCAGGGATTTTACCACGAATTCTAATACAAAACATTCAATTTTTTCTATTTGTAACGATAAGTAATTATTTCTTTTTAAATAACTTGATTCTTCTAGAAATAGGTTTCATAAAATTATTACTTGTAAATTATTTAATAAAAATAATAATAATAATTTTACTAAATATTTCAAAATCAATTGAAAATAAAAAGAGTTGTATTCAAAATTTTTATAAATAAATTAACTTCAAAAGGTTTTAAATTGAAATTTTTGACAAATTCAATTTTCAATGAATTTAATCCTAATAAAATTTTAAGAACTTAGAGATTTAAATATTTTCATAATACAATTTCTTCTAAAATTTGTTTTATTTTTTTTTTAGAAATATAAATTAAATTAATTATAAAAATAGTGGATTTGTAAAAGAATTTTAATTTATGAAAACACTAAAAAAATTTAATTCTAGAGAATTTATAAATGTTTACAGAAATTCAAATAAGTACAAAAATTTTTTTAAATTCTCGTCAAAACTTCAATTATTTTCAAAAATAATAAAATTCTTCTCCAAAATTCAATTGTCTTCATAAATTACAAAAGTTTTACTGAAATTCAACTTTTTACAAACTTTAATAAATTTATTTGCAATAATTGAATTAAGTTAAATTTTTTTTTTAATTTCTCGTCTAAATTTCAATTATTTTCATAAATAAAAAACTTATTCTCCGAAATTCAAATATTGAAAAAATTTTAATGAAATTCGTGGCAAAATTTTTAATTACTTTCAAAAAATTTCCATAATTCCAATGATATTTAATGTCTACTATAAAATTTTACAAAAGAATGAAAAAAATTCTAGACAATAAATATCGAATTATTTTCATAAATAATAAAAATTACACAGAAATTCCATTATTTACAAATTTTTTATAAATTCTTTCAAAATAATGTGTTTTCCTAAATAAAATTTTTCCATAGATTCATCACAGAATTATTTTAAATACAATTTTAACTAAATTCATCGAAAAATGTAATTATTTTATTTAAATTTTATTAAAATTTGTCGAAAGAATTCAATTATTTAAAAATTTGTTAATAACATTATTTATTAGAATTTAATTTTGACAAACATTCATTTATTCAATAAATTATTTAGGTTTTTATTTAAATAATTGAATATTCGTCGAATTTTCTAATAAAAATTGATTAAAAAAAACAATTGTATTTTGAAAAAATTTAGTTTAATTTTTTATGACCTTATTTCAAGTTTCTATTTTCTAAATATTTAATTGAAGAATTTCGGAATAATCAAAATTTTGTCAAATTGAGAAGTGTAAACAAATAAATTTAATAATTCACTAAAAACTTTTGCAAAAGTTATTAAGAATAATTGATAATAGTTCATTTATATTTTCTTTCTAAGAATTTTAATAAGATTTTTGAAATTAATACATGTTTCCAAGAATTTACTTAAAATCGTATTAAAAACAAATGATAATTGTTTATTTATTTATTTCGAAGAATTGTAATAAAACTTTTGAAACTAATTCTGTTTTTCGAAGCATTTTTTTTAAATTGTATTAAAAATAATTGAAATCCTGTGAAGAATTTTATTACTTTGGAAAATAATTAAAGTCTTGCAACAAAATCTTATTACATTTTTTAAAAAATAATTGAATCCTTTGGAGAAATTTTATTAAAATAGTATTATAGATTTGAAAAATTTTTCAATTTTAGCGTAAAATTTAATTATATATAAAATGTTATTGAATTCTTGCAAAAAATGTTTAAAAATAATAACATTTTTTGAGGAATTAATTTAAAATTATTTAAATCCTAGGACTCGGAGTGCTCGATATATTCATGTTTTATAATAATATTCTTAAAAATTATTGAATTTAAAAAAGAAGTTTTTGAATAATTTCACAATTAAAAAAATTCGTAAATAAATATGTAATAACAAATTTTTTTTTAGTATCTAATCATTTTTAGAATGAATCAGAATATTCTCAGGATGAGGGAAAAAATCAAAGTTTTGTCTGGAAATCTGGAAAAATTCAAAGAAAAACAAAATTAATATTTTTTGTGGCAACCCTGTTTATTTTTTGAGGGCATTTTGTTATTAATTTAACTTTTTCTTTCTTTCTGTGATAATTAGTGCAACTTTATAGTGTAAAAATAATAATTGGAATATTAATGATAATTATAAAATTAGTAACAAAAAATATAGTAATAATAATAAAAATAGCAATAGTAACAAAACAAAAATATTAATGATAATGATAATAATAATAATAATAATAATAATAATAATAATAATAATAATAATAATAATAATAATAATAATTGAACACCAATTTATAACAATAATATTGATAAATTATTATTCTACAAAAATACCTAGTATATCAAGTAAATAATGTAATTCACGTAATCAATAAAATCGAATTTTTATGACGTAATTAATGACGTACATTATCTACATTTAAAGTAATTTACAAAATTTTGAAAATAAAACATGATTATGAAGTATATCATAATCTGAAATCTCTTAAATTTCTTCACAATGAGTAACGAATCTCAAGAGCATCTCTTGTAAACTTAATAATTTTTTCACCATCTAATAGTTTAGTTTCTATAACTAACAAACTTTTTAATTGTTTATTTATTTATTTATTTCAATTTCAAAAAGCTCAGAAAACAAGTTATGCCCAGTTGTTATTAATTTTTTAAAATAATTTATTAAAACAACATTTTGTTCGTAAATAAATTATTGAAGGTATTATTTAAATGCAAATGAACATAAAAATAGAAAATAAATATTTAAATTAGGAAAAATGTACATACATTTCAATAAAATGACGGTAATAAATAAAATAAAAAAATAAAATAAGGAAAAAATAAAAATTAAATGAGAATAAGAAGATTAGAAAAAAGAGGAAAAAATAAATATAAAATAGAGAAAAATAAAAAAATACAATTTTTTATGTACATAAATGAAAAGAATTCTACAATAAAATAAATAAAATAAAAGGAATAAATTTCCACTTAGGTACAATTAAATGGTTAATGAAAAAAAAGGAAAATACGTGTCTTTTTCAATTAAATTTCCGAGAAGAAACAAACATCATCAATTATTGTGCAATAGTAATTGATCTGTACCACTTTTTCGCAGGACAAAATTTAATCCCTCACTTTCTTGCCAGTTCTATTTTAATTTTCATGACTATTTTTTTCTCTCTTATCAATAAAATTTAATTCTCACCAATTAATTAACTTCCTCGAAACTAATTTATCAATTGTTGTAAACGTTTTGCATAATTACTGATAATTTTCAAAAAAAAGTACCTACATTAAAAGATTATAATCAAATCAATCAATTTTTTCACTCTTTAATATTTATTGTTTTTTTTTTAAAGAAATAAGAGACAGACAAAAAGTCTTTTGCAACAAAAAATATAAAGATTGAAATTGTGTAATTTTATTTCCTTTTTTATTTATTTGTTTATTTTTTTTTGCAAAATAAGATAAATTCTATTATATTATCAATTTCGAAAAAAAATTATAACCAAAGCAATTGGAAATATTTTTCTTGAAAATTGTAATGATAAAAAAATGAATTCTTTTCAAGTAGAAAAAAATCGAAGGCAAATGCACTGTGAGTGGCGATGGAAAATGTAAATTAATTTGCATATTTACAACGTTTTGAATGATAAATTTACAATTTATATTTTACATATAATATGTGCATGTAGAAATGGCGTAAAAACTTTTATAAGCGCAAGGACGAATTTTCCCGCAGTCTGACATTTCAAATAAGAAGAAAAAAAATGTGAGTAAATAAATAAAAAAACGTAAGAGAACAGAAATTATATAAACATATGTATATATTTATATGTGACTGCTATACGAATCTTATTCAATTTATGTTATTCTTAGTACTACTTCTCCATCAATAAATATTTTCCAAGAACATGTCGATAAAATTTTATCAAATAATATATAATTTCTTCAATTTTATGTATGTCTGACAGTGAAGAAAAAAGTTATTAAACATTCCTTGACAGACTCACAATAATTTTCTCTTCACCAAAAAAAATTTTTTTTTCAATTTCCTCAATTTTTTTCTGTTTGTATCCAGAACTATTATTTCTCATTATTTTATCCATTTTTTAATTTTATTATTTTTATTACTTTCCTTATTATTTCACTTTTGCAGTTTTTGTACTTTTTCTTTTATTTTACATTTTTTTATTTATTATTCTGTTTTTCAATTCTATAATTTTCATTACTTTTTTTAAATTATTTTAGTAATTTCTTAATTTTATTATTTTTAATTACTCTTCTTGTTATTTTATTCTTGTTTTCTATAATTTTTCTTATTATTATTCTGCAGATTTTGTATTTTATTATTTTCGTTACTTTTTAAAATTATTTTATTCATTTCTTAATTTTATTATTTTTAATTACTCTTCTTGTTATTTTATTCTTGTTTTCTATACTTTTTCTTATTATTATTCTGCAGATTTTGTATTTCATTATTTTCATTACTTTTTTAAAATTATTTTAATCATTTCCTAATTTTATTATTTCTAATTACTCTTCTTGTTATTTTATTCTTGTTTTCTATACTTTTTCTTATTATTATTCTACACATTTTTTATTTCATTATTTTCGTCACTTTTTAAAATTGTTTCATCAATTTTTTAATTTTATAATTTCTAATTACCTTCTTTAATTTTTGAATTTTTTTCCTTTCTTTTTCTTTTTATTACAATTTCATTTTTATACAATTTTTCTTATTATTATTATTTCGCACTTGTTTCTAATTAGTAATGTTACATAATTTTTTATTCATTCTCATATATTTCTTTAATTTCTCTCTACTATTTGTTATAATTTATTAGCATTATTATTCGCTGTTGAAAAGTAAAATTAGTTTTTCCCCCAAGTATATTACAATCATTTTTCTTATTAATTTTCACAAGCAGGAAAAAAGAGTGTTTTCAGAATCAATTAACATAGGAGGGGAAAAAATTAATTTATTAGCATTTCATAATCGAAAGATCAACGATGTAAATGAAGCTATAAGAAAAACTAGAATCGAGGTCTTTGAACCAACTTTTAGAAAGGTAAAAGTAAATATAATTTTTTTTTCAAATTAAATTTTCAAATAAAAATTACAATCTTATGATAAAAAATTATAATTTTGATTTCATATATTGTGAGGGATTTTTTTCTGCTTCAGTTTTTATTTTTAGGTTTTTTTTTTGTGAAAATAACATTTTTCTCGTGTGCATTAATGTTTTTGTTTACCTTCAATATTTTAACAAGGAAGTATCGCTAACAAATTATTGTTTATATTACATATTTTCCTCTTAGAGATACCTATTTTTCTTATTTTTATGTATTTATTCTATTTATACAACTTTTTTATTTTATTGTTTTAAATTATTCTTATTTTTTCCCTAAAATTACTATTTTTATTATTTTTTTTTAAACAATATATATTTTTCAGTTAGAGTTATTTTTCTTACTTTTATTTATTCTATTTATACAATTTTTTATTGTATTGCTCTAAATTATTTTTATTTTTTTCCTAAAATTATTATTTTTATAATAGATTGCATTTTTTCCTGTAAGACATATTTTTTTGCATTTATTTATCCTATTTATAAATTTTTTTAGTGTGTTATATTAAATTGCTCTTTTTTCTAAAATTATTATTACTATTATTATTATTATTATTATTATTATTATTTTTATTATTATTTTTATTATTATTATTATTATTATTATTATTAATATTATTATCACTCTATTAAAATTTATTGTATAATTATTATTTGTATTTTCATAAATATTTCTAAAATATAAAATTTTTTTTTGCACGTGCCCCAATTTTTTTTCAGTTGTTTTCATTTATTCTTTAATTAATAAACTCTTTAGTTTAGATTTAAAAAAAAATTCATCTATTTCAATGATTTGAAGAAAAAAAAATCTCTATGAAGTTTATTGAAGCGAATCTCCCCCCACTTGCTGGTTGAGAGTTCGAAGCGGATAATAATTACTGATTACCTTGTGCTGGGTGAATTTGTCCGGGATATCGAGGTTACTTGACCTCATTAATATGTGATTCTCGTCTAGTTTCAATGACACAAAAAAAAAGTTTCTCCGAGGGATGCGATTCTTGTACCTTTAATATAAACAGATGGAAAAAAAGAAGAATTAAAATTCCAAAAAAATATCATTCCTTAAAAATAATAGAATTAAATTCAGAAAAATATAATTATTTCAGAAAATTATAATTTTAATTATCATTTTCATCTAGTCGAGATTTTCAAGATTTTTATTACATACACTTTTTTTTCTTAAGAAAATTTCAGATACATTTGGGTATAATAAAAAGATGAAGACCAAATTTTTACCACCGCAAAGTACATAATAGATATTTAATAAGAATTTAACAGCTATTTTAGTGCTTTATGTGATAAATATTTTAAATATTATTCGACATCGTTTTTTAACATTTTTCACTTTTTTTTTCTTTTTGTGTATAAATATTTCAGAATATTTTTAATATTTTACTGAATTTTATCAATGGTGAGAAAAAAAATTCTTCTAATCTGCAAAAAAAAAATAAAAAAATAATAATTTAAATAAATGTAGAAACAAATATATAATAATCTTAAGTTTTCAATAAATAATTAAAAATATTAATTTATTATAAAATTATTATTCTTATTATTTCTAATTTTAATATTATTAGTAATATAATAATTTAAACTCAAATTTTAAATATAAATTTTTGTTATTATTTAGTAAGTCAATAATTTTTTCAATATTAGATATTAATTATTCGGAATTATTTAAATAATAAAGAAAAGCATTAAATTAAATAAAAAATCACAGGAACTTTGTTCCTAATTGAAAATGTGATACACAAGGGGACATTAAACTAGGAAATGAAGAAATGACATTGGTTTTTTTTCTCTTCTACTGTAGCCGATAAAGATATGTTTGTAATAAAAATTCAGTGATTGTTACCAAACTTCAAGGCAAGCCAGCAAAAAAAAAGATGAAAAAGAAACTTGAGAAAATGTAAAATGGACAAAAATGTGTAATTATTAAAATCAAATTTGTTAAAATTCATTTGCTTACTCTAAACACACAAGGCTTCGACCTAATTTACTCTAGAAGGTGAAATTGTCAAAATCTCGTCTATATTTGCAATTCAAGGCTCGTCGCGAAAAATTACATCTATTATTAACGTCTTTATTATTCTTATTGATGATTTATTCCTGTTCTTATTTTTAATTAGTATATTATTGTAATTGTAATAATAATAAAATAGTAAATATTATTTTTTATGCAATAACTAAACCGGAAAGAAATATAATTATTTATTCGCGAATTATTTTATTAAAAAAGTTCCATAAAATATTTTGATTTTTTTTGTAAATAAATAATTTTTTTTATTTTTATTACTATTTGCATATTATTTTTTTTTTACAAAGTTTTCAGCAATTGTTTTTTTTGTTTAACTAAATAATACATTTATTATTATTATTACCTAAAAATTTAGTATTAACGAAGTCAGAAAGAAAAATATATTTTATTTTAAAAAAATATATAAATTTTATCTAGTAGTTTTTATCGACTTTTTTGCTGTTTTTTAAAATAAGTAATAAATACATTTTAAAGAAAATTGTAGATATATCAGTCATTGTAACATGATTGCGATAAAAAATTTGTAAATGGTCTAAAAACTATAAAAGATTGACATTTATTTTAGATGTTGCCTTTTGATAAGATACTAATAATTTTCGTTTTTTTTCTATCAAATGGTAAAAACTTAATTAATTTCTAAGTTAAAAAAAATTTTTTTGCCGGTAGAAAAAAATTTAATTTTTTATTATTTATGTTAATATTTTTATTGTTAATTTATTTCTATTTATTATTATCATTTTTTATTATTTTACATACTATAAAAGATTTTTATAAATACTATAAAAATTTTGTTTGTTGGTAAAAAAATGAATTTAATATTATTATTTATTTATTATTATTATTATTATTATTTATAATATTATTTATGTTATCATTTTTATTGTTAATTTATTTCGATTTATTATTACCATTATTTATTATTTCACACAATTCTATCAAAAGTGTTTACGGTATTGAGAAATTGTGAGAAAACAAATTTATTTTTTCCACAAATAAGTCATTAAAAATTTTTAAATGTTAAAAATAATAAAATTACTTAATAAAGAAAAAAATTTTTGATAAATTAGAAAAAAACAGAAAAACATTCTTAACTTCAAAACTGAATGTACCTAATAATAGAAAAAACGACAATTTTAAACAAAATACTATTCTTTTTATTTTGCACTATTTAAATAACCATCAACTTTAATGTTACCTATTGCAAATTGATGGTTACGTAGTATAGGCAGAGCGTAGAAAAAAACCTCAATTTCATGCTTTTATGTGTCGATTTTCAGTGTTGGTTGCAATAACAATAAAGTATATATGAACAATGTCAAGTTCGTCCTCGTTTATTTCACTCAACAAAAATAAAAATAAATATAAATAAAAAAACTCAACTCAAAAAAATAGAAAACATGTAAAAAAAATTTTTTTCACAATAAATTTTTCACAACAAAGGAAAAATAATAAATCATTAGAAAAATCAACTCAAAAGAATAGAAGAAAAAACAGAGAAAAAAAATTTATCTTTCAAAAATGCTCATAACCATTCGAAAAGAGACTTATTCTTTAATTATATTATTTTATCTAAGCTTCTATAAATAAAAAGAGATAAAACTTGTATCAACATCTTTAAATAAGGATAATTCTTCAAAAAAAAGAAAAAAAAACGTTATGCACAATTTTCCGAAAAGGAGAAAATTTTTTTCTTTAAACAAAAATTTGTTTTTTTGCAAAAAATACTTTCTTTTGCAATTTTACAAGAAGAAATTTATTTTTAATTTTCCAAATTCTTTTCTCGTATTTTATAGAATAAATTTTCTATTTTTCAGAAAGAATTAGAAATAAAATAAAAAAAAAATTTCCTTCTTAGGAAAAATATAATCCAATTAGTATTATTTCAACAAGTATATGAAAAAAAACCAACTATTATTTTTCTTTATAAATCACATGTCGAACGTGAGAATTAGGAGAAACTTTTTTTATAGATGACACTCACAGAACAAATACCGTAATTAATTTTTGTCGTCAAACGTGAGTTCATAAATTGCTCTATTTGAACTAATCTTTTCGACCTATTAAAATTCTCAGTAAATTACTTTTCAAAAATTAATTATTAATCCATTATTAAAAATAATGATAAATTCTAGCGAAGCACTTACAAAACTATTAAATATTCTCAAATAGTAAAGAGAAATTACAATATTCAATAATTTTAAAAAGTATTCCAAAAATTTTATCACTTCACAAATGTATAAAAATAGAAACCAAAAGAAAAGAAATTCCCAAACGAAAGTATTGAATTTTTCTTGAAATTTGGAAAATTAAAAAAATTTTTTAAATTCTAGAAAATAATTGATAATGAAATTTGCTTTCTGAATAGATAAAATTAATTAAGTTAAGAAAAAATTCTATTTGGTATTTCTCAAATATATATATATTTTTTAAATTAATATTTAGTTTTTTTTTAAATTAGGAAAAATTTTTTTTTAATTTAATTATTTCTTCTATACTCTGTCAATATCTAATTTCATAGAAAAGTTTTAAATATTTTTTCCGATAATAATAATTATTAATTAAATAATGATAATAGCATTAAAAATAATAATTTTTTTATTTTTTATTTATTAATAAAAGAAGAATTAATTAAAACCACTAAACTAATAAAATATCAATTGAATTAATTAAATCATTTAAGTTATTTGATTAAATAATTAAATTTATTTAATGTTTCTTAATGAACCAAATAATAATAATAATAATAATAATAATAATAAATTAAAATTGTTATACGAATGGGAAATTAATTAAATTTATTTAATAATTTAAGTTATTTCAGTAAAGAATTTGATTAATTTAATGTTTTTTTTTAGTGGACCAATTATCAAAAATATATTTTCAAATTCTTTATACTCAAAAATTAAGGTCCTTAAAAATACCACTTGATTAATTTAATTGAATTAAATACATTTTTTGCCTAATATAACGTTTTTGAAATTTTTAAAATAAAAGATTTTTTATTTCAATAAAAAATTTTTAAAATTAGTTAATTAAAAAATTGAAAACCTAAATTAATATTTTTGAAAATTAAAGAATTATGAATTTTTACTTACAAAAAGTGAACTTGTAGTCAAGAGGGAATGAACAGTTTTCACGAAAATCAGTTATAGTTGATTGTTTCATTCATAAGTGGTCGTCATTTTTCAACGAAAAAAAAGAAGGAGGAGAAGTAGAAGAAATGTAAAAACTTGCGATGAAATTTCTCGACATTTGTTGAACCACACACGACAAAATCTGCCGGCAAACTAATACCGTGTGTCATAATATTACAAGGTACACCTGCTCTTAATGCTAATAAATACACTGATCACCTCCCACCTTCTCTTCCTTTCTTGGGTGAATGCGCCAGGACTTAATCACCAATTATGATTATAATCAAATTTTTTTTATGTTATTAGAAACATCTATTTTCGAAAATAGACAAATTTTCTTTTTTTTCAAAGCGATTAATTTCTCCCATCAAAATATTCTAATCTCTCTAATCTCATCCTGAAAAATCAAAAACAAATTATTCATCTCATTTTTTTTTTATTTTTAACAATACAAAATTTTACAAAAAAAATTTTTTTAATTCAAGAGTGTTAATTGAAAAAGAAGAATTGCGCAATTTTTTTATTGCATTATTCTTGGAACTCGAATTTACGATATTTTCGAGGAAAAAAAAATAAATGACCATTTCTGTCCTCTCAATTATTAATATTCTTAATTACAATAATAATTAAATTTATTTTTTTTTCAATTAATAATTAAAAGAAATCTCTTTGTTCTCAATTGACAATTGATTATTTAAAGAATAATGTGCAAATTTTTAATTACTAATGAAACAAAATTACCGTCTCCTTCTAATGCTTCTTAAAATTAAAAAAGAAAAAGTTTTTTAATTCGAGAAGAATTTTATTTTTCGTTAAGTTGTTGATGAATTTCCCGATTGAGCTACATAGGTTTGTGAATTCGTTGCACAACCTGGACACATGTGAAGTGATTCGTGAACAAATATCTCACAATCTAGACAGAAGGTTTGCTCGCATCTTTCGCAAAAATAGACCTGAAAAAGAAATTTATATTTTTTGTAGTACTTGACACTTAAATCATAAAACACATTCATAAAAGAAGAAGAGAACATTAAATTTATCAATTCATAAAACTAGAACTGATATTTATCAAAGTATCATCATTCATTGATAAACATAATGTGACGTCGATCGAAAACGAACTAAAATCTCTAGTCATGATCGAAAAATAAAAAACTATTATTCTCAAGATTAGAGAGAGAATTAAATATTTAAAATTTATATAAAACGTGAAATATCATCACTTTAGATCAAAAATTAGAACTAAAAATTAAAAAATGAAAACTTCTTTGTTACTCGTTTTCAATAGAATAAGAAAAAAGTCATTAAAAATAATTATAAATATTTAGCACATAAGCTTTTTCTTTATTAAATTGCGTGTTCTTCTTAAGAAAATAAAAACAAATGAAAAATTTTCCTTTTCAAACGAATTGAAAAACAAAATTCTGTATTATTATTTTTTTGACGAAAAATACCTTTTTGTCGAGGGCACCGAATTCCTTTTGACAGCTGAAACAATTTGACGTTTTGCCATTATTTTGTATTTCCTTGTAGCGTTGAACGGGAAATAAATAATGATACGATCTTGCTAAATGTGGCGCTGAAACTAATGTTAATCCACAAGCTCGACACTCAACAGGCAATTCACAATGTTTACTGAGACATTGAGGGCAAAGATATCCTGTATTTAGAATTTTATCCGATTCATCCATATCGTCTGCATGACTAAAAGAAGAAATAAATAAGGAAACATGAATATACCTGAGTTTTAAAAAATGCATATGTATTTTTATAATTATCATTCAATTTATCAGGTTTTACAGAAAAATTTTATTGTTCCCTGTCTTTTTCCCGAAATTTTACTCCTTCTCTGATCATAAAAAAATATTCTTATTTCACTCTAAAAAATGATTAGATGCAGAAAAAAATGTTTCCACTTTAATTATATGTAAATATCTTTGATTTAAAAGTTATTCCGAAATATTAATGGTTTATTAAAGATAAAAATTTAATCATTATTATTAGTTCTCTGTAGAAATGCAGATTTTCAAAAATTTAAGTTTTCAAATCTTTAGAATACTAGGATTTACAAATATTGCTACTGTAACTTCTTCCAAATCATTATCAAGACTTTAATTCTATTATTTTTTAGAACATTCAACTAAAATTCTTTTCTAAATTAATTACTTTTAATAATTTTTAAAAATGGCAGGGAATAATTCAAAGTAAATAAAAAAAGGAAATAAAAATTCAATTTCAAATAACTTCAAAGAAAAAAAATGATGAAAATATTTCTGAAATACACTTGTATATTTAATATAAATTAAAGTAATATTTACTAAATGCCAATAAATAATAATAATAATAATAATAATAATAATAATAATAATAATAATAATAATAATAATAATAATAATAATAATAAAAATAAAAAAAATAATAATTTGTGAACGCGGAAACAAAACTTTTATAAAATTCAATTGTTATTGGAATTTTTAATTTTTTTGACATTTTCCTAATTTACCTAAAAAAATTGAATAACAATATAAAGAAATTTATCAAAATTTTTGAAAAAATTACATTTTTTGAGAATATTCATTGAAATTTTAATTTCAAAATAATTGAAATCCCGTTAAGAATTTTAATATTTATGAAAATAATTGAATTTCTGCAATGAATTTGATTAAAATATTTAAAAACAATCAAAATCTTCTGGAAAGGATTTTATTAAAATTTTTGGAAATGATTGAATTGTTTAAAAATATTTTTTAAAATAAATTCAAAAGTATTCTTTTAAATTATTCTTTGAATAATTTAATTAAAATTCTTTTTAAAATAATTGAATTCTGTCGATGAATTTTATTACAATATGAAAATAATTCAATTCTTATACAAAAATGTTATCAAAAGGGCTTAGGGTGTTAAGTGTGCAAAAACTGCCTCCGCATTTATTTTTCTCAAATTTGGCCCATGTATTGATATCCATATGACTATAACTTTCTGCAATTTTGAACTAAAAATTCGCTTTTTTGGGGGAGTTATGGACGGGGAAAGTAAAATCAAAAGACTTATTTTTCTCGAAAACTACTGAACCGATTTTAATGAAATTTTAAGAGGTTGTAAATATATATAAGACAATTGTAGAAAAAAAATCAAAATTTTTTTTTCCAAAAAAAATTTTTAAAAAAATTTTTTGAAATTTTCAAAATTTTTTTTAGGGTTATTTTTTCAGTGACCACTTTCTCTTTTGTTGTAAAAAGTACCTTATAATGTCCCCTTTAACACATATTTTTTTCAAATTTTTTAAAAATATAGTTTTTGAGTAAAATGTCAAAAACCATGGTCATGCTATTTGTCACGTACGGTAAAATCGAAAAACGCATTTTCCTCAAAAACTACTGTATGTATTTTAATCAGCTTTGGATATGTTGAAAAGACAATTAAAGAGATTAGAAAAAAAAATTCAAATTTTATTTTCAAAAAATTTTAAAATTCAAATTTTTCGAAATTTTCAAAAAAAAATTTTTTAATTCTATTAAAGTGACATTTTTATGTATTTTCTCATTTCATTCTCTTATGTGATCTACTTAATAAAAAAATTTTGCCCGACATGATTTCAGGGTGTGTCACGGTAAATAACTCAAAAACCCTATCCGGAACATTTTTATATTGTGTGTAAATGGTTAATTTTAAAAAAAACTGTCAAATATTTTTGCAACTTATTAATAGTGGCTTATTAAGGTTGATTAATACATATCTGAAGTTGATGTAAAAAAATATTTTCAGACAAACAAAACAACTTCGAAAATTTTAAAATCAAATTTTAGGATTTTTGGAGTTTTTTTACCGTGTCGCACTCTAAAATCATCTAGGCATTACCGTACGTGACAAATAGCATGACCATGGTTTTTGACATTTTAAAAAAAAACTATATTTTAAAAAATTTTTTTAAAAATATATGTTAAAGGGGACATTATAAGGTACTTTTTACAACAAAAGAGAAAATGGTCACTTAAAAAAATAACTTCAACAATGACAATTTGTTGATACAAAATTTTATCAATTATGTCAATTTTTTGATAAAATTTCACTGAAGGATTCAATAAATTTTTTTCCAATTTTTACAACATTTTTCAAAAAAATTCATTTAGGGTAAGTGTATCAATTGACAGCGCCCAGGATTAGACGCTTATGATATACTTTTTAATTATTTCAATAGATTATTGAAAAAAATGTCAAAAAAATTCTTCAAAAGAATTTAATCAGGATTTTGAAAATTTCTAATGAAATTCTTCGCAAGAATTCAATCAGGATTTTGAAAATTTCTAATGAAATTCTTCGCAAGAATTCAATTACTTTCATTAATAATAAAATTCTTCAAAAGAATGCAATTATTTTTAATTTAATTGTAGTAAAATTTCTCGAAAGAAATTATTCTTAATTCAGTTGTAGTAAAATATCTCAAAAGAATATAATTGTTTTTAAAAATATTAATTAAATTCAATTATTTTCGAAAATTCTGATAAAATTCTTCGGAAAAACTGAATTATTTTTTTTAAAAAGTAAAATTCATCGCAGGAATTTAATTAGTTTCAATAGTATTTTAATAAAATTTCTCAACAGTATACATTTAATTTTTAAAATATTTAATAAATGTTTTCGATTAAATACAATTATTTCGAAAATTTTTTAAAAATTCTTTGAAAAGGTTGAATTATTTTTAAAAATTATTTTAAAATCTTTTAAAACAATTCAATTATTATTATAAATTTTATGATTCTTCACAAGAATTTCATTGATTTTTATGACATTAATTAGGTATAAAATTGAAAAAATTAAAAAGAACAATTATTAAAAAAGTTGGAAAACAAAAAAGCAAACAATATCTAACTTCTAATTGCGAACAGATTACCGAAATATGTGCTTTATTACTATTAATTATTAATTAGTTAATAATAATTCTAAATCGTTTTTGAGAATTTTATTAAAATTTTTGAGAAAACATTTTTTTTTCATTTATTAGCAAATTTAAACTTCATTTAAGCTTTGTAAAAATTAAAAATTATTTTGAAACATTCATTTTTGATTTTCTCTACTGGATCTATAAAAAATAGAAAAGTAAATTTATATTGTGTTAAATATCTCTTTTTTATTTTAATTAATTGAGTAAATTATATTATATAATATAAACAAATTGAAGATGCTAAAAGAAAATTCTACTTTATATTCTTCTTATCATAGATATTAATGTTAATTGATATTAGTCAATTTACTTGTCTCGAGTGATTCATTGCTCATAATGGCAGCTAATATGTACATGAAAACATATTTTGTAACCATTTTTAATTTCTTCAAATATTTTTATATACTATCACTAATTTTTATTAAAATTTGCAGAATAAGTTTGAATATAATTATAAGAAAAGAGAAATAAAAAAGAAGCAGAAATGTAGGAATAAAAAATATAAGAAAAGAAATAAAAGAAATGTAAATAAAAATAGAAAGCAAAAAAATGAATTCTTACCACATACAAACAGCCATGGAAACCTCGGCAGTTGACGATTGCAGGGCATGATGTGGAAATCCCATTTTCACAAGGGCGGCGTCTAAACGTGTTGCAGCTGGCGGTGGATCAATGTGAACATTCAATTGTTCCAAATAATGTTTATCGTCCAAAACAACGCTGTGAACACCTCCCGTCATCGATACCATTCGTTTACAAATATGTAATTCCGCCGCCAATCCAATTACGCTACATCTCACATTTTCCGCTTTCATACTCTGTGAATTTAGAATATTATTTTTCATTATTTATCTAAAAACTAAATTTCATGTACATATAAAATAATAAGAAATTAAAAAATTTACTCTTATAGTATCACTTATATCGCCAGGATCACATGTAGTGAGTGATCCCATTATTATCAAAATTTCCCTCGTCGCATGAGTTGGTAATAATTTTAAAGATTTTAATGCAAGTTCAATGGAATTCTGTAGTGATGGTTCTCCTGTACAAGTAGCCGTTTTTAATGCTCGTAACTCCTGGAGGAAAGAAAAATAAAAAAAAAATTAACCTTCTCAAAAAACACGAAAAACAAACCATTGTTTAATATTAGAGGGAAAAACAATTTTTTACCTTAAGATGCTTCTTTGGATTTCCGGTTAAATCGCTTATTTTTTCGGCTCGTTTATTTTTCGTTACTATTATACCAATTTGACTGATGGGATTCTGATAGAAAAATTCCTCGACAAATCCTTCTATAAGCTAAGCAATAATTACATTCAAAATATTACATTAAAATACCTTCTGTTTTGAATTAAAAAAATTAATGAATATGTAACAACCTCAATATTATTAAAAAAAACAAAAATATAAATAAAATAAAATTGAAGAATGTATCGAAAACTCGGAGTTGGGAAATAAAATATAAAACAATAAAAAATGAAAAAAATAAATAACTAAATCAAAGTAGAGACAAATTTAATAAATTAGTAACAAATAATAATAACTAGCAACAAATCGCGCGCTAAAGCGCGCGGCTAACTTCTTACTGCCTTTTTAAATGAAATTAGCAATTTTACAATTAATAAAATTTGAAAATATTCTAATTCAAATTTTCGTTGAAAATACTAAAAAAATTCAATTTTGTAGAATTTAAAAATAATTGCAAACATTCTTTCTTGAAAAAAATTCTCGTAAAAATACCAATTATCTTTATAAATGACAAAATTCTTCTCCAAAGTTCAATTATTTTCAGAAATTTTTCTCATTTTAATGATTTTTAATTTCTACGATTTTAATAAAATATTTCCCAAAACGAATTCAATTATTTAAAAAAAATTTTAATTTGAAATTTTAGAAAATGACAATTTTGAATGAATGAATTAAATAATACAAATTTCAGAGGAATTCTACTATTTACAAATTTTTTTTATAAATTTCTTCGCAATAATTCAATTATTTTAATAAAAAATAACATTTTTTTAACCGGGAATTCAATTATTTTTATAAATAATAAATAATTCAATTATTTTAATGAACAATTACTTTGAAAACTTGTAATTAAAATGATTAAAGAAAGTCTATTATTTTAAAGAAACTCAAAGAAATTCTTCAAACGAAATTAAATAAGATTATGTAAAATTTTAATAAAATTCTTCCTAAATTCAATTATTTTCATAAACAATAAAATTCTTCGAAGAAATTCAATTAGTATCAAATTTTTTGATAAGATTCTTTGCAAGAATTCAATCATTTGCAAATGTTTTTTTTTCTTTTTCTAAAACAAAATAATAATTTTCTTTAAAAAATTGTGATTGAAAAAGAAAATAATGGAAAATAAATAAATTTTCTATTTCTTAATCACAGTTGTTTAATAATTTTTATAATTTTTTTAGAAGTAAAGAACAAAAATAATTTCAATTTGACAAAACATAATATTTAACAAAATTTTAGACTTTTAATGAAAAGAAGTAAAAAAAATTCTGATGATTACTATTTTCTATCTGAAGTTAACAAAAAACGAAAGTATTAATTGAATTTTGCAAGACTTTCAGTTAAAATTTTTAAGAATTTTGAAATTTTTAAGCAAATAAAAAACAATAATTAGTTAAATATTTATTTTACAAAAGTTATTAAAATTTAAAAAATTTAATTAGGAAATTTTTTAAAAAATTAGGTTTTTGAAAAATAGTATTTAAAAGTTTTTAAAGAAAAAGGTACTTGAATTCACAATAGTAATTTTAACAGATTGAAACCATTGAAAATTCTGTAAAATTTTATATTTAAAAGAATTTTATTTTTTCCTCTTTAAAAATTATCTATAAATATAATTATATTTTGGAAATTATATCATTTTATGAATTTACAAAAATAATTCTATTTAAATTATTCAATTCTTGTAGTTGAATTCTCATAGGAATTGAATTAAAAAAATTTCAGTTAAAATTTTAAAAAATAATTAAATATTTAAACCGTTATAACAGGAGTTTTAGGAATGAATTAATTTTTAGAAGGTTTTTAAATTAAATTCCTTGAAAATTTAAGGAAAGCAAAAGTTTAAAAATCCTTCAATTTTTGTTTTAAAAAATTATTAATATTATTATTTTTCATAAAAAATTATTATAGTTTTTCAATAATTTTATTCAAAAATTCTAAAGAAATGATTGAATTTTGGATGAATTACAGTTGCAAATTTTTGAAATAATTATATTTCATGAGGTTTTTCATTGAAATTATTTGAAATTTCAATTCCTCGGGAAAAATAAATATGAATAAGTTTTTGAATTTTTGTTTAACAAAAAGTATCAAAAGTTTTGAAAAATTTAATTCAGAAATTTCGAAAAGTTGTTTCTTGAAAAAATGAAACTAAAATTTTTGAAGAATGCTTCTATTTCCAAAACTAATTTAAAAAAATGGAAACAATTGAAAATTTTGCCAACTTTTATTTGAAATAAATTTTGAATTTTATTTCAAGTTGCTGTTAGAAATATTTTGGTATTTTCTATACGAGTTGTTCAAATAACTTTACATTTAATGAAAGACCGTAAGAAAAATTATATTTTTTAAGAAATTAAGAATTTTCATTTAATTTGGAAAAGCAAGTTTTGAAAGTAAAAATAGAAGGGAAAAATTTTGCTAGTTATGATTAATATTCTATTATTAACATTATTTAAACATTACAAAGAAAGTTTGTAAAAAAAAGTGAACATGTTTTAAAAGAAAAACAATTGCGTATTACCTTTAAGGTACAAATCATTCGAGTTGGATGTAAATCTTCATTTGTCATTTTTTCCGAACAATCAAGAACAATGTACAAATGTCTCATCATTCCCAATCTAGAATCACCTTTTTTATCGAGTTGCCGTTTTCTTTTCGCTTTGAGAATAATATCGGCCACAGAATAATCAATTGTTCCATATTCATCTTCTCTGATTGCTTCCCTAAAAAATTTAACAAAACAAACATAACCATTACTATCATGTTTATAAATAAAAAAATAATTTTCAACAACAAAAAATATATAATAATCGGTATTCTCAAAAGAAAGGAAATAGTTTTCTCACCAAGTTTTTTCGTAACCGGTCTCCCACCGATATTCCTTTTCTTCTTCCTCTTCCGCCATTGTGATAATTCTGCTCTTTTATCTAATAACTAAATTTGATAAATACCTGAAAAGATTTATGGAATAAATATTTTTTAAACAACTAAATGCTTCGAATTCATTAAATTTTAGAATTTATAGGTTATGTAAGTTTGTTTGTTTACGTTCCATTTTTATAAAATACACGAATTATTCTCAAATTATATAGTAAAATTATTTAAACTCACGGTTATTGTTTGCAGCAACTTGCAAATGAGAGAAATATTTATACAAATGAGTAAAAAATATATTGTTTATATTATGAAAGTTATGAGACGTCAATTGTCATCACGTAAATGCTACAAAACTAACCTTTTAATTCAAATTGTCCAAAAAGCATCAAGGGCAACGCACAATTAAATCGTGTTTAAAAATAATAAATTATTTTGAAAGAAATGATAATCAATTTTAAAAGTATTAAAAAATTATAATGTAATTGTTATTTATTAACAATAAACACTTTGACATTTTTATTCACTTGTAAACATTCCACAGTGTTGATACGTCAACATTTAAAAATAATTTCTTATACAATATTCTACATTATAATAAACTTCTTTGATAAATAACTTTGTTAGAACCATTGTAAAGTGACATATTATTATATTTCATATAAATAATAATCAAACAAATTAATAATTGCTAACTTTTAATACTGCGATTTTTGGTAGTTTTTGAAATTAGCACTCATTGGTTATATTTAAATGTTCGCGGGGACAGCCGACTAATGAACGTCATTAAATGTTGGGTTTAGGAGGAATGTGAATTCTGATTGGCTATAACTGTAAATTTACTACTCTGAACATAGCAAATAGAAAGACAAACTTATAACGCTTATAACCGATTATTACCCAGCAATACCCACTTTCAGACGCAAGTGAATGTCGATCAGGGTTGAGTAGGTAATGCAAAATAAAAGTAAGCATGCGCATAAACTTTGCCATCGTGGATGTGTCAAAATTTCGAGGTTATGTCATCACTTGGGGCGTGAAGTGGGAGAAAGTTTTATTATATTACATTTTTTTATATTATATACATAATGTTACTATCTGTCATGTGTACGTGTCTCTCAACAATGGATTGCAATATGTGAAAAGTGTGCAAATAAATAGAAGAAGAGAAATTACTTGTTTTTTACAATTGTCAATCTCCGCAGAAGAAATATTGTGTGACATATCGAGGATGCAATGCCCGCACGTCGTCGTCGTGGACCTTCAGAATCAGGGGATGACCTTGTAATTACAACCAACAGTTTTGTTAATAATCATTATCAACAACAGCAACGGCCCTTTCAATCAACACATCAACATTACAATGTTGAGAAGGCAACTTTTGAGAAAATAGAAGAAGATTTATTGAAACAACGATTACCAATAATAATTACAATGACAGCTCGCGATCGTACCAATGAATTTGCCAATGCAATTCGGAGTATACAAAGCAGGACAGTGGCAAGAGCTGCTGTCAGTCGTACACCACGACATGCAAAACAAATACAAAGTTATTCCGAATTTATGATGACTGCAAAAAATATTGGCAAGAATATTGCCAGTACATATTCAAAGCTGGAGAAACTCGCAATGTGTAGGTTCATTTTTCTAACATATTGTTATTATTACAACGCCATGTTAATGCGTTTCTGCAATTTTTTTTCTTCCTCTATAGTTTTCTTATTTTAATTAATATAATTACAAAAAATTGTTCTCTTTAATTTCTACTGATTCTAATATATTAACGATTTAATTAAATTAAAATAGATTAATTAATATAAATGTCCTTTCATTATGATGCAATAATCCTGTTAAAAAATTGTCAATCTTTATTTATTCCTTCTAGTGGCAAAGCGAAAGTCTATTTTCGACGACAGACAAATGGAAATCGAAGAACTCACGACTATTATAAAAATGGACTTGAATAGTTTAAATAAGCAAATAGCGAAACTTCAAGATTTAGGAAGACAACAGCGTGAATCATTTGGATCATCAAAGAAAAATCACATTGCCTCACATTCCTCTTCAGTTGTTGTAAATTTACAGTCGAAATTGGCAAACATGTCAAATACTTTTAAGAATGTTCTCGAAGTTCGATCAGAAGTAAGTTGGAGAGAAAATGAAAAAAAAAACATAATTCAATGAAAATAATTCTATTTTTATGGAAATATTAGTAAAAAAAAAAATAAATAACGTTTTGCAGAAAATGAGAGAGGAGCAAAATAGAAGGGAACAATTTACCCAGGGACATGTTTCCACAATGCTCCCTCCAAGTATTGTTTCTGGTAAACAGGGTTCCTTGTTACTTCAGGAACAAGATTCCAGTGCTTCCGTTAGTATAGATCTTGAACCTGCAATGAATCAGCTCTCAATCCAAAGAAATGCTTACGATCATACGGTAAGTGAAAATGTAACATTATTTTGTATTCCGTAAAACAGGGCTGCAATGATTTAAATCATGATTTTAATCTTGATTTTAATCTTGATTTAAATCTTGACATTTAAATCATGATTTAAATCAAACTGCGAAATGCATTAGAAACCGAAAAGGATTACAAAATTAGAATTTATGTTAAAAGTTTTTAATTAAATAAAAGTAAAAAAGAATATCTTATAAAGATAATATAATGAATATCAGAAAATAATAATTATTATTTTTTGTTTATTTGGCGAAAGTTATTGAAATATAAAAAATCTGTATTTTATATTTGAGTCAAAGAAGCATTAAATATCAGTATTTTGTTAAGATTTCCTAAACTTTTTTAAAACAAATTTTATTGTAACAAGAATTTATATATGTATTTTTTATTAAGGGTAGCCACAAATTATAAAAACAATTATAAATCAGAGATTTAGTTGGTCAGAAAAATACAGGGAATTTTTAAAAATTCTTTAAAAGTCAGGGAATTTTAATCGAAAGAAACCACAAATTAAAAAACTTTGATAAACTTAGTTTTTGTATTTAGACTTTTTTTGTATAATATTTAATAATTAAACAAACATTTTTTAAATGTCTTATGTTTTTTTATAAATAAAATTTTTACTTAAAAAGCATTAATAAATTTTTATAAGATTTTTTTTAAGTGTAAAGTTAAGCGGAACTCTTCTGCCACAAAAATGTATTTTTATATGCAGAATAAACATGAATTGAATTAAATTGCATTATTAAAATTTTAATTAGTAATGCAGAGTATTAAATAATAATTTAAAAATTTGTTAAATGTTAATTCATTTAAAAAATGAAAAATTAGTCAGGAAAAATCAGGAAATTCTAAAAATGAAATTTTGCATGCACCCTATTATTAATTTTTTAATTCCTAATATTTAAAAAATAGTATTAAAAAATGATTTAAATCAAAAAAATCTGATTTTTTTCATTTTTTTAAAAAAATCATGATTTTTATCAGCCCTGCCGTAAAATGAAATTTGAATTTCCGGAAATTCATTTCATTTACTTTTAATATTTAATTTATTAATTAAATTTTTAACAAATTCAATTTTAAATTAATTCGTCTTATTAGAAAATTCTACGAGAATTCAATTAGTTGAATACAGAAACAAATAATTGATTATTATTTCTTAAAATTAAATAAGAATTATTTAAAAATTTATGAAAAGAATTTTCACAAATTTTTTAGATAATTAAAGTATTGTGAAACATTGTATTATTTGCAAAAATAATTAATTTCATGAGAAGAATATTATTTACATTATATTAAAATAATGGATATGTAAAATCATTTTATGAAAATTTTAATCAATAATTCAAGTGTTTCGAATGATTTAATTAAAATTGTATGGAAAATAATTCAATTCTTGCAATAAATTTTATTCTTCTTGTAAGTAATTTAATTCTTATAAACAAATGTTATCAAAATTTTAGAAAATAATTTCTTTCAAAGAATTTAATTCAAATAATATTAAAAATAATTGCAATTGAATTAAATTGAATTTATATTTTAAAAAAAAAATTGTACTTTTTCGAGAAATTTTACTACAATTCATTTAAAAATAATTGCATTCCTTTGAAGAATTTTATTATAAAAACTAGCAAAACTAGCACGTGAAATTTTCTTTTTCATTTTTACTTTCAAAATTTGCTTTTCCAAATTTAATGAAAATTCTTAATTTCTTAAAAAATATAATTTTTCTTACGGTCTTTCATTAAATGTAATTATTTGAACAACTCGTATAGTAAATGCCAAAATATTTCTAACAGCAACTTGAATTAAAATTCAAAATTTATTTCAATAAAAGTTGGCAAAATTTTCGATTGTTTCAATTTTTTAAAATTATTTAATTTTTTTGTTAAACAAAATTTTTAAATCTTATTCGTATTTATTTTTCCCGAGGAAATGAAATTTCAAATAATTACAATGAAAAATCTCATGATATATAATTATTTCTAAAATTTGCAACTGTAATTCATCCAAAATTCAATTATTTCTTTAGAATTTTTGAATAAAATTATTAAAAAACTATATTAATTTTTAAAGAAAAATAATGTTATTAATAATTTTTTAAAACAAAAATTTAAGGATTTTTAAACTTTTGCTTCCCTTCAATTTTTAAGGAATTTAATTTAAAAACCTTTTAAAATTGAATTAATTCATAAAATTCCTATTATAACGGTTTAAATATTTAATTATTTTTTAAAATTTAACATTTTGAAAGTTTTGTTAAATTAATTCCTATCAGAATTCAACTACGAGAATTGAATTATTGAAATAGAATAATTTTTGTAAATTCACAAAATGATATAATTTCAAAAATATAATTATATTTATAGACAATTTTTAAAGAGAAGAAAATAAAATTCTTTAAAATATAAATTTAACAGAATTTCCAATTGTTTCAATTCGTTAAAATTATTATTGAGAATTTAAGTAATTTTTTCTTTAAAATATTTTAATTAATATTTTTCAAAAACCTAATTTTTAAAAAATTTCCAAATTAAATGTTTTAAATTTTAACAACTTTTGTAAAATAAATATTTAACTAATTATTGTTCTTTATTTGCTGAAAATTTGTAACTATTTAAAAATGTGAACTGCAAGTCTTCCAAAATTCAATTAATTTTCTAGAATTTTTAAATAATTTTATTTAAAATTTAATTTTTAAAGAAGATTTATGTAATGTAATATAATAATTTTCAAAATCCTGATTAAATTCTTTTGAATACTTTCTTTGAATTTTTTTTTAAATAATTTATTTTCTTTAATAATTTTAGTTGAAAATTTTCAAAGTAATGGACTTTTATGAAGAATTTCTTTCAAGTTTTTAAAATAATCGCTTTTGTTAAAAATTATAATGAACTACTTTATTGTTGAAGTTTATTAAAATTATTTTGAATATAATTGAATTTCTGTGAAAAATATTATTATTTATAGAAATAATTTTATTTTTGCGAATAATTTTATTAAAAAATAAGAGAAAAATTATCGAATCTTTAAGTGAAATTTTATTAAAAAATAGACATAATAGAATTTATGAAAACAAATTGAGTCATTTTTTAATTTTTAAAGAAAATAATTTTATATTTTACAAGAATTTTCTTCAAAATTTGAAAAATAATTGAAAATTTTTGAGATTAAAAACACTTTAAGAATTATTTTTAAGAGAATTGAATGTTAGGAAAGACTTTACTAAATATTTAAATTGTTTCAATGGATTTATGCAAATTTCAGAAAATAATTGAATTCTTTCGTGAAATTTTACAAATCTAAAAAAATGTATCTAAATAACGTATCAAATCGTAGAAAAAGGAGTAAACAGTAGATTTTAGTAAATCAGAATTTTTTACAATTAAAAATTTGAAAAAAAATTTCAGGATTCGTATGTTCAAGCTCGAGCTGAAACTATGCAAAATATTGAATCAACAATAGTTGAACTCGGAGGAATTTTCCAACAGTTGGCTCATATGGTTAAAGAGCAAGAAGAAATGGTTGAAAGGTAAATATATTCTTTACTTACCAACAAATGTTACCCAGTATCAAAAAAAAGTTAAAATCCCATTTTTCCACTGAGAAATTATTCTGAAAGTGAAATATTTAATACATAATTTTCGTTTCTTTCTCAATAACAGGATAGACAGTAATATAGAGCACACGGAATTGAATGTTGAAGCAGCTCATGCCGAAATTTTGAAATACTTTCAATCAGTAACTGGCAATCGTTGGCTAATGATTAAGATTTTTGCAGTCTTAATATTTTTCTTCATATTCTTTGTAGTATTTTTAGCTTAGAATTATTTTTCAGGTGAAAAGAAGAGAAGAATTATTATAAATAATAACTGTTTATATTATTCACTCATTATATTTTGCAACGCAAGAAAAGGAAAGTTTTCTTTTTTTTTACTTCTAAAGAGAAAAAAAATGTTATTGCAAAGATGAGTGATTTTATATTATATTAAAAAACGAAAAAAAAAATGCAATTGTCACGAATTATAAATACTGTAATATTTGTATCGCATTCCTCTTTTAATCAATAATTTCTGATTCGATTTCCTGCGTCGACTTTGTACAATAAATCTTTGTTTTTAATTTTTAAAAAAAGAAGCATTTTTGAACGCAGAAGAGCGAATCTAAATAACGCCCGCATTCTCTCTATCTCTCTAAAAGAGAAAAAGAGAAAAAAACAATTGTAAAAATGCAGATAATAAAAATATATATATAATTTTTAAATTATAAACAAATTTTTGTTATTAAAAAAAACAATCCTTGCTTTTAATAATAAATTACAGTTTATTTTACTTCTTTTTAAAATCATATTAACAATTGTATATTCAATTCACATTTTTTTTATCCACAACAAAAAAAAATACATCACTCCACTTTGATTCTTTTTTAATTATTATTGTATATATTTTGAGAATGTTTCGTTACGTTTTAATTAACAAATTGGTAACAAATATATATATTTTATACTTTTTTGTCATTAAAAATGAAAACAATAATTTCTTAATCTTAAATGTTCGTCTCACGAAAACAAAACAAAACTTTGTAAATTAAACAATAATAAGAAACGTACAAGTAACAAAAAAAGTAAAAAAAAAAATAATCAATAAAAATACAATTTTACTAAAAGTCGATTTTTTACAAGAAGACTTGGCACATTCTATTTCTGATTTAATTAATACAAAAAGAAGGTTTTTTTTCCTAAACACATATGTAAATGCTTCTTATGAAATTTTCACTTTTAAATTAAATACATTAGACAAAATATAAAACGAACAACAAAGACTAAACTTTTCCACTGTGATGTGACTTGTCCAGCGATTCGCCGGAAGAATGTAAGGAACCTGAAAATTAAAAATATTTTTACACTATTTTTATTATAGAGATTTTAAAACATTTTTATACTTCTATGTACTTTTCTGTTTTTATACATTTTTGTACTAAGCATAAAAGATTACCATAAAAATTTTATTCCTACTTTATCATTCAAGTACATTCGAAAAAAATTCAAGCAAATAAAAATAAATTTCAAAAATAAAATATTTCTAGTGGAAAAAATGAACACAAAAGTTAGTTCAATAAAAAAAATTGCAACCAAAAGAGTTAATGATTCAATTCTCTACTTGCAAAAATGAATATTCTAAAATTTTCAAAATATTTTGTCGACAAAAAAAAGACTTAAAAGAGTTGCGTTTACAATTTTCATAAATACATGAACTTCAATAGGTTTTTATTTTGAAATTTTAGAAAATTTCAATTTTGAATGAATTTAATTAGAAATTTTAAAAATTTAAATAAAATTTCACGAAAGAATTCAATAATTTTCTAAAATTTTAATAAATCCTTCTAAGCAATTCAATTTTTTTTTAAGTAGAAAAATCTTTAGAAAAATTCAAATAATTTTAAAACAATTTTAATTGAATTTCTCGGAAGAGATCAATTTTTAGAAATATTTTTAACTCACTTTGAAAAAATTCAATTTTTTTCTAAAATTTTAATAAATTCTTCGAAATAATTAAATTTTTCTTATAAATATAGTAAAATTCTTCGCAAGAATTCAATTAATTTTATAAATAGTAACCTTCTTTGCAGGAATTCAATTATTTTCAAAACAATTTTAATTAAATTCTTCGGATAAATTCAAATATTTTTAAATATTTTCATAAATTTTATTTAGTTCCTAAAATTTTAATAAATTCTTCTAATTAAAATTCAATTATTAGATTAAATAATAAATTCAATTATTAAATTCAATTATTCAATTATTCAATAAATATTCAATTATTCAATTATTATTCAAATATTCAATTATTTTTATAAATGCTACAATTCTTTGAAAGAATTCAATTATTTTTAAACCAATTTAAATAAAATTACACGAAAGAATTTAATTATTTTCAAAAATTTCCATAAAATTGTATTTCAACAAGAATTTTAAATTCTTTAAGAATAACTCAATTATTGTCAAAATATTTATAAAAAAGGAAAAAAATTCATTAATTTCTATTATTTCTATAAAATTCTTCATTTCAATTTAATTATTTCTCAAAATTTTAATAAATTCTTCGAAACATTTCAATTATTTTTATAAATAGTGAAATTCTTTGCAATAATTCATTTATGTTTATAAATAGTCAAATCCTTAGCAAAAATTTGATTATTTTCGAAACAATTTTAAATAGAATTTCTCGAAAGAATTTTAATCTTCAAATATTAACATAAAATTAATTTATATTCTAAAATTTTAATAAATTCTTCGGAAAAATTCAATTATTTTCATAAATATTAATAAAATTCTTCGCAAGAATTCAATTATTTTTAAAGCAATTTTAATAAAATTCTTCTTCATAAAATCCAATTGCTTTCAAAAACTTCAATTCAAATTTTTTAAAGAAACTCCATTTGTTCAAAAAAATTCAAAGAAATTCTTCAAAAGAATTTAATTCGAATTTTTAAAAATATTAATAAAATTCTTCACGAGAATTTAATAACATTTTTAGAAGGAATTCTATTACTATCAAATATTTTGATAAATTTCTTTGCAATAATTCGATGATTTTCAATACATTAATTTTAATATTAAAAACATTTGGAAAGAAAAATTATTAAAAAATTTAAGAAACAAGAAAACAAACAACTTCAAACTGTGAACAGATTACTGAATCACGAACTTTATTAATATAGATTATTTAAAAATTTGATAAAATTCTAAGCAAATAAATAATTATTTTCAAAGATAATACAAAATTTCCCAGGAATTCAATTATTTACAAATTTGAAATAATTCCTTTATTATCATAAATAATAAAATTCTTTTTATAAATTTATTCATTTCCGTAAATAATAAAACTCATTGCATTCAATTTATAGAAACATTCAATGATTTAATGAATTATTTATTTTTGTGTTTAAATAATTGAATTTTCATAGACTTTTCGAATAAAAAATTAATTTTATTTTAATTAATTAGTTCAATTAATTAATTTTTTAAGTTAAAATATTGAATAACAATTAAATATTAAAAGCATTATATGAAAATGAGGAAATACAAAACATTTTTGTAGCAGCTCTGTTACAAAAAGAATATTCTAAAATTTTCAAAATATTTTTTCGGCAAAAAAAATTAACACCAAAGCAAATTATCAACGAAAAAACATTCTTGAACCTTAAGTCCCTTTCATTCAAGATTTATTTTGGAGTATTTCCTCCTTCCATTGTACTCCAAAATTGTCGCACTTTCGAGAAGCGCTTGCGTCCTTGCATGCAAAAGGTGAACAATAACAAACAAACAAACAAATAAATAAATAACAAAAAAAATTAAAATACATTCGTAACGAAAATTCCTTTAAAAAAACCAATTGTGAATTAGTCCCCAGTGATAAAAGAAACGTGCAATTTTTTTGTTGTTCTATTCACAAACCTTTATGATTGCGGGATCGTTGATCTCGAGAATAGAAACCAGAATTTCGTGGCAATGACTCCTCGACACCCCAATTGTGTGAATGATTTAGAGGGGGAATTGGTAACAACGAGGGAGGCGGCGGCGGCGGTGGATGAATAATGTGATGATCGTTTGTGAAATGCGGCGGCGGTGGTGGCGATCTGTGGCGACCAAAATGATGAGATGGATGATGATGGTGATGATGATGATGATGGGGTGGCAATGGAGGCGAGAGGGGTGGAGGTGAGCCTGTATTTTCGTAACGTCCAGAAGGCGCTTGAAGAGGTAGAGGTGGAGGCGATGATAATCTTCCTCCAAGGGGCGGTGGCCTTTGACCGACGTCGAAAGGCGGAAGCCCCCCGGGTCCCGGGGGTGGTGGAGGTAAATAGGGATGAAATCCTGGTCCGAACATGTACGAGGGAGGAGGTGGTGGAGGAACGCCCGAGGTATTGCTAAACATTATGGGAGAACTAGAATTATCCGGTCCAAGGAAGAGGGACGGTGATGTTGCACTTTCTCCATTTGCTTCCATTCCTGTTTGTAAATCAATATTTCTTTTCATCAAATTTCCCTTTTGATTATTTCTCTATTTATATCTCGACTAAAGTATTTGTTTCCATTAACGATAGATAATTTACCATCAATCTTTAATCATTAAAGTAAGTATTAATCTTCTTCTTCTTCAAACAAAAGATTTTATTTATCAGAACGAATTTTATTATAATTTCGAAAATAATTGAATTTTTTTGGAAAAATTTTGAAAATTTTTTTAATTGGAAATTTTTAAATTCTGATAAACAGTTTTTAATTTAAAAAAAATTTTTTTTTAATAATTGAATTCTTTCGATAAAATTCTTCAAACCAATTCAATTATTTTTCTTTAAATATAGTTCAATCTTTGCAAAAATTCAATTACTTTCAGCAAAATTTTAATAAAATTTCACGAAAGGATTAAATTATTTCCTAAAATTTTGTTAAAACTCCTCAAAAACCAATTCAATTATTTTTTAAAAATATTCTTTGCAAGAGTTCAATTATCTTCAATAAAATTTTACAAAAATATTCAATTTTTTTTAATAATTCGTTATAAATTTTTTCAAAAGAAAAATTAGATTTTCTAAAATTTAATAAATCCTTCGAAACAATTCCATATTTTTTTGAATTTTTAATACAATTTTTCCAACTTGAATCCAATTACTTTCTAAAATTTTTATAACTCCTTCAAAACAATGCAATATTTTTATAAATAGTCCAATTCTTTTAAAAAATGCAATTATATTTAATACAATTTTAACAAAATTTTTATGTAACTCAAATAAATCCTTCGAAACAATTAAATTATTTTTATAAGTATTAATATTCCTCTCAGGAATTTAATCATTTTCAATACAATTTTAAAAAATTGCAATAATCAAATATTTAATTTTAATCATTAACAGACACTTTATTATTTTCAAAAATCTTAAAGAAATTCGTCAAAATAATTTAATTATTTACAAAAACTCTAATAAAATTTTTTGAAAAAGAGTTTAATTTTCTGTCATTGCTAATTTTAATAAAATTGAATTGTAAAATTATTATTAATTACATTTAGTATCATAATCGATGATATTCAATAAATAATTCTGAGAAGAATTGAATTTGTTTTTAATATTAATAATATTCAATAGTTGGAAGTTTAATTTCAATGATTAAGAAACACGTTTATTTTAAAAACTTGAATGAAATTCTTGACGAAATTCAATTATTTTAAAAACTTTTTAAAAATGGTTAAAAATCTCCAATATATAAAAAAAATTTAAAGAAATTCTTCAAAAGAATTTAATATAAGAATGATAATTCTTATATTAAATTTTAATAAAATTCAAAAATTCTAATAAAATTCTTTGCATGAAGTTAATTATTTTCATAAATAATAAAATTCTGATAAGGAATTCAATAATTTAAAAATTTTTGGATAAAATTCAAAAATTGAAACAACTTTAGCCGAAATATAATAAAAATAATCCCTTTTCTTAATAAAGAAAAAAGTTGTTTAATAATTCCAATGTTGCATGGAGAGAAATTAATTAAACTAATATAACAATTCTACAATTCTTCGATATTTATTGTGAATACAAATTTTGAATTTTCAAATTTTAATTCTTTATTTTTTAAATAGAATCTCACTTTATTATTTTACTGACAAGGGCAATTAAAAATTAGAAAAAATTCAAAATCTGTACTTCTTGAAAATTGTCAATACTTATTTTCTCTAATACGTAAATATTCAATTCGAAATTTTTTGTTTTCTATTATTTTTCACTTCGGATTATTTGTTTATAGAGAAGAAATAACACCAGCGGTATTATAATTGTTATATTTGTCTTTTACAAATTTCTTAAAATTAATTCGAAAATTTCCAATAGAATTTATTAATATCGAATTTTAATTATTATTTTTAGTTCATTATATATAATAATAATTTTTTATTATTATTCATTTGTAATTTTCATTCAATTGTAATAATACTGAATATTTTCTCAATTTTTCTTCTCTTGGAAAACAAAATTTCAAATTGAAATTTAACATGAAATTTATTTATTATTTTGTAAATAAGTATTTGAGAGAAATATAATAAAAATGCAAAAAAATATAATATTAATATAAATAAAACTTATTATACTTACGATGCAATTTAACCTCGGGATCAGGATCATTCATACTTTTCTCAACAATTGTAAGCCGATTACGTAATTGACCTGATTCCGCCTTTAATTCTTCCAACCTTCGCTCATTTTGTCGGGCCACTACCTACAAATGTTGAATTGTTATTAAATTAAAACACGACCTCGCAAGTGACCAAAAAAAAAATTCTAAATGTAAATATGAATCTCATTTTTCATACCCAATGTTCATGCGCCTTCGTTTCAAGAGCGCCAATTTGACTCTTATACTCTCGTTCCTGATCAACTATTTCCCTCTTTAGTATTTCAATTTGCTGCCTTGAAGAAAAAAAAAAACAAAATTTAATAACATTTTTTTAATGTAACATTTAACGTTATTTCAGTATTTGATATTTTAATATTAATATTTACTTTTGATTCAAATAATTTTTTGTCTGAATATTTAATACTTTTAGTTGAATTGTTTTCAACTTTAATATGTTAATATTAATATTTACTTTTGATTTAAATAATTTTTTGTCTGAATATTTAATACTTTTAGTTGAATTGTTTTCAACTCTGTTTATAATCTTACTTGTAATTTTGAATTTCATTCTGCATTGTATGTATCCTTTCGACTGTAGATGAAACTTCTCCTTGTTTCTCTAACCAAACTGCTTCTTCCCTAATGTGAAATTTTTCAAGTGATTAGAAAAAATTACCTTTATTAACTATATTAATAAGCGAATGAATTTAATAAACATACTTTTGTCTTTGGGCTTCTTTTTCATTGAAAAAGTTCGTCAAGACTTCGAGTTTCGTTTCTGCATCCTTCTTTTCCTTTTCAAATGCTCTGCATTCCTCTGTCAACGAGAGAACTTCTTCTTTCGCCGATTTCACGTGTGCTGTGAAAAGAAACACATTTTACTAAACATTAAAAATATTTATTTTAATTTAATTTCCATTCATTTAGAAATTAAATTAATTTTCTTTTTTACCTTATTGACGGAACAGTAAATTATTTAATATTTACATTGAATATTAATATTAGTTTTTAATTTATTTAATTATTTAATATGAATACTATTTTACTTTTTTAGATCTATTGAAGTAAAAATATAAAAATTTTCCGAATGAATAGAAATACCTTCAAGCGATTTATGGTTATTTTCAGCCTCGACCAGTTGAACGCGAAGTTCGTCACGTTCTTCGGCGAGTTGAAGAGCCTCAGCTTTTGCTTGAACAGAATCGTATAGTTTGTCAAAGTCCAAATTATTCGAATTTTCCTGATCAACAACTTCCAAAAGATGATTTACTTCCAATTCCTTAGCTTTCAGTGCCTGTCGCATTTGTGATCGTTCTTCCATTGTCTTGATACGATAAAAAAAAGAATAATGTTTAAAACTTAAATTCTATTCGGAAGAAAGGAAAATTAAAAACACACACCTCTCTCATTTGAAATTCAAGTCGTTGAATTTTATCCTCCATTGACTGTTCCATGTAAATTTTCATATTTCCTTGCGTCTTCAATTCATCCTCCAATCTTTTGACCTCGATTTCAAGTTCTTCGTATTTTTTTGTAAACGCAAGCAAATCTGACGATAAGCCTTCACTCTAAAAAAATTAAATTAAATTAATTAAATCCATTTTTTAATTTGCCTAAATTTTTTAAAAACCAATTTACTCTAATACACTATGGTATCTTATTTCAAAAAAATAAATAATTGAATACCAACTCAAAAAAAACGAAACTATACAAGTAAAAAACTTAAACACAGAATCCAGGAAAGTGGAGAAAAAAAAACAAAAATAAACGCTTCTCGACAAACCTCAAGCCTGTCAAATTCGAGCTGCATTGAAATTGAAATCAAAAACTTGAAATAACAAGTGTAAAATCTTTCGCATGCTTGATTTTTGTTAATATCATCAACTACCTCTTGTTTCTTTAAATTTAAGGCGTTTGTCAACGCTTCATTTTCAGCCTGTTGAGCATTTAATCGGGCTTGTAGATCTTCAACTGATTGCGCCAATGGATTATCTTCTTTATTCGATGACAATAATTCGCGTAACATGCGTTCCAATTCTAATCCTGCCTCCGTTGCCGACTCCAATTCCTTTTCCAAAGTCACCACTTGGTCCTCCATCTCTAAATTCGTATTCTAAATTTTCAAAAAAAAGAAACATCAAAGTATTTAAATTAAATTATTAATAACAGGGTATCTACTATTTTCATTCAACAAAATTCCCGGTTTTTCCCGGTTATGGCCTAATTTTTCCCAGGATTTCTTTTCTCATAAAATTTAAATTTAAATTTGATTTCGAACATAAATAAATAATAAATTTAATTGAAAATTGGAAAAATAATTTTTTCAATTTTTTAAAAATAATCTTGCCTTTTTACAATTATAATTGAAAATTTTCTTTTTCAAGTTTATTACAATTCTATTGATAATAAATGAATTTCTGTAAAGAATTGTACTATTTATAAAAATAATTAATTAATTAAATTAATTAATTAAATTAATTAATTAAATTAATAATTAATTAAATTAATAATTAATTAAATTAATAATTAATTAAATTAATTAATTAAATTAATAATTAATTAAATTAAATTTAGAAAAATTAAATTATCTTGAAACAATGGAATTGAAAAATTTCAACAATTTAATTTTTCATAATTTAAAAAAAGAATTTGCGAGAATTCAATTTTATTAAAAAATTTGAAGTGCATATCGTTTTTATAAATTAACTAATAAAAATTTTTATTATTAATCTTCGCACTAAGAAACATGAATTCATTAAAATGTGACTATAAAATCCAAATATTAATTATTAAATTAAAATACTTTGAAAATTTTATTTGTTACAAATTTTCTAAAGAAATTCTTTAACAAATTCAATTACATATTTTCAGTCGAATTTCACAATATTTCTTTTAACTCCATAATTTTTTAAAATTTATTTACACAATCTGTTTGAATTAGTGCCTGACTTTTATTATCAAATTAATTTTTTTTAACTAATTAAAAGTTAGAGAAGAGTATAAATATCTATAAAAATTGAAATAGAAAGTAATTTTTTTAAAAACAAATTAAAATAATAAAACATTTTTTAATTTTGGTGAAAAAATTCCCGGTTTTGTATAAAACTCCCGGTTAATTCCCGGTTAGTAGACACCCTGAATAATCAATTATTCATATAAATTAATAAATGAAAAGTAGTTTAGAAAAAATAAATTCAGTTCCAAATAATTACTTTGCTGAAGCAGAATTAATGACTTTCAACAAAGAATTTTTTTTGTACTGAATTTATTTCTTTGAAATTACTTTTTATTAAAAAAATTAAAGCTTATCCCACAATTTATTCTTACTTAAATACTTAAACAATATTTTTTCCTTTTTTACTATTACAAAAATATTTTTCCCTTCATTATACCAATAATTTAAAAGAAATACAAAAATATTCAAATATTTATGAAACATAGATGGAAAAAATATTGTCTGAAGAATAATAATTTAAAAAAATATAAATTTACCTGTGCAGCTTCTAAATCTGCTTTCAAAGAAGCAACCATTTCATTTGATCCAAATGATTCGTCTTCGATTGAATTCAACTAAAGAAAAGTGAATTAAAATAACAATAAGATGGACAATGTATGAAAAATAAATAAAATAAAATGTTTAACTTAGTAAAAATAAAAAAAAATATGAGTGTAAAATATTCTAATATTAAAATTAATTAATGAAACATTAAATTCCGTTTTAAACTTGGTTTTTCGTTGACAAACATAACAAACCTTAAAATTATCCAGACAAAACTAAACGTGAGAAAAATAATTTTTAAAAAAATAAAGCACATTGTGTATTTTTAATTTAAAAAATAGAAACAAAATGTATACCTTTGTTTTTGTGCATGTTAAATTTTCATTCAACATGGCGCATTCCTTTGACGAGACCATTAATTCCTTTTCCAATTTATTTATTCTTCCGATAAGTTGATTGTCCCGTCTTGCATTCTACGAATTGAATTTTAAATTGAAAGCAAAATTAGCATTAAGTAAAAAAACATTTTTTCTCTAAAAAAAAGAAATTCTTATTTTTTGAATTAAAAAGCAGTCGATTATTTTCTTTTCTGATTTATAAAGGTACAAAAATAAAAAAGAATAAAAAAATGAAAGTATAACAATATAAAATATAATATAAAATTTATAATTTTTTTATATTTACATTTATAACACTGAAAGATTGAAATAAAAAAATGGTTAAACAATAGTTTTAAAAAATTTGAATGTTTATCCAGTTTATTCATTTTTCACGCTAATGTTTCTATTTTGTTACCAGTTTTTTATTACTAAAAGGATAAGATGAAAAATTACCTCGATGTAGTAATAACCGAGAGAGAAGACAAGAATAGTGATAGAAGTAATTAGAAGGTAGGTCAAAAATTCCCAATAATTTTTACCCATATTGATAACGTTTGCAATGGAGATATCGTCATTATGAACGACATTTTCCTGTAAACAAAATCGTGGTCAGTGAAGATCAATAATAAATAATTCATGTTTTGTTTATTTTTTTTAATCGAATTTACAAAATCGATTGTAATTAACATATTTATGAAAATTAATGAGACTTACTGTTTGACAATTAGAGTCTTTTTCGCACACATCAGGAGGTAAAACTGCAAAATTTCGAAATTAACGAATAAAATATTAATTTATTTCAATAAATGAATTTTCAAAAATAAAAAGTAAATTAAAAAATACAAATAAAATAAAAATTAACAAATTAGATAACTGAATCTTTTAAATATATATAACTTTTTCAAATATTTTTCCTATTTTTTCAAAATTGTTTCTTTCTTTAAATTTTCTATTTTTTTAATGTTCTACTTTTGCAATTTTTTTAAAAAGCCATTTTTATACAATTTCAATATTTTAAAAAACTATTTTTTAAATTCTTGATTATTTTTTGATTCTCACTTTTTCATAAATTTTAATTTTTCTCATATACTCTCAAAATATTTATATATTATATTTATACTTTTGCAATTTTTAAAAAAGCCATTTTAATACGATTTCAATATTTTAAAAACCTATTTTTTAAATTTTTAATTAATTTTCGATTCTTACTTTTTCGTAATTTTTTCATTTTTCTTATATGCTCTCAAAATATTTTTATTTTTGTTGATAAATTAAAATAAATATTATCATATTTTCATTCTTCAAAGTATTTTTCATTTCAATTTTATGAACTCTACTCCTTTAGTTTTTTAAATTTATTTTTTCGTTTATAGATTATTCAATTTTAATTTAATAAACTACGAACTGTCTATTTTCAAATTGCGTAAAATGGAATAATTTTCTTTACATACCCACGGGAATCGGAGTATCTTCCACCGAGTCTTGTTTATTAAAAACTGCCAAATTCTCCGCTGATTCGGAAATATCATTCCCTAATAATTTATCACTCTGTGACTCTTCTGTAAAAGGAAATTAAAATTTATGAATATAAATTTTTCTAATTTTAAGAATAAATTTCAATTTCTGAGATTGGAATAAAATCTACTTTTCAAATTTATTAGAAATCTATTGCTTGAAAATAATTTTTTTCCATTTTAAATTGTTCCAAAGTTAACACTGAGTTTCAATTTTGAAATAATTTCAGATTTAATATTTCAAATTAAATTTAAATAATTGAATAAAATTATTAACTAATTTATATTTTTAAATATTAATTTTTATTGTTTTGAAAAAACTTTTAAAAAAATTCTTCGCAGAAATTTCATTATTTTTAATAAAGTTTCTCAAAAGAATTCAATTATTTTTAAAAAATTGGAAAAAATTCTCCGCCGAAAAGAAAGAAAATTTTTTAATTAAATTTTTTAGAATTGAAATATTTTCAATACAATTTGTAAGTTTAAGTTTTTGGAAATAATTCAGTTATCTTAGAAAATTTTAATAAAATTATTTGCAATATATTTTTTTCTTTTACTTTTTGCAAAAATTGTATTATATTTCGAAGGACCTCAATAACTACATTTATTATTAATTAGAAAATTATTCTAAAACATCAATAACGTTATTTTTCAATAAATATTTAATCATTAATATTTTTTCACAAAGAAATTAAGATCTTCAAAAATTCAATTATTTTTCTTTATTTATTCTTCGAAGAATTTAATTATTTTCAAAAATTCCAATGAAATTATTAATGTGAGAATTCAATTTTTTTAAAAATAATAATTTTAATAAATTCTTCACAAAAATTTAGTTAATTTCAAAAATTTCTCAAACTTAAATTATTTTCAATGTCTACTATTTCAATAAAATTGCACAAAACAATTCAATTATTTAAAAAGAAATTTTAATAAAATTAGTTTTAAGAATTCAATTATTTTCAAAGGTAACGTAATTCTTCGCAAAAATTCAATTATGTTCTAAAATTGCCAAAAATTCCCATTAAAATTCAAATTATCTTTATAAATAATAAAATTTTTCTCCGAAATTTAATTACTTTTAAAAATTTTAATAAAATTCTTGTCAGAATTTCAATTACTTTTAATATATCAAATTTTCATCAAATTTCTCAAAAAATGCAATTATTTAGAAAAAAATTTTAAAAGCATTCAATTATTATTTAAAAATTTGTCGATGAAGTTCAATTATTTAATTGTTTACTTTTAAAGTTAAATAAATGAAATCTCGTAGAATTTTCTAATAAATAAATATTTTTGAATATGATATTTAATTATAATTCAAAATTTCAACTGAAATTTATTTTTAAATCAACATTTAATAGAAAATTCTACACGAAATTAATTATAAAAATAAAGAATTTCTTAAATAAAAATGGAATGTTTCTTAAAATTGAATTTCTATAAAGAATGTTATCAAAATTCAATTATTTCGTTTTTTATTATTAATCATAACTAATATTATTATTATTATTATTATTATTATTTGTCAAGAGACAAATTTAAAAAAAAATTAACAATAATTTCATTTTTCGATAAATTTGATGAAAATTTGGTATTTTAAAAATAATTGAAATTCTGCCAAGAATTTTATTAAAATTTTTGAAAATAATTTAATTTCGGAGAAAATTTTTATTATTTATAAAGACAATTTAAAATTTTAATGAAAATTTTTAATTTTGACTAGAATTTTTGTAAATTTTCAAACATAAATGGATTTTTCTGAAGAATTACATATATTACTTTTGAATATAATTGAATAGAATAATTAAGTAAAAGTAGATTTCAAGAATAAATACAAATAAAAAACAACAATTTTCCAGGATATCGATCAAATTTCCCTGACTTTTCAAGGTTTTTTTTTAATTTTTATAAAATTCCCTGACATTTCCAGGTTTTCCAGGTTTCCAGGTTGAGTGGCAACCCTGATAATTCAATTCATAGCAAGATTTTGAAAAAATTGTATTTAAATTTCTTTATAAGAATTTAATTATTTTAGATTCAAAATAGTATAAAAATATTTTTAACTGAAAAAAGTTTGGTTTAATTAATTTTTCGTATTTTTGAATCTTCAAAGCATTGAAGTAAATTTTCATTAATTTCAAAATTCAAAACATTGAAAAGAACAATTATAGAAAAAATTAGTAGACACAAATTAATTTCAAACTCCGAAAAGATTCCAGGAATACAATGAATTAATATAGATTTTTATTGTTAAAAATACCTCATTGTAAATTTGAAAAAGATACTTACGAGAATGATAATTCGACGTTTCGTCAAAATTCAGTAAATTTCTATTACTAGGCAATTCATTAAATGTGGACGCTTGTTCCGCAGCCAAAATTTCTTTTCTTGGCTCCAAATCATCATGAAAATGTGGCTCCAAACTATCTAGAGTATCATTCTTCGAGAGAAAATCATTTTCCGAAGAAATCACACTACTATCATTATTATTAACAAACTCTTCATTCATATAAATATCGGTGTCATTATTGGCACTTGAATACTTATTATTATTATTATCATTAGAAAAGTCATTATTCATTTCATCAGAAACATCTCCGGTTTCATTGATTTTCATTTCATCACGATTCAAATCAAAATTAATATCAGTACTTGTATTTTCTAGAAGAATATTTTCACTATTTACATTATTTACATTCTCTCCCGATTCCAATTTATTTAGAGAAAAAATATTAAATTCTAATTTCGAATTTTGATTAGTTTTACTTTCAGATTCTTTATTTTTCATATTTGCATTCTCATCAATTTGTGAAATATTATTAATATTATTAATATTATTATTATTTTCGTCGTTTAATATTGAAGTTTCTTGTTCATCAATTAAAGGCACTTGATTAGTGGCGGTTGTTGTCTCTGTGATGAGATCTGAAAGAGGAATTTCTTTCTGCACTGGAGAATCATTTAATTTTGATTCGAAATTGTTGATTATTTCTGAATCTTTAGTTTCAGTTTCCGTGGCAGTTGAAATTGTTTCTTCGATTGGAATTTGTTGCTCGGGGGGATGAATATTTTCTATTGTTTCATTTACCTCTTTTTCTTCCGTTTCTTGTACTTCTACGGTTTCTTTTTCTATTCCTTCATTTTTATCTTTTTCTTGTTTATCATCTTCTTCTTGTGTTTTTATTTCTTCTTGTGTTTTACTTTCTTCTTCTGTTTTACTTTCTTCTTTTACTTCACTGTTTTCTGTTTCTTCCTCCCCTTGTGTTTTCACTGCTTCTTTAATTTCTTCTTCTTGTACTTTTATTTCATCCTCAATTTTATTTTCTTCTTCAATTTCATCTTCTTCTTCTTCTTCTCCTTCTAGTTCTTCGCTTTCATTTTCCTCGCTCTCTTCATCGTTTATCGATTCTTCAGCAACTGATTCATTCGGCAAAGTTTTTTCCGACTCTTGTACAGTTTCTTTTTCCTTCTCCTCTTCTTCTTTTTCTAACTGTTTCTCTTCGATTTTTTCCTTCGTTTCAGTTTCTTCATTAATTTTATCCTCAATTGACGGAATATTTTCATCTTCAGTCTGTGGAATATTTTCAGTCAGTGGGATATTTTCCCTCTTCTCTTCATTTTTCCCCTCTGTTTCAGTTTCATCATTAATTTTACCCTCAATAGGCGGAATATTTTCATCTTCAGTCTGTGAAACATTTTCATTTTCAGTCAGTGGAATATTTTCCTCCTCACTTTCAACATTTTCATTAATTTTTATGGATTCCCCTTTTTCTAATCCTTGAGTGACCTTTTCGAAAACTTGATTAACAAATGAAATTGTCGACGATACTAAACTTGGATGAACACTTAAAATTGGCTCCTCTTCTGTCGTTGCCACATCCTCAATTGATTGCGATGATGAATAAGTTGCGGAATCATCAATTGTCAATGGAATTGTTGTTCCATCGATAACCTCATAGGATGGCGAAACATTTTCTGGAACTGGAATTAAGTGCTCTAAATCTTTAGCTGATGAATTAATAACTGAAATCTCAGGCGATTTCTCAGTAGGCTCAGCATTCTCCTTTTCAATTTCATTCTTTGGAATATTTTCTATTGATTTTGTAGGCACTTCAAATTTCAGTACACTTTTCATAACCGTATATTCTCTTATCATTTTCATTGGTGCATAGCCCCGTTTGCCGAGAATCTACAAAATAGAAAAAAATTATTACTCAATCATGTTTTTTAATTTATTCATTACTTTACAATTACATATGCGAATATTAACAATAAAAATTTTTGTTTACAATTAAAGTCGTTAAAATTACAGTCAAGGAAAATCATCTGTCGAATTTCCAAGAAAATGACAATGTACACGTCACTTATTATTATTTAATTAGAGAAAATTCCATTCAACTTTCAAATCAAACCATATAAGTTAAACATATTCATCAGGTTCCAAAAAAGTTCAAAATTAAAATTTTAATCTATATTCTTTTGCTGTTCAATTTTTTTTTAATAAATTAAAAGTCATTCTTACCTCGACACCCCAAAGATCAGGTCGGTTACCTGCACTTTTACTGTAAACTTTAACCTCGGTATTTGCTTGAAACGAAAGTATGTCTTCATCATTGGAATAATATGTTAGCAATGTCTTCGCCAAAGAAACGGGTTCTATTTATTGTTTGGAAAAAAAATAAATATGTGAAAATTGTATTATAGAGATTGATAAAACAAGTTTATATACATATACACAGCATAAATAAGAATACGAGCTGTCAATCATAGTTATGAGATAAAGTAAAGTATGGCTTCAATTACCAGAACACTTTTCATCATGACATAGTCGCTTATCCGATATAATTGCAGAACATGATGGTATTATATTAATTGTATAAATAATTAATGAAAGGATTAATATCATAAATGGGGTAATTTTCGTCATATTTTTTTACAAGTAAACTTCCACATCACTACAAAAGTCACACGCACAGCCTTGGACGCACGTCGCATTCATGGATTATTTACACACGAGATGGGAAACTCACTACATTTTTTTTAACTTTATCATATTTTATTAGAAACAATTAGAAAACTCTAAAAAATTTTTTTGTACCAAAAAATATTGATACTTTAAACAAATTAGATTGTGACAATTGAATAATTGTCACAATACCTGAATACTTGTCGAATAGTAATAAACAAATTATGAAACTGAAAAATTGAAATTAATAAACAATCCACGCAGTGCTGACACGTGAACACTTGAATACGATTATTTACAATATTTTTCATTATACTAATAAACTTGTTTGATAAATAGCTTAATTATACACCCCTGTAAATAATTTACGATTACATTACAATAACAAAACTGATTAACAATTACTTAATTAATTTAAGTGAAAAGACGTTAGTTCCATATTTGTCCGTCAATATAGGTAGATGTCGCTCTAAAAATTGCCAATTTTTGTAGTTTTTGAATTTTCTATGTCATTTATCTTCTCTAAACAAGTTTTCGTATTGGTTACATTCAAATTTCTGTGGGGACTGAGCCGACCAATGAGCGCGATTTAATGTCTTTATACTACTGTGCTCCCATTGGTCGGCTCAGTCACCGCGAAAATTTGAATGTAATCAATGAATAGTGCCAGTTTTGACAAAGGAATATAAATTAATTAATTAAAGTAATTATTATTTGATTCTACCATTGTAATATGACTGGAAATCAGTTATAAGGATATGATTAAGTTACTTATTAAATAAGTTTATTATGATAATAATGTAAAAGTTATAGATACAAAAATTAGATGATTTTGAAAGAACTATTTTTCATACAAAATGTAAATATTTAATTCTTTGCAACGTATATTCAGTAAAAAAATGCCTTTCAAGTCATATAATTAGGAAATTGAATAAAAATTCTTAATTTCTTATGAAATATATTTTTTCTTACGGTTTTTCATTAAATTTAATTATTTGAACAACTCTAAAGTAAATGCAAAAATATTTCTAACAGCAACTTGAATTAAAATTCAAAATTTATTTCATTAAAAGTTGGCAAAATTTTCAATTGTTTCAATTTTTTAAAATTAATTTCGGAAATAGTAGTATTTTTAAAAAATTTTAGTTTCATTTTTTCTAGAAACAATTTTAAGAAATTTCTAAATTAAATTTTTCAAAACTTTAATTTTTTTTGTTAAATGAAAATTTTAAAACTTATTCATATTTATTTTTCCCAAGGAATTAAAATTTGAAATAATTGCAATGAAAAACCTCATGAAATAGAATTTTTTTAAAAATTTGCAGCAGTAATTCATCCAAAATTCAATTATTTTTTTTAGAAGTATTAAATAAAATTATTGAAAAACTTTAATAATTTTTAAAGAAAAATAATGTTATTAGTAATTTTTTAAAACAAAAATTTAAAAATTTTTAAACTTTTGCTTCCTTTAAATTTTTAATGAATTTAATTTAAAATCCATTTAAAATTTAACTAATTCCTAAAATTCCTGTAAAAAAAAATTACGAGAATTGAATTTTTTTAAATAGAATAATTTTTGTAAATTCAAAAAATGATATAATTTCAAAAATATAATTATACTTATAGACAGTTTTTAAAGAGGAAAAAATAAAACTCTTTAAAATATAAATTTTTACATAATTTCCAATTGTTTCAATTTGTTAAAATTATTATCGTTAATTCAAGTACCTTTTTCTTTAGAAAATTTTAATTACTATTTTTCAAAAACCTAATTTTTAAAAAATTTCCAAATTAATTTTTTTAAATTTTAATAACTTTTGTAAAATAAATACTTAACTAATTATTGTTCTTTATTTGCTTAAAATTTCAAAATACTTAAAAATTTGAACTGCAAGTCTTGCAAAATTCAATTAATTTTCTAAAATTTTGGAGTAAAATTATTCAAAATGTAATTTTTAAGGAAGCTGACAAATTAAAACACTACACATTTTTTCTAAAATATTAACTAATTTATATACTTTTATTAATACTAAATCAGGTGAAAATGTCAATAATTAAATTGGAAAAAATACTTAAATTCAAGAATTAATCGGTGTTTATTGCAATTTATATTTTCCATTAAATAAATCGTAGCGTACAGGAGAAATTTAATTATATTATTTCAGTGTATAACACATTTTGTTTTATATGACTAGATTATAAAAAAAGCAATGAAGTTTAGGAATTCAACAATGTTAAATATTATTAATAATATTAATTATTATTAGTATTAATATTATTATTACTATTGTTATTATAATAATTATTATTATTCTTATTATTGATATTATTTTTATCATTACTGTTTATTATTATTATTATTTGTTTGTAATATTTTTTTTCATTTTCATTATTATTATTATTATTATGCATCACAAGTGTGGAGTGTAGAAATATCTAATTAAAGTTTGACTGTACCTCAATTATTATATTGAACTCCAAATTAAAAAATACGAACTATTATCAAGTACCTCATTATTCAGTCCATCGCTTTTACACACTGTTTAAAATAGCTAAGCACACAATTTTTCTTTTTCAATAAACAAGAAACACACAAAAAAAACAAATTGAAACATTTCAACAACTATCAACTACAAGTATTTAATTATATATAATATATATTGACATTACTTCTTCAACCCTTGGGACCGAATCTTTGATAAAATTCATTGCAAACAGAAACTATTACACAAAAATCAATTGTATAAATATAGATATTTATATACAATAACATACCATATATACGTAGATTTCTCATAATATCATCAAAATACAATTTTTTTTAAATATAATTTTTAAAATATACTTTGAAATACAATTTGTTTCAATATCTCGTGTGTAATACAATTTTTTACTTTAAATCTATATTTTAAAGTAGACGAAAAACGACGAAAATTACCAAATATAATTTTTGTTTTAAGTTATAGCAAAATATTTTCTAAAATTTGGAATATTTACCCTTTCGAAAAAGGAGAAAAAAAAATATATTTCCCAAAAAATATAGTTTCACTACATAGAATATTTTTTGATGAAAAATAATTTTTATTTTGTTTTGAAAATAAAAAAAAAAATGAAGAGCAAAAATATTTTGTACACAAAGTATATTTGATATTTGCAATTCTTGTTTATGCGACGGACATGCTTTTAATATTTATAAAACTGTTTCTAGAAAAACGAGTGCGCAAGATAAAAACTAAATTGTGCTTTTCTATTTTTCTCTTTTTCTCTTTACTTTATAATCTCACGTGAAATGTATGAAAAATACTGTCTGCTTTCAAAAATCTCAATAGTCGATCGAATTTCTTTAAATCGTACTATAAATCTGAATACTTTTATTATATTATTCTAGGATGGCATAAATTTTACTATATTTTTGTGCAATTAGATTGTTTCTTCATTTAAAATATTTTTAAAAAAAATTATTCGACAATATAAAAACGTAGTAATTTAAATTAAAATTTATAAAAATCAAATTTATTTATAATTAATTTTAATATTCAAATCAATTTATTTCATATTTAAAAATCTTACTTTTATAGCAATTAAACTAAAATTATGTTTAATAGTCAAAGATTAAAATTTATTCATTAATTCGATTTCAATAATTAGTTAACATCAGTCAACATTATATTTAAATACAAAAAAAAGGTGAAAGAATTCCTTTTTCGGAAAAACTAGATTGAAAATTGAAGACGACATTTAAAAAACAGTTTACACTTGTTTTATAACAAGAAAAAAGTGATTTAACACGTCAGTTAAAAAAGAATTTCCGTTATGAAATTTTCGTTGAATTTTTATGTAATTGAATAAGCTTCTTAAGACGATTTAAAACGGCGAGTACAATCGTGGAGTAAGCACAAATTACGCTACATATACATTATACATTGTCGAGAGTTCTAAAAATTTCTTTGAAAATTGAAAAACTTTTAAACACTAATTGAGTGATTTCGTCACGTTTTGCGGTTTTTTTTCGAATTACCGGCAAGTCAAAGGCATTGTTATTATTAATACTTCTTTTTTCGTTACAATCTCACCATTTAAATCGATCAGAAAACAAATTTTCTACTTTTTGCTATGGAAAACGAAAGAAAACGAAATTATAGAAATAATTTTTCTATAAGAAAAAGAAAAAAAAATATTTTGAAGAATGACAAAAAGAAGATATTAAACTTAAAAAAAGTGTTAGAATATAAAAAAGTGGAAAAATACAAAAATAAGTAAAGACGAAGGATAGTAAAAAATTGAAAACATAATAAAAAAAGATTTTCACTCATTAAATTTCTTTTTCCAATTCAATAACACTATTTTCTACATCACGATGGACAAATATTCGTATAACGCTCTCTATATTGGATTATATAAATAAACCCTTCAGTATTTTCGTGAATATTCTCTAAAGTGGAAAATACATCTCTACTTAGATATTATAATATTTATTTACAAATTTTTTTTTCTTTTTTTTTGCGGCAATCGAGAGAAAAGCGAAGTAACAAACATAACTTTAACTCTCCCTTTTTTTTAATTCACACACAATTTCTCTTCATTCATTTAAACATAAACATTCTACACTTATAAAATTGGAACAGCAAAATACAAAGTTCAAATGGCACAAAAAACGATTCCAATGCACCAGAGACTCAAACTTAATCTCTACTTTATATTTATTTATATACACATAACTATTCACGAATAAAATTCTCAACTATTCAATAATTAATTTGACTTGGGAAAAAAATGTCCTCACGAAAAATTATTTCCGGAAAAGTTGGAAAAAAACTATCGATTTGTAATTTCATTTTCATTTTCAAAATTTCGAATTAATTATTAAGAAGTAATTTAAATACTTTAACAATTAAGATTAGAATTTAATTAACAATTTTAATTTTATTATTTAACAATAGAAAGTAGTTTCATATTTTAGAATTTAGAAGAAATAGAATTTAAAAGTCTAAAGAATTTCGTTAACAATTGAAAGGTTTTTCATAATTTTTAATTTCATAGTTTGAAAATCTAAAGTATTTCATAATATAACAATTGATAGTATACTTTTAAGTATTTTTAATATTTTTATAATTTAGAAAATGTACAGCAATTTTCTATTCTAATGATTAAATAAAAATTTAACATTTTACAGTAATTTTATAATTCAAATCTGTTTTATAATTTAATAATTTAGAAGTTTTTTTTATTTTTTCTTTTGGTTTATTTTTTCATTTGCTAAAAGAATAAATTTTAAGCGAACATTCACTCAAAAATTACATATTTCCTTAAAAGAATACAATTTTTATTGTAATTCACTTTTCCAATAATATTTTCTCGTATGGAAGATTAAAATTCTGTTTTTTATTAAATAATCGATTATTAAAATGCAAATTCTTTTTGTTTGGTTTTAAAATAGATTTAAAATTAATAATATACCTTAAAATCGAATTCAATTTTTGGGAGAGAATATTTCTACTGCGTATTTTCGAATGTGAATTTTTTCCGTTCTCTTTAATTTTTTTTTCTTTTTTTAACTGTATCCAAATTGCACTTTACGACATTGACAGAGCCATTTGATAATTCTTGCGTTCCTTTCAACGATACTCGGTTGATCGCATGACCTTTGGTTACTTTCTTCATTTCCCATTCCAGTACTGCAATTATTACTTTGCCATTGATTGCCAGGATTGCCTTGTGTATTGCCAACATAGGAATAAAGTCCAAGCGCCGAATCAACTGAACTCACACTGTCAAAAAATACGGGCGACGATGATTTTGAATCGGGCTCAGTAATACGTTGATAATTCTCCGAATCAAGACCCAAACGATCGAAGAAATTTTCCAATTGCGTAAATGAACGCGCTGGTCGCGAGGGTTTTTTCGTTGAACGGCCACTTTCGTGACGCCAATATCTATCGCTGATATCGGATTTTGATCTTAATATTGGCCGTCCACGTCCCTCCTTCCAACCGTCCGAAAACCTGTCAATTTTCAATTCCATTACAATCAATAATTCTCGGAAGAAAAAATGAAAAGCGAATAAGAAAAAATCTTTAATATTAATTAAATTATTAATTAAATTAATTTGCTTCTTTGCTTCCTAACTTCTTTTAATAATTTATCCTTTTAAATGTTTTGAATTTTAAAGATAATATTTGCAAAAAATTCTCTCAAAAAATTTGAAAATAATTTAATTCTTTCCAATGATTTTATCAAAATTTTGGAAAATAATTTAATGTTTTTGAAGATTTTTTAAAAATAATTTTAAATTAACATTTTTTGCAAAATAATTAAATTTTAGAAACAATTTTTTTCAACTTTCTAAATTAATCGTCCTTGTTTATATTACTAAGATATTGAAAATAATTGAATTATTCCGAAAGTTTAAATTAAATAATTTTAATTGCAAATTTTCTAAATAGATGAACTTTCAGAAGAATTTTTCTCAAAATTTTAAAAGCATCGTGTTTGTTAATAATTGTAATTAAACAATTGATTGCTAAATTCTTTTAAGAATAATTCACTTCTTCTCAGAAATAAATTTCAACTTTTATAAATAAATAAATATATTCAAAAAATTTAATTAAAATATTAAAAATAAGAGAATTTTTTCTAAAGAATTTGTTTAAGTATTTTGAAAATAATTAAATTTTATTACAATTTTTAAAAATAATTGAATTCCTAAGAATAATTTTAAATTTTCAGAAAAATAATTAAATTCTCGTAAAAAAGTTAACTATTTACAAAAATAATTTAATTGTTTCAAAGAATATTATGAAATTTGTTAAAAAGATGAAAACTGTATTGAAGAGTAATTAAATTCTATTCAAGAAATTTAATTGAAATATTAAAAATAAGTGAATCCTTTTGAAGAATTTTTATAATTTTTTTAAAACATGTAACTGAATTTTATTACAATTTTTAAAATAATTGAATTCATGAAAAGAATTTTTATTCAAAATAGTTTAATTCTCGTGACAAAATGTACTACATACAAAAATAATTTAATTGCTTTGAAGAATATTATGAATCTTGTTAAAAATAATTCAATTCTTTCGATAAATGTTATTAAAATTGTACTGAAAAAATTAAATTCTTGCAAAGAATTATTTTATTTATAAAAATAATGTAATTATTGAAAAAAATTCAATGTTTACAAAAATATAATTCAATTGTTTTAAAGAATGTTATGAAAGTTGTTGAAAATCATTGAAATCTTTCTATAAATTTTATTATAATTGTATTGAATATAATTTAAGTTCAGCAAAGAATTTTATAATTTATAAAAATATTTGAATTACTGGAAAAAAATCACTTTTTGCAAAAATAAAACTGAATTACTTTGAAAAATTTTATGAAAATTGTTGAAATTAATTAAATTCTTTAAGGTTTTTTTTTTAAATAATTGTGTTTAATAATAATTGTAATAATTAACTATTTTATTTTTAAATTTTGTTTAAATTATTGATAGAAAATTAAATTCTTTTCATTGTTTAACAATTTTATTAGAATTTTCGTAAATATTTAAATTTTTGTAAAGATATTTTTTTAATTTTTTGAAAAATGTGTAAAGAATTTAATGAAAATTGTATTGAAAGAATTTGAATTCATATAAAGAATGTGATCAAAATTTTTGGAAAGAATTCAATATTACTTTTTTTAATTTTTAAAAATTCTTTGCAAACAATTTATTATTTTGAATAATTTTGTTTGAATTCTTCTTCATTTTCTTTGCAAAAATATCATTACTTTAAAAAACTCAAAATTCTTTATCAGAAAAAAGTAATTAAATACTTTGAAAAAAATAAATTCATTTGCTAAATAATAAAATTCTTCGCAGAAATCCAATTACTATTAAAAATTTGGATCAAAATTCTTTAGGAGAATTTTAATATGTTCTTTACAATGTTAATTAAATTTTTTTAAAAAAATCCATTATTTTTCAAAAAATTTAATTAAATTATTTTGAAGAATTTTAAGATAATGGAGGTTTTTTCAAATATTGTTGATTGGAAATTTTGATAGTGATCGAATTTTATAAGAAATTTCTTTTGAGTTTTAAAAATAATTGTGTTTATTAATAATAGTAATTAATAATTTTATTAATAAATTTTGTTAAAATTATTGATAGAATATTCAATTCTTTCAATTTTGAAACAATTTTATTAGAATTTTCGTAAATAATTAAATTTTTTTTTAATGTCTTAAAAATTTTGAATGTGATTAAAATTTACAAAGAATTTTATTAAAATTCTTTTGAGAATATTTGAATTCTATCAAGAAATTAAAAAAAAAGGAATTGATTTTCTGTGAAGATTTTTGTTCATTATGAAAATATATGAGTTTTTGTAAAGAATTTAATTAAAATTGTATTTGAAAAATTGAATTCATAAAAGAATACGATAAAATATTTTTAAAATAACTTAATTTGTCTAGAAAATCTTGTCAAAATTCTGAAAAGTAATCTAATTTTTTCAAAAATTAAAAAAATGATTGTTTGAAAATAATTAAATTCTTGGAAATTTATATTTTTTACAAAAATAGTTGAGTTCTTGTGAAGAACTCAAGTAAAATTGTATTGAAAAAATTAAATTCATGTAAATAATTTTATTAAATTTTTTGAAATAATTAAATTATTTATAGAGAATTTCATTAAAAAATTTTTAAATGATTGAATTGTTGCGAAAAATTTTAAAAAACAAATTGATTTAAAATAACTAAATTCTTTCGAGAATTCTTATATTATTTTTTTAAATAATTAAACTTTTCTAACGAATATTATTATTTATGAGAATGTATTTTTAGTTACTTTCAAAATTTTGAATCTAAAAATATTCAAAAATTAATTTATATTTAAAAATCATAAATTTTTGTACTTCGCAAATTAATAATAAATAGAATACCGTATAAAAATATACAGGACGAATAAAGCATACAAGTTAATAAAATAAAGAAATAAAAAAATGCCAAGTCAACTTAAGTTAAATTTAGAAATGATTGAAAATAAATGAAAAGGTAAATAAACGAATAGGTAATTTTTTTCTATCAAATAATTAAAATTGATAACTTAGAGAAAAAACTGTGATGAAATAATTTCCAAATTGAATGATTGGCAGAAGATAGGAACAAAATTTTGAAATTTTGATATTAAATTAACATGCGATTGAAAAATAAAGTGACCTTGAATTGCAAGTGGGACTGTATTCGGTTTGACTATTGCTACTATTTGATTCAGGACTGTAATGTCTAACGACAGACGATGGTGTTCCACTGCCATAACTACTTTTTCTCGATCTGTCTTTCTCAGTGGAATGTTGAGTAGATGCTCCGCTATCTCTTCGTATGTGGCTCCAAACATCCTGTAAACAAAAGCAATTCATTCAATTGACAACTGCTTTTGCATACGAATTTGCAAATTCCTATCTTATTCAAAAAGAAAAATAATGCACTCAAAGGAACAATTTCAAGTGAATCAACAAATTAATCTAAATTATTAAAATAAATAAATAATTCTTTGTTCACAGTTTAAGCTCATTTTTTAAATACTTCTTCTAACATTTATAATTTTAATCTGAAATAATTTAATTATAACACGGAATTCTATTATAATATTTAAAAATAAATTACGATGAATTTTATTCTTTATATAAATAGTTATGAATTTATTTTTGGAAAGAAAAATAAATTCATTAAAATAGTATAGAAGATAAATAAATTTTTTTGAGAAATTTACTTAAAATTATAATGACAAGAATTGAATTTATAAAAAGAATCTTATTTATTTATGAAAATAATGGAATTCTTACGGAGAATTTACAAAAATTTTCAAAAATTAATTAAATTCTTGTCAAGAAACATTATTCTTTATAAAAGTAAATTATTTTTTGTTAAGAATTTAATTACAATCGTATTGAAAATAATTGAATGTGTTTATTTTCCCTGATCATAATCAAATTTTCAAAAAAAAAACAATTTATCAGAAATAATGTTTCTTTATTTAATTAAGTTGATAAATAAAAAAGTAATATTCAAATTTAATTACTATCATTTTAATAATTTTTTGTTTTTAATTTGACAAACTGGAAGAAAATTGAATGAAAAATACAATAAGTATATCAATTGGTCTATAATTTAACTATAATGACGAGAATAAAGAAAAATAAAATAGAAATTTAACCTGAATTCTCGGTGGTGGTTCGCTTCGATGTGTACAATGACCGGAAGAACCACCCGAGTCCCTGGCAGTTGCACCATGACTTAATTTACTGGATCCTGATGATTTTTGTGTTCGGCCACCGGATGATAAAACGCTGCTTGCATCACCGCCACCAGAGCCAAGTGATCTTCGAATATTCCTAGAACTAATGTTCATAAATTTATTAAGAAAAAAAAATTGAAAATCAACAGTTCGCAGATAAGAAAAATGTCATTTCACTGATTTCTAACAGAAATTTATTACCACTATAAAGTAAATAAACTTGTCCAAACGTTTGATAATGAGGCATATCTTAAATACCTTTTTAAGTTCTGTTTTTAATTTTTTTTCACTTTTACAATTTTTTCCCTTTTTTTTGGAAGATTATTCCAGCGAGTAGAGTTATTAAAAAAAAATTCAGTCGATAAAAATTGACAACTTTAAGGGATTAATAAAGTTACATCTCGTAAAATTACAAATTTGAAACATTTTAAAATCATAAAATTGTTATTACGTAAAAAAAATTCATAGCAGAAGCAAAGAAATAAATTTTTAAATATAATTTAACAACGATGAAACAGTAAATTGGTTTTTAATTTTTAGATGAATTTGAAATATGTTAATGTAATGAATTGACTTTTATAACAGTAATGGTAATAATAATAATAAAAAAGTAAAATATTATCTGTTTTTTAATGATTTGAATTTTAAAATTAATGAAATGTTAATTTAATTCTTTGAAGATTAAAAAAATTACAAAAAGTACTTAAACCGTCTTTAATTCAAAATATTTCTTTTCTAATTTTGAATCCGAAAGAATATAATTTATTCATATAGAAAAATTTATTTAATTTTTTCAAAATAATTCAAATATTTCGAAAAATATTATTATTACATAATAATAAAAATACCTTGTAAATTATATATTGTAAAAAATATATCTTATAAAAAATGTCTTGTAAATCTCGTAAATTCTTATAAAGCATTTAACCAAATTTTTCCAAAATAATTTCAATATCTGCTAATTTTATTATTCAGAAAAAGATTTAATTTTTTCAAAATATTTTAATTTCTGTGAAAATTTGATAAATAATGAAGATAATTTGAATCTTACTAAGAGTTTCATTAAATTTTTGAAAAATAATTGATTTTTTTCAAAGAATTTAATTAAAATTGTAAAGAAAATATTTCAATTCTCCTGAAGAATTGTAATCAAAATTTTTAATAGTAATTGAATTTCTGCGAAGAATTTTATTATTTAGCAAATTAATTAATTTTTTTCTGATAAAGAATTTTATTTGAGTTTTTTTAAGGAACGATATTTTTGCAAAGAAAATGAAGAAGAATTTAAACAAAATTATTCGAAATAAAAAATTGTTTGCAAAGAATTTAAAAAAATTTTTAAAAGTAATATTGAATTCTTTCCAAAAATTTTGATCACATTCTTTATATGAATTTAAATTCTTTCAATACAATTTTCATTAAATTCTTTACACAATTTTCAAGAAATTAAAAAAATATCTTTACAAAAATTTAAATATTTACGAAAATTCTAATAAAATTGTTTAACAATTAAAAAAATTTAATTTTCTATTAATAATTTAATCAAAATTTAAAAATAAAATAGTTAATTATTACAATTATTAATAAACACAATCATTTTTAAAAAACCTTAAAGTATTTAATTAATTGCAACAATTTTCATAAATTTTTCAAAATAATTCAGTTTTATTTTTGCAAAAAGTGAATTTTTTCCAATAATTCAAATATTTTTATTTTTATAAATAATAAACTTCTTTGCTGGACTTCAATTATATTCAATACAATTATAATAAAATTTATAGAAAGATTTCAATGATTTTCAACAACTTTCATAAATTCTTCAAAACAATTGAATTATATTTTTGTAAACATTGAATGTTTTTCAATAATTACATTATTTTTATAAATAAAATAATTCTTTGCAGGAATTTAATTTTTTTTTTAATACAATTTTAAAAAAATTTATCGAAAGAATTAAATTATTTTTAACAAGTTTCATAATATTCTTCAAAGCAATTAAATTATTTTTGTATGTAGTACATTTTGTCACGAGAATTAAACTATTTTGAATAAAAATTCTTTTCAGGAATTCAATTATTTTAAAAAATTGTAATAAAATTCAATTACATATTTTCAAAAAAAATTTTTAATTCTTCAAAACAATTCACTTACTTTTAAATATTTAATTTAAATTTCTTGAATAAATTCAATTATTTTAAAAAGTTTGAATAAAATTCTGAGAAGAAAATATAAATATTATTTTTAAAAAATGGTTAATAAAATTCAATAATTAATTGTGGAATTACAATTATTAACAAACACGATTATTTTAAAACTTTGAAAGAAATTTTCTGAAAGTTCAACTATTTAAAAAATTTTCAATTAAAATTATTTAATTGAAACTCTTGAAAGAATTCGATATTATTAATTAAATTTATTAATAAACAAAATTATTTTAAAAACTTAAAAGAAATATTTAATAAAATTTAATCGCTTTTAAAATTTCCAATAAAAATAATTTTAATGAAAATCCATTACTTTCAAAACAATTTTATTAAAATTCTTCAAAACAATAAAATTATATTTTTGTAAATAGTGAATTTCTTCGGAAGAATTTAATCTTTTTTATAATAAAATTCTTTAACGGAATCCAATTATTTTCAAATTCAATTTAAAAAAAAAATTTCTAGAAAGGATTAAATTTTTTTCAGAAATTTACTTAAAATTTTAATGACAAGAATTTAAATTATAAAAAGAATGTTATATATTTATGAAAATAATGGAATTCTTACGAAGAATTTACAAAAAATTTCAAAAGTAATTAAATTCTTGTCAAGAAACATGATTCTTTGTAAAAATAGATGATTTTTGTTAAGAATTTAATTAAAATCGTATTGAAAATAATTGAATGTGTTTATTTTTCCTGATTATGATTAAATTTTCAAAAAAAAAATTATCATAAAAAATGTTCCTTTATTTAATTAAGTTGATAAATAAAAAAGTAATATTCAAACTTAATTACTATCATTTTAATAATTTTTTGTTTTTAATTTGACAAACTGAAAGAAAATTGAATGAAAAATAAAGTAGGTATCAATTAGTCTATAATTTATCTAATGGCGAGAATAAAGAAAAATACAATAGAACTTTAACCTGAATTTTCGGTGGTTTACGAAATTATTTTAAAAACTTTAAAGAAATATTTAACAAAATTTAATTACTTTTAAAATTTCCAATAAAAATTATTTTAAAAAAACTCTATTACTTTCAATATAGAATTTTAATAAAATTTACGGAAAAAATCAAATTATTTTGAACAATTTTCATAAAATTCTTCAAAACAGTTCAATTAAATTTTTGTAAATAGTGAATTTCTTCGGAAGAGTTTTATCATTTTTATAACAAAATTCTTTTAACGGAATCCTAATGTTTTCAAATTCAATATTAAATCAAATTTCTAGAAAGGATTAAATTATTTTGAAAAATTGTGTAATAAAATTCAATTATTTAAAAAAATTGATACCTAATTCTGAGATGAAATTAATTATACCCAAAGAATTGTAATAAAATTCGGTAACTTTAAAACCATGAAAGAAATTCTTATCAAAAAGTTGAATTATTTTAAAAATTTGGATAGAAATGATGAACATAAGTGAAATACTTGAAATTCGGAAATTTGAAAAAAGTAAAAAACGGTGAACAGGTGACAAACTGTGTTTCCTGTAATTATATTATGTAAACACAAGGTGAAGAAAAAAAGGACAAGAATTACCTGCGATAGCACATGGAGTCCCGTTTAAAGCTAAGGTCAGAATAATCAGAACTTGTTTCACAATCCGGACAGTTGCCTCCAGATTGATGATGAGAGGTCACTAGAGGTTTTGAGGACGATTTAGTGGATGCTCGTGGAGATAGCGACGCTCGACGTCGCGTGCTCGTATGAAGATCCGGCAAGGACTTGTGACAAACCGTGCTTTCTCCAGAAGCGGAATTACTCGATTTCTTAACAGATCTCGCAGACGTGTGGGAGTGAGAATTACTTCTTCCGAATTTAAATCGTATATCCGGCGTGCAAAGCTGAAATAAAAATCATACAATTTTATTATCACTGTACAATAACAAAACTATGTTTTATGAACTAAAAATTAAATGATTAAAAAGTTAATTAAAAGTAATTTAATTAAAAAAATTAAAATATCAAATAATAATAATAAGAATAATAATAATAAATAAAATAAAAAATAATAATACTACTAAGATAATAGAAAAAAATATTTTTGATAGTAGAAAAGAAACCTTTTTCGCAAAATAGAATTTCGAATCGCGAGGGAAAGTGAGTGTTGGCGCGACAACTAGCTCGGGAGGATTGTTGCTTCACTGAGAGGCCTGTGAATAAATTGGGCTGAAAGGAGTTTCTGCATTATCCTTGCGTGTAATACGTCTCGTTGCAAAAGCAATATTTTCTTAAAATAGGACAATGCAAACTACACACGACCATCGATTTCATCCTGGCGTGCGCAAATGCCATTTTGATAACTTGTGACAGTGATGGGTTTATATAGAAAATTATTGAAAACCAACCAATATTCAATACCAATAGTAATAATAATAATTCCTCTCTCTCTCTTTCTCTCTTCATTCACTTTTCACCTACACCAAGGTTCACTTATACTTTTGAAATCCATTATAATGGAAAACAATAACTTTTGTAACACGTGCAAGGTGAACCATTGTCATCGAAACTATAAAGTCCACTAGGCGTGAAACTTAAACTTCTCTTATTAACTCCAATCAATTTTATAAAATTCTATAAATTTTAAAATATGTCATATCAATTTAAAGGAGAAAAAAAGTAAATTGACTCCCGTTAATTTTCTTTAATTATTTATAATAAAATGTAAATTGACTCCCGTTAATTTTACTCAACTATTTATAATAATGTAACATTAATTTTCAAACGAAGAAAAAAATTGTAAAAAAGTAAATAAATCTATATCAATAATCGTTGAATTCGTGTAGTTTGTTAAAATTTAAAGTTAATTGTTTGCTTTTCCGTTTTCTACTTTTTTTCATACCTTTTCTTTTCCAATTTTTTGAAATTTAAAATTAATGACATTCTAATTTAATGAATTTCTCATCTTGCATTTTATTTTATTAAAACTTTTAAAAAAATTGAATTGTTTCAAAAATTATATTAAAAACATTGAAAAATAATTGATTTTTCACAAGGAATTTAAAAAAAATCAATTACTCTTGAAAATAATAAAATTCTTCTCGAGAATTCCATTATTTTCATAAATAATTCAATTCTCTATACAAGAATCAAATTATTTTCATAAATAATCTCATTCTTAGAGAGATTTCAATTATTTTAGTAACAATTGTAATAAAATTTCTCAAATAAATTCAATTATTTTCAGAAATTTTGAGAATTATATTAAAATTTTTTTAAATAATTTATTAAATTCGTATCAAGAAGTTTTTTTTTAAAAATGTATTCAAAATTATTAAATTCCAATAAATAAATTTCTCAAAATTTCTGAAAATAATTGAATTTATTTGAAAAATTTTATTACAATTGTTACTAAAATAATTGAAATCTCTCTAAGAATGAGATTATTTATGAAAATAATTTGATTCTTATGTAGAGAATTGAATTATTTATGGGATTCTCGCGAAGAATTTTATGATTTTCAAAAGTAATTGAATTTTTTCAAGAAATTTAATAAAAATTGAATTCATGTAAAAAATATAATATTCATGTCGAGAAATTTTTTTTCAATTCTTTATTGAAAATAATTAAAGAATAATTTGAAAAATATGTTGATTGACGACTTTTAAAATTATTAAATTCTTTAGAGAAGTCTTTTTAAAATATTTGAAAGTAATTAAATTTTTCGAAAAAATTTATTTAAAACCATTTTGAAATTTTGAATTTCTGTAAGTAATTTTTTTGAAAATAATTCAATTTTATAAAAAATATATTCAAAATTATTAAAATCTAAGAAACAAATTTCTCAATATTTGTTAAAGTAATTGAATTATTTATGAAAATAATTGAATTCTCGCGAAGAATTTAATTAAAATATTAAAAAATAAATATAAAAAATAAATTTGTTAGAATTTTAAAGAAAATAATAATAATAATAATAATAATAATAATAATAATAATAATAAATAATACACTGTCGAACGTGTAGATACTACACACTAAATAGATACTATTTAGTAAAAAGTGTAAACAAAATAAAAAAGTATAAAATAAATAACGAAGTTATAAATAATAATAAAAGCGTCGAACTGAATTTTCATTTACATTCTTTTATAGAATTTTATTCAGAATTTTTATTTTCATCTAAATTGGAATTTCCGTTTCTGTGACAAAAATTTGGAAAAAAGTAAAAAAAAATGATTGTTTCACAATAATACTCTAAAATATTTGCTATATAAAATAGAAAGAATGAGAACTCGAATTAACAGTAATTACTTTATTAAAATCGCAATTCAAAAAAAACCTTATTTTGTTCCTAAAATTCTGATCGTTAAAATGAACGAAACTGATTCCTTTTTTTTAAATTTTATAAACAAAATGTTGCCTCGGGTATATAAGATAAATTATAAATTCTCTGGATGTTAAATTTCAGTTTAACATTTTTTTTGCAATCAGTGATCTTTGGAAATAATAACTATTTATAATAATTCTTTGAACGTTCAAAATTTGTGCAGAGTTTTCTTAGAGTCATTTTAACAAAAATAATTTGTTTCATGTTTTTTAAGAGTATTTTTAAGTTTAGAATTTCTATTAAAAATTAAATAAATTTATATATTTATATAAATACTTCTCTTTAAATATTAATTTAGACTATTAATTAGTATTAGCTAATTATTTCAGAAGATAAAAGTTACATAAGATTTCATAAAACAAATGAAAAAATGGTAATTCGAATTTAAAATCACTATTTTGGAGTAGAAAAATAAAAATTATATTATTTTATCCATTCTTAAAAATTTATGGAAAAATGAAGATCTAAAATGAAATTTCCATTTTATAGGAAAATAAAAATTCAAATTTTGTTTGCTGTAGTTATCAGGTCCATACCAAACGGATGAGTCTTTAATTTGAAAATAAAATTCTTCGCCCCAATTGAAAAAACAGAATATTCAAAAATCCCTGTCAAAAAAAAAAATCCTTCAACTATTGATTTTGTCAAGAAGCATGAAATATTCAATGCTCCCCCTTTTAATATCCGAGATGAATTTTGATTGTACAAGAATATCATCCACTTGTGAAGACGATATATAATTCTCTTTCTTTTTTATTTTTTTTATTTTTCTTTCCTCTTCACTAGATTTATTCACGCGCTGAAAATATATTCTCTCTCTCTCTCATCCCTATGTGCCACGTGGAGGGTCTATTCCATCTGATATATAATGATCGTATCGTATCGATTGTAGGTCATTTTTTTCTTATACGTAATACATTATATCAAGGAAAAGGGGATGAAATCTCTTGTGTATGTTATGCATACCGTGGTACGATCTTCATCTCTACATCCGGGTGAAAAGCTTCCGGGTGAAAATCTAAATTTATCTTCCCTACAGCCTCCGTTCGCTTGAATATTTTGCGTTGAATGATGATGATGATAATCATTATTATCAGGAAAAAATACGTTCTCCTTGCTATCGGTGTTGAGTAGTCTTCGCAATTTTGTTTGAAGTTGATCGCTTCCATTGCCAGCACTCGGCGGACCGGAAATTGTGCGACGCTGAGGAGCCGGTACCAATCGAGGGCTCTTCGGTGGCAGCGCAGGTGGCAGTGTTCGTTGAGGACTCAGTACACCGTCAGCTGAAGAATAGCAAAACAAATAAATTATATTAATCCTTTTTTTAGGTTTGATAAATTAGTGAAAAAAACCAAGTACAGAAATGAGGAAATTTCGACAACACAAGAGGGAAAGAAAATTGTTTCTCGATGAATTTGTAAATTACTGTTTTCGCTTCGCTCAAGCAGCAATTTACAATCTCATCGGAGAATTTGCTACTTTCCGCGAGTCATGCTTTTTTTGCAGGTCTTGTAAATAGAATAAATAATCAAAATAAATAAAAAAATCATTCAACAAATAAATAAACAAATAAATTAAAATCTAAAGAAACAAATAAATAAAAATATACAGAAACAAATAGATAAAAACTAAAATTTACATTGTCTTGAATTTTCATATACATTTCTATTTTTCTATTTAATTTCTATTTAAAGAAATTTTATAAATTTACGAATTTAGAAAATTTTTTATGCAACAAAATTTTTAAACTGTAAGAATCAAAGAATCAAAATTAAAGAATAAAAATTAAAAAAAATTAAAAATTTAATTAATTTTGGTTCTAAAAAAATCTCTGAAATTTTTACTTCAAAGAACAAGAAATTAGACTCTAGAATTCTTTTTCTCTTGATTTTTATTTATTTATATATTTAGAAACATGACGCGACAGGGCTTTTAGTAAAAATTTTAGATAAATTTTTATTTTAACTTTCTACTGTGTTTTCAAATAAAAACAATTATCTAACATTTTTTAAAAAGTAATCTACAAATTAATTTTAACAATTTTTTATAAAAATTTATACCAAATTTTCATTTTCTATTGAAAGAAAACATTATTACTGATTATAATGCAGACAAAAAAATTATATAAATTTAGAAATTAAGTTTATAGTTAAAATTCGATTTTTGCTATTTGCGAACAATTTTTTTTTCCTAAAACAAACGAATAAATAATTTTTAATAATTTTGAGAATTTTCAAAAATATTCTTAAGAATTCTTAATAATTCAAAAAAGTAAAATAAAATTCAAGTAAAATACACACAAAATTGAATTTTAAATTTTATTTCAATTTTACAATATTCCAATTATTTGAAATTATTTCAATTACTTGTATTCAAAAATTCAAATAATTAAAAACATCGAATTAAAATTTGACAAAAAACAAAGTTATTCCAAATTTTTCATTAAAATTACTTAAAATTAAAATTTTTGAAAATCTCATATTGAAATTTTTTGGATTGTATTTATTTCTAAAAATTGCTTATGTAATTATATTATGGAAAAATTTAATTATTTTGTAGAATTTTAATTAAAACTTTTCTGTAAATCGATTACATTTTTACAATAATTTATCTCTATTAATGTTTTAAAGTTTAAAATGAATGAAATGTTAAAATATTGAAAATTAAATTAAAATCGGATTTTATAAAAAATTATGTTGACTTTTTAAAATAATATTGTATTTTTTAGAAAAAGGTTATTAAAATTGTATGAAAAATAATTGAATTCCTGTGAAGAATTTTATCATTTATAAGAATAATTGAATTGCTGTCAAAAATTTTATTAAATTTTTATTTTAAATAATCGAATTAAAATAATTTAATTCCTGTGAAGAATTTTATCATTTATAAAAATAATTGAATTGCTGTGAAAAAATTTATTAAATTTTTTGTAAAATAATCAAATTTTCTCGAAAAATTTTAGTAACATTTGATTAAATTTTTGAATTGGTTGATTGAGGATTTAATCATTGATAACTTCAGTTATGAATTTCTACAATTTCCAAATAAAAGTCTCCTAGCCATTTTTCCCAAAATTTTGCAAAAGTTGTTTAAGACTTTAAGGAGAGAATTTCGCTACATTATTTAAAAAAGATTTAAGTCTCCCATAAAATTATTCTAATTAATATTTTATACTAATTTTTAGAGAAGAAATCAATGGTCAAAAAATACTCGACTCATTTTTTATGTTAATTTTTCTTAAAAATAGATAAATTTTTAAAATTCATTCGTAATTTTGTAAAAATATATTTTTTTGAACTCATAAAAAAATTGACGAATAAAAAAAATGATTTCATTATTTTTGAAGCATTTTTTGGAAAAAAACGTTGTTTTTATGTTGAAAATACCAAAAAAACATTTTTATTCCATTCTTTTATAGATTGAAATTCATTTGTCTATTTTTCTAACTAATATTTCAAATAATAATTTAATCATAATTTTTTTTATATTTTGTACATTTCATTTTAAAAAATTATGATTTGCAATTATAGTTAGAAAAATAAACAAGTATAATTTTTTAGCATTTTCAATCAAAAGCAAAGTTTTTTTCAAAGAACTGCTTCAAAAATTTTAAAAATTATTTTTTCATTCGACAATTTTTTTGTGAAATACAAAAACATATTTTCTCCAAAATTACGGATGGATTTTAACAATTTAAAAATTTTATTTAAAAAATAAATAAGTAATAATAAAAAGTAATAATTTACAATAATAAAGAAAGTAATAAAATAATAATAATTAATAAGAATAATAATAATTTCTGTTTGCTAGTATTATAAGTTCTCCAAAGTTTAATTATTTTCTACAATTTTAAACTAAAAATTCTTATATAAATAAACTATTTTTTTTTAATTCTCTAATTTTTTAAAAGAATCCATATTAATAAAGTTCGTGATCCGGTAATCTGTTCGCAGTTTGAAGTTGTTTGCTTTTTTTCTTAAATTTTCTTTCAAATATTTTCAATTTTAAAATTAATATACTGAAAATCATCGAATTATTTCAAAGAAATTTATCAAAAAATTCGACAATAATAGATTTCCTTCTAAAAATTTTATTATTAAATTCTCGTGAAGAATTTTATTAATGTTTTTAAAAATCCTAATTAAATTCTTTTCAAGAATTTTTATGAATTTTTATTAAACTAATGAAGTTTCTTAAATAATTTTAATTGAAAATTTTGAAAGCAATTGGATTTTATGAAGAAGAATTTTATTAAAATTCTATTAAAAATAATTGAATTCTTGCGAAGAATTTATTTATAAAAATAATTGAATTGTTCAGAAGAATTTATTTAAATTTTGAAAAATAATTAAATTGGTATGAAGAATTTTATAGAAATAAATGAAAATAATAAAATGTGTTTTTCTCTTTTATAAATATTTTGACAATAATTGAATTATTTTTAAAGAATTTAAAATTCTTGTTGAAATAGAATTTTATGGAAATTTTTGAAAATAATTAAATTCTTTCGTATAATTTTATTTAAATTGGATTAAAAATAATTTAATTCCTTCAAAGAATTGTAGTATTCATACAAATAATTGAATTGTTTTGAAGAATTTATTAATATTTTAGGAAATAAATAAAATTTATGAAAATATTTTTAAATATTTGAATTCTTCCGAGGACTTCAATTAAAATTGTTTTAAAAATAATTGAATGCCTGCAAAGAATTTTACTATTTATAAAATTATTTGAATTATTGCGACGAATTTTACTATATTTATAAGAACAATTTAATTATTTTGAAAGATTTATTAAAATTTTAGAAAAAAATTGTATTTTTTTAAAGTGAGTTAAAAATATTTCAAAAAATTGATCTCTTCCAAGGAATTCAATTGAAATTGTTTTAAAATTATTTGAATTTTTCTAAACATTTTACTACTTAAAAAAATAATTGAATTGTTGAGAAGGATATATTAAAATTTTAGAAAATTATTGAATTCGATCGTGAAATTTTATTAAAATTTTTGATATATGAACAGTAATAATTAATTTTGTACTTAAAAAGTGAATTTTAACATAATTTTTTTGTATTTTATACTTTTTACTTCAAAAATTTATGATTTTAAATTAGTTAGTGGAATAAACAAGTAAGTTTACATATAAAAAAAATTGAGTTACTGTTTTTTCAGCATTTTTAATCAGAAAGTAATGTTTTTTCAAAGAAATGCTTCAAAAAAAATAAAAATCATTTTTTCATTCGACAATTTTTTTGTGAAATACAAAAACATATTTTCTACAAAATTGCGGATGGATTTTAACAATTTTAAAATTCTATTTTTAAATAAAATAAGTAATAATAAAAAATAATAATTTACAATAAAAAAGAAAGTATTAAAACGTGACGCGATCTGAAGAAAGGGACCTTAGAAGCAAATCACTTTAAGGTTATCTTTAGTCTTACCTTTTTGTTGATTAAAAGTTTCTTTTTACTTTTTGTAATTTAAAATCAGTATTTATTAAATATTTCAGTTACAATGAAAATTTAATCATCAATGATTTATATTGTCAGTTGCATTTTCTTTTTGTATTTTTATTTCAAAAACTGCAAACATAACCTAAAATTTTTTTGCTTCTAAGGTCTCTTTCTTCAGATCGCGTCACATAATAACAATAATTAATAAGAATCATAATAATAATAATTTCTGTTTGCTAGTATTATAAGTTCTCCAAAGTTAAATTATTTTCTACCATTTTAAGTTAGAGAAATGAATGTTTTGTTGTTTCAACCTGAAATCAGTGTTAAAAGTATCCGCAACAAATTTTAGCTCGAAAGTGTTGTTTTTACTCCGAAAATAGGATAAATTTTCTATTATGAATATTTACTTTCAATGAGATTACCCAACCAAAATATTACCCAAACAGGGTTGCCACAGGTCAGGGAAGTCAGGGAAAAGTCAGGGATTTTTAGGAAAAGTACTGGAAAAAATCAAATTTCAAAAATTCATGAAAAAACTCTAAATTTTGATGTTTTTTGTTTCCCTTGTAAACTATAAAAATAAACACGAATTTTAAAACAAAACCTTGAATTTTTTCTATTTCAGACACTAATTTCTTTTTAAATAACTTAATTTTTAAAGAACTATCACAAAATTATGACTTATAAATTATGTAATGAATAATTTTTACAATTTTCATAAACACTAGATTGATAAAAGAATTTTAATTAAAAATACTAAAAAAATTTAATTTTGGAAAAGTTACAAATAATTACAGAAATTCAATTATTTTCAAAAGTAACAACATTTTTCGCAGAAATTCAATTATATTCAAAAATTTTAAAAAATTCTGGTCATTTCAATTATATCTTTAAAAATAAAAAAATTCTTCTCCAACATTCAATTATGTTCAAAATTTTTTAAAAAATTCTCGTCAAAATTTCAATTATATCTTTATAAATAATACAATTCTTCTTCGAAATTCAATTATTTTTAGAAATAGTAAAATTCTTCTACCGAAATTCAATTATTTTTATAAACTTGAATAAAATTCGTTGGAAGATTTAATTATTTTCAAAAGTAATAAAATTCTTCGCAGAAATTCAATTATGTTAAAAAATTGTTGTAAAAATTTCAATTATTTTTAGAAATAATAAAATTCATCAATTTTCAATTATTTAAAAAAATTTTTTTAATTCTCGTCAAAATTTCAATTATTTTTAAAAATAATACAATTCTTCTTCAAAATTCAAATATATTTAAAAACTTGAATAAAATTCTTGTTAAAATTTCACAGAAATTCAATAATTTACGAGATTTTTAATAAATTTCTTTGAAATAATTCAATTATTTTCATAAATAATAAAATTTTCACAGGAATTCAATTATTTAATATAAAAAATTTCAAATAATTTTACGAAAAATATCAATTATTTAAAAAGAATTTTATAAAATTCGTCGCAAGAGTTCAGTTATTGAAAAAATTTAACAAAGTTCTTTTTAAGAATTGAATTGTTTTTATAAATAATAAAATTCTTTACCGAAATTCAATTATTTTAGAAAAATTTTAATAACATTTTTGGAAATTTTTTAAAATTATTTTCATGAATAATAAAGCTCATCGCAGAATTTTAATTAATTTTGGATACAATATTTTAATCAAAGTCGTTGGCAAATGTAATAATTATTCTTAAAAATTTTATTAAAATTTGTCAAAAGAATTCAATTGAGGAGTAAGTTTTCAAAACCAGATAAATCCAAATTTTATCATTTCGAGAAATTTAAACAAATGACAATTCTCACATAACCATTAAAATTATTTTTAATGTAGAAAAATTGTAATAAATTATTCATTTTTTAATATTTTTCTATTTAGAATGCTATGTTTGTAATTAAATTCTATTGTAATAGAATATTTAAAGATTTTGGTAATTTTTTCTATAATAAAAAGATAGAAATGAAAAATCATCAAGGTTAGGCCAAAATATTTTTTATACTGAAAATTCTTTATTAATAAATTTTTTTTCTTAAATTCTACAGTGATAAATGGATTTTTAAAGATTTTAATATTTTAAATATTTGTTTATCTTAATCTTGCTTAAAAATGGATTTATCAACTTTTGAAAAATTGCTTCTCAATTATTTAACAATTTGTTGTTAAAATTCTTTATGAGATTTCAATTTTAACAAACATTCAATTATTCAATAATTTTTTTATTTTTCAATTTAAATAATTGAATGTTTCTAGAATTTTCTAATAAAAATTGATTAAAAACTGAAATTACCGAATAAGCAATTTATTGTTTATGAAAATAATTGAATTATTGCAACGAATTTTATTACAATTTTTTTCAAATAATTGAATTTTTTTGAGAAAATTTACTACTTTTAAAAATAATTGCATTCTTGCGAAGGATTTTATTAGTATTTTTGTAAGTAATTAAATTTTTTGTTGGAAAATTTCATGGTTATTTAAATTATAACAAAACATGAAGAAGGTGATCGTCTTCTTTATGTTTTGTAATAATATTCTTATAAATTGTTGAGTTTCAAAAAGTGTTTGAATTTGAATGTTCTGAAGAATTTTAATTCCTGTGGAAAAGAAATAATTAAATACTCATTTAAAAATTTAGTTATTGATGTTTTTGAATAATTTTGCAATTAATGAAATTTGTAAATAAATTTAATAGAACATTTTTTTTGAGTATCTAATAATTTTTAGAGTGAATCAGGATATTTTTTATGGTCAGGGAAAAAGTGAGAATTTTGTCTGGAAATCAGGGAAAAGTCAGGGAAAAATAAAATTAAATATTTGTGGCAACCCTGCCCAAAATAAAACGAAGTGGAAATATTTTCTGTGATAAAAATTCTTTTATAAATCAACTATTCTTTAAATTTTTCAAAATTTTTTTTTAGAGAATTCAGTTAATAAATAGTAGAAATAATATTTAAAAAAATGTGACGCGATATGAAGAAAGGGACCTTAGAAGCAAAAAATTAGAGGTTATGTTTGAAATTTTTTAAATGAAAATACAAAAAAAGAATCAACTGTAAATATAAATTATTGATGTTTAAGTCTTCATTAAAACCAAAATATTCAATTAAAACTGCTTTTAAATTGCAATAAGTAAAAATAAACTTTCAAACAAGAAAAAAAGCAACGCTACATAACCTTAAAGTGATTTGCTTCTAAGGTCCTTTTCTTCAGATCGCGTCACAAATGAATATAATATTTTTCCTCGCAGATGTTCGTCTTAGAAGCAAAAAAATTTACTTCAAAAGAAGAAAAAGAAGAAGAGGAAAAAAAATCTGTTGAAATAATTTTGAATTCGAAAAATTCTCCACAAATAAAATTCAATTTTTTTCTAAGAAAATGCAAAGTGTGTCATAAGACTCGAAGAAAGTAATTTATCGCCTTCTGTGATTGAACCGCACAAGAGTATGAGCATTCAATTGTCCCTTAAGGCAGATGCGCTCTGACGCGGCGCCTCGTTGCGGGAAATGAATTAATTCCGTTGTTGTGTACAGTGTCACTTACGCTTGTCCTGTTCGTGGCACGTGGCCCAACAAGGCGGGGATATTGGACCTGTAGGCAGTTGCGGGGAAGTCTGTTGAATGGTACCGGCCACAGGATTTCCGCATTTTCTAAGAAGCCTCGGCGGTGCACCGGGAGCTGTCAACTGAGAAACCTGAAGGTGACCGCTGTTCTTCAACTCTTGCTTCCGGTCCAGTACAGTTTCACTCTTCACGTAGAAGGCCTTTGATTCCTGCAGCAACTCAACTGCACTCTTCCTCTTGCCTAGACGAAGAGAAGAAAAAAAAAATTACAATAAATAAAACACATGTCATGGAAACTAGCTTAACTAGCTTCTTGTTTTGTTATGCGTACGTATAGTTACAAACTTCTCAAATGACTATATAATTTACTTCCTGTAACTAGACACATATCCTGCTTATGTATTATTATTATTATTATATTATATTATTACCCTTTTCCAAAACGTTTTCATTACCGAAAAAACTAAACGAAAGAGAGACAAAATTCTAAACTTTGAAGACAACATTTAAAAATTATTAAAAAATTTAAAGCGATTGTCTTCATGAAGTTTTTTTGCTTTCAATTTTGACAAAAATTTCCTATTTCTCAATTTTGGCCGGTCTTTTTTTAAAAAAAGATTAAAAATTAAAGCTTTTCCAAATATCTATATTTTCTTATTCATATTTTATATTATTAAATAAACAATTCATTATTCTGTTATTTTAAAATTTAAATATTTATATTTTCTTATTCATAAATTGAAAAAAAAAATTTACTTGATTCAAATAAAAATTATTTGATTCAAGTAAATATTTATTTGATTATAGACAAATAATCGGTTATTTGAATCAAATAAATTTTTTTTTCAATGTATTTTGTATCATTAAATAAACAATTCATTATTGTATTATTTAAAAATTTAAATATTTATACCGGATCGTCTTTAAGACTCAAAAAAAGTCGCTTTAGTCGCATAAATTCACAACAAAAGTCACGAAAAGTCGCATAAAGTCGAAAAAAAAATAAATAAAGTCGATAAAGTCGGAAAAAAGTCAAATGAAATTTTAGGAAAAAAAACGCCGAAAAGGAAACACGAAATTGTCAAAATTGTAAAAAAAATCACATTTCTCGACAACAAATACTATAACATCAAACAATCTGGAATAATATTTAATAAAATTTAATAAAATGCATGGAAAAATTTTAATTAGGTATTTTTAACATTTTTTTAAAAAATCTGTTCACAATTTCGAATATTTTTGTAATTAATAAAATTCTGTTCCAAAATTCGATTATTTAAAAAAAATCTAATAAAATGCCTGTCATAATTTCAATTATATTTATAAATAATAAAATTCTTTTCTAAAATTAATTTATTTTCAAAAATAATGAAATTCTTCGCAAAAATTCAATTACATTCAAAATTTTGTTTTAAATTTCTCGTCAAAATTTTATAAATAATAAAATTCATCCTAGAAATTCATTTATTTTCAAAAGTAATAAAATTCTTCGCAGAAATTCAATTATTTTCAACAGTTTTTTTTAAATTTCTCGTCAAAAGTATCATTATCTTCATAAATAATAAAATTCATCATGAAAATTTAATTATTTTCAAAAGTTCTGATAAAATTCTTTGCAAAAAATCAATTATCTTAAAAAATAAGAAAATTCATCGCAGAAATTCAATTATTTTCAAATTTTTTTTAATTCTCCCCACAATTTCAACTATTTTTAAAAATATCAAAATTCAATTACTTTGAAACATATTTAAAAAAAAATCTGTTAAAAAATTCAATTATCTTTGTAAATAATAAAATTCTTCTCTGAAATTCAATTATTTGCAAAGAATGTTAATAAAATTATTGTCAAAATTTCAATTATCTTTATTAATAAAAAAATTCATCCTAGAAATTCAATTATTTTCAAATTCTTTTTTTTATAAAATCTTATAATGTAAAATAATGATTTTATCACTCGGTCATCTTTAACTATAATAAGTAGTTTAATTTCAAAAAGGTTTGAATTTGAATCTTTTGAAGAATTTTAATTCTTATGGAAAAATAATAATTAAATATTTATTTGAAAAAGAAGTTATTGATGTTTTTTTGAAAAATTTGAAAGAAATCTGTAAATAAACTTAACAGAACATTTTTTTGACTAAAACTTTTTCCTTTAACTTTAATTTTCTGAAAATTTAAAAAATTTTAGTCGCATTTTGCTAAAAAAATCTCGAAAAAGTCGATTAGTCGCATCTTCTCACAAAAAAGTAAAAAAAAAGTCACATTTCCTTAGAAAAGTCGAAAAAAGTCGAAAAAGTCGCACAATCCGAGCCCTGTCTACGTGAAATTTTTCCCCTTTGCATTCTGACAAAAATAACCTTTTTCACAGTTTTTGCCCGTTTTTTTCCAAAAAAAAAGATGAATATTGTAGGTATTTCCAACAATTGATAGATTTTGTTTTCTATTCTATAATCAGGGTTTCTACAATTTTCGATTAACGAAAATTTCCGGCTTTGTCATAATTTTTCCCCATTTTTTTTCTTATCAATATTAAATTTATTTCATTTCGAACATAAATAAATCTACAAATGGCTTCAAAAATTTGTATCAGAGTTTTTATGAATAAATAAATACTTTTGGCCAGTTTTTTTAAATTTCTTTTAAAATACTGTTTTTTAATAATTTATATTTAAAATTTGGAAAATAATTGAATTAAACAAAGAATATTTTCAATTTTTTAAAAATAATCTTGCCTGTTTATAATTATATAGTTGAAAATTTTATTTTTCAATTTGATTAAAATTATATTGATAATAATAATTATCAAATAATAATTGAATTTCTGTAAAAAAAATTTTACTTTTTTCAAAAGTTATTGAATAGTACCAAAGTATGCTATTATTTATGAAAATAATTGAATTCTTGCTAACAATTTTATTAAAATTTTTGACAATAGTAATTCGAAAATAATAGTAATGGATTATTTACTTAATAAGTAATAAAAATGTAATTTTCTCAAGAAATAGATAATCTAATTTATTTTTAAACTTTCAGAAATTAAAAATTATAATAATTTAAGAGAAGTTCAATAACAGGGCTGCCAGTGTACTTAGAGGTTAAAAGTAGTGAAAAAAGTGAGTTTTTGATTGAAAAAAGTGAGTAAATAGTGAATTTACAAATAAAATAGTGAGTAAAAGTGAGGTTAATTTTGGCATATTTTTGAAGATTTAAATTAATAATTAATCTGTAATATCAATTTTCTTCTCAATTTAATAAATAATAGGTACAGATATTTAATACTTTTACCATTAATTTTTATTTTTTTTAAACTTTCTTAACAAAAATCGCAAAATTGAGTGTCAAAGTCTGCAATGAAACCATATTTGACTATGAGTATTTCTACACAGCACCAAAACTTTCCTAAAAATTTATAAAAGATTTACATACTTGCAAACTTTGAAAAATTTACTTGCAAACTTTAATGAAAATTGTGCAAAGATTTAAGGGGACTTTCTGGTTTAGGATTTTAAAAAAATCGATTTTTCTTTTTTTGCTTTAAAATGTTCCTTAGTATCATAAAATTACTTTCCCAAAACAATTATGAAAAAATATGCGAAAGAAAAAAGTTATAGCAATTTTTATGTCCGTTTCTTAACGGACTGTAGTAGAGGTACACATTACATGAAAACTTTAAACGGGGAGTAACTTTTCTCGAAATCTACCAAACCGATTTCACAGTCAAACCCCCTTTTTTATGCGGAGGTAAATTGACCCTAAAACGTAGCGGTTTTGCGACTTTTTAAGTAAAATGTTTATAAAATATTAAAAAATACATTTAAAAATCGTTTTTTAGGTTTTTTACCTAGAACAAATACTTATGAACAGAATCCAGTTTGAATTTTTAATTTATGAGGTACTGGTCATTCGGAAAGTTACTCCCCGAAAAAGGTACCTTTTGGAAGACGCCACCTACATCTGCCATACGTAACTAAATTTACTTCAAAAAGTTTTTAATATTCTTTCCACGTAATGTGTAACAATGTCCAAAAAGAATTTTGGGAAAAACTGTAATACTTTTTTCACAATAAAAGTTTAAAAAAGTGTATTTTTTGTCTATTCCAAACCAGAAAGTCCCCTTAAATGTCCCACACTGAGAAAAATAAACATGACTGGGTACTGTCTAGACAGGAGTGGTTCCTGTCAAAAAAATTTTTGTAATTAGACAGTACTCTTTGCTTTCTGGACAGGAACTATTCTTGTCTATAAAGGAATCAGTAATGTCTGGACATTAATCGTTCATGTCCAAACAGCACTGACAGCTGCCAAACTCAATTGTTTTTTTTGGACAGGAACCATTCCTGTCTGGACAGCACCCAGTCATGTTTATTTTTCTCGCACTTCAATAAATGTTTATAGTCAAATTTTACCAAAAATTTAGCTTCAAACTTTCCTGATTCCTGATAATTTAAATTACATTTTCGACAACTCTATTATAAGCGAAAATGTAGCGTAAAACGTTCCTGAAAATTTTATATTTCATATTTTTCTGATATTCTATGATTGAATCGTATAATAATCACAACCAACAATAAAAGCTAAAAGTAACTTATAAAAATATTATCTAAATTTTTAGTAACATTTGTTACTCTTATTTTATTCTAAGAGATGTAAGTACATCTCTTTTAGAATTTATAATAAATCTTAAATTTTTAAACTAAAATTTAATAACGTGGTTTAAAAACTTACCTATTTATTATTTTATTTAAAATATAAAGAAACTGAAATTTTTTTACATTGCTTAGTTAAAAAACACTATTTTGGAATTTTTGAGCCTATTATGCGATCATTATGCAGAAAGAGTAAAATTATTCAATCAGTAAAAATTGTGAAATATTGTGCGCTCTAGGAACATGTTGTTAAAGGTTTAAAACATGAATTAACATAATATTATAATGTTTCTACTCGATTTTAAAAAATTATGCAGTCGCATAATCTACCTTTCTCTACTCATAGTCAAAAAATGTGGTTTTATTGAAAACTTTGACACCCTAATTAACTATTTTTGTATAGAAAGAGTAAAAATGTTAATTTTTATGGTAATAAATGCTCCCAAACAATTGCGATTTTAGTGTTTGGTTTGTTTACTGTTTTGTTTGTTTACATTTTTCAACTTGGATTTGCCCTTAAATAAAATTTATTTTTTTTAAATTGAGAAATAAGGTATTTTACAAAAAATAGTGAGAAAAGTGAGTTTTTTTAAAAAAGTGAGTAATAGTGAGTGACCTGAAAAAAAGTGAGTAAAAGTGAGAAAAGTGAGTCACTGGCAGCCCTGCAATAAGTATACTGAAAAAAAATTTAATTGATTCAAAAACTGAAGTTATTGATTCTAATACCATTTAATTGACTCCATTAAATATTATTTGATTCAAGTAAATATTTAATTGATAATAGTTAATTAACCGGTGTTTGAATCAATTAAATTTTTCTTTCAGTGTATAATTATTATTTATTACTCTGAAAAAAAAATTTATTTGATTCAAATAACCGATTATTTGTCTATAATCAAATAAATATTTACTTGAATCAAATAATTTTTATTTGAATCAATTAATTAGTATTTGCTTCAAATACTGAAATATTTGATTCAAATACAATTTATTTGATTCAAATAAAAATTATTTGATTCAAGTAAATATTTATTTGATTATAGACAAATAATCGGTTATTTGAATCAAATAAATTTTTTTTTCAGTGTAGTGTATAATAATATAATAATATAATTTTTAGAAACAAAAAATTGATTTAAATAAGCAATTCATTATTAAATTATTTTTAAATTTAACACAGTTTAGGCCAATTTTTTCAAAAAAAGATTCAAATGGGAATATAAAAAAAACTTTCAACTGATACAACAGTGATTACTTTCGCTGAAATATAGCGACAGTATTCTTTGAATTAGCGAAAACATTCGTTACAATTACTAAAAATTTCGCTAATATAGTGAATTTTATAGTTGTTCCAGGTAAAGATTTTTTTTCGTGAAGCTTTTACGAAAATGTTTACTATTCTTTTTATATTTTTTAGCAATAAACAATTCATAATATTATATTATTTTTAATTTTAGCGGGGTCTTTTTGAAGTTTTTTGTTTTTAAATTCTGTCAAACATATTTTTGTGCCAAAAAAATTTATTTTAAAAATAATTTTTTATAAAAGATTCATGACTATTCAATTATTCAAGAAAACCAATTTTCAATTCAATTTTTTGAAATTTCAGTTATTTGAAAACTGTCAAGTAAATTTAAATTGAAGAATTTAATTGATTTAAAAAAAATTGGAACAAAAATTTCAGTTAACATTTTAAAAAATAATTAAATACGTAAACCGATATAACAGGAATTTTAGGAATTAATTAAATTTTAAAAGGTTTTTAAATTATATTCCTTGAAAATTTAAGAAAAGCAAAAGTTTAAAAATCTTTAAATTTTTGTTTTAAAAAATAATTAATAACATTATTTTTCTTCAAAAATTATTAATGTTTTTCAATAATTTTATTCAAAAATTCTAAAAAAACATGATTGAATTGAACATAATTGAATTTTGGATGAATTACAGTTGCAAATTGTAGAAGTAATTATGTTTTATGAGGTTTTTCACTGAAATTATTTGAAATTTCATTTCCTTGGGAAAATAATAATTAATCGAAATAAATGCAGTCTGTATAAAAACGATTATTTCTAATCTAATTTATATTGTTTTGTCCGGCTTGCAAATGTTGCACTATCGTTTATATTCAATACTCAATTATACTCAATTATATAAATCATCGGATTTGACTATCGCGCGTTTAAATTTTAATTTTAAGTTTTGCTAATTGTCTATGGTCAGTGAATTATTGGCAAGCAGATGTACTGCGTGAATTGCACGATAATTATTATTTATATATATGTGCATAAAGTTCACTGAGAGAGTGATTATATATGTTAATGAGAAGCGATAAAACTTTATAACGGTAATTCGTGCACTTTTATTTATTTATTTTTTTTTTTGTCTTTCTAAACCTAATTATATATATGTGAGTTATAAATATACAACAAGTCCCCTTACGAATACAAAAAGGGGGGTATTCTTTATTATTTCCTAAAAGTCATTATATAAACCATTGTCCATTTTTTATTATAGGGCAATTTCAAAGTGGAGTGGAATTATTATTTCAAAACGAATTTTTAATGTTTTATTGAAGAATAGTGAAAAAAATAATTGCGGTATAGTTTTATTAACGCAGGCCTCGAATGGAGAGTGAAGTCGCAAAAAGTATGATTTTTTCCACTATTTACAAAAAATGCGACTTTTTTTACTCATTAAAATCAAATGTGTTTATTTTTAATGTAAAATGAGAATTTTTTTTTAATTTCATGGTGTTGAAAATGATTACAAGCAAAAACATTTTTTTAAAACTAGAATTCAAATCTTTTTAAAATTAGTTGAATTTTTCAATAATTAAATTAAAGTTTTTGAATAATCGAAATGTAAAAATCAAATTCAAAGAAATTAAACTTTCTACATTCTTTAACTGAACTTAATTTTTTTGAATAATTTATTTAAAAAACATTTTTTGATAATTATTTTTTGATAATGATTAAATATTATCATAATGATTAAATATTATTCATCAAAGAGTTTTGGTTAAAAATTTTAGAAAATAATTGAAATTCAAAAAGATGCAGTATAGAAATTTTGATAAAGAATACCAAATTTCAAAAGGTTTAAAATTGAAATTGAAAATTTTAAATTACATTTTAAAATGAAGATTTTTAATTCATTGGATTTTAATTTAAAGTTCTGAACAAATTTTTATTTGAAAAATTTTTACTTCTACTCCAATTTTTTTTAAATGAATTCAATTTTACAATTTATATTTACTTGGAAATTTACCCGAATTTTCGTAAAATCAAATTGAAAACAATAACTGAAACTTTACACACAAATTTTAAGTATTTATTTATTTACTTATTTTTTGAATAACTGAATTCTATTAGTGGAAATTTTTGAAAATTATTATTAAAAACAATTTATTCAGCAAAGAAATTTAGATAATTCTAGAAAATAATGTAATATTGGAAGAAGTCTAGAAAATTTTTTTCCGAAATAATGAAATATAACAAAAAAATCAAGAATACGATTGTATAGGTATTTGAAGATAATTTTGAAAAGCTTTTATAATTACATTTTTTAAGAAACAAATTTTTTCAAATTTTCTAAATTAAATTTACTGAAAAATTCAATACTTTTTGCTAAACAAAGTTACAAAAATTGAAAACCTTATTCTTATTTATTTTTTCCCAGATATTAAACTTTCAAATAATTTCAGTGGGAAAATTTTAGAAATTTAAATACTTCTAATAATAATTATAAAAATGTTTGAAAAGTGGAATTTATTGTAATGATATAAAAATAAAATGTTTTTAAAAATTAAATTTAATTAAATAAACAAAATATTTTTTTTAAAATCATTGTTAAATTCAATATTTAAAACAATATTAAAGCTTTTTTTTGCAAAAAAATGTTAGAAAAATTATTTTCGAATCGATTCTATATATATATGTGTTTATTAATGTCACGTGTGTGCGTACTTTCCTGAATAACTTTTGTGTCGCTCGATATTCTCATGTGCCAAACTGTACAACTAACAATACACTTATAGCAAAGAAATTACTCTACTTCCCAAAGCTATACACTATATTATTCTTACAATATACTTCTTTTCTTAGAAACTTTTTTTCTATATAAAAGAAAACTATGTTAAAATAAGCTTTGTTTTTTAATAAATAAGCGGAAACATAACTTATGTAATACGTTACATTTTCCAGTCAAGTTCAATATCCGCTCAAAAAGTTCCTTTTTATTTATTATTTTCTCAACTTTCTGAAAATCACTTTTTATTTCAGATAAAATAAAAAAAAATTTTTTTCGAAAAATAACCGAAAAAGAGATAAAAATAAGAATAAGGTAAATAAATGTAATTAATAACAAAAACAAATTGAAATAAATTTCAATAATAATAAATCATAAAAATTGTCTTATTTTCGCACACAACAACTTCTCTATTTTTGTTTCCGCGCCTCAAAATAGTAAATTTTTTCCCCCTTTGTTATTTTCTCACACAACGAAAAAAAAAATTTGTATAAAGAGCTCAGATTTTCACCTAAAAAGTTTGTACAATAGATGTTTACATTAGATATGTATCTATTTACATGACAATTCACATTTCACGCCACTGACAATAACAATGTCCGAAAATGATTTTCTATTTGACATCTGTTTTCTGAAAGCAATGATTATTTTCATTTCATTATTTTCAACTATTTCTGTTTCCTTGTTTCAATTTTAAAGAACTGAAAACACTTTTATTATTAATTTCTCTGGCTGTTATTAAATTCTCATTTTTTTTTTTCAAATTGACAATGTTTTCATAAATAAAACTTGGGAAAAAAAATTAAACAAATTTAAGAAAAAAAAAAGAAAAGTTTTATTTAAATGATTATATTTATGTAAATTAAATAAAGCTTTGAAATAAAAGAGAAGTGAAATTTCAATTCGTGCATTTATCCAGGAAATTGAAATTTGAGTAATAGAATGACTCGGAGGTTAATGCTCCAACAACCTTAATTGGAGGAAACACGGTCATACCCTCAGAGTCAGACTATTATATCTATACCAACACATTTTATATAGAATAGAAAGAGTGAGATAGAGGGATTATATATATATATATATATATATATATATATATATATACAAAAAAGAAAATGTTTCTCACTAAATTTTCAGGGAAAAAAAAATCAAAATCCAGATGAGATAAAAAAGCACTTGACGACAGTATGTATACATGTAGATATATAAAAATTATATCATATTTGTATACAAATACACGTGTAAAATGTAAATGAAACAGAAAATTCTCTTTCGAAATATCGTCTTTGTTGACCTGCTTCTTTATGTGCTCTTATCGTTTCTAGTATCACTCAAGTGATATTTTGTGAGGAAAAAAGAAAAAAAAAAAAACCTCTCAGCCGCTGCGGGTCATCAATCAACGGGCACTCTCTCGAGCCATAAGAAAATCGAATAAAAAGAGTTGAAAAGAATAGAGGAGAAAAAAAAAGATTGTATATATACATGAAGCAGATGTTGTCTGTCATTAACACCCTCATCTTCGTCAAGAGCTATAGGATTATACACATTTACGTATATACGTATATAAAGCAAACGCAAAAAGTTTCCGAGTTAATCCAATTTTCTTCAAAGTTCAAATTGAAATATAATTGTAATTTCGTATTTAAGTCAATTATGTCATTTAGTATTATTCTTTTTTACTTCCGAATACAAATTTCAGTTCGTCAAATATTTATTTCTTGAATTTTTTAATATTACAGTCCACGGACTGAATTTCGAAATAATATGAAAATCGCACTGAAAAAAAATTATTTGATTCAAATAACCGATTATTTGTCTATAATCAAATAAATATTTACTTGAATCAAATAATTTTTATTTGAATCAATTAATTAGAATTTGCTTCAAATACTGAAATATTTATTACATTTTATTTATTATTATTATTATTTATTATTTTATTTATTTTTATTTATTATTTTTTTTATTTTATTTTATTTTTATTTTATTTTATTTATTTTTTTTTATTTATTACATTGCATTTAAATACAATTTATTTGATTCAAATACAATTTATTTGATTCAAATAAAAATTATTTGATTCAAGTAAATATTTATTTGATTATAGACAAATAATCGATTATTTGAATCAAATAAATTTTTCTTTCAGGCGATAATAATGGAATCAAAAATGGCGCGCAAAAGGTTTATAATAGTTGCAAATAGTTTATTTTTAAACTAGCAAAAGTACACGCGCGTAAAATTTTCTTTTCCGTTTGTTACTTTCAAAATTGTTTTTCCAAATTTAATGAAAATTCTTAATTTCTTGAAAAATATAATTTTTCTTACAGTTTTTCATTAAATATAATTATTTGAAAAACTCGTATAGTAAATATTAAAATATTTCTATCAGCAACTTGAATTAAAATTCAAAATTTATTTCAATATAAGTTGGCAAAATTTTCAATTGTTTCAATTTTTTAAAATTATTTTCGGAAATAAAAGTATTTTTAAAAAAGGTTTAGTTTCATTTTATCAAGAAACAATTTTATGAAATTTCTGAATTAAATTTTTTCAAACTTAAATACTTCTTGTTAAACAAAAATTTTAAAATTCATTCTTATTTATTTTTCCGGAGTAATTTTAAAATTTCAAATAATTTCAGTGAAAAACCTCATAAAATATAATTTCTAAAATTTACAACTGCAATTCATCCAAAATTCAATTATTTTTTTAGAATTTTTAAATAAAATTTTTGAAAAACTTTAATAATTTTAAAAGAAAAATAATGTTATTAATAATTTTTTAAAAACAAATTTAAAGATTTTTAAACTTTTGCTTCCCAGAAATTTTCAAGGAATTTAATTTCAAAACCTTTTAAAATTTAATTAATTCCTAAAATTCCTGTTATAACGGATTAAATATTCAATTATTTTTTAAAATGTTAACTGAAATTTTTGTTAAATCAATTCCTATCAGAATTCAACTACAAGAATTGAATTACTTAAATAGAATAATTTTTGTAAATTCATAAAATGATATAATTTCAAAAATATAATTATATGTAAAGATAATTTTTATAAGGAGGAAAAAATAAAATTCGTTAAAATATAAAATTTTACAGAATTTCCAATTGTTTCAATTTGTTAAAATTATTATTGTAAATTCAAGTACCTTTTTCTTTAAAAAAATCTAATTACTATTTTTCAAAAACCTAATTTTTGAAAAATTTCCAAATTGAATTTCTCAAATTTTAACAACTTTTGTAAAATAAATATTTAACTAATTATTGCTCTTCATTTGTTTAAAATTTCAAAATACTTAAAAATTTGAACTGCAAGTCTTCCAAAATTCAATTAATTTTCTAGAATTTTGGAATATTAATCAAAATTTAATTTTTAGGAAGCTACACTGAAAAAAAATTTATTTGATTCAAATAACCGATTATTTGACTATTATCAAATAAATATTTACTTGAAACAAATAATTTTTATTTGAATCAAATAAATTGTATTTGAATAAAATATTTCAGAATTTGAAGTAAATATTATTTAATTGATTCAAATAAAAATTATTTGATTCAAATAAATTTTTTTTTCAGTGTAACTAATAAACTAACTTTCCTGCTTTTGACATATATAAATTTGAACTACAAAACAAAACATTGTAATAAAACAACTTCATTTTGAAATTCGAATTAGTTAAAAATCCATAACTAATTCGTCTCTGAATCAATTTGACTTTTTGACAATTATATATTTTAATATCAGAAGTCATTTAAAAAAAAACCAAACTTATTTTTTTACAGTCTTGGTTCCTCATCTTGCACTCAATAATTAATTTTCGACAAATAGCAAAAAGTAGCTTTAAAATTGAATATAAAGTACAAAAAAGTACATGTCAAAAAATTAAATTTGTCGACTAAGAAACTTATTTAGTCGTTTTAAAAAAATCACAAAAATTTGATTTTTCATTTACGCGAGAATTCATTTATTTAAATACCGAAATAAAAAATTGATTATTTCTTCAGATTGGATACTTATTATCAATTTTATCAAAATAAAAAAAAAGTTATTGCTTACAATCGAAGAAATTTATTAAAACTTTCTATAATAATTTAAATTCAGTCAACAATTTAATTATTTGGGAATAATTGAATTCTTACAACAAATCTTATTAAAATTTTTTAAATAATTAAATTATTCCAACAATGATTTTTATTAAACTTTTATAAATAATTGAATTATTGCACAAATTTTATTCAATTTTTGAAAATAATTGAATTCTTGTAAAAAATGTTATTATTTGTAAGAATCGTTGGATTTTTTAAAAAATTTTATTAAGGAGAGGAACCGATGAAATTTCAACCCTTTGACATTTACGTTGTTGAGAGGTGCCAATTTTTTTCCGGCATAATTTAAAAATAAATATTCTATATATTGTTAAAATTAAAAAAAAAATTTACTATTTTGAAAATTTTATTTTTTGAAAAAATTAAAAGTTTTTAAAATCCATACTATTGATTATTCAGAATCGTAAAAAGAGCCTATAAAAAAGTTGGCAACGAAAAATTAAAAAAAAATGTGGAAGTATAGTTGAATTTTTCAAGTACTTGTAGTAAAATTTGAACCAATCAAAATCGACCATTTTTAGGGGCAACACAATATTTTTAATACTTTTTCAGGAACTGAAATCATATTGCACTGTAAAAAATTAATAAAAGTAACTTTTAACTGATTTACCGTGTTTTTATTTTATTAAAAATTAAAATTCTTGAATTTCTATATATACGATCGATTGTTCAGAATCATAAAAGACGTGTATATAAAAAAATTGTTCAATGAAGACTATCCATAAACAACAAAAATTTGGATGAGTTGAATTTTTACTGCTCCTACCCCTTAAAAATAATTAAACATAACATAACATTGTATTTAAAATAATTGAATTCTTGCAATAAATTTTATTATTTGCGAAGTTGAAGTTCACAACGTTTAACAACGAAACAAAATTTATTTAATGCATCTAAATATTATTTTTAATTGAATATTTAATTGTAAAATAATTATATTATTAAAATATAAACATAAATCCTTTTTTCAAAAAAGATTTTTGTGGCAATATTGCAGCGTCGTTTTTAATTAATTTACTAAGTGAATAATTTTTTTTCGTTGATCAACGTTGTGGACTTCAACTTGGTTATTATTTCTATGAAGAAAAATTAATTCTTATAAACAAAAGTTATCAAAATTTTGGAAAATAATTAATTTCTTTCAGATAATTATATTACCATATTTTATAAAATCGTTTTCCGATTAAATCTTTACACAACTTTCAATAAACTTTTCAGTTAAATATGCCAAATATTGCAAGTAAATATTCAATATTTTTAGAAAAGTTTCGGTGCTGTCAGGGGGACTTTTAGCAAAAACTTTTACGAATTTTTTTTCAAAAATAATAATTGAAATCTTTCAACGATTTTATTGAAATATTATAAATAGTATAAATTTAAAATATTTGAACTTCAGCTAAAAATTTATTTATAAGTTATAAATTATTGATTTCTTGGAAAAATTTTTTGAAAATAATTGAACAATAGAAGAAAATTGAAGAAAGATAATTCTCTTTAGTGGTTTTAATGTGAACGCATGTAAACAATGAATTAACAGCAGCTGAAGAGTAAATTCAACGGACTTATCGTTTCACGCGACATGTATAACACAACGATGACATAAAAAAAGGATAAGACGAAAGAAAAAGAGAGAAGAAAGAGAGAGAGAAAAAAAAAAGAAAAAGACGCAGAATTAAAGAAAGAGGCTTCTTTCAAAAAGTGTTATTTGCCCAGCAAAATGGCGTTATACTGTTTTCACAGCTGCTTCAATAATTATTTTATCGCTCACGGTATATATCCCTCTCTCATGTAGCATATTTTTTCTCCTCTCCTTCTTTTTTTTTTTGCTCATCACTCTCTGAATTACGTCATTTTGTCATTATCAATTATAAGGGAATGAAGAAATGATGATGGTAGACAAAGAATTCTTAATTACGTTACTTACTTTTGACTTTAATGATTCACCTGTAATTTTGCAGGGAGTTAATTATTATAAGAGGAGTCGTAATTATATGGAGTTAAATTAGTGATTAATGTTTGTTTGCCACTTTTCTTATATTTAAATTCATTACACGTTATTTTTATTTTAGATAACTTTTATAATATTGTACTTTCAATTCAAAACCATCCTCTAAACTATACATTATCAATAATTAATCATTAAATTTTTTGACCTGAATTTCAAGGTCGTCTTTTCTCAAAATCATGACCTACTAGACAATTTTAGCACCCAGGATCCTGATCGTCGGACAAAAATACATAGAAAATGACTCCCATATCGAAATACCGAAAAAAAAAATTTTCGACTCTTTACCCCCACTTTTTTCAAAAATCTATTTTTTAGCCTTACGCTTATTGGGTTTTAAAATAATCGTTTCAAATTTTATACCAAAACCTCCTCATATGGAAGTCTCTAACAAGTCAGGTTAAAAAGAAAAAAATACATTCAAAACTTTCGAAAACACGCTTTTTTGTGTCTTTACTCCCATTTTTTTTGAAAATTCTAAAGTGCTATGAAATTTTAAGACCCAGGATCGTGTTCAGAGGACAAAAATACATTGAAAACCACTACAATGTCGAAAATAATCAAAAAACCATTATTTTTTGGGTTTTTACCCCCATTTTTTTCAAAATACTCCATTTTTTGGCTATGCGTATACGGGTCTAATATGTACAGTTGAAACTTTATTTCAAAATATTAATGCTTTCTCCTCACTCTAAAGTGCTAGCGACTTTCATAAGGTTTTAAAATCAAGTTTTATGCGTAAGGCCAAAAATAGAGGTTTTTTGAAAAAAGTGGGGGTAAAGAATCGAAAAATTTTTTTTTTTTTTTGTTATTTCGATATGGGAGTCATTTTCTACGTATTTTTGTCGGCCAAACACGATTCTAGATCCCAAAGTTGTCTAGCACGTCACGATTTTGAGAAATTTGAAGAAAAAAAGGCATAATAAATATAATTTATTGAATTTACGTATATAATATAAAATTGTAAACTCACCGGAATAATCATGTTGACGATGATGATTCCTGACGTAGGGTGGCGCAGCTTGTTGTGGTTGCATATCCCAGTAGCCTCGGTTGTTATTAAAATTGTTGAGCTTTGGTTGTTGAGACGGCGAGGTTTGCTTGCAAGGCAACCTGGCCATGGCAGTCATCATTTTCTCGCCTCTTTGTTCTGAGCATTAAACAATCACTTTGCCGACCTGAACCTTAATTTATTGCGTCGACGCCTCAACCCCATTTCCTCGCTATTGTCCGCCCTCTGTTAAATAAGAAAGAAGAGAAAAGAAAAGAAATAAATTAATTACATCATTAATAACATTCAAGTAGTTGATTCAATATTCTCTTTCTTTTTATTTATTATTTCTCGACCTTCCGGTTCTCAATTGGCCAAATTTAACATTATGCACTCCTGACTTTTTTACAATTTAATTTTTATTTACATGAGAAAACCGTTAAGCTCTTATTTGCGGCCTAATTATTAATAGGCTCTGAAAACCATAAAGTTCTACTTTCTGTTCGACCTAATTTTGACCTAATTTTTATTAGATTCTAAATTTTCAAAAATTTTATCAATATTCTTCGAAACCTTCGAAATAAGTAAATGAACAATTATAAACAATTATTTTTAATAATTTTTACACAAGTTTCCAGAGAATTCTCTAATCCACTTGCTTAGAATTCAATTTTATGAAATTTCAGTTATACGGAAATTCTTCAATTTCGCATATTTAGTGAATAAAAACTTGTAATAATTTCAGAAAAAAATTCAAATTAACTTTTTCTAAATACAATTATTTCAAAAAATTCTAGCTATGTTTTTAATATTTAACTATTATCTAATAGTTTAAATAAAATTCATTTTCAATACATTTTTTATGAGAAAATTCTACGAATTTTACATTTTAAAGAATTTTATTTTATCCACTTTAAAAATTGTCTTTAAATATAATTATATTTTTGAAATTATATCATTTTATAAATTTACAAAAATAATTCTATTTAAGAAATTCAATTCTCGTAGTTGAATTCTAATAGGAATTGATTTAACAAAAATTTCAGTTAAAATTTAAAAAAATGATTAAATATTTAAACCGCTTTAACAGAAATTTGAGGAATTAATTAAATTTGAAAAGGTTTTTAAATTAAATTCCTTGAAAATTTAAGGGAAGCAAAAGTTCAAAAATCTTTAAATTTTTGTTCTAAAAAATTATCAATAACATTATTTTTCTTCAAAAACTATTAAAGTTTTTCAATAATTTTATTCGAAATTCTAAAAAAATAATTGAATTTTGAATGAATTACAGTTGCAAATTTTAGAAATAATTATATTTCTTAAGGTTTTTCATTGACATTATTTGAAATTTTAATTCCTCAGGAAAAATAATTGAATATTAAATTTTTTAATTTTTGTTTAACAAAAAGTATTAAAGCTTTGAAAAATTTAATTCTGAAATTTCATAAAATTGTTTCTAGAAAAAATGAAACTAAAATTTTTTAAAAATACTTCTATTTTCGAAAATATTTTTAAAAATACTTCTATTTTCGAAAATATTTTTAAAAAATTGAAACAATTACAAATTTTGTCAATTTTTATTGAAATAAATTTTGAATTTTAATTCAAGTTGCTGTTAGAAATATTTTGTCATTTACTATACGAGTTGTTCAAATAATTAAATTTAATGAAAAACAAGAAAATTTAAATGTATGAAAATTTATATTTTTTAAGAAATTAAGAATTTTCATTAAATTTGGAAAAGCAAACTTTGAAAGAAACAATGGAAAAGAAAAATTAGTTAAAATATAATTCTGTCAAATAATAAAGTAACTAAATATTTAGCTAAGCATAGAATTAGGTCAAGTAAGGAAAATGAACCACAAAAGAAGCAAAAGAAAATTAATAAAATAAATGTATAAAAAATATTTCTATACAATATTTACGTTTGTTTGTAATTTATATTTCTTTTTTGTTTTAGTTTGAGCTGAAAAAATAAAAATTTAAAGAGTCTTCTTTTCTAATAATATTTTTCAATATTCGGAACTAAATTCATATATATCGAGAAAAAAACTTTTCGTTTATATATAGAAATATTGTCAAAAAAAAAGTTATACATATTTCCCCCTATAAATATATAGAATAAGAAAAATATTTTACTGATCACGTCAGAAACCAGGATTCTCATTTCTTTATATACACTTCGTGTGGTCTAGTCAGTTTTTTCTTCTTCTTTTTTTATTTCATCATCATATACATTATATATTATATATATACATCCCAATGGAAAGAAATTCTCTCTCAAGTTTTTCTCTCCTCTCTCTCTCTCTCTCTCTCTCTCTCTCTCTCTCTCTCTTTCTCTTTCTCGCATTGAAAACGATCATTTATAAAAGCATATAATAGTTTCCTTGAATTCTTTGCGCCAAGCTTAGTCAATTCCCACCGTCAATGGAAAGAAGTAGAGTGTACTATATTTCCGATCCTTTTATGAATCTCTTTGGGTAAGAAGAAATGGGTAACGGTGTCAGCGTTTTGCAAGCGCAAAAAAAGAGAAGAACTCGGGATGAGAGAGAAACATTTAGGGAAAAAAATATTCTCTTCATTACAATCTAGATCTTTGCAAAACTTTAATATTACCTAACCAACATAGAGTATAGGGAGGAAAAATTAAAGATCCCTTGAGAGACGAGTTTGAAAAAAACATTTTTTTCAGTCTTTTTTTAATTTTACCGATTGTTTGTTTAGAGAAATTTTCACAGGGTGACTACTATTTTCATTCAACAAAATTCCCAGTTATTTCCCGGTTTTTCCCGGTTATGGCCTAATTTTTTCCCGCGGTTTTCTTTTCTCATAAAATTTAAATTTAAATTTGATTTCGAACATAAATAAATAATAATTTTAATTGAAAATTTGAAAAATAATTTTTTCAATTTTTTAAAAATAATCTTGTCTTTCTATAATTATGATTGGAAATTTTCTTTTTCAAGTTTATTACAATTCTATTGATAATAATTGAATTTCTGCAAAGAATTTTTCTATTTACAAAAATAATTGGAATTTTTCCAAAGAATGATATTATTTATGAAAATAATTTAATTCCTATGAAGAATTTTATTACAATTTTAAAAAAAGCAGTGATAATTAATTATTTACTTAATAAGTAATAAACATTAAATTTGCTTAAGAAATAATAATAAATATCATTTATTTGAACATTCAGAAATTTGAAATTATAAAAATTTAAGAGAAGTTCAATAATTAAAACTATTGAATAATAATAGAATAATATAATTTTTAGAAGCAAAAAATTGATAACTTTAAGAGGGACTTTATATTTTAAAAATAAAATTATAATTACGGTCACTAACTTTCCTTGATCATTTTTCCAAAAATTAAAATTCTTTCAAAGAATTAAATTATTAAAAAAAAAATGTAAAGAAATTTCAATTATTTCAAAAAAATCAATTATTTGTTTTAGAAAAATTAAATTATCTTGAAACAATGGAATTGAAAAAGTTTAATTTAATTTTTCAGAATTAAAAAAAATTTGCGAGAATTTAATTTTAACAAAAAATTTGAAGTGCATTTCGTTTTTTTTAAATTAACTAATAAAAATTTTAATTATTAATCTTTGAACTAAGAAACATGAATTCATTAAAATGAGACTATAAAATCCAATTATTAATTATTAAATTAAAATACTTTGAAAATTTTATTTGTTAAAAAGTTTCTAAAGAAATTCTTTATCAAATTCAATTACTATTTTCAGTCAAATTTCACAATATTTCTATTAACTCCATAATTTTTTAAAATTTATTTACATAATCCGTTTGAAATAGTGTCTGACTTTTATTATCAAATTAATTTTTTTAACCAATTCAAAGTTAGAGAAGAGTATAAATATCTGTGACGCGATCTGAAGAAACAGACCTTAGAAGCAAAAAAGTATAGGTTATGTTTGCAATTTTTTAAATGAAAATATAAAAAAAGGATTTACTGCCAATATAAATAATTGATTTTGAAGTTTTCTTTATAACTAAAATATTTTGTAAACACTGATTTTAATTTTCAATAAGTGATAAAAAACTTTTAATCAGGAAAAAAATAGCGCAAACATAACCTTAAAGTGATTTGCTTCTAAGGTCCCTTTCTTCAGATCGCGTCACATCTATAAAAATTGAAATAAAAAGTAATGTTTTTAAAAACAAATTAAAATAATAAAACTTTTTTTTTAATTTTGGTGAAAAAATTCCCGGTTTTGAATAAAAATCCCGGTTAAATTAAATTCCAGGTTTTCCCGGTTCGGCTGAGTAGAAGATCAATGAAACTAAAAATAAAAATTGAACTACACGGAGAGAGAATATATATAATTTTTGGAAAAATATTTTCAAATTGGGGGAAAACAAAGCGAAATTTTGATATTGAAAATTCTAAACTTTAAAAATAGTTTTGTGAAATTTATTAAAGTTATATTAGAATTTAATTAATATTCTTGATATTTGATATAAGTATACTAAATTTCACATAAGTTTTTTTAAAGTTTAGTATTTTTTATATCAAAATTTCGCTTTGTCGCACTTTTTCCCCATTTTGAAAATATTTTTACAAAATTTAATATATATTTTCTCTCCGTGTAATAAAAATAAAAAATTCAAAATTTCTACTCGATGAAAAATACAAAAAATACAGAATTCGGCTAAAGAAGAAGAGTAAAATTTGTCAGAATAAAAAAATCCTACTTTTAGCACATACACACATACATTTTAGATAAATTTATTTTTCAGCCAACAGTGATTGACTTTAACGGTTTTCATTAGCCAAGAAAGTCAATAGATTGAAGTGAATGAGAAGCAAAGCATTGGTAAAGCGGTATTTTCTTGAAAGAAGCAAGACCGTTCAACTTCATACTTGAAGAAAAAAAGAAGGTGTGAGTCTTCTTTGAAGACCATACATATAAGTATATATGTGAGCATATGAGTTTGTGATTGTACATACGGTCTCTTATGCAATGATACACTTGTATGTTGGACTATACGGGAGCAAAAAGAAAGAGACAGAGGGAGAGGAGAGATGATATCAAGTGTGGCAAAAGTTTCAATGTGTTCGATAAACGGGATCTCGAGGCACGTACACACATAAGTGTCTCTCTATCTCTCTCATTCTCTCTTAAATACAAAAAGATCCGGCATTCTGGTCTCAAGTGTTCATCGCTCAAGTGGGATCGCGACACCGGAAGTACTCAGCAATCAGTATTGCTAAAGAGTTCCTTTTTGGGCACGTGTTCGCATGCATTTTCGTAGCACGTCGAGACACAAGACGTACACTTCCGCTTTTGTTATACATCCTATACTAATCTACAACTATTGTCGCTTCAAGTTGAACAAAAAAAATTTATTTCTCACAAACAAATATTTATTTCTTGTAAATAAATATTTCTTTCTCACAAACAAATATTTATTTCTTGTAAATAAATATTTCTTTCTCACAAACAAATATTTATTTCTTGTAAATAAATATTTCTTTCTCACAAATAAATATTTATTTTAAACAAAAAAATATTTATTCCAAACAAATAAATATTTAGTTACTAAACACTGAATTTAACGATCATTCCGAGTCAGGTAATAATTTAATCATATAATAATATAAATAAATATTTATTTTAAACAAATAAATATTTATTTTAAACAAATAAATAGTTATTTTAAACAAATAAATAGTTATTCTAAACAAATAAATATTTATTATCACGGTAAATCGTTAGGTATTAAAATAACACCAAAAAGGATTAAAATAATCCAATTTAGTGTTATTTTAATCCATTTTGGTGTTATTTCAATACCTAACGATTTACCGTGATATATTATATTATATTATTATTATTTATTCCAAACAAATATTTATTTATTTCAGAAAAGTATTTTTTTATCTCAAACAAATTGTTACTAATCAGGGATGTCACAGATCAGGGAAAAGCCAGGGATTTTTATTAAAGTCTTAGTATTATTTTTATAAAAATTTTCAAAAGAATTCAATTATTTAAAAAAAATGTTAATAAAATTTCTAAGCAAACATTAAATAATTTTCTTAAGTAATAAAAATTTCACATGAATTCAACTATTTACAAACTTTTCTTTTATAAATTTCTTCCTATAATAATCCAATTTTCATGAATAATTAAACTCGCATCTATTAGAATTTCAATTATTTTTAATACAATTTTAATCGGATTTCTCCAAAAATTTAATAATTCTTGACAATTTTTTATTATTCCTCAAAATAAATCAAAATTATTTAAAAATTTGTTGACAAAATACTTTATGAAAATTCGACATTAAGAAAAATTCATTTATTCAATAAACTATTTATTTTTGTATTTAAATAATTTGAATTTTCGTAGAATTTTTTAATTAAAATTTATTTCATAATTAAAATTATTATATTATAATAATCGACATAGTCTGTCCTCACGTGAAGTTAGCGTTGTTTTATTACAATATGTTTTGTTTTGTAGTTTAAATTGATATGTTCTAGAAAATAAATTAAATTTTGAAAGACTTGCAGTTCAAATTTTTAAGTATTTTGAAATTTTAAGCAAATAAAGAACAATAATTAGCTAAATAGTTATTTTACAAAAGTTATTAAAATTTTAAAAATTTAATTTGGAAATTTTTAAAAAATTAGGTTTTTGAAAAATACTAATCAACATTTTTTAAAGAAAAAGGTACTTGAATTCACAATAATAATTTTAACAAATTGAAACAATTGGAAATTCTGTAAAATTTTATATTTTAAAGAATTTTATTTTTTTCACTTTAAAAATTGTCTATAAATATAATTATATTTTTGAAATTATATCATTTTATGAATTTACAAAAATTATTCTATTTAAATAATTCAATTCTCGTAGTTGAATTCTGATAGAAATTGATTTAACAAAAATTTCAGTTAAAATTTTAAAAAATAATTAAATATTTAAACCGTTTTAACAGAAATTTTAGGAATTAATTAAATTTTAAAAGGTTTTTAAATTAAATTCCTTGAAAATTTCAGGGAAGCAAAAGTTTAAAAATCTTTTAATTTTTGTTTTTAAAAAATTATTAATAACATTATTTTCTTTAAAAATTATTAATGTTCTTCAATAATTTTATTCAAAAATTCTAAAAAAATAATTGAATTTTGGATGAATTACAGTTGCAAATTTCAGAAATAATTATTTTTTATGAGGTTTCTTATTGAAATTATTATAAATTTTAATTCCTCAGGAAAAATAAATGCGATTAAGTTCTTAAATTTTTGTTTAACAAAAAGTATTAAAGTTTTGAAAAATTTAATTTAGAAATTTAAAAAAATTGTGTCTAGAAAAAATGAAACTAAAGTTTTTTAAAAATACTTCTATTTCCAAAAATATTTGTAAAAATTAAAACAATTTAAAATTTTGACAATTTTTATTAAAATAAATTTTGAATTTTAATTCATGTTTCTGTTAGAAATTCTTTGGCATTTACTATACGAGTTGTTCAAATAATTGCATTTAATGAAAGACCGTAAGAAAAATGATATTTTTTGAGAAATTAAGAATTTTCATTAAATTTGGAAAAAAATTATAGCATGAATTTTTAGAAATAATTGAATTTTGAAAAGGTTTTGAAATTACAATCTTTGAAAATATTAATTTTCCATATTTTTAACAATCAGTTCTATAGAATTAATATTTTTTAAAAAGTTTAATAAAATTTTTTCTTTAAATTATATTAAGTTTATATTTTCTAATATATATTGAAAATAATAATGAATTTCCAAATAATCAAAATTCCATAACATTAAATAATTGTATAATCGAATGGATTTGGAAATTCTCAAGAAGTATTTAAAAATTAAAAAGAATTGATTATTGATTTTTTTTAAAGAATTTTATTAAAATTTTTTGCCAATAATTACATTTTTGAGGAATTTTTCTTCAAAATTGTATATTAAAAACAATTAAAATTCTCTCAAGAGTATTGTTGATATTTACAAAAATAATTGATTTCCATGAATTTTATTATACATTTTTTAAAATAATTGAATTCAGTTGAGAAATTTTATTAAAACAGATTTTAAAAATATTTGAATTTCATTATTTCTGTAATGTAACTAAGAATTTTTGCAAAAAATGTGTGAAAAAATTTTAAATTTGTGAGATATTCATTTGAAATTGTATTAAAAATTTAAATCCAAGGAAAAATTATATTATTTATAAAAACATAATTTACTTTTATTACTTCTTCTTAAATAATTGAATTAAATAAGAGGTTTGAATTAAAAATTTTTAAAAATCTTAATTCTTATAGAAAGATAATAATGATTAAATGTTTCACGCTCCGAACAAAGGTACCTAAGAAGAAAATTTGGGGTTATGTTTTTAATTCTTCAAGTAAAAATACAGAAAGAGAATCAAATATTAATTAAAAATTATTAATCTTCAAGTCTTCATTATATTCAAAATATTCATTGAAAATTGGTTTCAAATTCAAATAATTGAAAATAAACTTTTAATCAAAATAAAGCTAACACGAACCTAACCTAGAATTCGTTAGCTTCTTAAGTACCTCTCATGGGAGCGCGTCACAAATATTTATTTTTAAAATAAAGTTTTTGATATTATGAAATAATTTTAGAATTAAAATAATTAGCAAATAAATTAAAAAGAAAATTTTCCATGAGTATCTAATAATTTTTAGAGTGAATCAGAATATTTTTTAAAGGAAAAAGTCAAAATTATCTCTGGAAATCAGGGAAAAGTTAGGAAAAACAAAATTAATTTTTGTGACAACCCTGCGCTTATATTTCATACACATACTTATTAGAGTTGCCACAAAAATTTAATTTTGTTTTTCTCTTATTTCTGATTTTCCCTTTTTCTCTGACCCTAAAAAAATATTTTGATTATTATTTTCGCATAGGAATCTACTTTTATGAAAAAAAAACATTTCAGTAAGAAACAAAGAAAAAAAGTAACTAAAAAAATCAGAAGCCTATTTTAGAAAATTTTTAATTTACCCAAATAGAAATTAGGACTAATATAATAAAAATCATGGTTGTAAAACAAATTGTACATGCAACATCTATTTTCCATATCTATTGTATAAGTATAACTGTTCATCCGTCGACAGCTAATTAAAATATAAGCAACGGTAATATAAGTTTACAGAGTCTGAATGAATGAAAAGTGAAAGTCCATTATTAAAAAATATCTATTATATTGAACTATACTCTAATAAAAGTCATTGGAAATCATTTCTCTTGACAAATCATAGAAAAAAGAAATATTGTTCATTCATCTTCCTCTGATCTTATTTAATATACAAACGTCACTGACCCAGTTATTAAAAATTCCCAACCATCTAATTATCGTCATTATAATATGTATTATTATTTATTAATACATCTCATTATTTATACTTCATAATTAATTATGTTTATAAATGATATTAATTTCAGGCTTATAAATAATATTAATTACGTCTATAACTTAAATTAATACGTTAATATTACAATTAATGTTTATAATAAATTATATTAATTATGTTTGAAAAAAACATTCATTACGTTTATATTTAAATAATATTAATTAAGTTTATAAATAAGAAATTACGTTTTGTAAATAATATTAATAACGTTTTGTAAATAACAGGCACTAAAAATAGAATTTTTCCTTAACAAAATAAAATTTAAAAAATTTTATTTATTAGCTCACAACTTATTTAAATCTTATAAGATATATTAGAGAAAAGAGAAAGTTAATTATTCTCATAATACCAATTTTTTTAAATTATAAAATGAGTTTCTAAAGAATAAAATGGTGGTTTAATTTCTCCACTTGAGAACACCAAGGTCGCCACCAGGTGGCAGGAGAAATTCCAGGAAAAAACAAAGCTGACATCTAGCGATGACCTTGACGTTCGCAGGTGGAGAATAGCAACTCAATATTGAATCTCAATCTGTTTGTAATTTTATATTTATTTAATTTTGATAATTATGCTTTAAATATTTTTAATAACTAGAATAATTATCCCAATTTTTAATACGTATAATTCTAAATTTAATTTACAATTCTATTTGTATCTAATTTAAAAAACGAAATGAGTTTGCAAAATTTCTAGATCAATGATGTCAGAGAGTGTTGTATCATATGCCCTTAAAAATCGTGTCAATTTCCACAAAACTGGAAAATTTGTTCATGACATAAAAAGACAATTTTTTTCTAAATGGTCAAGATTTCTTTAAATAGAATATAAATACTCAGTGTAAATATATATGTATGTTATACCATTTAAGTGGAAAAAAAGTGTAATGCAATGCCAACAGTATTTTTAAGAATTGCTTAGTTTTAATTATTCGATCCCCGGAAAACAAGTATTAAATTTTTTTCCTTTCCGCTAAAATTGCAGAAAAAAACGAATTCTTTTGTTTCATATATAAAAAAGACAGACTTCTGAAATATTATCTTTGTCCACAATAATACAAACAAATAATTTATATGATTTATAAGCAAATTCGTCAAACCAAATTCGAATTTTTATTCGACTAAATAAAACTTTTGGTTTTTTTTTCTAAAAAACCCAAATATTTTCCAAATGCTATTAGTCCATATATTTCTCTTTTGTGGAACTATGTTATAACCACATGAACATCACTCAGCAACGAATGCGTGACAATTGACCCAGATATTTGTCAACTCTAAATTGTTCAGAAGGATAAAAGATGTTTTTACAAGAAAAATTGTGTCAGAATATTTTAAAGTGACTGGCGTGTGAGATAGCAGCGCATATATACGCGAATGAATGACAGTAACAAAACAATTATCTCTATATGCGACTATATACGAGAGGAAATTTCCAAGTCTCTGACACAACCCTTCAGTGAATTTAGAGTTTAGAGTGTAAACCTAGGAGGCAATGTAAGTTATTCATAGCAACATTTCCAGACCCCTGCCTGGGGTCATCCACGATCTAATTGTAAACGGCACGTACCGCCACGCGGTTATAAACTCTTCGATTTCTAAAACAATTTCAACGCTCAATTTCCCTTTAAATTGAAATTTCACGCTTTATTTGCTTTTAAATAACTTTTTCTTAAGTCTTGTTTCTCTTTTGCCTTTTCAAATTTATAGAATTTTATTTCCAATTCTCAGACGGCAGAAAAATGCTATTCTACTTGTTTATCATTAACTTTACCAGAGGAAAACTGAAATGTATTATATGTCATCTGGTAAATTCGAATTCAACAATTATTTTCTTATTTTTATCCCAAACATTCAAAACCGCTCTTACGGATCTTTTTTCTTTTCTGTTTATACTCTTATTCGCGGCACTTCTCTTCTTTTGTTTTATTTTCACGATTTTTTCTCAACCCTTTTTTTACCATCTTTCCTCTCATGTTTTCTCAACATCTGTATACACTAATTATTTTTTATGGCGTATTTCTTCAAGCAATAATTAAGAATCTCTTTTTGTTTCATGTACTAGAACATCATCGTCTGCAAACGACAACGTATCAAGGAAGAATTATTTTTATTACACTCAAAAAAATTCTTAGTAAATTTGACTACTTTTTAACTACTCTTCTTATAGTTCAATAAGTCCCCAAAGATATTAAAAAACGTATGTTGTTAACCATCAAAAAGTAGTTAAAATAATTAAGAATGTTGTTGATGCAACAAGATTTTGTAGTTATTTTTAAAATTTAACTACTTTTTTGTAGTTGCTTCAATTCTAAATTTTTAACTACATAAGAAGTAGTTAAATTTACTATACAAACAGTATTAGATTAAATAAAAAGTAATTAACTTAACTACTTTTCACTCTACTACCCAATAGTATAGTTGAATTTCTCCAACAAATTTTTTTTAGTGTATAACATCGCCGCACTTTTACTAATCTTATAGACTCTCTTGATACCGTGAAAAACTCCTATTCTACAATATTTTACAAAACCTTTTTCAAAAATTTACTCCGAACCATGATTAAAAATAAAAGTAATATAATGATAATTGTGAGTAAATCTGCAGTGAATGGTAGTAATGCTGTTGGTCCAAAATCATAATTAGAGTAATAGTAGTTTCAATGATAATTAGAAGCATTAATTATTCGTAATAGCAATAATACTTAAAGTCATAATTAGAGTGACAGTAGATACAACAATCATTAAAAGTTAATTTTTTATAATAGGAATACTAGTTCAAAATCATAGATAAAATAATGATCTTTAGTTGATGATTCTACTTTTCATTAAATGGTGCCAATTTTTGAAACAATTGCTCTTAATTATTAATCTTTTTTTTGTTCCAAACAATAGTGTCATACACTCTAAAAGAAAAGTGCAAAATTAGGAGCTGATTTCAGTTATTAAAATAGAACAAAAGGACGATTTTGTACCAAGTTCGGCACTAATCAACCCATTTTTTACCGCCACTACAAATCCGTAAAAATCCCTAAAGGACAATATTCACAAAAAGTCATAAGCAATTTGTTTCGCGATAAATGTTTTAATTTCTCCCTTCTATTCTATATACTCAAGGGACATTATTATAATTTATCTCCAATACTTGTTTATTTTTTCTATACAGATAAATTCACGATTTATCGAATAATAAAATATTCAAATATAGCAGAGGAGAAATAAGGTTTAATGTCACAGGAAAATTGTACTTGGCGCTATTTATCTGGATTATTAGTTTTACTTTGGCATTTGCTTCGTATTCTCAGAGTCCCTTGTGCTCATAAAAGAGAAATATAAGAAACATCTATAAGAAAATTTCCTCTTCTATAAAAAAAAATTAATGTTGCACGTCAACGATTTCGGGTAACAAACAATTAGAACAATTGAATTTTATAGTTTCACCTCAGTTCTTTTGCGAAAAGGGGGAGAAAAACCATTGACGTCTAATTACTCGAGCATCACTAAAGATAAATATCGGTCCACTGTTAAATTATGCTAACTTGATGTTGTTTCGGTTTTACTTTGTTCACTTCTAACAAGTTTGTACCCGTCTAAACAGGTTAGTTTATGTTTCACCTTGAGAAGTTCGCACACACACAAACACACTTACAAAACTGAAACGATACTTTCCTCTACTTCTCCCACCCTTGTATTCTATTCCCATTTCGTCTATCATCCCCCAACAGTAACCGTTCCATTCACCACAGGGAATACCACTTAGCTATCGAATTTCTCCATCTCCTTCTGCTCCGATTGCTGTTAACAAAATAATTTATAACACCCCTCGACAATTTTAATCGTTTCCTTAAAATTCTGATAAAATTTCATTATTTATTTTATGTTCTGTCGCACGTAGCCTTGAATATCCCCAATCTTCTGTTATACCCTCTAGGGGAAGACCATCTTTAAAGTTTACAAACACCGCTAGCAACTTCTCTTTTCCTCTTCCTTCCTAGATTAAACATATAAAGTTTAATCTCCCAGTATAAAGAATTTCATTCATTTTTTAAATTTCCCAAATCTGGCTAAGTAAAGCGTTTCTCCGTTTCTAGGTCAAATCGGAAAACTTTGATCCCTGAAGTTGGCGTCGACTTCTTTTAACATTTTTAACCTGAAACCTTCGATAAAATTATTTACTCTCTTCGATTTCGTAAATAAAATAATTTTTGACGCTTCAGGGACCTGAAAATTTCTATACATTTGATTTTTTCTTGGAAAACTTGAAATTAGAGTTAACACTATAACTAATTTTAAGTTGTATTTGTGTTTTTAGAGGACCTTTTGTAAACGACCCAGATTTTAATATTTGGGTCTTCTTTAATACTTTTACTCCATTAGGATAATCTTTAGCATGTAATAGTATAACTTTTAGTAAAAATAGTGTAATTTTTTAATATAATAGCGTCATTTCTACTACAATAGAGCCATTTTTAAAACACACTAGTGTAATTAAATAATGATTAATAACAGGACAAAAAAAAATCTCCATGTATAAATTGCGATAATTTCTATTCAGCAGAAAGTGAACAGCGAAATCGACAATCAATATTGACGAGGAGAAATTTATTATAAAATTACCGAGTGATTGATAATAATAGGAAGATTTCTCACTCGCACTGAGACCAATAAATTGATTTGTTTACAACTTTAAATTTACCGTTAAAGCAAAAGAGATCAATATATTAAAGAGATTCGCTCAAATGTAACTGATTGGCAATAAATCTTTACGTCAACAACAATAATAAATAGTGGAGCCGCATGTAAATATTTATAATAACAAAAAGTATATACAATATTAATATAAGAATTAGAATAAAAAAATCAATAATAGTAATAATAATAGAAACAACAATAATAATAAACTTTATTTCATAGCCTAATTTAGGAAAATAAAACTAACACAATAAGAACTAAAAGCTTCTTTTAGAATGAAATATAATAATTAAAGAATTTAGCAATCACAATCAAAATTATTACCATAATATTATGCTTCCTTAAGAAAAACTAAACCCAGCGAAAAGTTAAATTTAAAGAAAAAACCGCAATAGAAAAAATATTATCATTACTTTCGTCATTCTTCGAATCGAATAACGAAATTCCGATTCAAATGGTCTTTTCGTTGAAGAATTTGTCACTAAATTAGGCATACGAAATTTGCATAATCCAGGTATAAAAGTTGTTACAGAAATGTATAACAAAAATTTAAATGAAGCGTAAAGAGAATGTCCCATTTCCAAGAAATTTAATTTCATAATTTTTTTCCATAAAATCCTAAACTGTAGGTACTTTAACGGAGGTCACATTATCTATGCGAGTAAAAGACAGTAGCTCCTAGAATTTTAAATTTCGTACTTTGAAAACCGTTCAGATAAATCTCTCAATACAAATAGTTATTTATTATTATAATTTATTATTATTATTTATTATTCTTCTTATTCATTATTCTCCTTATTTATTATTATTTACAACATGGTAAATCATACTTTTGTAAACTTTACATTTCTTGTAACAATGTTGATCCTTGTGTTAATGACTACAATCACCTTTTCTAAATAAAACTAAGAATAAAATTTTTGTAGAGCCGTTAAATTTTTGTTAAGAAACAAAGTGTGGACAAATATGTATAAAAGACTGTGTCATCAACAGTAAAAATTTATTTTTGCAAATGCTCTCTGCTATATAAGAGTTTTAAGAAGACTTATACAAACCACAGGCGGGAGACCAACGGTCATAAAAAGCAGCAATTGATGTCAAACTCAAACTGCACACTGCACACACTGTTTATGGTGATTTTGGCAGCTGGTCAACGACCCAAACAGTAAACTCTCAACTACACTCGTCTCATCTTTTATTGTATTCCCCATCTCTTTAAATTTAAACCTACGCAGTTTCTTCTTTCAAATTCTCTTTTATATTTTCCAAAACATTTCCCCGCACCATGCCCAATTATAATGATTTACATTTTTTTTTTATAGTGAAATCGATGATAAAATTTAACTGAGAAATTTTCGACTTTATTTCACCTCTATACATGTTTAGAATATATCGGAATATATCGGAATATATTTAGAATTTTATTTAAGAATATAATTGCAAGAACTTGTTATTCTAAAACGACGATAAATATTTAACATAAATATTTCCTCTCCGTATTATAAAACATGTAGGAATAGTTGAATAAGAATGTTTATGCTTCATTTGAGAAATTATTGTTTGCGAAAGTATTGCATAAAAGCCTTATTAAAATGTCCGTTTGTCAAATGTAAAATGCTATTATAGTTCAATTGATTCATTCGAGAGTTGAAATTCCGGATTTTATAATACAGCAACAACTGCCCACATTAATTTCCTTATTCAGACAATTGTTTGCAATGCCAAACGCCAAAGTTTAATTAATAATCCAGATAAATAGTGCCAAGTACAATTTTCCTGCGGCATTAAACCTTATTTCTCCTCTGCGCAATATTTGGAATTATTTTATTATTCTATAAATCGTGAATTTATTTGTAGGAAAAGTAAACAGCTATTGGAGATGAATTATGATAATGTCCCTTGAGTATATAGAAGAAAGGGGAAAAATTAAAACATTTATCGCGAAACAAATGGCTTATGACTTTTTGCGAATGTTGGCATTTAGGATTTTTACGGATTTGTAGTGGCGGTAAAAAATGGGTTGATTAGTGCCGAACTTGGTACAAAATCGTCCTTCTGTTCTATTTTAATAACTGAAATCAGCTCCTAATTTTGCACTTTTCTTTTAGAGTGTATGACACTATTGTTTGGAACAAAAAAGAATTGAGAATTAAGAGCAACTGTTTAAAAAATTATCACCGTATAATGAAAAGTATCATCCTTAACTAAGATCATTATTATATGATTTTGAACTACTATTGCTTATAAAGAAGTGAAATTTTCTAAAAATTGAAACTTACTTTACTGCAACCTTCAGAATCTTCAGTCTAAAGATCATGAAACCACCGACATTTAAAGATTTCTTTCAAGTTTCAACAGCTTCGGAACTAAAGATTCAGAAGTTCGCAGTCAAGTGAATTTCAACTTTCAGAAAATTTTTAATACACTGCGGCTTAATTTTTTCTTTTTAAAAACTTTGCAGACTTCAAGTTCACAACTTGCTTATAATTGTTATTGAAACCATCATTACTTTATTCCTATCTACAACTCTGAATAATCATTACTATATTTTTTCCGAAGAAATAGCACTTCTGCTTTCAATGATAATATCACGATAATAGTTTACTATTTGAAAGAACTATTTCTTTGAAATAGTGAACCATCATGCCTAATGGTGCACATTATCTATACAATATATTTTTATCCAACAGAAAAGCAAAGCAACATATATATGAATGTTGAAATTAAGAGCTACACTCAAGTGTATTTTTAATAAGATAGAACCTTCAAGTGTTTTACTTTGGCGTTCGAGTATGAAGGACGTTAAGGAAGATAACGGAAATGCTGAAATTGCACTCTCCTAATGTGAAAAGAAACAGAAGTGTATTATAAAATATTGTGTGTCTCAAGAATTATTGCACCACAAGCCAACAGTAAAACGATTCTCAATTGATTAATAAATCACAATTAGAAAGTGTTGCTTATCCTCTCTTGATTTATAAATGTGGATCATTTTCATTTCTAATTTTCATCAATAAAGACTATATACTATGTATAATGTGCTATAAATCTCTATTAAATCATTATATTGTCACTTTAATCTTTAATAATCAAATTACTACAGTTAATGTCCTTCACGAGTTGAAGACTTTCATGAGGCAGAGATTTTTTTTCGTAGAGAAATTTAATAAAGTGGAATAGAAATCTTTGTGTATAGAAAAAGTGGATTAAAAATTCAGTGAAGAGTGTTGGAAACTGTACAGTTGTGTACTGTAATCAGTCGAATAAACAATACAGTAAAAGTAGAGTAAACAGTACAGCAAAAATACAGAAAACAGTAAACAGAACAGTAAACAAGACTGTAAACAGAATAGTAAACAACAGTAAACAGAATAGTAAACAAAACAGTAAACAGAATAGTAAACAAAACAGTAAACAGAATAGTAATCAAAACAGTAAACAGAATTGTAAATTAGTAAACAGAATAGTAAACAGTATAGAAAGGAGTAGTAAAAAGCATTGTAACCAGTACAGGAAACAATAAAATAAACAGCAATAAACAGAACAGGAAACAGAGCAGTAAATATAGTATTTTAATTAAAGAAAAATAAATTCCAGGTGAAAATTAAAAAAAAGTTGAAGGACGCAAAAGGAGAAGAAATAACTTTGAATGTGCAAAATTATCGTTTAATTAAATTTTCCAATGACCTTGCACTCTCGGCGGGAAATTATCTCTTATCGGGTTTCTGTCAGCAATTTCCGGTTTTCTTGTGGTCGTAGGTGTAAACTATCGACAATCGCCAACTAGCGCCTAGAAAACTAGACATAACACACAAGAGTAGCAAATGAATACAAGTTTGCGGATATAACTTTGCGTAGGAGTCATGGGCCTCAAGAAAAAGGTTCATTCATTCATCCTTTTGGCTTTCATTCATTCATTCATTCAGATAGAGGAGAAAAAGAGGCAGAACGAAAAGATGATGATGTTGCTGCTGCTGCTGATGATGACGATGAAGAAAATAATTATTTCACTAATAGAAAATTTACAAATAAAATAAAAATAGTAAAACTAGAATAAAAGTAATACAAATAAAAATAATGCCCCTAAAATAAAAGTAAAACAAAAATACAGGCCTCGGATATTATGACTTTTTCGACTTTTTTTCAACTATTTTCAAATAATGCAACTTTTATCGCCTTTTATTTAAAAAATTGCGACTTTTTCGACTTTTCTTCCAATTTTTGCGCCAAAATACAATATTTTTGGTATAAAATGAAACTTATTTTGATTTTTATACCGTGCAAAGTATAACTTATTATAGACAAACTTTTGGATGTTTATTTTTCAATCAGTTTTCTAATTAAATATTTCAAAATATTATAATTAAAAAGATTTCCAATAATAAAAATTCTGTAAAATTTAATTAAAACTAAATCATTTTTTCAAGTGTTTTATTCAAATTTTTGAAAATTAACTTTTAAAGAATTTTAAATGAAAATTTTTGAAATAATATAATTAGATTATCAAAAATTATAATAAATAATCTTCAAGTGTAGATTCAATAAAAAGGAAAATTAATGAAAAATAGGTTTTAAAAATAATATTAAAATAGTTAAGAAAAAAATAATTCTCTGAATTATTACGTTCTACTTTTTTTAAATTCAATTATTTTCAATATTTCCGAAAATTAAAATTCATACACAAAATAATAAAAAATTAAAATTGTTTAAAATTATTTTCAACATTTTGGGAAAAATAATCATGTATTTCAAATTTTCAATTAAAATTCTTTAGAAAACAATTTTGTTTACAATTTTGTTTTAAATTATACAAAAATTCTTCAATTATTTTTTAAAACCTATACATTACAATATTTATAAAAAATTAATTCTTACAATTGTTTTATTACAATTTTTAAAGATTCAATTACCTTCGAATTAAGTAAAGTAGAAAATATTTTTTAAATTTACTACTTTAGAGTTTTTCAGAAATAATTTATTTATAATTGCAATTTTTTGAAAAATTTTATTTATTTTTTTATATTTTTAAAAAACTTAATTATTTTTCAAAAGATTTTGACAAATTTTGAATTATTTTCTATAAATGTTTTACTAAATTTAAATTAGTTTTGAAAAAATTTGACCAAATTTCAGTTTTTTAGATATTTTTTAATTGTATTTAATTGTAAAATTTTTTGTATTTTTAATAAATTATTTAGAAATATTTTTTTATTAAAACTTTTTGAAAATATTCTTTAATATCTTTAAATAGAAAAATGTAAGGTTTAAATTATTGAATTTTTTATACAGCACTACTTTCTAGTTTTTCAGAAATAATTTATTTATAATTAAAATTCTTTGAAAAATGTTATTAATTTTTTTATATTTTTAAAAAACTCATTTATTTTTCGTAAGATTTTGACTAATTTTGAATTATTTTTTAAATGTTTTACTAAATTTAAATCAGCTTTGAAAAGATTTGATCAAATTTCAATTTTTTAGACATTTTTTAATTGTATTTAATTGTAAAACTTTTTATTATATTTTCAATAAATTATTTAGAAATATTTCTTTGCTAAAACTTTTTGAAAATGTTCTACCTTAATTAATATCTCTAAATAGAAAAATATAAGGTTTAGATTAATATAAAAATTTGATTTTTTCTACAACACTACTTTATAATTTTTCAGAAATAATTTATTTATAATTAAAAATTGTTTGAAAAATTTGATTAATTTTTTTTATATTTTTAAAAAACTTAATTATTTTTCGTATGATTTTGACTAATTTTGAATTATTTTTTAAATGCTTCACTAAATTTAAATCAACTTTGTAAAGATTTGACCAAATATCAATTTTTTTGACATTTTTTAATTATATTTAATTGTAAAACTTTTTGTACTTTCAATAAATCATTTAGAAATATTTTTAAAAAGTTAATTTTTACGAATTTCTTTATTAAAATTTTTAAAAATGTTCTCCCTTAATTAATATCTTTAAATAGGAAAATTAACGGTCTAAATTATTATAAAAAATTTAATTTTTTTTATTTAAATAATTGAATTTTAGAAGAAATTGCAAAAAATGATTAAAAATTCATATAGATGATTGATTTAGAAATTAAGTTTACTTAAAAATTGTAGAAAGTAACTAAATTTCTAAAAGGGTTATAGTTTTAATTTTTATAAATTATTAAATTTTAAAAGTTGAAATTTTAAAAACTTTGTTTCTTGTGAATAAAGAAGTAAGAAGTGTTTAAATATTTAATTAGCAAAATTATACAAGTTTTGATTAATTTGAATTTTTGTGACTGCACTGAATTAAATAATCGACTTTTTATCTATTTTTAATCGACTAAAGCGACTTTTTTTTCGTTAAAGTCTTTCCGAGGCCTGAAAATAAATAGAAATAAATAAATACAAATAAAGAATCAAGAGGAATTTGGCAAACAAAATTTACATACACACAATTTAAAAGGTCTTACAGGAAATTTGTATCTCCCTTCCTGTTTATTTTCTCTCGCAAAGACTTTCATTCTCTCTCAACACAAACACACACAAACAAAATTTCTAACTTTTGATATGTGATAATTACACTCTATACAAAACGTTTTTGTTAATTATCACTGAAGAATATATGCAGAAAAGATCTTTTCTAATTCACACACACACACACACACAATTTAGAGTAAATATTCTCTATTCAAATTCTATTCTATTCAAAACATAATATACCGAAAAAAATACAAAATAAATCCAAAATTGGAGAGAAAACAAGAACAAGATTCAGGAATTTAAGGAAATTCCCCATTGTCTAAATTTATACGCATTAGACGAATTAGACGCTTGAAAAATTTATCGTAACTCTCGCATTTTAATTGCTCGATAATTAGGAGAGGTAATTAACTTGAAAATGTAATTATAATACCCGAGCCATTGAGCGAATATTTCAATTGAACTAACACTATTATATTATATAAAAAAAAAATTTTATTCAAAGAGATAGAAAAATGAGAAGCGTTTTTTTTTCTCTACCTCTAAAAGAAACGCGACAATTTTCTCCTCGTGTAGAATATATAATAATGACAGAGAGAGAGAGAGAGAGGAAAAAATTGATCTCACTTCCAAAGGGGAAATTATTCAATATTCTTTTATTTCTTTTCCGGTATTATATTAATTCTCTTTTCACTTTTCATTTTTTCTGCCTCATTAACGAATTTCTTTCTGTTCATTTGTTACTGAAACTGAAACCATTCTCTCATTTTACGGCATTTTTTTTAAGGACGCACAAATAATAACGGGACTCTCACTATACTTTTGACCTGAATTTCCAGATTATTTTTGCCTTCGATCTGAAATTTTTATTTCGAAATTTTAAGTTTACGTTTCGAAATTTTAGTTAATCAGTTTGCAGGTGATGCAATGGGGAATCTCAAAAATATAGGTCAGAAGGTAAAACATAGTTTTAAACTTTGGGTCAACAGAAAAACAAAGGCTTCAAGTTTAGGTCAATGGGTAAACAAAGTCTTAAACTTTCGGCCAATAGGAAAACATAGCCTTAAAGTTTAGGTCAAATGGAAAAGAACCTTAAAATTTAGAGCGGAACGTAAACCTAAAACTTATACTTTTGGTTAACAGGTAAACTCTTAAAAATTAGGTCGATAGGTTAAACTTTCGGTCAAGAGGTAAACATAGCCTTAAAAATTAAAATTTAGATAATCAAATTTTTTATAAACGTTATACTAAGTGAATATAAATTTCTGTTATTTATTTTTATAACAATTTAATTTCTTATTCTTTAAAAAGTAATTACTTATTAAAAAAATTAACATAAACAAACGCTCTCTTTTTTTATAAACATAAATTACTGTTTATAAATTATTAAATTCAACGAGTTAACTTTATTATTTTACATTAATTTATATAATATAAAGAGAAGATAGTAAACAAACAAGATAAGAAAAAGAAATGTCTAATATTTCAAGAGTGAAAACCGCAATTCTCCGAATGACAGATACTTTTTTGCTCATCAAAGATAATCAGTTTTTTTGCCTATATGAAACTTTCACAATCACGATCGAATTATAATGGTTCATTGTCTCTCTTTGCGACTAACGTTCTACTCTAATAATCTCAAACTTTTTTTCCTACATTAGAAACACTTATACAATTTGTTTGTGAAAAAAACAAGTTTTATTAATTCATAGTGAAAAATGTAATACTAAATAACAAAAATTATATTATAATTATTATTTTTTAAAAAATAATAATACTCTTTCTCTCTCTCTCATTTTAGAGAAGTTATACAAATGTTTTCAGCAGAAATTTAATTATATTCAACAATTTTTTTTAAATTTTCCACCAAATTTTCAATTATCTTTAAAAGTAGCAAAATTGTTCTTCAAAATTCAATGATTTTCATAAATAGTAAAAATTTCATAGAAATTCAACTATTTACAGATTTAAAAAAAATTCTTTTGAATAATTCAATTATTTTCATAAATAATAAATTTTTTCACCGAATATTCTATTATTCTTATGAATGTCCACAATGTTAATCAACGAAAAAAGATTTTTTTACTAAGTAAATTATTAATAAATAACGCAGCGATATTTTTAATAAAATAAAGTAATTCTCTTGAGAAATTTTATTAAAATAGTACCTACATATAGATATTGAAAATATTAAAACTTCAGATTCAGTGGAGGATTTCATTATATTATTTGCGAAATGTAATTGAATCATTACAAAAAATTTTTGAAAATAATTACGTTTTTCGAGGAATTCCTTTAAAATTGTTTAAAATTGTACTAAAAATTATTTAATTTCTAGAAAAATTATTTATTAATCATGAAAAATATAAGAATTCTTATAATGAATTTTATTATACTTTTTTATAAATAATTGAATTATTGCGAAGGATTTTATTAAAATTTTTGTAAATAATTAAATTTTTCTTTAAATTTTATGGAATTTTAAATTATTTTGGCACAATAGCTTCATGTTTTATAATAATAATAATTTTAAAAGTTATTTTTATTATGATCAAGTATTTATATAAAAAAGAAGTTATATTTATGTTTTTGAATAACTTTACAATTAAAGAAATTCGCAAATAAATGTAATAGAACAGTTTGTTGAGTATTTATAATAATTTTGAGAGTGAATCAAAATATTCTTAAGGGCCCAGGAAAATTTTAAAATTTTGCCTAAGAATAAAAAAATAAAAACTAATTTTTTGTAGCAACCCTGAATTATAGTAATAAAATGACTAATTAATAATTAGTATTATGTTAATTAGTACTAATTGATAATTAATTATGAATTCACTTTGAATTTGAGCAAAGGATGTCCAACAAAATCGTTTTCAATTAGTTCCAGAATATTGTAAAAAAAAAATACAAAATGAAATTATAAAACAATTTTTTAAGGATTATCTGTAATAAAATTTAAAATCTCGAGTAGCATTCCGACAATAAAGGTTTCACTGTATTTATAATCTCGGTTTAAGAAATAGTGCGTTTCGAGGATATTTTATAACATAAAAAATGGTCATTATATTGAGACGTTTATAAAACTAGTTGTACGAGGTGAAAAAAATATCAAAAAGTATTATTTATTCACTACTTGACTCAAATAAAAATTCACTTTAAGTACAAATATTTATTGGATAGCAATAATATCATAATAAATCGTGAGGTATTAAAAAGTGTTGCAGATTAAGTCAAAACCAAAAAAGATTAAAATAATCAATTTTGGTGTTATTTTTTTACAATGAATAAAATTTTAGTTTGTTAAATTTTTTTATAAGTGTAAAAAATGAAGATATTTCTTCATAGAAAGATATTACTTTTAATTTTATAATAATTAAAGATGACTAAGTAATAAAATCATTATTTTATATTATAAGAATATTATACTTCTTCAATATTATTTTCATTATTTGAATTCAATCATTATTTTCAAAAATTTTTAACTACAATTTTACTTTATGTCTACACTGAAAAAAAAATTTATTTGATTCAAATAACCGATTATTTGTCTATAATCAAATAAATATTTACTTGAATCAAATAATTTTTATTTGAATCAATTAATTAGTATTTACTTCAAATACTGAAATATTTTATTCAAATACAATCTATTTGATTCAAATAAAAGTTATTTAATTCAAGTAAATATTTATTTGATTATAGACAAATAATCGGTTATTTGAATCAAATAACTTTTTTTTCAGTGAATTATTCTTAATAATAATTAATTCATCAATTTCACGAAACTTCAATTATTCCTAAATTCTTTAATTAAATGCATATTAGAAAATAAAAACTTCAAATAATATTAAAAAGATTCAATTAAACTTTTTCAAAAATATTAATTTCCAAATTTAATTATTTCCAAAAATTTCACTCTATATTTCTTTCAATATTCAATTATAATCTAAAATTTTAACCAAAATTCATTTTTATAAAATGAAAATCAATTTTTATTACAAAATTCTACAAGAATTTAATTATTTAAATGCAAAAGTAAATAATTTATTGCATAATTGAATGTTTCTCAAAATCCAATTCTCGTAAAGAATTTTAGTAACAAATTTTTTAATAATTCAATTCTTTTGTCGAATTTTATTAAAACTTGCATGAACATAATTACTTTTTTCAAGAAAATTCAATTATAATTGTATGAAAAATAATTGAAACGCTGCGATGAGTTTTATAAGAATTTTCAAATTTATTCGTTTACAATTCAATTTTACAAAATTTAAATTATTCGAAAATTCAGCAGTTAAATATCTATTGAAAAATAAAAACTTGAAATAATTTCAATAAAAATTCTATTAAATTTAAAAAAAATAATTCTGCAGAATTTTTTGTCAAAAATACGAAAAATTAAAAATTTCAATGATTTTAGTTTGAAACTTTTTCAAAATTTAATTATTTCTAAAAATCCACGTTATAATGCTTTTAATATTTAAGTATAATCTAAAATTTTAACTGAAATTTATTTTTAAATCCATTTTTATTGGTAAATTCTATTGAGAAATCAATTATTTAAATACAAAAATAAATTATTTATGAATTTCATGTTTCTTGAAGTTAAATTCTCATAAAAAATGTTATCAACAAATTTTTTAAATCATTAAATTCTTTAGACGAATTTTAATAAGATTTTTAAGAATAATTACATTTTTCGAGGCATTTGATTAAAATTGCATTGAAAAAAATTGAAATTCTGCAATGAGTTTTATTATTTATGAAAATAATTAAATTCCTAAAAGAATTTTATTATTTATAAAAATAATAATTGAATCCCTGTAGAGATGTTACTATTTATGAAAATAATTGTATTATTGCGAAGAAATTTATAAAAAAAAAGTTGTAATTAATTGAATTTCTGTAAAAAAATGTATTAATTATGAAAATAATTGAATGTTTCCGTAGAATAGTATTCAAATTTTTTTTAATAATGAAATTCTTTTGGAAAATTTTATTGAAATAGTAGATATTGAAAATTATGGAAATTTAGATAACTTTTGAAAATAATTGAAATTTTGCCAAGAATTTGATTAAATTTTTGTAAAATAATTGAATATCAGAGAAGAATTTTATTATTTATAAAGAAAATTGAAATTTTGACGAGAATTTTAAAAAATTTTTGAACACAACTGAATTTAGTAACTATATTAATAAGTTAGTTACGTCGGTGAAGTTTGCAACGTTTATGATCAACGATTGAAAGAAAAAAATTTATTTTCCTACCAAAAAATGACATTTTTTGTTTATAAATATATTTTTTTTGTGAATCATTATTTAAAAAAATAATTTTACTATTTTTCTTTACCAAAATTTGCTTAAAAAAATAATTTTTTTCTGAAATCGTTGATTATAAACGTTGTGAACTTCACCAACGTAGTTAGTTAGTAACTAAGTTTGTGACTAACTTACAATTTCTCCCTGAACTTTCTCCCTGAAGTTAAATTCGTCGAATTTTTATAAATCGTTGGCTTTGGTGTTTTTTAAAATAAAATTTCATTCATACTTCAAAATAACACCAAAATAGATTATTTTAATCCTTTTTGGTGTTAATTTAATCCTAGAAGGATTTAACTGTTGCAGATTATTTTAATTCATTCTGGTGTTATTTTAACACCTCAAGTTTTACTGCGTTAATCAATCATTTGGTACAAATTAATTTACTTTTTCAGTGTGTATATAGTGTGATTGTCATTTGTAAAAAAAAATTGCTTAAGTGAACCTTACTCGAGGATATTTCACGTATTCGAATCATTCACGTAGGTCGAGGAGAATAAAGCAATGGAGTCTAAGGACATCAGGTAAACCGGTATAAGGAAAATGTCACGATCGAATATATACGCTCTATCAGAGAGTGCAACTCGCTCACACAATCATAATTTCACCGCAGAAAATTTTATAAGATTCCACTTATATGTCGCTATACATACAGGCAGCATCTCTTATATTCAAATAAGATTTCTAAACAAGATTCGAAACCGAGTTATTAAAATGGAAATAGCAAAAAAAAACTGATAAGCAGGTCTAGTAAATTTACCTATAAATTTTTTTTTATTAGATCATATAATTTTATATGCTTTTTAATGTTTTTATTATTTCAAAGGAAAAAGGAAAAATTTCAGATTTCTTTACGGGAAGAAATATATATGGAGTAACTTTTACTATTTTATAAAGTGAAGATCTTATAAACTTTCTGCGCATTTTTACATTCTCATTTCTTTATATTTTTGACTTGATTTCAATAGTAATTATTTTCATCTCCAGAAATTATTTACTTGATCGAAATTTATTTTATTTGCTTTTGTAAAAAATATAATGTTAAATAATATTTTGTAGAAGTATGTCAACATTTTTCTGATTAAATTTTATTATTATCCGTGTTGCGCAGTTTTATTAGTTTTAAAAAAAAGCGAACAAAAAACACGCGAGCTTTAGCACGCGTTAAGTCTCTTTTTTCAAAAAATAAAAAGCACATTGTTTCGGCATAAAGAGAAAAAAAGATGAGTTCTTTATACACACACACGTATATAGAAGACAAATAATAATATTGCGCACATACACGAATTTCACAACTTTTTTTTTTGACATAACAAAGAAAACTGTTTTTAACACCTGTCACAGGAAATCGAAATGGTTCACGGTTCGATGCATTTTTAGTTTGACTCGAAATTAAACCAGTATATAATAAATGTTCAAAATTTATTTAACCGAAAATAGTATAATATTCAAGGGAAATACTGAAATAATTACGAAAAAAAGGCTATGTCACACGCAACTTATAACAATATAAAAAGCAACAAAATAGTTCAAACTATTCGCCTGCAAAAGCAACAGTGCGTAAATGCACCTTTTTTTATCGAAATTTACATTTTATCTTTCAACAGCTGCTGTTGCTCTGCGTTGCTGCTACAATTTCTGTATTTTATGACACAATTTAAACTCAAAGGAAACTGAATTCATTTATATTTTAAAATGGTTCATAAATTTCAAATTTATTTTCAACTTCATTTAATTATATCCATAGACTTTTGAATTTTCGTTTCTTTTTTATATAATATTATTCAATTTTTTTTTATTTCGCTATACGGAAATACAATAATAAAATTAAATTCTTCTATTTGTATATAATATTTAAATTTCCTTTTTTTTATTATTTGTACTTTCTTTCTTTATTATTTTCTTCATCGTCATCGCATCATTATCGAATGACTAAATTTCTGTATTTGTATATGTGTGTGTGTGTGTAATATAATTGTAAAAGGTTAATTTTATCTGTTGCTATTGCATTGTATAAAGAATAGGAGGAAATTAAGCAATTATTATATTGGAAAGTGATATCGAAATTGAAACTCTTTCAGGGTTTTCTATTATCTATAGAGAGAAAATATTATTCAAAAACTTATTTCAAGGTTTTAAAAAAGTCTCAAATTTCCGAAAATGCAAGTAGAATGTTAAAAGTCTCATTTTGTTTTCTAATTTTGTCATTTTGAAACTATTCATTCTTTTAAGTGTATATTTTGAGTTTATTGTAAAAAAATTTATTTTAATGATTTTATTAACTATTTTAAAATAAATAATTTCAGAAGTTATATAAAAGACGCAGCATTATTAACTGGTAATAAATTTAACCTTGAATTTAGAACAATAGAAGTCACAATTGGGTGTGTGTCTTAAGTGTTAAATTATTTAAAGAAAAACGCCGTAGATTATAATAATGATTAGTCGTAAAAAATTAATGTTTCAATTTTTTCTACGTCTAACCTTTCAGAAATTAATATTTAATATTCTTAACATTCAAAATATTTTGTAGTCTCAGGGTGTCTACTATTTTCATTCAACAAAATTCCCGGTTTTCCCCGGTTATGGCCTAATTTTTTCCCGCGGCTATCTTTTCTTATATAATTTAAATTTAAATTTAATTTCGAACATAAATAAATAACAATTGTAATTGAAAATTTGGAAAATAATTTTTTCAATTTTTTAAAAATAATCTTGTCTTCCTATAATTATAATTAGAAATTTTCTTTTTCAAGTTTATTACAATTCTATTGATAATAATTGAATTTCTGCAAAGAATTGTACAATTTATAAAAATAATTGAAATCTTTCCAAAGAATGATATTATTTATGAAAATAATTTAATTCCTGAGAAGAATTTTATTACAATTTAAAAAAAAAGCAGTGATAATTAATTATTTACTTAATAAGTAATAAACATTAAATTTGCTCAAGAAATGATAAATATAATTTATTTGAACATTCAGAAATTTGAAATTATAAAAATTTAAAAGAAGTTCAATAAATATAACTATTGAATAATAATAGAAGAATATAATTTTTAGAAGCAAAAAATTGATTTAAAACTTTAAGAGGGACTTTATATTTTAAAAATAAAATTATAATTACGGTCACTAACTTTCCTTGATCATTTTCGAAAAATTAAAATTCCTTCAAAGAATTAAATTATTTCAAAAAGAAATGTAAAAAAATTTAAATTATTTCAAAAATTTTTAGAAAAATTATTTTAGAAAAATTAAATTATCTTGAAACAATGGAATTGAAAAATTTCAACAATTTAATTTTTCAGAATTTAAAAAAAAATTGGGAGAATTCAATTTTAATAAAAAATTTGAAGTCCATTTCGTTTTTTTTAAATTGACAAATAAAAATTTTAATTATTAATTTTCGCACGAAAAAACATGAATTCATTAAAATGTGACTATAAAATCCAATTATTAATTGTTTAATTAAAATACTTTGAAAATTTTATTTGTTAAAAAGTTTCTAAAAAAATTCTTTAACAAATTCAATTACATATTTTCAGTCGAATTTCACAATATTTCTATTAATTCCATAATTTTTTAAAATTTATTTACACAATCTGTTTGAATTAATGCCCGACTTTTACTATCAAATTAATTTTTTTTAACTAATTCAAAGTTAGAGAAAAGTATAAAAATAAAAATTGAAATAAAAAGTAATTTTTTTAAAAACAAATTAAAATAATAAAACTTTTTTAATTTTGGTGAAAAAATTCCCGGTTTTGTATAAAAATCCCGGTTTTTCCCGGTTAAATTAAATTCTCGGTTAGTAGACACCCTGAGTCCGTATATAAATTCTTTTTTCTCTTTTTAATTAAATTTATCTATTTATTTATTAATAAAAAATGAAAACTACATATATTTTTTATTTGCTTTCTTGTAAGAAAGCATTTGATGTTTTTAAAATAATTTTGTAATAAAATTTTATTATCGATTCATACTAATTATAAATTTTATTTTGTATATAATTATTTCAATTTTTTATATTATATTTAATATTTATCAATAATTACAATTAGAATCACGTACATTCAAAATTTTTGTTGAAAAAAAACTCGCTAAGTTTCATTAGCTAATTAATTTTTGTGGAAATCTGCGAAAAATAATATTTTCAAATAGATCAAAAGGGATTGGGCGCACATTACTGACCCTTAGGCACGTTTAAAGTGCGTTGAAGTCTGAAGACTATAGAAAAAGAATTCACGATCGACATTAAAGATAACATTGTCACGTTTTATGTTTCATGTTGTGACACATCACGTTTAAGCAACAATAATTCCTCAACTGTAATTGCTTTTACGTGCCACCGACAAATCTTTTCCCCTCAATAATTTCCTTCCACCCAAAAAAATTCTCTATTCCACAATTTTGTGAAACAAAAAAAAAAATTAAAAATAAACACGAACCAAAAATAAATTTGCTGATTATAATCTAAAAAATCCGTTTCGTATAAAATAATCAAGAAAAAAATTCACAGCTAAAAAGAATATTAATCTTTAAATTAAATAATAATTTGGTAATACAATACAATTTACTATTATTATAACTATTAAAAAAAATAAATAAAAAAAAATTTTTTCGTTAAAATTGATATTCATTATTTTTTTTATTACTTGATATTTATTATTTTTGTCGTCAATCAATAAATTTAATTATTCTTCTATTGTACAGTTGATAAATAATATTACTGTTATAATAATAATAATAATATTTTATTAATATCTACAAATTAGGAAAAGTCTTTGTCTCAAAAAAATGATCTTAATTAAATTGTTTCATCTCCAATAATCATGTCTAATTCAATAATTAATATTTCAAACTAGAGGAAATGATTTATTTCTGAAATACCTGATTGTAGGGTAAAGAAAAAAGGAGAAACCGTCAATTAGGTCCTGGCGATAAAATAAGAAGATAAAATGTTGTTTAATATTTCCGGAATGGCTATAATACACTAAAGTCGAATGTCTTTTTAATTTTTTAAAAAAATATTCATCATATCTTCCTCGGAAAACTATTTCATGGATTTATATATTCAAACGACGAGACAGATTTAATTGATCGCTCGCGCCTCCACGTCCGGTCAATTCCCTGGCAACAGGGTATGGCAACTTGATCACGTGGTTTCTACCACTTTTTTTTTTTTTTTTTTTTAAAGGAGAAAAAAAATAACTGACCAACATCTTTAGCTTGCTTATAATATACACAAACTTTTCCATTGCTTCAACTTTTGTGTATATTATAAACTTTGTATTATAATACACAATTTTTCCCAATACCGTTATTTCTATTTTTTTAATTTCTCACATTTCAAAAGAAAATTTATTCATGCGACTGAAAATTTATTTCTATTTTATTTTTATTTTAATTGAAAATAGTTGTTGTACTTTAAATATTGGATAGAAGTGGAAGAATATTAAATCTATACGATATTTGCTTAATTTTATTTAATAAATATATTTATATCATTTCTCGAATTGGGTTATCTTGAAAGAATTTGATATACTTAGCATCCTGTTAACTGATAAATCCTAAGTATGTAATAAATATTTCATACCACTAACTGTGTACGTATAACGTTTAATTTTTAAATATTTATGAACGAAACAATTTTTCTTCTAATCTTTCATTTCATAACCGTTTTCTTTTCTCTCAACAAACTAGAATTGTTTCATCATAATATTGACAAATTCAAAGGGAATAATTCTAAATAATTAAACTTTGGCAATCTTTATTTATATACAAAAGGTTAGAAACCAAACTTTTAAAAAGACATATAATTTCTAAATCATAACCTTAAATAATTTCTCTTTACTGAATATGTAACTTTTCTTTTTTTGCAACTTTCATTCGAAGGACATCACGACTTTTCACCATATGATGTCAATTTTTCGTTCGACTTTATTTACCTATAAGAGAGAAAAGAATCAAAGGCCGCAAACAATTTACACTACTTTAAAAACAATGGGGGGAATTGACAACAAAAAAACTAATTTTTGATAAATTTTTTGCAAGTTGGCTCAAAACCGGATCCGTTTTAAAGGCCATACAGTTGTGAACAGTCCTTTCTATCTTGTCTCTGTGACGATATATTCATCCTTAAATCGTCAACATTTGACTTTTATTCACAAACAACAACATTCACATTGAATTTAATTCAGAAATTTTAATTACTTACTTGTGACAATAATTGTAGTCTCAACATTTCTCTGTGTCAAAAAACAGGGCACAGGTGCACTCATTCGCGAACCGAAACACTAACACATTCACTCACATATACACAAGTAGGAAGAGCAAGTTTTTTTTTATGTTTTTGCAAAGGACCAAGATGAGAATCAAGAAAACGACAACATTTCTCTGTAAGTGGAAAAATTTAAAGGGCTCCTTTTTTCAAGCGCGTTTCATTCAATAATTATTTACTCTCATTAGTTTCGTTTATTGACAACAATAACAAAACGGAAAAACTAAATATTAACTTCAACTTCCCTCACAATGTTGATGGAACAACTGTGGGTCTCTCTGGTTGTATTTGACATAATTCATTTGGTGACCCCACGTCAACTGAAGAGCGCACGCGCGCATTTCGAGTCCTTGACAAGGAAGTAGAGTGGGGAGATGAAAAAATTACCAAAGGTGGATAAGATAGATATCTTCTAATTTGCGCCTGAAAGATGATAATCTTCAAACACGTGCTGATTACATCTTGTATTCTACAGGGGCACTTGTATTGTTGAAATAAATAAAAATAGTAACTAGTGAGTGGTAGCAGTAATATTTAAGTTAAAAAGAAGTGATAAAATTAAAAACAATTCATTAAAACAGGATAATTCAAAAGTTGTTAATTAAGAAATTTATAAATTGTCGAAAGAGAATGGAAATAATATTGACTATTGTCAACTATTGTTGAAACGTCAAAATGGTAAACGTCACCTGTCAAATGTTACGACAAAAACATTGAATACCGAAAAGAGTGAATTTTGTGCCTATTTTAAAAAAATGGAAAACGATAATCCTGTTATATATGGTCTTGAATTTCAGGTAAGAAATAATTATGCAAAACTAATAAATTTCATTGTTTTTGAACCTTTGCTATCAACTGTAGTTTTTGAGGTTATGTTACCCAGGAAATTCTTTTTCAAATAAGAGAATATCTTTTCAAAAACATATTGCATCAAGATTCTTTTTAAATTTTTTATTTCTTCAAGAGAAAATGTAAATTCTGAGGAATTAAATTAAAGATGAAACTATTTTAGGCCAGAGCACTTTCGGCACAAACTGCCGAGACTGACGTTGTACGATTTTTGGTTGGAACTCAATCATTAAAGTTCACTAATAATCAAGTTCATTTAGTTGAACTTAATGAAGAAACGGGCAATTTAAAAACACAAGTCTATCAACATCCTATTGGTGAAATATGGTCCTTACAAGCGTCTCCCATGGATCCTGACAAACTCGTCACTTGTTACAATACTTTAAACTGTATGTATAGCAAATTTTACAAAATTACAAAATTCTATCTGACATTAAATTTAATTGTTTTATTCTTTAACAATTACTTAGTAATTATAATTTATAAAATAATATTTATTATAAAATATCTGCTAAATATTTATTAAACAATATTCGTTAAATAATAATTATTTCAACAAAATTTTGACAAAATTCCATACAAAATTTAGTTCATAAAATTGCATTTTGAATCAAATTTTCCTATACAATTCACTTATTGTCAATACAAATCTTCTTAAAAATTCAATTATTTTCACAAATAATACATTTTTTAGGGGAATTCAATTACATTAAAAAAAATGTGAATAAAATTCTTCTCAAGAAATCAATTTATTTTTAAAAAATATGATAGAATGCTGATTAAATTTGAAAAATTATTCTAAAATTGATAGAATACAATTGTTTTGGAAAATATAACATTTTTCCAAGGAATACAATTATTGTCAAAAATGTTTGTACAAATCTTCGAAACAATTCAATTATTTTCGTAAAAAATAAAATTTTTGGAAGCAATATTCAATTAAGAAATTTTAACAAACTTCTCAAAAATTAAATTTTTCACCGGATTTAAATTATTTAGAAAAAATGTTAAATAAAATTATTCACAACAAATTAATCATTTTTGCAAATAACAAAACTTGTCGCGAAATTTCGATTACTTTTTATACAATTTTCAATAAAATGCTAGAAAATTGCATCCAATTTAAACAGTTTTATTAAATTCACTGAAAGAATTCAATTATTCAAAAAAAATTTGATAAAATTTTTTATAAAAATTTCAATTTTATAATTCTCCAAAAAATTTCTACTAAAAATTAATTAAAAATTGAATTTTCTTTTTCTGACAATGATTTCTTTTCAAATAACTTAATTCTTGAAAAACTATAAGACAATTATTATTTAAAAATTATTACAACATTCTTATGACATAAAATAATAATTTTATCACTCTTTCATCTTAAATTTATGTATAAAATATAAAAGAATCGAGTCGAAGACTTTGAATGATCGATTTTTCATGTTTTATAATAATATTCTCGTAAGTTATTGAATTTTAGAAGTTTTAATTTGAAAATCGTAACTTCCTGAAAAAAATAATAGTGAATAAATATTTATTTAGAAAAAAAGTTATTGATGTTTTCAAATAATTTTACAATTAAGGACAATCGTAAATAAATGTAGCAGAACATTTTTTTGAGTATCTAATAATTTTTCTAGTGAATCAAATATGGTTCAGAGTTAGGAATTAAAATTAAAATTTGGTCTGAAAGTCTGGAGAAATGTCAGGGAAAAACAAAATAAAAATTTTGTGACAACCCTGATCCAGAAATTTTATTGAAATTTTATTATATTAATTAATAAATCAATTTATTAAAAATTACTGAATCTTAAAAAGAATTTCATTATTGTTAAAAATAATGCAATACTTGAGAAGAATTTAATTAGAATTTTAGATAATTCGAATTCTTGATATAAATTTTATTTTAAAAATTATAGAAATTCTGCTGAGAGTAAGTTTATTTTTGAAAATAATTAATATTAATTATTCTGAAACAGTTTATAACAAATTCAAAAAATTTTTTAAAATAGATGCATTTCACGTCAGAAATATTAAAATTTCCAAAGGGTACACCGATTTTCGCGAATCTTCGTTGGATTATAGTTCTATATAAGAGACTTTTTTCCCCAAATTTTGTTTAACAATTAAAAATTGTTGAAGTTACGCCATTTTTAATTTTGATATTAATTTTATAAAATTTTGACTATCTCGGAATATTGTTTATCGATTTTTATGAAATTTACACATTTTTAAGTAAAAGTAATACTTTTAAAACAAAATAAAGTTAATAAAAAATTTTAATTTTAGAATAAATACATTTTTAAACAAGTTTTTAACAATTTTTTTATTTACTACTTTTTAGAAAAATCTTATTATTAACATATTTGTATTCTTTATGTATTCACCTTTAATTTCATTGAAAAAATTGATCGGCGTACCCTTTGCAAATCGTGATACTTCTGATATGTGAAATGCATCAATATATAGATATTGAATAGAGGTACATTTTATAAATTGTATATGAAATTATTTATAAATTAAAGTTGGTATTTGAAAATAAAACACCTGCTAAATAATTTTTTTAAAAATATTTACAAAGTAATTGTTAAATAATAATATTAAGTAATAATTATTAAATAATTTTTGTGGTGGTCGAATAGAATGATATTCTTTTGAAATTATCTGAGATGTGAAAACCAGCGCTGCAACTATATGTGTGGTTCCCATTAATGGAGGATGATGATGTTTCAATAATACTAGATAAAAATCTTGACTTTATTGATTATAATCTTCTTGCAGGTATATATTTCTAAAAAATATTTTTTTTATGTTATTCTGATCATATATGAATGAAAAAAACCTTTTTGTTTAATTTTAGTAATTATTTTTACTAATGAAGTTTTTTGAAAGTTTTAGGTTTAAATAGCAATCAAAAAGACACAGATTCAACAAATTTCTGTAGAGAATACAGCTGCAAAACAACCTGGTTTTTAGGATAAGATATCATGAATTTGTGTCCTGTAGGATTAATGAATAGTATCGACAGGAAACAACCTGTCAATCCACTTGATTTAAAGCAGCTCATTGCGAATATCGCAGATCATATGATTCATGTGTTAAAGGACACATCAAGAGGATTAGCAGTTAAAATATTTTTATTTTTGAATGACCGGACAAACAATGCTTTTGAAGACAAAGTTGGTGATGTTGTTTTAGATTCTGGAGTTACTATCCTTACAGCAAGAGTATTGAACGTTATCCAATATAGATTATCGTTAAATAGAAACAGGAGTGTAAAGCGAAAAAGAGTTAAAGGTAAAACTTCAGAAACTTTGGAAAAAATGAGAGAGAATTTGTGAGAGGAGTGGAGAAAAAAGGTGGAACAGACACCAAGTTGAAGTCCACAACGTTGATCAACGAAAAAAAATTATTCACTTAGTAAATTAATTAAAAACAACGCTGCAATATTGCCACAAAAAGATTTTACATGATTTTTACAAAGATTTTTACATTTTTTGTTTTGTTTACATGTTAATAATAATTATTTTACAATTAAATATTCAATTAAAAATAATATTTAGTTGCATTAAATAAATTTCGTTTCGTTGATAAACGTTGTGAACTTCAACTTCGTGAACTGACAACACTTAAATTTTACTGCTATTAAAAAAACTTACGCTGCTTAAAGAACATAAATAAATGTGAAAGAAAGAGACTTACAAAGGAATTTTTCAGCAATGGTCATTTTTAAGTGAGCCTTTCTACTTGAATTTACATGTTGATATTTTAATGGGAGTCAAAATGTTTGATTTAATACTTAACCGGAAACAAAGTTTTTCAAATTTAACCGAAAAAAATGCTGAGAAAATGGAAAAAATAAAATAAATATAGGATGAGGCCGAAGAAATGGGGAATGTTGTTAAACATAAAATACCAAACAACACAGTTATGTTTACCCTTTTGGTAGAACATTTTCGAGAGGACCAGGATTTATTGTTCCAAGTTTTTGATGTAAATTAAAAATTTAATTATTTATAAAGAAATGTTACTCTCTTAATTTGAATCAGTTAAAAATCATGGTTTTAAGTGACAATCAGTGACTGAGTTTTTGCTTCTGAATCAGTTAAAAACAACTGATTTACAGTAAAAAATAACTGAAAAATTAGTTAAACTTGACTAATTAAATCAGTCAAAAAAAAATTTACAGAAACATCAGTTATTTTTAACTGACAATCAGTTATTTTCAACTAATCGTCAGAAAAAATATAACTATTTGAATTAGTGACTGACTTTTTGCTTTTAAATCAGTTATTTTTAACTGATTCAAATTTAAAGAGTATATTTATTAAAGAATAATTTGACTAAAACTCATTATTGTTATGCAGAAAAGCAAATTTTATTTTAACGGTAATATAGTTTTTATAGATTTTTTATAATGAAATATTTCTTTTTTTTAGATTTCAGAAGAGGATTCCGTAATAAAAAGTAAAATAAAACCAACACCCACTTTAGTTGTAAAAGGCGCAAATTTATATGATGAAAGAAGTCATTGTTACGTATACATTGAAAATCAAAATTTGATTGAAATAAACGTGGTTTTGAAAGGAATCTTCGTAATATTTATCTCTTATTATTGATTTGGATATTCGTATGATATATTCATTGGCAAAAACACTTCCAATTCTATATTATTGAATTTTCAAATCCACCCTATTAAATTTTCAATTTCATGTTTTTGATTTTTTAATTCCACGTTATTGAATTTTCAAGTTCACATTATTGAAATTTCAATCACCTCGTTATTGAATTTTCAGCTCCATGTTATTGTATATGTATTGCTATAGTGTCTTTTTTTAAAACAATATTTAGGATTTAAATTTTTTCCATATTATTGAAATAAGGAATGACAGACAATTATTTAACAGTTTATTAAAAAAAGTCTTAATATTTCAAAAAATATAACAAATTCCAATTTGGGGAAATTTTGTTAAAAAATTACGTGTTTTTAGTTAACAAATGGAATAATGCGTAAACTGTTTATCCAATAAAATTGAATTTTTTCTGGTTTATTTAGCTTCGCAAGGAGAATATTTTTATTAAGTTATAAACAAATTCCATAATTTTTAACAAAGTTATTAAACAATTAAAAAGTGCTATTTTTTATAGTTTAAATTAATTTGTAACTAAACTAATTAACCTTTTTTAACTTATGACCAGTCATTTGAAAGCTATTTCCAAGCTCTATAACTTCCATTTACAACTTTTTTCCCTAAAATTTAACCGGAAGCAATAGTGTTTGAAAAACCATGTTTTTCGAACTTTGACGATTGTTTACACCATTTTTTGTAACCAGAAAACGAAAGCAAACTATTAATATTCCTAATTTCCATATTTCCTACTATCAACAATTTCTAAATCTAATCTCTCGAAATGAATCAACAAAGTTTATTAGAAAAGAATATTTTAAAAGTCAAGGATTCCAGGAAAGCAGCCAATCCTAAAATAATTCATATTCAAATTGAAATTACAACAGATTGCTAATTTTATCTCAATTGAAATTCAATTAAGTCATATAAATTTAAACATAAACGTCATGGCTATTGGACCTTAAAGGACTTAAGGGGTCATTCATAAACTACGTCTTAAGGGGTCTATTCATAAACTTTTTTAGGTTTTTTTACCCCCTCATTCTCTTCGTCACATTTTTTATATACAAAATAATTTTTTTTCCATATTTCGTCAAATATTTACATTCCCTAAGAATGTGACGTAGTTTGTAATCGAACTTTAAGGTCAAAAACAAAACAGACCAACCAATATTTTTTACTCTTTATTTAATACTTCCACATAAAAAAAATTTACTTCACAATTTCTGTTTTTTAAAATATGAATAACTTCTTTATTTCTAATCAAATTAGCTTCAAAAATAGGTCAATCTAAGCGTTTTTTAATAATCTACAAGTTGGTAATTATATTATCAAAGTTATTTCTACATTTTTTAATAAAATTTTCAAGAAAATCTTATTTTCCAAACTTTTTGATTTTTAAAAGTTTAATGTCTCCAGTGAATATGGACAAAAAATGTTCATTGAGGGCTCAAATATGCATTTAAATAAACTGTACGAAATTAAAGAAAAACATTTATAGGTGTCTTAACATTTTTTTTAAAGTTATGGGCAAAAAACGTTTTTTTGAAAAATTAAAAATCAAAAAAATATGTATAGTTAAACTTTATTAATCTGTCTCATTAATATTGAATTACGATTCTAGCGAGATAATAGTCGCTCGTCACATTATTGACACACCCCATCAGAATCTCGAATCTCCGCCAGGTATATAAAAGTCACCTCTGTCATGATCTAGTGCTTAGTTTCCGAAAGCAGTAGTCATCCACTCTTTAACAGTGAGCATTTCAATTTCTAATTCTTTATTTAATATTATAGACAGAGATTTTTTATTTCAGTTAATTTTCTATTATTTACTTAATTTATTTATTACTCGATGTTTATTTTTTATTATTTATTTTCTTAATTTATTATTTAACATTTTTATAAATATTTCCAAATTATGAAGAGCTTTTGGACCGGATTTTTTTTTTAAATTGTATGTTTCATCTGCGGACATAAAATGAGAGTACATTGAGACAGATTAGTAAAGTTTAACTATATATATTTTTTTGATTTTTAATTTTTCAAAAAAACGTTCTTTGCCCATAACTTTAAAAAAATGTTAGGACACCTATAAATGTTTTTCTTTAATTTTGTACAGTTTTTTTAAATGCATATTTGAGCCCTCAATGAACATTTTTCGTCCATATTCACAGGAGACATTAAACTTTTAAAAATCAAAAATTTTGGAAAATAAGATTTTCTTGAAAATTTTGTTGAAAAATATAGAAATAACTTTAAAACTATCATTATCATCTTGTAGAGCATTAAAAAACGCTTCGATTGACCTACTTTTGAAGCTAATTCGATTAGAAATAAAGAAGTTTTTCATATTTTAAAAAACAGAAATTGTGATGGAAATTAAAAAAAAACTTTTTTACTGTGAAAAAGAAAAAAGAAGTTATTGATATTTTAAAAAACAGAAGTTGTGATGGAAATTAAAAAAAAACTTTTTTAACTTTGAAAAGTTGAAAAATATCATTTTCCAAATACTTTCTAAAATTTTAAAAAAGAAAATAATTAAAGTCATAATATACCATAAAAATCAAAATCGCTTATATATCGAAACTGAATTTTTAATCAAATGAAGAGAAAAAAATATTACAGCAATTGAGAATAATTGTTCAAAATTTATACTTTATTATTATTAACATCTCTATGGGGAAGCAAAGTGTTCATGAAATGAACACAACGAGATTTACGAAAACGAATGAAATGAACACCATAATTATAACAAAAATATATAACTTGGCAGCGGTTTATATTATTTATCAAAAAATTAGTGATTATAATAACTATGTAAACATTTAAAATTTTATTTCTATAAAAAAAATTGCTTTATTATTTGGTATAAAAGAGAATACAAATTCAATTATTACAAAAAAATGTTTAACTTGGAAATTTTAATATTTCATTATAAATACCTTGTTATAATTATTTTGTTATACTTAATGCACCAAACTTGATAGACGTTTTTTTATTATTTAATCAATAAAAAAATTAATTAGAAAAGACAAACTTCGAACTCAGCTGCCTAGTTCTTTGAATATTTACAAAAATAATAATTTTTATTTCACAAATTAGGTATTAATAATTTCCAATCTCTTTGTTTAATCAGGGTTGTCACAGGTCAGGGAAGTCAGTGAATTCAGGGAAAAGTCAGGGAAAGTAAAATTGTTCAGGGAAGTCAGGGAAAAGTCAGGGATTTTTAGTAAAAGTACTGGAAAAAATCGAATTTCAAAAATTCATGAAAAAACTCTAAATTTTGATGTTTTTTTTGTTTGCCTTGTAAACTATAAAAATAACCACGAATTTTAATAAAAAACCTTGAATTTTTTCTATTTCAGACAATAATTTCTTTTTAAATAATTTAATTTTTAACGAATTATCATAAAAATATGTCTTATAAATTATGTAATGAATAATTTTTACAATTTTTATAAATACTAGATTGATAAAAGAATAATTTGAATTAAAAATACTGAAAAAATTTCATTTTGGAAAAGTTACAAATAATTACAGAAATTCAACTATTTTCATAAATAATAAAATTTTCACGTGAGTTCAATTGTTTAATATACAAAATTTTATAAAATTTTTTGAAAAATGTCAATTATTTAAGAAGATTTTTATAAAATTCGCCGCATGAATCAATTATTTAAAAAAAATTTAACGAAGTTCTTTACAAGAATTGAATTATTTTTATAAATAATAAAATTCTTTACTGAAATTCAATTATTTTAGAAAAATTTTAATAATATTTTTGGAAATTTTTTAAAATTATTTTCAAGAATAATAAAACTCATCGCAGGATTTTAATTAATTTTGGATACAATATTTTAATCAAATTCCTCGAAAAATGTAATTATTCTTAAAAATTTTATTAAAATTTGTCAAAAGAATTTAATTAATTAAAAATTTGTTGATAAAATTCTTTATGAGAATTCAATTTTAACAAACATTCAATTATTCAATAAATTATTTATTTTTCAATTTAAATAATTGAATTTTTCTAGAATTTTTTAATAAAAATTGATTAAAAAATGAAATTTTCGAATAATCGATTTATTGTTTATTAAAATAATTGAATTATTGCAACGAATGTTATTACAATTTTTTTAAATAATTCAATTTTTTTTAGAAAATTTACTACTTTTTGAAAATAATTGAATTCTTGCGAAGGATTTTATTAGGATTTTTGTAAATAATTAAATTTTTGTTGAAAAATTTCATGGTTATTTAAATTATAACAAAACATTAAGAATTCTTTGTTTTGTAATAATATTCTTATAAATTGTTGAGTTTCAAAATGGTTTGAATTTGAATGTTCTGAAGAATTTTAATTCCTGTGGAAAAGTAATAATTAAATATATATTTAAAAATATAGTTATTGATGTTTTTGAATAATTTTACAATTAATGAAATTTGTAAATAAATTTAATAGAACATTTTTTTGAGTATCTAATAATTTTTAGAGTGAATCCGAATATTTTTTATGGTCAGGGGAAAAGTGAGAATTTTGTCTGGAAATCAGGTAAAAGTCAGAGAAAAATAAAATTAAATATTTGTGGCAACCCTGTTAATTTGTTTTTATTTCGAATCAAGATCTTTGTGTCAACTTTATACTTTAATTTGAAATATTGTTTAAGTGTTACTAAATTTTGCAAGAATATTTAAAATCAAATCGTTAAAATTAATAATAAATTCAATTTTTATTTACATTTACTAATTATTATTTATTTACTCACATAAATTCAAATTGAATTCTTCATAAATTTGTGTTGTATAGAAAAAGTTTAAAACAAAAATTTCATCAACAAATAAAGCATAATAAATAAGAAAAAATAAAAGGAAAAAGTTAAAAAAAGGTCAATTATTTATTTAATTTATAAATTATTGTGTGAACATTATTTTATTTCTAATTCAATAGAATGATTAATTGATTGATTAATTCATTGATTTTTAAAATTAAGAAATCTTTCTATATTAATAAAGTTCGTGATCCGGTAATCTGTTCGCAGTTTGAAGTTAGATGCTGTTTGCTTTCTTGTTCCTTTACTTTTTTAAAATTTTTCTTTTCAAATATTTTCAATTTTAAAATTAATGCATTGAAAATCATCAAATCGTTGCAAAGAATTTTATCAAAAAATTTAATAATAATAGAATTCCTTCACAGAATTTCATTATTGAGGAAAATAACTAAATTCTTGGAGAGAATTTCGTTTAAATTTTTTTGAAGAATATGTCTTTGAATTTTTTGTCAAATAATGGAGTTTCTTTAATAATTTTAATTAAAATTTTTTTAAATAATTGAATTTTATTAAAAATGTATTAAAAATAATTGAATTAGGTACATTTAAATCAAATTCTATAAATAAATTAAATTTATTTACTATTTAATTAATAAACAATTAATACTTACAAATATATTTTAATTAATTTAAAATTGCTAAGAAAATTGTTGAATTAATAATGAAAACATTCAGTGAATATAATTAATTATTTTCATCTCTCACTTTTAGGCGAAATATTTGCCAAATAAAAATTCTCCATTGCATTTTTTTGTTTCTAGATGAAGATTTACGTTGTAGCGGCAGTTGTATTCCTGGCTGGATTGACAGCGGCTTTTACCCAATCAAAAGAAGGTCAAATGTGTAGCATTGAGGCGATTCCACAAAAACAGGAAACTTATAAAATTCCAAAGGATGTTGAAGTACAAAATATAGAAGGGGGTATTGAATTGGGCCCCTATGAACAAATTCCCGGCAATCAGAGAATTAATTTATTTGAAATTTTGGGCGATCAAGTGCCAGACGAGGTTGTTAATAATCTTCAAAGTCAAATCGATCAAATCGGAAGGAATTAATTCGTTATTATCACTTATTTTGTTGTTTAAAATAAAAAAAATTTACAGTTGGATGTGAAAAATTACTTGATTGTCAATTATTTATTAAAAATATTCGCTAAAAATGTTTATTATCTCCTTAACTGCGTACAACGATTTTGATCCAGCTTGCACTCGAACATGCGTTTTTAAAACATATATAGTTTCTACTTAAATTATTTGATTAAAAAAGTGAATATAGTGGTTTCGAAAGATTTTTTTGTGCTGTACTTTTAAAATATTTTATCATAATTTAAAATAAATATGTTTTTTATGCAAAAATTTAAAAAAATAAATTGTTAATTGCAATTTTTCGCAAGTTCGACAATTTTTTTTTAATTTCCTCAAAAGAAAGTTTGGAATTTCACCTAAAAAAAGATATAAAACTCAAAATGGGCCGAGAAAATTTGACAAAGATATAGCGTGAGAAGTAAAACTCGTCTGTCAATTTTTTTTAGTTAATTCGAAATAAAAAAAAATCTGAGGGGTAAAAAAACCTCGCAACTTTAGAGAATTATAGTTTATACATTAACTAAAGCAAATGTTACGCAAATGTTATGCAAATTACAACATTTTTTATTTTCAAATATACTTATATAATATTTTTTAATAATTTCATAGTTAAAATTAAAAAAATTCACTTATTAAGTACAATATTAATTATTACTTTCCATTTTTTTTAAATTTTAATAAAATTTCACGAAGGAATTAAATAATTTTCTGAAATTGTAATAAATCTTCTAAACAAAGGACAAAGAGGAGAATCAAGAAAAAGACAACATTTCTCTGTGAGGTAAGTGGAAAAATTTAAAGGGTTCATTTTCTCAAACGCGTTTCAACTGAACTGAAGAGCGCACGGGCGCATTTCGAATCCTTGACAAATAAGTGGAGTGGGGAGATGAAAAAATTACCAAAGGTGGATAAGATAGATATCTTCTAATTTGCGCCTGAAAGATGATAATCTCCAAACACGTGCTGATTACATCTTGTATTCTACAGGGGCACTTGTTGTATTGTTGAAATAAATAAAAATAGTAACTAGTGGGTGGTAGTAGTAATATTTAAGTTAAAAAGAAGTGATAAAATTAAAAAGAATTCATTAAAAGAGGATAATTCAAAAGTTATTAATTAAGAAATTTATAAATTGTCGAAAGAGAATGGAAATAATATTGACTATTGTCAACTATTGTTGAAACGTCAAAATGGTAAACGTCACCTGTCAAATGTTACGACAAAAACATTGAATACCGAAAAGAGTGAATTTTGTGCCTATTTTAAAAAAATGGAAAACGATAATCCTGTTATATATGGTCTTGAATTTCAGGTAAGAAATAATTATGCAAAACTAATAAATTTCATTGTTTTTGAACCTTTGCTATCAACTGTAGTTTTTGAGGTTATGTTACCCAGGAAATTCTTTTTCAAATAAGAGAATATCTTTTCAAAAACATATTGCATCAAGATTCTTTTTAAATTTTTTATTTCTTCAATAGAAAATGTAAATTCTGAGGAAATAAATTAAAGATGAAATTATTTTAGGCCAGAGCACTTTCGGCACAAACTGCCGAGACTGACGTTGTACGATTTTTGGTTGGAACTCAATCATTAAAGTTCACTAATAATCAAGTTCATTTAGTTGAACTTAATGAAGAAACGGGCAATTTAAAAACACAGGTCTATCAACATCCTATTGGTGAAATATGGTCCTTACAAGCGTCTCCCATGGATCCTGACAAATTCGTCACTTGTTACAATACTTTAAACTGTATGTATAGCAAATTTTTTATTACAAAATTCTATCTGACATTATATTTAATTGTTTTATTGTTTAACAACTACTTAGTAATTATAATTAATAAAATAATATTTATTATAAAATATCTGCTAAATATTTATTAAACAATATTTGTTAAATAATAATTATTTCAACAAAATTTTGACAAAATTCCATACAAGATTTAGTTCATAAAATTGCATTTTTAATCAAATTTTCCTATACAATTCAATTATCGTCAATACAATTCTTCTTAAGAATTCAATTATTTTCACAAATAATACATTTTTTAGGGGAATTTAATTACATTGAAAAAAATGTGAATAAAGTTCTACGCAAGAAATCAATTTATTTTTAAAAAATATGATAGAATGCTGATTAAATTTGAAAAATTATTCTAAAATTGATAGAATACAATTTTTTTTGTAAAATATAACATTTTTCCTAGGAATACAATTATTGTCAAAAATGTTTGTACAAATCTTCGAAACAATTCAGTTATGACAACCCTGATCCAGAAATTTGATTAGAATTAATTAATTAATTAATCAATGAGTTTATTGAAAATTACTAAATTTCTCCGAAGAATTTAATAATATAAAGACTAATTTTACTCTTGCGACGAATTTTATATATGGAAATAATAAAATTCTTTCGTAAAACTTAATTAACAATTTATAAAATAATTGAATTACAGACAAAAATTTCAATCTTTTTGAAAACAATTAATAATAATATTCTTCAGAATAATTTAATTAAAATTTTTAAAAATAATTGAATTCCTAGAAAGAATTTCAGTATTTTAAAAAATAATTAATTGAATTCTTTTAAAGAGTTACTATTTATGAGAATGATTAAATAAGTAAATACTTGAGAAGAATTTTATTAAAATCTTAGATAATTTGCATTTTTCAGATGAATTTTATTAAAAATAATTGAAATTTCTTTTGGCAAATGTTTTTAAAATAGTAGATATTGAATGATGGTAGATTTGACTAATTTTCAATTTAATTATAAAAGTAATTAAGTTTCTTTATAAAGAATTTTATTGTTTAGGAAAATAATTGAACTCTTTTGAATAATTTTATTAAATTTTTTTTTAATTTAATTTGAAAATAATTGAATTGTTTTAAAGAATTTTATTAGTCTTTTAAAAAACAATGAATATAACAATTAATTGGTTATTAAGTGTAATTTTTTATAATTTTGGATATGAAATTATTTAAAAATTCAAGTTCATATTGGAAAATAAAAAATTTACTAAATAATTTATAAATAATATTTACTAACTAATTGTTAAATAATAATATTTAGTAATAATTATTAAATAATTTTTGTTTGACTTTACTTATTTTTATTGACGTACACTTTTTCCTTTCAGCCGAAGGAGTTTGTCAAATGAAAGGAGCTCTTTGGAAATTGCCAATATTAAACGAATCTTCAAATGAAATTCTAAAACTCGAAAAATTAGCCGATATTGATACAACACCTTATGGAAATGAATTGAAAATAATAGCCTATCACCCTAGCGATGAATCAAAAGCTGTTTCGGTTGTAGATAATAATTTTATACTTTGGGATTTAAAGAACGATAATCCACAGGTAATTTCACTGTTAATAATCATTTACATGCTAAACAATATTTTCAAGATAAGGTAAAATAAAAAAATTAAAAATTTTGAATTCTATTCTTTGAATATTATTCTCAATTCACAATTTCAAATCAATAATTCAACGGAAAAATTGTAAATTGTTTTTGTCATTTAAAAAGTACAAATTAATATTCACATACCTGTATTTAAATACAGGTTGTAACTGTAGGAACATCAGGAAAAACATCTCCAAAATTCACAAACGGTAAATGGAATCCACACAATAGTTGCAATCAATTTGTCACATTAAACGAAAACAATGTCCATGGTTGGGACTTGAGAAATCCTTCAGACATTTCCTGGAATATTCCAAATGCACATTCACAAATTGTCAGGTATTAAATTTAAGTTGAATAAAAGAAAAAAAATTACTTTTAACACACGTATTATAACGATAAATTTAACAATTTGGTTTTCTAGAGACTTGGATTTTAACAGTAATCGACAATACTTTTTGTCAACGTGTGGCGACGATGGTTACATGAAATTTTGGGACATTCGAATGACCACCGAACCAGTTATATCGCGAATTGAACATTCCCATTGGGTTTGGAATGTTCGGATAAATCGTTTTCACGATCAATTGGTCTTAACGTCAAGCAGCGATTCGCGAGTAATTCTTTGCAGCATTGCTTCAATATCTTCGGAACCATTTGGACATGTTGTTTCAACAGAGGAAGATTTAATTCAAGGAGAGGAATCATCAACTAAGGAAAAGTGAGTTTTCTAATTCTATTTCATTTTCTACTCATTCTATTATTTAATCTAATCAGGGTAGCCATTGAAATTTCATTTTCAGAGTGTCTACTATTTTCATTCAACATAATTTACGGGTATTTCCCGGTTATGGCCTAATTTTTTCCCGTTTTCTTTTCTCATAAAATTTAAATTTAAATTTGATTTCAAACATAAATAAATAATAATTTTAATTGCAAATTTGAAAAATAATTGTTTCAATTTTTTAAAAATAATCTTGTCTTTTTATAAATATAAATGGAAATTTTTTTTCAAGTTTATTGCAATTCTATGGATAATAATTAAATTTCTGCAAAGAATTGTACTATTTACAAAAATAATTGAAATCCTTCCAAAGAATGATATTATTTATGAAAATAATTTAATTCCTGTGAAGAATTTTATTACAATTTTAAAAAAAGCAGTGATAATTAATTATTTACTTAATAAGTAATAAACATTAAATTTGCTTAAGAAATGATAAATATCATTTATTTGAACATTTAGAAATTTTAAATTATAAAAATTTAAGAGAAGTTCAATAAATATAACTATTGAATAATAATAGAATAATATAATTTTTAGAAGCAAAAAATTGATTTAAAACTTTAAGAGGGACTTTATATTTTAAAAATAAAATTATAATTATGACAACTGACATTATTTTCGAAAAATTTAAATAAAATTCTTTAAAAGAATTAAGTTATTTTTCAAAAAAAAATGTAATAAAATTTCAATTATTTCAAAAATTTTCAATTATTTATTTAGAAAAATTAAATTATCTTGAAACAATGGAATTGAAAAATTTGAACAATTTTATTTTTCAGAATTAAAAAAAAATTTGCGAGAATTCAATTTTAATAAAAAAATTTGAAGTGCATTTCGTTTTTTTTAATTAACTAATAAAAATTTTAATTATTAATCTTCGCACTAAGAAATGTGAATTCATTAAAATGTGACTATAAAATCCAATTATTAATTAATTATTAAATTAAAATACTTTGAAAATTTTATTTGTTAAAAAGTTTCTAAAGAAATTCTTTAACCACTTCAATCAAAATTCACTTCAGTCAAATTTCACAATATTTCTATCAACTCCATAATCTGTTTGAATTAGTACCTGACTTTTACTATAAAATTAATTTTTTTAACTAATTCAAAGTTAGAGAAGAGTATAAATATCTATAAAAATTAAAATAAAAAGTAATTTTTTTTAAAACAAATTAAAATAATAAAACTTTTTTTAATTTTGGTGAAAAAATTCCCGGTTTTGTATAAAAGTCCCGGTTAATTCCTGGTTAAATTAAATTCTCGGTTATTTCCCGGTTATTAGACACCTTGATTTTGTTTTTCCCTAACTTTTTCCTGATTTCTGGACAAAATTTTGATTTTTCCCTGACTCTAAAAAATATTCTTAGTTTTACTCTCAAAATTATTATATACTCTCATAAAGTTTGATTTCAAATAAATATGTAATCATTATTATTTTTCCATGGGAATTAAAATTTTCAAAAATATCAAATTCAAAATTTTTTGAAATTCAACTTTGAGTAAGCGACTTCTTCATGTTTTATTTTAATTAAAAGTGATCGAAGGATAAAATCATTATTTTATATTAAAACAATATTGTACCTATAACTTTTTCAGAATTGTTTTTATCAGTTCAATTCAATTATTATTTCTTCAAATTTTTAAATAAATTTCTTCTTTAGATTAATTCTTTTTAACAATATTTGAAACAGTACTTTTTGAGAATTTTCAAATCCATTTGTTTACAATTCAATTATAACTGAAATTCATTTTTAAAACAATTCTTATTAGAAAATTATATCAGAATTCAATTATTTAAATACAAAAATAAATAATTTACTAAATAATTGGATATTTTTTAAAAATGAATTCTAATGAAGAAATTTATTCTTCTTTTAAAAAATTTTATTATTTATGAAAATAACGGTTAGCTAAGAATTTTATTAAAATTTTTTTAATTCTATTGATAAATTTTATTAAAATAGTAGATAATAAATTAAAGGAAATTTAAAAAAATAACAGAATTCATGTAAAGAATTTTAGTATTTACAAAAATAATTGAATTCCTGTGAAGAATTATATTATTTTTCAAAATTATGAAAATCATTAAATTGATGCAAAGAATTTCATCAAAAAATTTTATAATAATAGAAGAATTTTATTTTTTAAGAAAATAAGTAAATTCTCGCGAAGAAATTTGTTGAAATTTTTTAAAATTCTAGTTAAATTTTTTTTTAAGAATTTTTTTGTAAGTTTCTTCAAATGATAAAGTTTTTTTAATAATTTTAATTAAATTTTCAAAATAATTAAATTTTATGAACAATTTCTTTCAAGTTTAAAAAAAATCGCGTTTGTTAATACGTATTTGAAATTGAACATTTAATTATTTAATTTTATTAAAATTTTAGAAAATAATTGAATTTTATTAAAATTATTTAGTGAAATTTGGTTGAAAATAAATGAATTCTTTTGAAGAATTTAGTAAAATTTTAAAAAGTAATTGATTTTTTTCGAAAATTAAGAAATAATTAAATTGTTTTAAAGAACTTATCGAAATTTTAGAAACAAAGTCAATTTTTTCGAGATAATTTATAAGGAATTACAAAAAATTGAATTTCTTTGTGGAATGATTTTGAAAATAATTGTATTTTTGGAAAGATTTTATAAAAGGAACTAAAAAAATTAAAGTCTTTCGTAAATTTTTTTTTTTGAAAATAATTGCAAAGAATTTTACTATTTATAAATAAAATTGAATTTTTTGAAGGATTTATCGAAATTTTAGAAAAAAAAACTAAATTCTGTCAAGATATTTTATAAGGAATTAAGAAAAAATTGAATTTTTTGTCGAATGATTTTGAAAATAATTGTATTTTTGCAAAGTAAAAAAAATTCAAATCTTTCGTGAATTTATTTTAAAAATAATTGCCAAGAATTTTATTAAAATTTTGAAAAACAATTGAATTTCGAAGAAGAATTTTGTTATTTATAAAGTTATTTGAAATTTTTACGAGCATTTTTTTAAATGTTTGAACATAATTGAATATCCCCGAAGAATTTTATTACTTTTGAAAATAATTCATTTTTTGCAATTTCTTATAATATATTCTATTTAAAAAGAGAGTCGAAGAAGTGAAATTCTTGAAGAAAATAAATGAATGGAATTTTTCTTTTAGATTGGAAGACGGAGTTGTTGGGAGATTCGAGGAGCACGAGGACAGTGTCTACGCTGTTGAATGGTCGTCAGCCGATCCATGGACATTTGCATCGTTAAGTTACGACGGAAGATTAGTATTAAATAAAGTACCTCGCAAATACAAGTATCAAATTCTTTTATAGAATTGTAAAAATTGTACAGAATAAATTTCATAACTGAATAATTTTTAGTTGAAATATTTAGAAATTAATTCCTATTTATCAATTTTAGTTAAACCTAGAAAACTATTAACATTCTTATTTCTATAATAATTTTTAAATACCTCTTAAATATTAGAACCTTTCAGCCACTCTGCTAGCGACATTTCTCAATTGGCCGTAAACTTTCGATGGCGGACTGCCTAGAATTAAATTACAAATTGCTCGCCTCGCCAATTGAATATTTTGATATGAACCGAGAATATGAATTTTCGAGTCTGCCAGAACAATTCTTGTTTTCGTGACATTTTCAATTGTGAATTTTGTCCTTCCACCTTTACCAGCTAATCTACCAATTGCTCTCGATAAATGATCACCTTTCAACGGTTTTACGTCTTGAATTTCAAAACTCTCGACGAAAAGGTCGTCGAGACGTAGGAGAGCGAGTGCATCTTCAACCTCAAAGCCGGAGATGAAGGCTTTTACGAAATCGGCGCCTTTTTGCAGATTCGAAATGTCCGGTGTCTCTGACGATGTTCTCAGTTCTACATTTCGACTTTTTAGATTAAAACGTACCTGAAGTTGTAGGTGTTCGACAAGTGGTGTGAAAATCTTAATCCATTCTTGTTTCAGTGGCGAATATCTGTGAGCTGGCACTGGCACCTTTTTGAATAAGGAAAAGTTAATTTAAACAAATGAAGTAATTTATTATTTTATAATATTTACTTCTTTCTTTTTTTTACAAAAATTTTGCAATTACCTTGCGGAATTCATCTCCTCCAACGTTTCTCGATTTTTTTGCTGCAGATTTTCTCTTTACGTTTCCTTCAACTCCATTTACGGTGTCAACCTTAGTGAAAAAATAAAAAAAAATTACAATTTGTTGAATTTATCGATTCAAATTTTCTTTTCCATTGTTACTTTCAAAATTTGCTTTTCCAGATTTAATGAAAATTCTTAATTTCTTAAGAAATATCATTTTTCTTACGGTCTTTCATTAAATGTAATTATTTCAACAACTAGTATAGTAAATGTCAAAATATTTCTAACAGAAACTTGAATTAAAATTAAAAAATGATTTCAATAAAAGTTGGCGAAATTTTCGATTGTTTCAATTTATTAAAATTATTTTCGGAAATAGAAGTATTTTAAAAAAAATATAGTTTCATTTTTTCAAGAAACAATTTTATGAAATTTCTGAAATAAATTTTTCAAAAATTAATACTTTTTTAAAAATAAAACTTAAAAAAATTAATCATATTTATTTTTCCCAAGGAATTAAAATTTCAAATAATTTTAATGAAAAACCTCATGAAATATAATTATTTCTAAAATTTACAATTGCAATTCATCCAAAATTCAATTATTTCTTTAGAATTTTTCAATAAAATTTTTGAAAAACTTTAATAATTTTTATAGAAAAATAATGTTATTAAAAATTTTTAAAAAACAAATTTAAAGATTTTTAAACTTTTGCTTCCCTGAAATTTTCAAGGAATTTAATTTAAAAACCTTTTAAAATTTAGATAATTTCTAAAATTCCTGTTATAATGGTTTAAATATTTAATTATTTTTTTAAATTTAAACTGAAATTTTTGTTAAATCAATTTCTATCAGAATTCACCTACGAGAATTGAATTGTTTAAATAAAATAACTTTTGTAAATTAATAAAATGATATAATTTCAAAAATATAATTATATTTATAGACAATTTTTAAAGTGGAAAAATAAAATTCTTTTAAAATATAAATATTTACAGAATTTCCAATTGTTTCAATTTGTTAAAACTATTATCGTTAATTCAAGTACATTTTTCTTTAAAAAATTTTAATTACTATTTTTCAAAAACCTAATTTTTAAAAAATTTCCAAATTAATTTTTTCAAATTTTAATAACTTTTGTAAAATAAATATTTAACTAATTATTGTTCTTTATTTGCTTAAAATTTCGAAATACTTGAAAATTTAAACTGCAAGTCTTCCAAAATTCAATTAATTTTCTATAATTTTTGAATAATATTATTCAAAATTTAATTTTTAAGGAAGTTGACAAATTAAAACCCTACACATTTAACAAAACTTTCTATACATTTTTTTACACAGGCTTCAAATTAACTTTCCATGTTTTGACGTGTCAATTTAAACTATAAAACAAAAAATTGTTAAAAAACACTAACTTCAGGTGAGGATTATGGCGATTATTATTTATATAATAATATAATATAATATATAATACAATATAATGTAATATAATATAATATATGTTTATTGGAAGAAAAAGATCGCACTGAAGCAAAACATAACCTTACCTCCATTTGACTTTCGGATTCATGTCTCCTTTTGTTCTTTTTTGATGTTTCGTCGACTCTTGGTTCACCCATATTTGTTAATTATTAACAATATTTCGTTTATGAAGAAAAAGGGACGATTTATTTATCTGATAATAATATTATTTACTTCATCCACGTGCAACGAGTGTTTTTTCTGTTTTCTTGGTTAGGAACAGAGTTGGGAAATTAAAATCATTAAAAATACTAATTTGTCCAATTAGACAGTGTTGATGAACAGACCCTTATGATTAAAAAATGTTTATAAATCTATGATATACATATTTTACTATTTAGAATTTATTTAATTACAAAAAGCAGAAAAAGGCTAATTAATTAAAAAGAAAAAATATTCATTATCTAATTTTTACATTTTGGACGTTTCATTGTAAACAAGGCATTTTTCACTACCCAACTTTGACATTTTGAAAGTTTCTGCTCCCTGTTATTGCCTCCATCTTGTAAACATCACTCAAATCACTCATTTACTCATTATTGGAGTAATAATCGTAATAATTTATTGTTTTGTTATTAATTTATACAGTTTTTTCTATTTTATTTCATCAATTTTGATTGTCAATGAAGGGAATATTAAAGAAAGGAAAATATATTGAAAAGACCACAAATCCTAAAGCTTCTATGTTAAATTTCTTCTTTATTTTATATTGAAAGTGAATTTTTTTTAATCATTTTAATCATTTTTTTAATGAAAATATTTACTACAATTAATTTCAATTACTTTGATAACAGAAAAGATAAAATATGACATAATTTCCTAATTTATAAATTTTGACTAAAAGTACTAAATACAAATTGCTTTAAATATTTTGGGAAAAACTTGAAAAAACACCAAGCTTTTCTTTCGAGTATTTTTAAAAACAGTAGAATAACAAAAAACGCTATAATAAAGTGGATAAAATATAAAATGAAAAATATAATATAGAATTCTATGGATGGAAGGAACTTTTCCGTAAATAAAGATCTAATTAAAAACAAGAGGAATCAATAAGTAATTTGCGAGGAATTAAAAAAAAAATCTTTCAAAAGGATAAATTGGTATAAATTTATGGAAAATATTTATGCGAGTAAAGACGATGATTAAATTTTAAAATCCTTTTGTAGAAAGTTGAATTGAATTTGTTATTATTTGTAGGTCAACTAACACACTAATACTATGAATATATTTTTTTTTTATTTCTTCAACAGGTCGTTATTTAAAACATGTTAAATGTGAACTATGGAGAAAGTTAATTAATAGTATTAATAATACAATTTTTCATCATAAACTTTATTAAAAAAAAATATATATATTCTTCTTCAGAATAGAAATATAATAATTAAAAAAAAAAGAAAAAAATAAAGTAAAAGTTCAGTCCTTGAATTAATTGTGTCAATAAGTGACCCAGTGTTGAAACATAATCTTTCAGTGAACTCAGCAGCATCTCAATTTTGTATTTTTTATAAATTTTTACATATATATTTCTCTCTAAAAACATAAAATAATAAAAAATACATAAAATAATAACAAAAAAAGCTTAATTTACTCTTTCTAATTTGGAGCCTAATTGTAAATTTCTCCTTTTTTATTATCCCTTCCTCCTTAAAAAAAGGAAAAAAAAATGGAAAGAATAAAAAAATAGAAGCAAAAAAAATTGTTTCTAATTATTTTTCTTTTCTTGATAATTTATAATATTTATGAATAAATTTTTTGGTTACTTTGCTTGCAAGTTTGTGTCCGAAAGAAGGGATAATAATCGACTTTGAATTCTGGAAGATGGGAAGTCACACCACCTCATCAGGATCTTGAATCCCCGCCAGGTATATAAAAGTCAACTCTTTCATGATCTCGTGTTTAGTTTCAGAAAGCAGCAGTCATCGTCTCTTTCACAGTGAGCATTTCAATTTTTAACTATTTATTTAATATTATAGACAGAGATTTTTTATTTCAGTTAATTTTCTATTATTTACTTAATTTATTTATTACTCGATATTTTTTTTATTATTTATTTTCTTAATTTATTATTTAACATTTATTTTTCAGTATTTATTTTATCTAATCACTCATTTAATATTTATTTTTTTATAATTCACTTCATTTAATTTCTTATTTATGTTATTAATCATCACACAATTAGTGATTATAATAATTATTTAAATATTTAAAATATCATTTTCATTAAAAAAATTGTTTTATTATTTGGTATTAAAGAGAATGTGAATTCAATTACAAAAAAATATTTCACTTGAAAATTTTAATATTTGTTTATAAATACGCCTTCTTATAATCATCTTGTTACTTAATACTTCAAAATTTATAGATTTTTTTCATTATTTAGTCAATACAAAAATGAATTAAAAAAGGAAAATTTCGATCTCAGCTGCTAAAAGTTCCTTGAATATTTACTAAAATAGTAATTTTTATTTTACAAATTAGGTAATAATTTTTTAACCACATTTTTAAGTTTTTTTATTTCGAATCAAGATCTTTGTACGAACTTTATATTTTAATTTTAAATTTTCTTTGAGTGTTATTAAATTTCGTTTAAATATTAAAAAACAAATCGCTAAAAAACTATTAAAAATTCAATTGTAAATTTATTATTCACTCACATAAATTCAAATTGAATTCTAATTAAACCTGCATTGTAGAAATACGTTTCAAAACAAAAATTGCAGTATCAACAAATAAATCATCGTTGATGCAAAAAATAAAAGAAAAAAATTGTAAAAAAATGTCAATTTATTTCATTTATAAATTATTTTGATTTAAAATAAATATTTTATAACTAATTCAATATAATTATTAATTGATTGATTAATTAAATCATTCATTCATTCAACAGACGAAAATGCATTCATTTTTAAAAATTGGGAAATAAGATTGAATACAAAAATTATAATAATTCACAATTAAAGAAATTATTATAGAATAAAATAAATGCAGGTAATAAAAAATTATAAATACTAACAATAAATTCCATTAGGATTTGATTAAATTTTTGTCCAAAGGTAAAAATTTTTAATATTCATTTTCGTTATCAAAGAAAGTTCCTCGTGAAAAGGAAAAAAAGTTTGTTAAAAATTTGTTTCAATTTATTTATGAAAAATATTTATGTAGAAAATTAAAAATGTGAAAAATCTTTGTGAATACTTATTATAATTGAAAGAATAATAATTATTTATATTATTATTATTATCATCATTATTAATATTATTCACAACAAAGAAGAACTGTTCGTAAATAATTCCAGTCAAATTTTGAATATTAAAAATTTAAATATTAAAATATTCTTTCTTAGAAAAATAATAATAATTAACTTATAATTATATAATAAATATTCAAAAATCATAATATTTCAAATAAACAATAGAATACACTGTAAAAAATGTTAGGTGAAATTTACACCGACGCACGAGGGCAATAAAAGGACCCTCGTCGCACGATGTGAAATCACCCTGAGCCTCGAATGAAATTTACATCGACGCACGATGTATATTTTTTTTGTACATCGTGCGTCGATGTAAATTTCATTCGAGGCTCAGGGTGATTTCACATCGTGCGACGAGGGTCCTTTTATTGCCCTCGTGCGTCGGTGTAAATTTCACCTAACATTTTTTACAGTGTAGGATAAAGAAAATAATTTCCAATTAAAAGAAAAATTTCTTCATTCCCCACTAAAACGTTGCAAATTACTTGCATTCGATTTATGTACAATTTCTTTGTGATCTTTATGAAAAAATAAAAAAACAAAACAAAAAAGTTACCTTTGATCGGGTTCATAAGAGGGAAAGTTTTAAGCGTCAGTAACGTGAGAAACTTTCAACCGATCTTCTCTCTCTCCTTTGGGAGTAACGGGGATTTGGTGGCAGGGTCAGTCGCCTTTTTTGGTTCCAATGACCCCTTTCAATCTCGACAAATCGCTATCCTGAAAATTCGACATTATTACCAAACTAAATAATAAACAAACAAAAAAAGTTATAAAACGAACAATGCATTTTTAAATGTCACAAATTGCACAATATTTAATGATCACGAGATAATTACGATCGATCGTTAAAAGTTACAGGGAAAAAAAGAAAAAAAAAACATAATTTTAATGACAGTTTTTCTAAGCCAAACGATATTTTAATAAATCTAAATTTTTTCAATTCAGCAAATTTCATTAATTATATAAATGAGAATTATGAAATTAAAAAAAAATAATTAGGATTTAAATTATTTTATTCGGCTTGAACAAAAATAATTGATTGGAATTATTAACTAAAACTCTCATTAAATAAAATTACCTACTTTTGAATTGAATTCTATTTAATAGAATAAATAAATAATGCTTCAAATTATTCTAACTCGAAATTAATTAAAATTATCATCAATTAGTAGAATTTATCGACTATTAATTAAAATTGAAAAATTCTATAAATGAATTAATTCAATTTATTATTTATTAATTTAATTTATTCACTATTTAATTAATTAATAAATAATTAACACTAACAAGTATTTTAATTAACTTAAAATGACTGAAAAAAATGATTAAAAATGAAAACATTCAGTGAATATAAATAATTATTTTCATCTCTCACTTTTAGGCGAAGTATTTGCCAAATAAAAATTCTCCATTGCATTTTTTTGTTTTTAGATGAAGATTTACGTTGTAGCGGCAGTTGTATTCCTGGCTGGATTGACAGCGGCTTTTCCCCAATTAAAGGAAGGTCAAATGTTCAGCAATGAGGCGATTCGACAAGCGCAGGAAACTTATTTAATTCCAAAGGATGCTGCGATACAAAATGTTCAGGAGAGTCATGAATTGCGCGCCTATGAATCAATTCCCGGCAATCAGAAAATTAATTTATTTGAAATTTTGGGCGATCAAGTGCCAGCCGAGGTTGTTAATAATCTTCAAAGTCAAATCGATCAAATCGGAAAGAATAAATAAGAAATATTTTTATTTATTCAATTCGGCTGATTAAATTCGTTACTATCATATTTTTTTTGTTGTTTGTGTGATTATGACGTTATTATTTTAAGTGATGTATATATAAATTTAATTCTTTTTACACTTTTTTAAAATAAAAAAAATTTTACAACAATTGGATGTGCAAATTATTTGATTTTCAATAATTTATTAGGTAATTTTTATTAACTCCTTAACTGCGGATGGCGAAGATTTTGGCCCTCAAATCTTCGTCATCGCAGTTAAATATTTACTAAAAATATTTATTAGAAATATTTGCTACAAATATTTATTAAAAATATTTGCTACAAATATTTATTAAAAATATTTGCTACAAATATTTATTAAAAATATTTCCTACAAATATTTATTAAAAATATTTGCTAAAAAGGTTTATTGAAAATAAACTGAGAATAAATTGGGACAATTGCAAGATTAACAAAGAACATTTTTATGAAACTTAAAAAAAAAAGAAAAGAAAAATTACGTATGCAATACATGACATGTTCGAGAGAAAGTGACTCAGTGATAAATGGAAAAAGTGAACTTTCACTTTTCATAGATTCACCTTATTATTAAGCAACTTCGTCTTATTTTTGTCGATTACTTTATTACGTGGGGGGACACAAGAGCATTAAGAAGCTTTACATAACATTTTATTCGTCAGCCATTTAAAGAGAAAAACAAAATTGCATATCGATTATTATTATTATTTTTGCATTTCATTAACATTTTGAATATATTGCACCCATTGTTGTTTGAATTTTATGTCTATTTTTGTTCTATTTCCTTATTTATTTAATTTCTATTTTCTTCACCAATTTAAGTAATTTTCCAAAAATTAATTTCAAACTCCAGTAATTTTTGCTACTATACAAAAAGAAATTTTACTAATAGTAAAATTACAAAATTTCGAATGTCTATTCATGTTTTTTCTTTTTTATTGAAAATATCCTGGAACATTTGTTTTTGTTTTTTTTTTTTTTTTTTTGAAGAAAAATAATTAAACTTTGTATATTAATACAGAAACATTAATTAAGAAAGAAAATTAATGCATCGAATAACTTATTTAAACGAAATGACGATTACAAAACTTAATAATAAGTAATTTTTAAATAAGATTAAAAACTATTTTTCGTTAAAAAAAAAATTCGTATTTGAAATGAAACCTAGTGTTTTTTTAAATTGTGCCACTGAAATTCAACAGATAAAATATTGCAGATTAAATTTTCGTACAAAACAATATTAATTTCTTGTAGAAATTGTTTTTTTATAATATATTTTGTATCCGACGTATACATAGAGAAAAAAATGAAATTCGTTAAATAATTTGAGTTGAAGATAAGTTTTTCCAGCACGTTAGAAAAGCCTCGTAAAAACAATTTTTGTAGAAAATTGGTTTTTTTCCTTTCATTATTTCTTGTATCGTTTGTTTTTTCTGAGTAATCGCTTCGATAGTTCTAAGATTAAAATTAAATTATTCAAATAACGCTAATTGTACTGATTGAGTACAAACGCTATACAAGTATTCTTGTGGTATTCATTGAAAGCAAAAAAAGAACTGCAACTTCCAGATTGCATGGAAATAAGAAAACCACTTAAGTTTTTTAAACGTTTTTTGAATAAAAAAATAATTTCAACTGTTGAAAATTGTCTTTTTCTTGTTTTTTTGTTTGTTTATCTATCACTGTTCTCACATTCGACCCGCACTTTATTTCCTGAAAAAGCAAAATATTCTCATATTTATTCTAAATTATTTTTTGTTTGCATTTTCAAATTCAAATTTTTCATTAATTTAGTTAATGAAACTATTTTTTTTTTAATGTACGACAAAAAATTACTTTGAAACTAATTACTAATTATGGTAAATTTACATATACTGAAATAAACTATTCGAAAAACATTTCAAAGATAATTATACATCGTAAAAAATTTGCATTATTAGGAACATGGAATTTCAAGTTAAATTTCAAGCATAAAAGTCGAAATTTACACTACGTGCTAATTAGAATTATGAAACGAAGTTTTTTTTTGAAATACTTTCTTCAAGACAAAGATTATCATTAAAATTCTTTCGATTTAATATATTGTTAAAAGCTATTAAAAATCTGCATGTTAAAAAAAGTGGAATTCTACAGAAAATTATTTATATACTCCGAAAATACATAATTTGTGAATTAATATATGAAAATGGATAAAATTTCTACCGATATTTAAAATTGAAAGAAAAAAAAATTCAATTGTTAAATCGTTCGAAGTTTTGAAAATTTATTTATTTTATAGAATTTTTAATTAAAATTCTTCTCTGAATCAATTATTTAAAAACATTGAATTATAAACTAATTTACTAGTTAGTAATTACAGTTACTAATTAGTTATTTACTGTTTTCAAAAACTTTAATAAAATTCTTCGCAGGAATAAAATTAGTAAAATAATGATTAAAATAAATTAATAAAATTTCTCAAAAGAATTCTTCGTAAAAATTTAATTATTTTAAAAATTTTTGATTAAATTTTTTATTTGAATTGAAATATTTTCAATATAATTTTAAATAAAGCCGAAGAAAAAATTCAATTATTTCCAAAAATTATAATAAAATTATCTACTAGGTTTCAATTACAACCATAATTTATAAATTTCTTCTCTTATGAATTTAAATATTTTAAAGAAATTTAATAAAACTTTTTGCAGAAATTCAACTACTGTGAAAATTTTTGGTAGAATTCCTTATAAGAATTCAGTTATTTTTAATGTAATTTTAATAAAACTCTTACGAAGATTTCAATTATTTTCATAATTAATAACATAAAATGTCTCGAAAGAATTTAATTATTAAAAAAAGTTTTCTTCACAGAAATAAATAAGAAATAATCAAATCCAAAGAAATATATTTCTTTTTCTTTATGAGAATTGAAATATTTTTAATACAATTTTAATAAAATTCCTAGAAAAATGCAAATATTTTCGAAAATTTTAACAAAATTCCTTGCAAAATTTCAATTTCTTTCAAAATTTATAAAATTTTTTGGTATGAATTTAATTATTTTCAAGAAATTTAAAAATCTTCTTCAGAGAAATTCAGTCAGTTTGAAAAATTTCGATAATATTATTTACGTAAATTGAATTATTTTCAAAATTCATGAAATTCTCCACCAGAAAAATAGATAATTGAACAAAGTATTGACTAAACTGAAAAAGAAATTCTAAATTGAGAAGAAACTATTGACTCACCTCGATTTTTTGGAACTTTTCCTATCGCCACTATCATCACGTGAACGTTTCTTGCTACTCGACGATGAATGTGAAGATTTACGTTTATCGTGCTTACTATTCTTGTCATGCTTATCGTGTTTATTGTTCCTATCGTGTCGATCATTCTTCTTTGGACTACATCGCGAAAAAAAAACAAAAATTCATTAATTACATGAATATAAATAATTCCATCATTATTAATCACCTGTGTTTGGACGATTTGGATGGAGATTTGTGTGATCCTCCACTCCGAGATCGATCCGTTCTTTAATTAATTATTACATTTCAATTTATTTTAAAACTTAAATATTTTAATTTCAAAAATGAACAAACCAAGAAAAACTAGAAATCGAGCAAAATAAATCGTTCAAATTAATCGAACGATTAATTAGAATATTAAAAAAAAAGAACCAGTGATTTTGTAATAAATATAAAGAAAATAATTTATAGAAAAAATAAGAATTAAATTTTAATAAAATTAAACTCACCTGTGTTTGTCCGACGATCTTCTATCCTTGTCTCTGCTGTTTGATGAACTTTTACTTTTCGAATTTGATGAACTTTTGTGCTTCGAGTTATGCCTTCGATAAGAAAAGAAACGTTTATCAATTTAATTTAAAATTATTTTCTTAATTCTATTTTAATTTAATAAATTTCTCATTGATTTCAATTAACGAAAATTGAGTTAAAAAATTAAGTATTACTTTCTCTTGCTTTTTAAAAATTTTACGCAATTTAATCCGGTTTTTAGTTTAAAAAGAAGAACAATTTCTTCACTTTCTTTCTAAAGAAATAAATAATATTTAATATTTTGATTTCTACACACCTATCCTTTGATGATGAATGATGATCCCGTGATTTTTTCTTATTTGAAGTATATGCTTCAACATATTCTCCACGTTCCTTGTCTTCTTCGGCAGCTTCTCTCTCTAAATCTGACCAATCTTTACCGGATTCTTCAGAACTTCCAAGATCATCCTCTGAAAATTTAAGTATTTTCGTATTATTATTATTAATATTATTTGAATTTAATTTTTGAAATGAAAAATAATAACTGAATTACCTTCACCACTTTCAGAATCTTCAGATGCCTCTGAGTATTCTGATTCATCGTCCGATTCTTCCTCGCTTTCAATGTCAGTTGGCTGGAAAAGAAGAAAACAAGAAAATTAATAAGTTTAATAATTGAAATTTAATGTCTTTGTAAACTTTAATTATTTTATTGCTTAAAAAAAGTAAAAAAGTGATAAAAAAAGGACAAAGATTATTACTTCATAAGCTTCATCCTCGTCTTCTTCTTCGTCCTCAACTTCCTCCTTTTCATTATCACTATCGGGATCCAAAAACGACCAGCCGCCAGTCTCGAAAAATTCTTCCGGATTCTCCGTGATTGTTTTCATAATTTTTCCCCAATTCAGTGACTGTACACCCTCTGAATATCGAATGTCGCACGAGCTATCAAAAATAAATGACAAAATGTTTAATTTCAGAATAGAAATTTTGAAAATTTTTGTTTAAAAAACAAAGTATTTAAGTTTTCAAAATAAACTTTCAAACTAATTTATTCGAAGAAATTATTAACTCTGTGATAAATAATTTCTCAAATTATTTTAGAATAACTAGAAATTTTAGGACGAATTTCTAATTTAATGGGAACTTCTAATTTATCCTATGCAATAATGACACTTAATAGATAATTAAATTTTAGAAAAAAAATTATAATTAAATTACAATTGAATTGATTGTCTTAATAATTACTGGTTTATGGGGAAATTTTTTGTTGCTTTTTTATACGTACTTGAGCCATTCTTTGACGTGATCTAACATATGCATGGGAATAGCATTGACCATTGCTGTCTTTTTATGATAATCCTTGAAAACAAAGATCATATCGAAATTTTTCAAGTGGAATTGAACTCTCTCAAAGTGAACAAGTTCAACGTCTTCGAGTGTAATTACAAATGGAGGCTGAAATAGGAAAAAAAAATTTTTTTTAATTAAAATAATTTTTTTATTGAAAAAAATAATTAAATTTACTAGGTTTTTTAAAAAATATGATTTTTTGTAACATAATAAGAAAAATAAAAAAATATAAAGAATGGAAAAAGTAACAAGAAATGAAAAAAGTATCAAGAAGTAAAAATAGTTTCAACAAATAAAAATACTGACAAGATATAAAAAATAGTAACAAAAAATGAAAATAGAAACAAAATGTAGAAATAGTGACAAGAAATAAAAAACAGTAACAAAATAAAATGAAAAATATTTCTTTGGACTATTTCTTATTTATTTCTATAATAACTTTGATTCTGAAATAATTGATTTCTTATCAAGAAATTTATCCAAATTATTCATAATAATTAAATTGCTTGTGAAAAATGTAAGTAAAATCATTAAAAATAAGTTTATTCTTACGAGAAATTTAATTGAAATAAATATTGGAAATATTTTAATTCTTATAAAGAGTTTTATCCAAATTTTTAAAAATAATTGAATTTCTGCGAAGAGTTTTATTATTTATCAAAAGAATTATATTTTTTAATGTATTTAATTAAATTGTTTTCTTGTAAAGAATTTTACTGAAATGTTTCAAAATACTAAAACTTTTGTTATGAATTTTATTAAAATTATTAAAAATATTTTATTCCTGCGAAGAATTTGATTAATTATGAACTTAATTCAATTCTCATAATTATATTTCTACCAAAATTTGTCAATATTTTTAAATTTCTTGAAAATAATTCAATTCTCATAAATAATTTTTTGCAAATTTTTCAAACTGATTGAATTTCTAAAACGCATTTCATTAAAATTTTTTCAAATAATTAAATTCATGCGAAAATTATATAAACTATAAAAGTAATTGAGATCTTGTAAAGAATTTTATTAAAATTACATTCAAAATAATTCAATTTTTATAAGAAATTAAAAAAAAAATTCTTTAAAATAATTAAATTCATGCGAAAAATCTTATCAACTTTAAAAGTAAATTGAGATATTGTAAAGAATTTTATTTTTTTTTTCTAAGAATTTAATTGAAATTGCGTTGAAAATGATTTAATTCTCATAAAGAATTTAATCAAAATTTTTCAAAATTAAATATTAATAATTTATATTTTCTTGTGGAAGATTTTACTAAAAATTTTCAAAACAATAATTAAATTTCTCCGAAGAATTTTATTAATTAAGAAAATAATTTAATTTTAATAAATAATTTTATCAAAATTTTTCAAAGTAATTGAATTTTTGTCATAAATTTTATAATTTTCTAAAATAATTGAAAATATTTTCGTGTAAAGAATTTATCTAATACAAATATTTTATAATAATTAAATTCTTGGAATGAATGTTATTTTAATTACTGATATAAATTTTAATTATCGGGATAAAATTTTTAAAATTAATTGAATTTTTGGAGAAATTTTATTAAAAATTTTTGAATTTCTGAGAAGAATTCTACTAAAAATTTAAAAAACAAGAATTAATTATATTTAATTAGTAAATTACTTAATTAAATTAATAATTAATGCTTAAATTAATAATTGAATTTTTTAAAGTTTTGATTCTGAAATGATTCAAAAATTGAAATTAATATTTGAAAATACGAAAATTTTTTAATTTTAATATTTGCAACTAATAATAAATAAAAAAAACCACAATTCGCACGTAATGGCATGTAATTAAAATTGTAACCAAAAGTAAAAATAGTAATAAAATAAAAATTGCAACAGAAAATGTGAGCAGTTAATGACAAAAAATATCTAAAATTTCAAATAGATAAAAAGAAATACAATTAAATTACCCATTCTGTGAGATTTACAAGACAACCACTTGTTGGTTGTAAAAGAACAGTGCTTCTGTATGGTGCACCAGGAAATCCAAGTTCTCTGAATGGAGTATCGAATTCAATTTCCTGCTTCGTCAAACTCTCAACCTGAAAAATTTACAACAAAAATTAAATTCTTTCAAATACAAATAATAAAAAAAAATAGAAATAGAAAGAAATAAAGAGAATGCAAAGAATGAATTTTCTTTGTAATGCCAACAAAAGTGTTTAAAATAAGAATAAAAAAATAAACAGGTGAATAAAAATTTTACCTTTTCACAAAAGCTTTTAAATGCAGTTTTTAATTTGTGCCTCAATTCTCGTTCTGATTGTTCCGCGGCAAGATCGTCACGATCGTGCATGTGTTGATGCTTTCCAAGATCTGTTGTAATTTCTCCCACTTCTGTGTAAAATTGTACATCCACGTGTTTCTTTTTACCAAACATGATGGCATGCTAGAAAACAAAATAAAAGATTCTCTATCAAATTCTGTGCTTGGTAAACAAAAATATACGTTAGATAATTTTTTTTAAACTCTTCTTCGTTCTTAGGTTCCTGATATTAGCGTCGACGTTCAGCGTCAAAAAATGAAAAGTATAAAATAATTTTTTAAAGGATTTAGGTAAAAAATGTTCCCTGGATTTATTTTTAACTCCCGAGGTGATAATTTCCAATTATCGCTGAACGTCAACATTAATTTCAGCGACATTTTTTCTTGCAATTAAAATCTAACGATTAAATGAAAATTGTAATTTTAGATTTAAAATTTATAAATAAAAACTCGAGTCCAATTTTAAATAATTAAATTGAAATATTTAAGTTAAATGTTAAATGCAAATATTAAAGTCAAATCAGGGTGTCTACTATTTTCATTCAACAAAATTTTCGGTTATTTCCCGATTATGGCCTAATTTTTTTCCGGTTTTCTTTTTTCATAAAATTGAAATTTGATTTCGAACATAAATAAATAATAATTTCAATTGAAAATTTGGAAAATAATTTTTTCAATTTTTTAAAAATAATCTTGTCTTCTTATAATTATAATTGGAAATTTTCTTTTTCAAGTTTATTACAATTCTATTGATAATAATTAAATTTCTGTAAAGAATTTTACTATTTACAAAAATAATTGAAATCCTTCCAAAAAATGATATTATTTATGAAAATAATTTAATTCCTGTGAAGAATTTTATTACAATTTAAAAAAAAAATAGTGATAATTAATTATTTACTTAATAAGTAATAAACATTAAATTTGCTCAAGAAATGATAAATATCATTTATTTGAACATTCAGAAATTTGAAATTAAAAAAATTTAAGAGAAGTTCAATAAATATAAGTATTGAATAATAATAAAATAATATAATTTTTAGAAGCGAAAAATTGATTTAAAACTTTAAGAGGGACTTTATATTTTTAAAATAAAATTATAATTACGGTCACTAACTTTCCTTGGTCATTTTCGAAAAATTAAAATTCTTTCAAAGAATTAAATTATTTTTCAAAAAAATGTAAAGAAATTTCAATTATTTCAAAAATTTTCAATTATTTCTTTAGAAAAATTAAATTATCTTGAAACAATGGAATTGAAAAATTTCAACAATTTTATTTTTCAGAATTTAATCAAAAAATTTGCGAGAATTCAATTTTAATAAAAAATTTGAAGTGCATTTCGTTTTTTTTAAATTAACTAATAAAAATTTTTATTGTTAATCTTCGCACTAAGAAACATGAATTCATTAAAATGTGACCATAAAATCCAATTATTAATTATTAAAGTAAAATACTTTGAAAATTTTATTTGTTAAAAAGTTTCTAAAGAAATTCTTTAACCACTTCAATTATATATTTTCTGTCAAATTTCACAATATTTCTATCAACTCCATAATTTTTCAAAATTTATTTACATAATCTGTTTGAATTAGTGTCTGATTTTTACTATCAAATTAATTTTTTAACTAATTCAAAGTTAGAGAAGAGTATAAATATCTATAAAAATTGAAATAAAAAGTAATTTTTTTTTCAAAAACAAATTAAAATAATGAAACTTTTTTTAATTTTGGTGAAAAAATTCCCGGTTTTGTATAAAAATCCCGGTTAAATTCAATTCCCGGTTATTTCCCGATTAGTAGACACCCGTCAAATGTTAAATTCAAATATTAAAGTAAAATATTAAATTTAAATTCAAACATTAAAGTAAAATATTAAATTTAAATTCAAATGTTTTCAAAGTCAAATTTCAAATAAAATTTTGAATATAATACCTTCAAGTGAAAATGAAGAAGAATAATCATTTCACCGTCACAGGGTTGAAAGAAGGCGTTCTTGATATTATTGTAGAGAATATCGACTTTGTCGCCTCTCACGGAAGTATAACGGAAACCATTCGTGTGTGCCTCGAGACCGCCCGTCATTCTTTTTGTCACAATATTTGGCCGAATATACAAATCCTTAAGTTTTGGATTACCTTTATTCGGCGATAGAACCAGTGTATCTTGTTTAACAAGATCCTCTTTTTCCTTCTCCTCAGCTTCTCGATTCTTAAATTTCTTTTGTACTTCCTTGATTAATCTAAACGCCGTACTCAAATTCGACGAAGGAGCTGAAATCTCGCCAGGTTCTTTGGTATTCGTACTCCGATACGTTCTAAATAATTCCAAAGATAATTAGCTTTTTGTTAATTTTCATTTTCAAAAAAAAAGAAAAGAAAAACAAAACGGATCCTTTGAGTTAAAATACTCACACTTCTTTAACGAAAGTGGCGTCCGGTTGTGGATAACTTCCACCTTCGTTACGTCCCATTGTTGCTCCAGGATGGAAAAAGTTTATTCTAAGATACGTGTAATCTCCTTCGACCGATTGCGATATATTTTTTATCGTTGATATGTGGAATGGTACGGGATACGAATAAATTGGCAAAATTACAGTTTCGTACTTTTTATCTAAAAAAAAGGATTAAAAGTAGTAATTATTTCCTTTTATTATATTGAGAAAGAAAAACTCTTTCGAAAAACACTCACCAACGTAAAGTTTCAAATCGGATACTTCCGGTTCCCTTGGCATGTGATTGGTCGACTTGTAAGAAACTGTTGATTTACGTATTTTCTCTTGTTCCTTAGTACCGGATTTTTGTGCCAAACGCGCTTTGGCCGCTTCATTAAGTTGCTGGGCCAATTCCTTTTGATGTTGTTTACGTTTTTCTTCAGAACTATGCTCAGTTCTTAATTTCGATTCAATGACGGCTGTTCTTTTTCCTCTTCCCAAAATCTCCTTTTGCTTTGTAACTTCCGGCTCACTCTCCTCACCATCTTCATCATCGTCCTCCTTAAATGTTATTCCGATATTCTTCACTTTTTTCTTTGATGGAGTCAAGATTGACGCCGGTTGTTCCTGGGGGGAAAACATATTATTAATTGCAAATTGTTACCAGTTGCAAATTTTCGATTAATTTATATTGAAAAAAAGATATTTACATCATTGACCATAACGGTATCGCCAATAAAAAGCGCGTAAATCTTTCCTTCCTTATCCTTTGCGTCCGGATTACTCAAATTTGAAAGGCCAACATTGACATTAAAAACCATTCCCTTCCTTGCGGTGGCATTAGTTTTTGGTCCCAATAAAAGAGAACTTTCTCTAAATTCAATGCCCATTGCAAAACCAAAATTTTTCGTTAAATGATCCAGCATCGCGGGTTTTTGATCCTTTACGAATTTCACACCAGTGTCGTAAACATCGCTTAATTTTGTTCCCGTTGTTAGTTTCTTTAGAATCTCTTCTTCCAATTGTAGCAAAAAGTTGTAATTTTCCTGTAAAAAAAATAATTATGAAAATGCAAAAATATTTATAAATAGGAAAATAAAGGGATAAACGTGATAATTAAATTGATCATTCACCTCAATTGCTTTTGTTGGATTGACTAAAATTGTTCTGACAATATTTGAACAGTATGACTTGTACCTTGCGCCAAGTGAACACACAATTACACCAAAATGAAGTACATTTTTATCACTAACGACACTGAATTTCAGGGAATAATGCCCACCACTCTGAATAATTGCGGGATAACACATGTCAATTTGCGAGACATCAACGCTGCTCACGTATTTGTCATTTGAAATCGCAGCGTCGACTCCTTCAGCAAGTTTCGAGTGTTTCACTTTCTGGAAAAATACAAAAACAAATTCAGTTAATATTTTTTAACATCAATTTTATTTTTTCCGGCCTTTTCCTTGATTTAAACATTTTCTTTGACCCAAAAGAATATTTAATTTACTTTAAAAATAATTGTAAACACAAAAAATGTATACAATACATTTATTTATGAATATCTTTAATATTGTAAAATTATTCAAAACACAAATTTAATTTTTCTGAAATTGTTTTCAACATTTCAATTCAATTGTTTTCTAGAATTTTTAACTGAAATTCTTCTTTAAACAGATTATCTAAATTAATTTTTAATAATTTTTTACAAAGTCCCTTGGGAATTAAATTACTATTTTTGCAATAAAAAGAAAAGTTTACATAACTTAACTCCACTTAATTTACAAATTTCATTTCATGAAATTTGAACAATTTAAAATTATTTAAAACTAGCAAAACTAAACGCGAGCGTGAAATTTTCTTTTCCATTGTTACTTTCAAAATTTGCTTTTCCAGATTTAATGAAAATTCTTAATTTCTTAAAAAATATAATTTTTCTTACGGTCTTTCATTACGTGTCATTATTTGAACGACTTGTATAGTAAATGACAAAATATTTCTAACAGCAATTTGAATTAAAACTCAAAATTTATTTCAATAAAAGTTGGCAAAATTTTCGATTGTTTCAATTTTTTAAAATTATTTTCGGAAATAGAAGTATTTTTAAAAAAATTTTAGCTTCATTTTATCAAGAAAGAATTTTACGAAATTTCTGAATTAAATTTTTCCAAACTTTCATCCTTTTTGTTAAACAAAAATTTTAAAACTTATTCATATTTATTTTTCCTGAGGAATTAAAATTTCAAATGATTTCAATGAAAAACCTCATGAAATATAATTATTTCTAAAATTTACAACTGCAATTCATGCAAAATTCAATTTTTTTTTTAGAATTTTTGAATACAATTATTGAAAAACTTTAATAGTTTTTAAAGAAAAATAATGTTATTAATACTTTTTTTAAATAAAAATTGAAAGATTTATAAACTTTTTCTTCTTTTAAATTTTCAAGGAAATTAATTTCAAAACCTTTTAAAATTTAATTAATTCCTAACATTCTTGTTATAATGGTTTAAATATTTAATTATTTTTTAAAATGTTAACTGAAATTTTTGTTAAATCAATTTCTATCAGAATTCAACTACAAGAATTGAATTATTTAAAAAGAATAATTTTTGTAAATTCATAAAACGATATAATTTCAAATATATAATTAAATTTAAAGACAATTTTTAAAGAGGAAAAAATAAAATTCTTTAAAATATAAATTTTTACATAATTTCCAATTGTTTCAATTTGTTAAAATTATTATTGAGAATTCAAGTACTTTTTTCTTTAAAAAATTTTAATTACTATTTTTCAAAAACCTAATTTTTTTAAAATTTCCAAATTAAATTTTTCAAATTTTAATAACTTTTGTAAAATAAATATTTAACTAATTATTGTTCTTTATTTGCTTAAAATTTCAAAATACTTAAAAATTTTAACTGCAAGTCTTTTAAAATTCAATTAATTTTCTAGAATTTTTGAATACTTTTCTTCAAAATTTAACTTTTAATGAAATTAACAAATCCAAAACACTCTACACTTTTTATACATCCAGTCTACAAATTATGTCGATTAATATAATATAAGTAAAATTTTCTGAAATTTCAGTTAAAAATCTTTTGAAATTCAATTATTTATAAAAATTGTAAACGCTAATCATCAAATATTCAATTATTTCCGTAATCTTAACGGAAAATTGTTTAAAAGACGAATTTCGTAAAACTTCAATTTAATACATTATTAAATACAATTATTTAAAAAGTTTCTTGAGATTCAATTATGTTAAAAATTTTAAATAATATTATATAAAATAGAAATTTTCAAAAATTTAGAATTTAAAACCGCTTTTTGAAATTCAATTCTTTTTGCAACTTTTAAGTAGAATTATATTTGAAATAAAATTTGTTCACAAATTTCAATTTTTGAAACATTTTAAAATTTATTTATTTTTGAAATTTTTAAGTAAAATGATCTAAAATACGAGCTTTTTAAAATTGTAATTTGAAACACTGGAGATTTTTTATATTAGTTTTAGTACTATTTGTATTTTTTTTTATAATTTTCATTGTAAAATAATTTATTCCTTACATAGAACTTTAAAAAATTTAAGTTTATACTTAAAATTCAAGAAATTTAATTTGTCAGTTAATCTTTAACATTAGAGATTTTTTTTGATAAAACAAGGTAATTAAGAGGAAAACATTCGGACAATGATTGAAATATATTTAATTTAATTTTGTATATTTTTTTAATAGAATCCTTGAAGAGGAAATTATTTAGATTTCGAAACGTTGGAATAAATATACTTTAACAATTGTCCGAATGTTTTTGTTTTATAGAAATTTCATATTTTTCCAGTACTTTTGACAAAATTCCCTGACTAATTTTTACATTCCTTGACTTTTCTCTGATTGCTCTGATCTGTGGGAACGCTGAAGATGTAAAATGTTGGAATATTCTCTTTTGATTAGCAAATAATGGTAGAAATAATAACTGTTAATACTTGAAAAGTGGAAATACATAAATGTACCTTATCGGAGTCGATAATTTCCATAATTTGCTCCTTCAGGTACTTCATGAAAACGTCGACAGACACTAGACAAGCTTTTTTTATTGTGAGAATTTCAATATCTTCCTTTGGGCACATAATATAAGCAGCCGCGGCACTAACGTCGACCTGAAGAAAGAAATCAGCCAAAAGTGTAATTAAAAACAATGTTTCTCAAAATAAATATTACTATTCGAAAATAGAAGAATAAGAAAATTTTCTCCTACGGTATCAAAGGATTCGTTTTTCAAAGCAGATCGCCATGCGTCCATGAAAGCTCCCGGATAATTTTCCTTCGAAAATACGCCCAACGTTTTACCCTTTTTACTCTCCTTGATAACGTCAATTAATTTCGCAAAATTTGCTTTATCTTCGTCCGACTGAAAAAGAGGAAAAAGTCCTTGAATTTTCAAATATTTCAGAGCTAAACGATTCAGTAAAAAAAAAAGAACTTACTCTATCCCTCACGAGAAGTTTGACAGGTGGAATTTCACATTCTTCGGCTTTTAAACCTTCGACCTTTCTCAAAAATTCAATCTTTTTCTTGCTGGCCAAAAAGTAGATGGATTCCTTAGCCAGGATCATTATAGTATCAGTGAGCTCGTAACTCAAGAGCCATGTCTATTAATTTAAAGGACAAAAAAAATCATTACACGAAAAAGGAAAAATTAGAAAAGCAAAAGAGGGAAAAATTATAAAAAATATTACTTGTAGTGCCGTGGATTTACTGTAAACAATTTCTTCGTCAGTGCCAACGGCAGAGACGAGACAATCCATTTTACTGAAACTGTCATCGTGAAGAGAATTTCCATCCTAAAAGAAAGCAGAAATATAAGAATATAAATTAAACACTTTTGAGATAAGGAAATAAAAATTGAATAATTGAAAAATATGTACTAATTAATTACCTTCCATGCGGCATAGAGACGCTTCATGCGTCGAATAAATGTTTCTTTGTCGAGTGATACGTTAGCCATAATTTGTTTTTAGGTTGTTCACCGCAAGCACGCGGTTAAAATCACACACGAAAAATTATGTTAACTCCAAGAACAGACTGATAAAATTAATTAGCAACGAAATAATTAATGGCAAGTTCAATCTCGATACAATGAAATTTACATTTTTCTCTATAATTTCGTAATGAAAAAAATATATATTTTGTGTGATCAATTTACGCTTCACGGCTTCCACCTCGCGTGTTGTATATAGAGATGGCTATGAACAGAATGGCGGGATTTTGTAAATTGGAATCTTATAAGTACTAAAGCGCAATTCACACTGCCTTTTAATCGAGAGAGAAAAATTTACAAAGACAGTTGAAAATCGAAAAACAAGTGAAAAATCATACTTAAAAAAACATACACGGGAAATTTAAACACAAAAAAATATAGACAATTAGTACAAAAAAGAAGAAAATATAAATCCGATTATAATTTCTATTTATCAACTTGTAGCTGGTTGCATTTTGGATGTTCCCTTGTAATTTTGTCCGAAGGTGAAATTTGCAAAAAGTGCTAAATTCAGGTTGGAACTTTACACTTTCAAGTTCCAACCGTCCCAACCCTGATGAGAGCAATATTTTAAGGCGAGTTTTCATGAACTGTGTATTTGTTTATGTTGACAGTTGAATCTTATTTTAAATGTGTTAAAATGTTTTACCTTTTTTAATTTAATTTAAATAGTAGGAAATAGTTTAAATATTCTCTCTTCTGTTAAATAACAGTTTTTAAATCGTTATTGTTTATACTATTATTGTTGTACCCTGTGGTGCCTGTCGTGAAAAGACAGCGATTGAAATAATATTGCATATAACCTCTAAATATTCTTATAAGAAAAATATGGAAACAATGGAAACAAATAATCGGTAAATTTTTATTTAAAATTATAATAAATTATTTTATTTCTTAATTAACCATCGAAGCACAAACATTTGTAAAGAAGAATATTATTAAAAAAATTTTGTAGAATTGAATTTTTTCATAAAATTTCATTAAAATTGTATTGAAAATAATTGAATTTTTTCGAAGAATTAATTAAACTTTTAGAAAACAATTGAATTCTATTAAAATTTTTATAACAAATTAAGAAAAAAAATTAATCTGTCCTCATTTGAAGTTTGCGTTGTTTTATTACAATGTTTTGTTTTGTACTTTAAATTAATATGTCTCAAGCTGCGTCTACAATAGAAAAAAATAATGTGTAATTTGTAGTGTAATGTGTATTGTTTTTGGCATTGACAATTGTCAGGGGCAATTACACTGTATATTACACAATTTTTTACACATTATTTTTTCTGTTGTAGACGCAGCCAAAAGAAGGAAAGTTAATTTGTAGATTGTGTGTAAAAAAATTTGTAGAAAATTGTGTTATATGTGTAGTGTTTTAATTTGTTATCTTCCTTAAAAATTAAATTTGGAATAAAAGTATTCAAAAATTCTAAAAAGTTAATTGAAATTTTGGAAGACTTGCAGTTCAACTTTTTAAGTATTTTAAAATTTTAAGCAAATAAAGAACAATAATTAGTTAAATATTTATTTTACAAAAGTTATTAAAATTTGAAAAATTTAATTTAAAAATATTTAAAAACTTAGGTTTTTGAAAAATACTATTTAAAATGTTTTAAAGAAAAAGGTACATGAATTTACAATAATAATTTTAACAAATTGAAACAATTGAAAATTCTGTAAAATTTTATATTTTAAAGAATTTTATTTTTTCCTCTTTAAAAATTGTCTACAAATATCATATTTTTCAAAACATATCATTTTGTTAATTTGCAAAAATTATTCTATTTAAATAATTCAGTTCTTGTAGGTGAATTCTGATAGAAATTGATTTAACAAAAATTTCAGTTTAAATTTAAAAAAATAATTAAATATTTAAACCATTATAACAGGAATTTTAGAAATTATCTAAATTTTAAAAGGTTTTTAAATTAAATTCCTTGAAAATTTAAATGAAGAAAAAGTTTAAAAATCTTTAAATTTTTATTTAAAAAAATTATTAATAACATTATTTTTCTTTACAAACTATTAAAGTTTTTCAATATTTTTATTTGAAATTCTAAAAAAATAATTGAGTTTTGGATGAATTGCAGTTGCAAATTTTAGAAATAATTATATTTCATGAGATTTTTCATTGAAATTATTTGAAATTTTAATTCCTCAGGAAAAATAAATATGAATAAGTTTTAAAATTTTTGTTTAACAAAAAGGATTAAAGTTTTGAAAAATTTAATTCACAAATATCGTAAAATTGTTTCTTGAAAAAATGAAGCTAAATTTTTTTAAAAATACTTCTATTTCCGAAAATAATTTAAAAACATTTTGTTGAAATAAATTTTGAATTGTAATTCAAGTTGCTGTTAGTAATATTTTGGCATTTACTATACGAGTTTTTCAAATAATTACATTTAATGAATGACCGTAAGAAAAATTATATTTTTTAAGAAATTAAGAATTTTCTTTAAATTTGTAAAAGCAAACTTTGAAAGTAAAAATGGAAAAGAAAATTTCACACGCGCGTTTACTATTGCTAGTTTTAAATAATTGTATTCGTTCGTGAAATGTTACAAATAGATATTCATTTTTATAAATAATGTAATTATATAGTTAATATAATTAACTTGATCTTAATTTTACTAATTGTATATTTAATTATTATTAATATCTTTCTTTTCAATCAGATCATTGAGAACTCCCGAAGAATTAAGTGAATTATTTCAGTTGGCAAAATTAAATGAATTGGATTTAAGCAATGTGACACAAATTTTGTATTCAGAGAAAGCAAATGACTTTTCAGACATTAAATTAATTGAATTGGATAAGGAATTGTTGAAAGCAGTAGAAGCAGGTGATAGGTAAGATCTTGTATCACTTTTAGTATTTATTTAATTTATTTATTTACCTATTTTTAAGTAATATTAAATATTACACTAAATCTTTTTTTCTAATAAAACGAAACAAATTTCAGTTTATCATTTAGAGGTGAAAAAGACGATTCAGTCGTTTTGTGTACAAAAAATAAAACGTACGATGTGAGGGAGGCTGAAACATCAAATTCTTTAATTCTTGTACCAGATTTAAAATTCCATTCGGATTTAAATAATTCTTTAAATGAAAATAAATCCATAGAGCCGAACGAAGTTCATGGAATATTTCACTCCTATCTCGAAGTAATTCTTTTTGTATTTATATCCAAAATAAATACTTAATTTTTTATTATAATCAATTTATATGAGTATAAAATCCTGAAAATTTCAAGTAGTTATTAAAGGGGAAAAAAATCAAAATCCTCATTGTTTTCGGAAACTACTTAACCGATTTAATATTAATATTCAGGATTTTATATTTATATTGTCTATGCCATTTATCATTCAAAATTTTAACTTTTTTAATTTACAATTTTTTTATGATTGAATATAATTTGAAGTTATTAATTTAACAATTGTAAATATATTATTTAAAAAATTGTAATAAAATATTTTAGGTGCGACAATGTAAACCTAGATTTAGTAAAATTCCTGTAATATTAGGACCAACGACTTTCAATGGAACGGAATATGAAAAATGTGTGAATCAAAATGAATTGTACGATTGGGATAAACTTCGATCTCATATTCAAGCTAGTGATGAAGAATTAATCAATACTCTTTCACAGCATTCAGTTGTAAATATAAATGGTAAGATTGTTTATATCTTTTATTAACTATTAATAAAGAAATAATAAAATTATTATTAATTTATTTAAATTAGATCTGACGCAAATAACAAAAATCGTGAATTTCGAAAAGAACTCATAACAAACGTAAAAGTCATTTTCACATAACAATTGATGACTTAAGTCCCTTTTCGAAATTCAAGATGTAATTAAAGTTTATTTAAAGTCATTAAGAGAATTTATTTCCTTTTTTCAGGTTATTATCGAATGGTATCGTTTGAATACGAAACACGTGCCTTGACAAACATGTTAGAATTTGTCGATGAGAATTCAATGAATGAAGATGAAATCGATAAAGAAGCAACTTTAGATGCTTTACATGAATTAATTCCCGAATCAGTATTTAATGCAATTTTTGAAAAGTACACTGAGCCTAGTGGGAAATTGAAAAAAACCGGTCAAATTTTATACAGGTTTGAAAAACAATTTAAATAGTAAATTTTCTAATTAGAAAATTAAATACTTTGTTTTCACGCTTTTCATTTTATTTTTTTACGTATATTTTATGTATTCTAGTATTTTCCCTCTTTATTTATTTATTTATTTATAAATCAAAGTTCCAGGGTTGCCACGCAATTTGGAAACCTGGAAATGTCAGGGAATTTTATAAAAATTGTAAAAACCTGGAGAAGTCAAGGAATTTTTATCGAAATCCTGGAAAATTTATTTTTAAAATCTAATTTTACTTAAATATTTCAAAAATAATTCAATTTTAAAGGAATTGCAATTACAATTATTATAAGTAGATGAATTTAAAAACATATTTATTTAAAATTTTGTAAAACTTCAATTTTAAATGAAATTCATTGAAAAATTTAAAAATCTAGATTTTTAAAAGACCTTAATAACTAAAATTCTTCAAAAATTATTAAAATTTTTTAATATATATTTAATTTATTATTTAAAAATAACTAATTTATAAAAGGATTTTAGTTAAAACACTAAAATAAAATTGAATTTTGAAGCAGATACATATTATTGGAGGAATTAAATTATTTTTAGAAAAAATAAAATTTTTCTCAGAAATTCAATTATTTTTTTTATCTTTTATTATTTATTCTACAAAGAATTAAATTATTTTTAAAAATTTCAATGAAATTCTTTTGTGACAATTTATTTTTTTTCAAAATAATTTTAATTTAACTCTTCGTAGAAATTTAATTGATTTCAAAATTTTTTTAAATTCAATGATTTTCACTGTTTGTTATTTGAATAAAATTTCAAGAAACAATCCAATTATTTAAGCCGAAATTGAAAGAAAAATTAGTCTGAAGAATTCAATTATTTCCAAACGTAATGTAATTCTTGTCAAAAATCCAATGTTTGAAAATTTACAAAAATTCTTGTCAAACTTTAAATTGTCTTTATGAATAATAAAATTTTTCTCCGAAATTCAATTATTTTCTCAAATATTAATAATATTCTTGTCACAATTTCAATTATTTTTAATCTACAAAATTTTCATCGAATTTCTCGAAAAATGAAATTTTTGTTAAATTTTTTTTTAATTTGTCTCTTGACAAATAATAATAATAATAATAATAATAATAATAATAATAATAATAATAATAATAATAATAATAAACATAATAAACATAAACATAATAATTAAATCCTGATAAAATTTGTTATAAAAATTCAATGTTAAAAAACATTCAATTATTTAATAAATTATTTATTTTTATAGTTAAAGAATTGATTTCTTGTAGAATTTTCTGATAAATATTGATTTAAAAATGTATTTCAGTAAAAATTTTGGATTATAATTGAATATCATATTCAAAAATATTTATTTATTTGAAAATACTACGAGAATTCATTTCTTTCTCTCTAAAAATAAACACTTTATTAAATAATTGAACTTTTCTTAAAATTGAATTTTCATGAAGAATCAACAAGTTTTTAAATAATTGAATTCTTCTAAAACATTGTAATAAAAATTTTTTAAGTAATTGCATTTTTCGAGAAATTTGATAAAATTTTTGTACATTAAAAACTATTGAAATTCTGATAAGAATTTTATTAAAATTTTTGAAAATAGTTGAATTTTGGAGGAAATTTTTATTATTTATAAAGCTTATTTGATTTTTGACAGAAATTCTGGACAATTTTGAAAGATAGTTGGATTTTTGTGAAGAAATTGTGTGACTTTTGTAAATAATCGAATTCTTGAGGTTTCCAATAATTTTCTTATTAATATAATGTACGTAGTTTTAAAAACCTATAATTGTAAAATGGATTAAAATTATTTCCATAATTAAAGTTAATAAACATTAAGACAAATTTATAAAAGATTGTTTTTTAATACACCAATAAAGTTGTATTTAAACTTTTTTATTTTTTTGCTCCTTTTTTTAAACTCTAATGTCTAATTTTTATTTCTTATTATTTACAGATATATTGAGGAAAAAGTTTGTAGACTTCTCGCGCAGGTTTTGCTCACAGCGTCGCCAGTTACTGAATATTCTGGATTTATGGAGGCTTGGAGTATCGGAACACCTGATGGTAATTTTCAAATATCAAAACATTTTTTCTCTACATGTTTTTTTGGAAATATGTTTTTGTTTTAATACATATTTTATCTTTTTAATTTAGTCTTCTTTTACAATTTGGCGTAAGCTGAATTCCTATTGAAATAAAAATACAATTTCCATCTTACAGGAATGAAGTCAGAGGAAAAATATTTATATGGAATAGCAATTGTTAAATGGAACCGTGAGAAAAATAGAAAAGAAATTATTTCTTATCCAGAATCGAATTTGCCTGACAATATTGAAAAGAGAATTGAGGAACTTTTTAAAGTCAAGGAAAAATGGACAATTGATGAGATATCGCCTTACATTATGTGAGTTCTCATAAATTAATACTAAAAAAATAAATAATTAAACCAAATATTTCTTTTATAATTTTGAATCTGAAATAATTGAATTCTATTGGAAAACATTAAAATTGTATTGAAATTTTATTGAAAATAATTGAAAATAATTGAAAATATTTAATAAATTAAATAATTTTAAACAGAAATTTAGCGACCGAGAAATTAAATGTGAACGCTCTTTTGACAAAATACGCGCGATTGTCAACCAAGAACGGTGTGAGATTTTACAGTTCGAAGCATGGAAAATAGACGAATGAATTTTAATTGACAAAAAACGTCACTCTTCATTTTGATGAAATCATACAGGTAATTTATTTTTGTCTACAATATAGTTTACATTTACACAAATTTACAAATATTTGTCATTAATTGAGAAATACATATCATAATCATTTTATCTCTCCCGTTTGTTTTTTTTTCTCGACAGGGAGTAGACAAAAACTCCAATCAAAATATTTTAATCACTATAGGATCTGTAAATTAAAATTACAGTATTTTTTTTTCTTTTTTTCTTTGATGTCTAAAACGAGATAGCATCAATTGAATTTGCCACAGCCAACTCAATTTTACAGAAATAAAATAGGACTTTAAATATGTGAAAAAAAACAATATAACTTTCTTAAAATGCTACTTATTTATAAAGAAAATTTATACATTTTGTCAAAATGAACTGACGTATTGTCCAATTCATAAAAAAATTTTTTTCTGATATGACTACCTTTTTAAATAACTAATTTTTCTTTTTATATCCAAATATACTAGTTAATTATTAATAACAGGAGGTTCTCTAGAAATTTTCTAAAATCAAAAGATTAATTAATTTTTAAATTTCAAATATCTTCGATATTTATAAATGAATAATTAGAAATTTTTACCAAAATTTTATATAATTCTTTTCATTATAAATAATACTTGTAATTATTTTTTATATTGCAAAAAATTATAAATTGGAAATTTTTGGTAAAAATCTTTAATAAATTTTTTGTTTATAAATAATTAAAAATCGAATATCAACAAAAATATTACATATAGATACAATACATATTTTTCTGAGCAATTATAGAAACTTAATAAATGACTTGTGTCTTTTTTTTCTATAATAAAAAAAAAGAAAATCTTAACACTAATGAAACTAGCAAATGTTTTTTTTTTTGAGTATTTTAATTGAATACCTTTTTGTATAATTATGTTTATGCATGGAATCATGTAAAATTTGATGATTTACGAAAAATGGAATATTTACAGTTTCGTGAAATATTTTTTTATTATTTGTTTTTTTAACACGATAGCAGACTTTATATTATGGAAAAAAAATTTCTCAAGCATCTAATTAGGAAGAATGCTGCTTGTAATTTTTTTTTAATCACTGAATTCATTTTTCTACGGCGAATGTTTCTTTTGTGACATGGCACAAATATTTTTCTTATAGTGTGCGTAGCGTATATATATATTTTTTTTATAAAAACTCGAGTTTTTGCAGCTTATAAATCAAAATTATTCACATTTTTCTAGAACGAAATTATTTCAATCTTTGAAAGAATAAGCAAAAAAAATGTATTACGGAATAAATATTTGTTTCTCTTCTAGAAAAATGTGGAAGATTATATATATTTTTTTATTTTAAGGAAACACTAAGAATATCTATGCTGCACAAAAGGCGTTTTACTCAGGAACATAACGACTAGAGATGTGCAATTTTCATTTTCAATTAGAATTCAAATTTAAATTCATAATTTTAATCTTTTGGAAACGAAATATATTTTCATGAGTTTTTTTTTAATTTTTCAGAGTTAAATTTAAAAATGGGTAAAAACTTTTACTGCAAGTAAAATAATAGTCAAAAATAGTTTTTTTAAATTTAAAAAAAAATTGATTTTGTAGACTCGAAAATTCGATGCTCATCTCTAATGTCGAATTCTTAAATTGTAATTCTATTTTTTCCTTTCTTTCTTCTTTTTTTTAAAAATCTTTTTTTCTCTTTTGACAACCATAAAATTGTAAAGTGAATTTTTTCTTTTACAAAATAGCTGAAAAATATTTCGTAGGAACTAACGCGTCAAAAAACATTTTCCACATTTTACAAAACATTCTGTATAAACGCCACAAACTTGTACATTTATATAAAAAATTCCATCTAATAATAGTTTAATTAAAAATAACATTCAGTCCCATTTTTCTTCTTTTACACTTTTTCTCTCTTTTCAGTTGGTAGAGTAAAAAGAAAATTTCCGCTCAGAAAAAATCGAAATATTATATAAACGAAAAATGTTTTCAATTTTTTAAAAAATTTTAATTTAAAAAAAAATTTGAAATCTACTTTTCTGAAAAGAAACAAAATTCTTGTTTGCTTTAGAGAAAAAAACTTTCAAATATAAAACTGTGTTGTCACTATATTAATTACTGTACTTTTTTTCCATTTTTTCGATAAATATCTAATATAGAATCAACTTAGGGGATGACATAGACCTAAAACCGTAAAACTTTCAACGACAGCAACAATTTTTTTCTTTTCGTAAAATGCTTTTTTTTTCTTTCTCAGAAACAAAATCCAGGACAAATAGTTTGAAAAATCTTTGCCCCTGAAATTTATAATTTATATATATAATATTTATATATACTAAACTAGACTCGTTTGTGTCAGTCCGCATTCGAGTTTGGTACATCATCGTTTTAACAAACAAAAAAAAATATTAATAACTGTACTTCCTAAAGCTTTGGAGTGCTGATTTCGATACAGTACACACTAATTTTTTTATTAACTTATTATCTAAAGACACGATCTACAAATAACGAATACTGTCCTATTAAATAAGTACGTTTTCAAGAAAAATGTAAAATCTGTTTTTTTTTCAAATAACTTACATCTTGAAAATATAAAATTTCTGAAAATTAAAAAAAAAATTCAATTGAAAATCATTAAAATTAATAAATGTCGAATTTTTTTAAACTTAAGGTAATTAAATAAAAACAAAAACAAATGGAATCGTTATGAAAATTTAAAATTGTACTCATCGCGCATTTCCTTGTTGCTAGCTCTCTTGTTGCGATTCATTGACAACTTTATTATTCAACGCAAAAACTGATTGCGCGACTTCTGTCGATAATGTTGTGCTCGGATGAATTATTGGCGCTTTCGTTTGAACTATATTACAAGAGACTGGAACCATTGGCGGAAGATTGACAGAATTTCCAGTGCCAATTGATAGAGAGGGCCGTTTGCGTTCAAGACTATTTGTTGCCATTTGTCTGCGTGTCGTTGAATTTCTCTCGAGACTATTTGTCACCATATGATGACGTCTCTCTAAACTTGAGACTGCACTCGAGTCCGATTGACTGTCCTGTAATTTTTCTATTTGTAAACTCTGATTTTCTTTTTAAAAAGAAAGAAACTAGAGAAACAGAAGGTAAAACGGAAGAAATTAGGAAAAAAGTAAAAAGTAAAATAAAGTATCAAAAAAAGTGAAAAAAAATAGAAAAAAAGAAAAGTAGAGAAAATAGATTGTCTCACCTGCAATGAACGATCGACTGATTGACCCATACGATGCAAGACGTCGCCACTCTGACTTTGTCGGAAGGTGTGAACTTGTCTCTCACTCGACTGACTTCTCCTAAGAAGATGTTCGCCCGACTGACTCGATCGAATTCGATTCTCGGGCGTTGAACCTCGAATGAAGGTGTCATTTTGCCTTTGACAAATTTGATTGTCAACGTACGGATAGCGTATTCGAATCGAATCAATCACGTCCAAAAGATTTTTTGCGTCCATCGCCAGAACGTGTGCAGCCGACAGCATTCCCCTTTGGAAAGAAAATCAAAATTTACTATCCACGATAAAATTAATTAAATCAATTATTAACGTCCAAAATTGTAGAAAAATAACAAAACGAAGATATTCGGACAAATCAATAATGAGGGAATTAGCCTTCGAATTCTCCGGAAAAATAAATACAGACATCGCACTCGATAATAAATTTTAAAAAGTAGCAAAAAAGTAGCTTTCTAACTAAAAATAGTAAAAAAGTAGCTATCGATGATTATTTACGAAAAAAATGTAATTCTTGCTGAGAATTTTATACAAATTTTTGTAACAATTAATTTCTCTCTACTAATTTTATGCAAACTCTAATTTAAATAATAGAATTCCTAAAAAAAAATTTAATATTCATGAAAAGAATTGAATTTTGTTTGAAAATTTTATGAAAATAGTAGGGGAGACCGGGGCGTAATGGCTAAGGGGCGTAATGGATAATTGTAATTTATTTAAAATTGGTAAATCGAAATAATTTCGTTCTATAGACAAGTTATTGTACTTGGTATACTGCAACTTTGTACGAAGTTTCAATAATATTTGTTCACTATTGTAAGAAATATAGTAGAAAAACTTTTTTTGACATACGAAAGTAACTTTTCAAAATTTTCATTTTTTCGTTCTCATTTTTTCAAAAATAGCTTTAAAAATAAAAATCAAATTGGGTTTTGAGCTTGATACATTTGTTTTTAAGGGCCAATTGGAGATTTTTCATTTACACTTTCTGTATTGATAGAAAATTACAAAATATTGGCTAAGTACCCCTGGGGCGTAATGGCTAGTTTTTCCCGGGGCGCGATGGATAATGCAGCGTAGGTTCGTTTTCGCGGTTACTTGTTACTTAGTTGCAGTATGTTCGTGTGTTTATCAACTTATTTATTTGTTTTGATCTAAAATCGATAAATAGTAGATTTTAAACGATTGAAATGAGAAATTACAAACCAAAAAAAACAACGTTTCAGGAGAAGAGTGGGTTCAGTGCACATCGTGTCAGCTTTGGGCCCACGACGCTTGTGCTGACGATAACCGATTTTTTATCTGTGATTATTGTAAAAGCAAATAATTTTGCTAGTTTACTAGACAAGAAAAGTATTTCGAAAATTATTATTTAATTGTTATCATTTTATAAATTAAAATAAATTTACTATACAGTTACTTACTTTTTTAAAGATTACTAAAAAAGTTAAACTTCCGATTTGTAATTTTGCTATATTAAATTTAAAAAATAACCAAAAAATATTTTTTTTCATTTGTGAGTAATGTAAAAGCAAATAATTTTGCTTGTTTATTTAAGACAGGAAAAGTATTTTAAAAATCCTTATTTAATTGTCATCGTTTTATGAATCAAAATTAAATTTACTATAAAGTTACTTACTTTTATTAAAGATAAATGAGAAAGTGAAACTTCAGATTTGTAATTTTGTAATATTAATTTTAATAAAAAAACCGAAGAATATGTCTTTACACTGAAAGAAATTTTCCGACATTACTGCCATAATTATGGCTGATTCTGCCAGAATGAATCACTGTATTATAATGAAATACAACTGCCAAAACAGTTTGGTTAATCCAGCCATACGAATGACAGAAACAGAGGACAGTAAGTGTGAATCATCCTTCACATGTCTAACATAACCTCACTTATGTGCTAATCTGACAGATTGTATGACTACTTCAACCAAAATCCTTAACCAGAAGTTTATGGATGAATTCTCGAAAGTATTTCTTTCAGTGTAGAAAATAATTGTAGTTATATTTTTTGATCTTATCTTCTATACAATAATTATATTTACAATATTTTTTACATAAAATTTAATTCACAAACCTTAATTTACAATATATAATAAAATTTGAGGCCGTAAATATTAATTTTCACTCATTATTCATTACGCCCCGGGAGTTATCCATTACGCCCCGGCCTGGGGCGTTTTGGATAGCTTTGCATTGCTCCAGAAAAATTATTGTAGAAAAAAAAGTAAGAGTCATATCGGGATGTTTTTTTTTTAAAAAGAAAGCTGAGATACCAGAGTAACTTTTCCAGAAGAAAAACATTTAATTAAAACAAAAATGGCCGAGAAAAAGCACAAAGAGTGAAAAGTTAGCCATTACGCCCCGGTCTCCCCTAGATATTGAAAATCATTTTAATGCGAAAAGTTTTAATCTATATAAAAATAATTGAGTTTTGCAAAGAATTTTATTAAAATTCTCTAAAATAATTGATTTTTTGATAAATAATTTTCATATTTATCGAGATAATTGAATTATTTATGGAAACAATTGAATTGAATTATTAAGAAAAATGTTAGTAAAAGAAAATAATTGAGTTTCTGTGAAAAATTTTTGATACTTTTAAAAATAATTTCTATTACGAAGATTTGTACAAAATTTTACACAAGAATTCTATTAAAATTTTTGAAAATAATTGAATTCTTGCGAACGATTTTATTAGAATTTTGTAAAGTACTTTGAATTGTCAAAAGAGAAATTTATTACTTTTCAAAAAATAATTTAATTCTTGTGATGATTTTTGTTATTTACATGAAAATAATTGAATTGTACAAATTTCATCAAAATGCCTTGAAATAATTTAATTTTTGGGGGTAATTAATTGAATTCTTCCAAAGAATTTAAAAAATGTTTTTAAATAATTGATTTCTTTGAGGAATTGAAATTAAAATTTTCAGATCAATTCCAGTAAAATTGTAGCATTAAAAACAATTCAAATTCTGCGATAAATTTTATGATTTACAAAAATAATTGAATAATTGCTAAGAATTGTATTGTAATACAATTCTTTTTCAATTTTCAAAACAAATTAAATTTCTGAGAAGAATTTTATTACTTCTACGAAAATAATTGAATTATTAAGATAAAGTTTATTAAAATATTTACAAAGAATTCAGTTCCTGTGAAAAATTTTGTTATTTTTAAAAATAATTGAATTATTAGGAAGATTTGTACGAAAAATTTTTTTAAATTAAATTGAATTTTGTTTTCAAATTTTATTAAAATAGTAGATATTAAAAATCATTATAGTGCGAAAATTTTTTAAAAATAATTAAATTTTACAAAGAATTCTATTAAATTTTTTGAAAATAATTAAATTCTTGGGAACTATTTTATTAAAATTTTTTTAAATATTGGAATTTCCAAAAAGAAACTTATTAATTTTCAAAAATAATTGAATTCTTGCGATGAATATTGTAATTTACATAAAAATAATTGAATTTTACAAATTTCAAGAAAATGACTCGAAATAATTGAAATTGAATTGAAATTGAATTGAAATTGAATTGAAATGAAAATCAAATAAATTGAATTTTCTGAAATTAAAATGAAATTTTTAAGAATAATTACATTTTTTGAGCAATTTCTGTAAAATTGTATTAAAAATAATTGAAGTCCTGCGACGATTTTAATTATTTATGTGAAAATAATTGAATAGTTTCTAAGAATTTTATAAACATTGTTTTAAATCTTTAATTTTGCCAAATTTTATTAATATAAAAATATCATTTTAAATAATTGAATTCTAGTGAAAAATGTTATATGTGAAAATAATTGAATTTTTCAATTAATTTAAATTTGTATTAAAATGAATTGAAATTCTTCGACGAGTTTTATTATTTATGAAAATAATTGAATTCGTGCATTAGATTTTTTAAAAAAGTATTAAAGAATTTTATTATAATTTTTGTGAATAGTTCTTTGATTTCTAATAATTAGAAGATTTAAAGTAGGGGAGACCGGGGCGTAATGGCTAACTTTTCACTCTTTGTGCTTTTTCTCGGCCATTTTTGTTTTAATTAAATGTTTTTCTTCTGGAAAAGTTACTCTGGTATCTCAGCTTTCTTTTTAAAAAAAAAACATCCCGATATGACTCTTACTTTTTTTTCTACAATAATTTTTCTGGAGCAATGCAAAGCTATCCAAAACGCCCCAGGCCGGGGCGTAATGGATAACTCCCGGGGCGTAATGAATAATGAGTGAAAATTAATATTTACGGCCTCAAATTTTATTATATATTGTAAATTAAGGTTTGTGAATTAAATTTTATGTAAAAAATATTGTAAATATAATTATTGTATAGAAGATAAGATCAAAAAATATAACTACAATTATTTTCTACACTGAAAGAAATACTTTCGAGAATTCATCCATAAACTTCTGGTTAAGGATTTTGGTTGAAGTAGTCATACAATCTGTCAGATTAGCACATAAGTGAGGTTATGTTAGACATGTGAAGGATGATTCACACTTACTGTCCTCTGTTTCTGTCATTCGTATGGCTGGATTAACCAAACTGTTTTGGCAGTTGTATTTCATTATAATACAGTGATTCATTCTGGCAGAATCAGCCATAATTATGGCAGTAGTAATGTCGGAAAATTTCTTTCAGTGTAAAGACATATTCTTCGTTTTTTTTATTAAAATTAATATTACAAAATTACAAATCTGAAGTTTCACTTTCTCATTTATCTTTAATAAAAGTAAGTAACTTTATAGTAAATTTAATTTGATTCATAAAACGATGACAATTAAATAAGGATTTTAAAATACTTTTCCTGTCTTAAATAAACAAGCAAAATTATTTGCTTTTACATTACTCACAAATGAAAAAAATATTTTTTGGTTATTTTTTAAATTTAATATAGCAAAATTACAAATCGGAAGTTTAACTTTTTTAGTAATCTTTAAAAAAGTAAGTAACTGTATAGTAAATTTTATTTTAATTTATAAAAATGATAACAATTAAATAAGTATTTTCGAAATACTTTTTTTGTCTAGTAAACTAGCAAAATTATTTGCTTTTACAATAATCACAGATAAAAAATCGGTTATCGTTCAGCACAAGCGTCGTGGGCCCAAAGCTGACACGATGTGCACTGAACCCACTCTTCTCCTGAAACGTTGTTTTTTTGGTTTGTAATTTCTCATTTCAATCGTTTAAAATCTACTATTTATCGATTTTAGATCAAAACAAATAAATAAGTTGATAAACACACGAACATACTGCAACTAAGTAACAAGTAACCGCGAAAACGAACCTACGCTGCATTATCCATCGCGCCCCGGGAAAAACTAGCCATTACGCCCCAGGGTACTTAGCCAATATTTTGTAATTTTCTATCAATACAAGAAAGTGTAAATGAAAAAATCTCCAATTGGCCCTTAAAAACAAATGTATCAAGCTCAAAACCCAATTTGATTTTTATTTTTAAAGCTATTTTTGAAAAAATGAGAACGAAAAAATGAAAATTTTGAAAAGTTACTTTCGTATGTCAAAAAAAGTTTTTCTACTATATTTCTTACAATAGTGAACAAATATTATTGAAACTTCGTACAAAGTTGCAGTATACCAAGTACAATAACTTGTCTATAGAACGAAATTATTTCGATTTACCAATTTTAAATAAATTACAATTATCCATTACGCCCCTTAGCCATTACGCCCCGGTCTCCCCTAGTGGAAATTCTCCCAAAAAACAAGTATTTAGATATTTTGGTAATAAAATTAACGAATTTTCGAAAAATTAAAATATTTGAGACATAAATGTATATAATAAACGATTTTTTCGCCTTTAAATCTATCCGAGGCTAGAAATTATTTAGATTTCAAAAAATTGTTGGAGCAAAATTATTCAAATTTGTTTATATTATTTTGTTCTATTAACTTCCTACAGTTTGTAAATTATTAGAAGAAAAGAAATTGGAAATAGAAAAATTTGAAAATAATTGAGAGATTCAACTCACTTTCGATATTCGGCGTCGAGAGTTGTTGCACTATAATTTTGAGCGAGTCTCAAGGAGGAAACAAGTTCCAGCATGTCCTTACTGAGAACCTTGTGGGCCATTTCAACTTCTCGATGAGCAGAAACTGGTAGAATTTCGACTAGACTGTCTACAGATGAAAGGAGTGATCGTAATTCGATTCCTACTCTTCTAACTAGTTCCAAATATTGGTCCGCTTTACTTTGCTGAACGCCTATGAAAATGAAAAGTCGGAAAATTGAAATGTTTTTCATTATAAATTGCGAATAATAACAATAAGAAGTTAATTATAATCTAATCAAAGATATTTTCTTGTTACCTTGTGATAAAGACATTACAGCTCTAACGACGCATGTTGTGCAGTCATAAACTTTATCATTAGTTCTATCGAGATCTGCAGTTGGCGTTGGTTCCATTTTCTAGAAAAAAAACAAAACAACAATTAAATAATTTCAAATAAATACAAAATTATCGAATTTAGAAGTCAGTAAAAGGTCAGCAAAATATGAAATTTTCGTGATGACAATCTAAATAAAGTTAGTTGCTATTTTCCTTTGATTTTTATTTTTTAATTTAAAAAAACGTTTTTCAATGTTTTGAATTTAAAAAATAATGAATTTCTACTTTAATGTTTTTGTTAATTAATTTAACCAAATTGTTTCCAATTAAAAATAGTTTTTTATAATTTTCCGTCTGAAATAATTGAATTCTTATCTTAATAAAGAAATTTATCCAAATTTTTCAAAAGAAAAATGTAATTTACATATAGAAATAAGTTTATTCTGACGAAAAATGTAATTAAAATTGTATTAAAAATATTTAAATTCTCACAAAAAGTTGAATCAGAATTTTTGAAAATAATTGAATTTCTGCGAAGAGTGTTATTGTAATAACAATTTTTTTTGTAATTACAATTCTTTCGAGAAATTGTATTACAATTTTTTTAAATAATTGAAATCTTTCGAGAAATGTTATTATTCGTAAAAATAATTGAAATGTGGATAAGAATTTTATAAAAAATCTATTTACAATAAGTAAATTCATGTAAAAAATTTCACCAAAATTTTTCTAAATAATTGAATTTCATCGAACAATTTTACTCTTCAGGTAAAAAATTCAATTCTCATAAATAATTTTATAAAACATTTTCAAAGCAATTAAATTTCTGTGAATAATTATATTAAAATTTTTGAAAAGAATTCAATTAGAATTTAATTTAAATTCAATTGAAGATATTTGAATTATTACAAAGAAGTTTTACAAATTTTTTCAAAATAATTGGATTTCAGACAAAAAATTAATTAGGTATTTAAAAAACCAATTCAATACTCATAAATATTTTAACAAGAAATTTTTCAAACAATTTGAATTTGTGTGAGTAACTTCATTAAAATTTTTTTAAAATAATTTTAATTCCGGCGAACAAATTTATAAATTGTAAAAATAATAGAAATATTGATAAGAATTTTATTACAATTTTGAAAAATAATTAAAAATTTTTTTAAACCATTTAATTAAAATGACATTAATATTTCAAATAAAAAATACTTCAATGCTCATAAAGAGTTAAATGAAAAAATTTCAAAAAAAAGATGACATTTTTTGTGGAGAATTTAATTAAAATTCTTTAAAATTATTAAATAACTGCGAAGAATTTGATTAATTATGATAACTCAATTTTCATGAATAATTTTATCAAAATTTTTCAAAATTATTGAATTTCAATCATGTGTTTTATGATTTTCTAAAATTATTGATTTTAAAAGTATTAAATCTGAAATTATTCAAAAATTGAAATTAATAATTAGAAATACATTTTTCTTTAATTTGCATAATAAAAATTGAAAATAGTAAGTAACCTTTGAAAATAATTAAATTCTTTCGAGTAATTTAATTGAATTTGTATAGAAAATAATTATATTCTCCTCAAGAAATTTATTAAATGCTTTGATAATAATTCAACTCCTCAGAAGAATTTTATAATTTACAAAAATAATTCAATCCTTTGCAAGAATTTTATGACAATTTTTGAAATTACAATTTAAATTGTACCGAATGATTTTGTTAAAAATTTTAAATATAATTATTTCAAAATTGACATTAATATTTTTAAAAATAATTTTTTTTAATTTGCAAAATAATATTAATTGAAATACACTTTTTGCGCGCATAACATTTGCCAGTTTTTCTCCTCTTTTGTATTTTTAATCGACCAAAGTGATTGGATTCCATAAAAATATTATTTTACTTGCAGGCAGGAAATGAAAAATTACCTTGACAATTATAACTTTTTCAGATCCTTTATCCGATCCCAGAGATCCAGTATTTGTTGTATGAGGTTCATGACTAGGAGACTGAGTCACTGATCGTGGAATTGGAGGACTCGCACTTTCATCACCGCTCGTTGCAATCGAAAGTCGTTTCTATGATTAAAAAAATGTCAATCATTTAAAATTAAATTTAATCGTTAAACATACTTTTTAAATTAAATTTCTCAAATATAAGAACAAAAATTCTAAAAAACACTAAATGAACTCAATTTTAATTTCTAATTGAAAATATACCTCTTCACGCGCAAGCCATCGACTGTCCTCTTCTGATTGACGTTGCTGTTCCAATAATCGTTTCTCCAACAGTTTAGCTTCCTCCTCCAATCCGGTATTGAAAATTTCTCCGCTACTCTCGAAAATTTGCGATTGTGCGTTTCTCTGAAATTTACAAAACCAACATTATTGTTTTCTTACAATTTTAAAAACAGAATTTTCATTCCATTTAGATTTACCCAACTAAAATTTCAAAAAGCAAACTTAAAATCTAATTAAAATTAATATTATGTATATAAAATTAAGACGTGAAATAATTCCAGGCCAGTAAACTATAATTGGTGATAATAAAAATATTGGAAATTATTTGCAAATTTATGTACAGAGTCAAAAATTAAAGAGATGCATAATTCCTTGCAAACCAAGTTCGAAATAATAATAATAATAATAATAATAATAATAATAATAATAATAATAATAATAATAATAATAATGATAATAATAAAATGTACATCATAACTTAACTATTGGATAATATAATACATAATTATATTTATCATGCATGCATACGATGTGGTTATACAAAATTGATGATATTATGTCTATGCAGTGTCATTGTTCATTCTCCATGCTTTAAAAATAATCCTAACAAACCAGAAAAGAATTTCAACCATGTCAACGAAATACCGACAATCCCTACGATTAAATCCAACTATGTAATTATATAAAAACCAGAATCGGGGTGCACTTGAATTTTGTGCGTTTTGTGTCAAACTCCAAAAAGCTTTCTAAATTCTCTAAAATATGTGCGCTCGTGAAAGATGAGTCCTCATTTTTAAAAATTGTAGTGGAAAAAAATGTTCTCTCTTTCTCTTTTAAAATTGTGCAAATTTACGTCAATTGATAAATGAAAAATATTTATTTGGAAAAATTTTATTTTGCAGTATATTAAAATGATTAAAGAAAAAGGAAATTTACTTACAATTGCAAAAAACATGATGAGAAATATTTAAATGTGTCTTTTAGACTTTTCAACTCAGCAATGATAAATTGAATGAAAAATTACAATGTTCTTGCTTTTACCTAATAATAACGATGATCAGATACAGAGAGGTGACTAAAATAAATGAACCATTAAAATCAAGTGACAAGGTCGATCTCTACTCCCAAAATAGACAACTATTTAAAAAAAAACATCAACAAATAATCGCATTGACCTAAATTTGCACATTTTGAAAAAAACGTTTCTTTTTTAATGTATTAATTGTATAGAAATAGTGATAATAATAATAATAAAAATGACAGTAATAACAAAAGAATAATAAGAAAAAAATAATAAAAATAATAATAGTAAGAAATGATAATGATAATAATAATAATAATAATAGTAGTAGTAGTAATAATAATATTTCAAATTTAATTTATATAAAAAATGACAATAACAAAATAATGAAACTATAAAAAATTAGTTGAAGCCAGAAAACCAAATTTTGAGTGCTATACTCCTAGAGAGTACTTGAAGAAAATATATACAATTTTGATAACTAACGAGTGCTCATCGGTAATGAGGAATAATAAGGAAGAAATATTTTTATTTTTATATTAAACTGGTTTTCAGATTTAGGAAAAAATCTTTCTACAGCTAAAATTAATTTTCGAAAATAAATGACGAAAAAGTGACTGAAAAAAATATCAAATTAAAAAAGTAAACTTTCAAAGAAACTAGTGAATTTTTTCTAAATAATTTAAATTATTCTAGCAATAATTGAAGATTAAAATGTTCAAAATTGTTTTAATTTGCAATTTAAATAAATAAATTTTTAAATAGATTAAAATTTCTATAATTAAACATTTTGTTGGAATGAATTTGATTCCGATAAAAATTAAAATAAGTTGAAGTTTGAAAATTTTAAATTGTAATACTTTAAATTGAATAATGATTGAATAAAATTAAAATAAGTTGAAGCTTGAAAATTTTAAATTGTAATACTTTAAATTGAATAATGATTGAAATTTGCATATTAATCAATTTTAGTAATTTCGATTATAAAAATTAGAATTTATTAAAAGTTGTATCACTTGTAAATTAGCTTCAAATTAGAATCGAATAAAATTTTATTAAATTAATTGTTTGTAATGTTTTGATAAAATATTTCGCAAAAATTCAATTATTTTTAAAAACTTGATAAAATTCTTCACAAAAATTCAGTTATTTAAAAAAATTCTGGTTAAATTCTTAATGACAATTGGAAATTTTCAATATAATTCCCATTTATAAAATTTTTCGCCGAAATTAAATTATTTTAATAAAATTATTCACAGAAATTCAATTACTTTGAAAAACATCGATAAAATTATTTATGAGAACTGAATTCTTTCCTAAATAATAAAATTGTTTGATAAAATTCAATTATTTAGACAAATTATGGTGAAATTTTTTACATGAATTCACTTATTCTAAATAGAATTTTAATAAAATTCTTACCAAGATTTCAATTATTTTTACTAATAATAACATTTCTCGAAAGAAATTAATTATTTAATAACAGGTATTATAAAATTCTTCGCAAGAATTCAATTATTTTATTTATTTTAAAAAATTTTGATAAAACTCTTTATAAAAATTTTAATATTTTTAATATTATTTTAACGAATTTTCTCGTAAGAATCCATTAATTTTCATAGATTTTAATTTAATTTTAATTTTATTAAATTTATTTATTTGATTCAATTAATTATTCATTTTTTTAATCTTTAAAACACAAAATTGGAATTTTCATTAATTTTCAAATTCAAAACATTAAAAAGAAAAATTAACAAAATAAATAAGGAACCAAAAATCAAAAACGAAAACAACGAATTCCAAACTGCGAACAGATAACGAAAATACAATGATTAATAAGATTTTTTAACAAATGTATTTAAAACCTATTAATAATTTTATCAATGAATTTGTTATTTTAGTCAAAGAACAAATATTAGAACTGATTAAAATTTGGATCACTCTGCAATTGAATTTAAATTTGAATAAAATAGAAAATTTGATTGATTGAAATGGAAATCGAATACAATTTAACAAAATTATATTTTTTTTTAATCAACTGTTAATTTTTTATTAAATAATTTAAATTCTATTTAAATAATTGATATTTTATCCAAATAATTAAAAACTTAACAATAATTGAAGTTTAAAAAGTGCAAAATTTTATAATTTGTAAATTGAATGAGTTTTAATTAAGATAATTTCTAATATTGATAAATTAGCTGAAACGAATTAAAATTGATTTTTTGCGTAGAATTTTATCAAATCGGAATAAGATGTTTCTAAAGTTTCGAACGTTCAAGTGAACGACAATATTTTTTTACTTATTCAAATTTGTATTTCTTTACAAAAAAATTATTCTTTAAATTAAAATAAATTAGTTCTAAACTAAATATTATTTAATTTCACTTATTTTTGTTTTTTTGATAGTAATTTTTAAAAACACTTAAGGTGAGAAAAAATTTCGTTCATTTGAACGTTCAAAACTTTAGCTACATATAATAAGTGAACTGTTTTGAGAAATTTTTTTTCAAAAGAATTAAATTCCTGTGCAGAATTCTATTAAATTCTTTGAATGCAGTAAATTAATATTAATTATTATAATTAATTTATAAATTACAGTAGAGACTCCATTATCCGGACAAATTTAAAATTAAAATTTTTTTTTAATATAATGTTTATAAGGTCTCAAGCCGTTAACTTCTATTTTAAATCCCAACTCAATTCAGAAACGTAAATTTTTACACGAAATATTGCGTTTTTAAAGCGTTGAATCTGAAATTATTCTGAAATTGAAATTAATATTTAGAAATAAAATGTTATTTATTTTACATAATAATAAATTAAAATAATAAGTAACTTTTGAAAATAATTACAGTAGAACCTCGATTATCCGAACCGAAAATAATTTTATTCAATCTTCTGTTATCCGAACTTTTTTTTGCCTCCCGAATCTTTCAAAGCAAAATAACAAAATTTAATTAATTAATTAATTAGTTAATTCGGATAATCGAGGTTCCACTGTAAATTTAAATAATCAAAAAGTTTTGATAATAATTAAATTCCTTCGAAAAATTTTATTAATTATTTACGAAAATAATTCAATTCTTGGCAACAATTTTGTCAACTGAAGTTTAAATAGTTAAAATTTTCAATGATTTGAAAGAATCAATTATCAATTAATCTATAAATGAACGGAATTTTCATTTTGATGAATATAATATGATATTATATTTTGATGAGCAAAAATTAGAATTTGTTTCTTTAAGAAGGTGAATAAAATTGGAATTAGAATTTCAATCGCTGGAAATTTTAATAGAATTTAATTAAATTAAAATTTGGATCATCTGAATTTCGCAACTTTTTGTCATTTTTTTTGTCGAAAATTAATAAATTTTGGCAAATAATAGCAGGGCTGATAAAAATCATGATTTTTTTTTAAAAATCAAAAAAATCAGATTCAGACTATTTTTTAAATATTTATTTTTTTAATATTAGGAATTAAAAAATTAATAATAGGGTGCATGCAAAATTTCACTTTTAGAATTTCCTGATTTTTCCTGACTTATTTTTCATTTTTCCTGATTAACAAATTTTTAAATTATTATTTAATACTCTGCATTACTAATTAAAATTTTAATAATGCAGTTCAATTCAATTCATGTTTATTCTGGATATAAAAATACATTTTTGTGGCAGAAGAGTTCCGCTTAACTTTACACTTAAAAAAAATCTTATAAAAATTTATTAATGCTTTTTAAGTAACAATTTTATTTATAAAAAAAACATAAGACATTTAAAAAATGTTTGTTTAATTATTAAATATTATACAAAAAAAAGTCTAAATACAAAAACTAAGTTTATAAAAGTTTTTTAATTTGTGGTTTCTTTCGATTAAAATTCCCTGACTTTTAAAGAATTTTTAAAAATTCCCTGTATTTTTCTGACCAACTAAATCTCTGATTTATAATTGTTTTTATAATTTGTGGCTACCCTTAATAAAAAATACATATATAAATTCTTGTTACAATAAAATTTGTTTTAAAAAAGTTTAGGAAATCTTAACAAAATACTGATATTTAATGCTTCTTTGACTCAAATATAAAATACAGATTTTTTATCTTTCAATAACTTTCGCCAAATAAACAAAAAATAATAATTATTATTTTCTGATATTCATTATATTATCTTTATAAGATATTCTTTTTTACTTTTATTTAATTAAAAACTTTTAACATAAATTCTAATTTTGTATCCTTTTCGGTTTCTAATGCATTTCGCAGTTTGATTTAAATCATGATTTAAATGTCAAGATTTAAATCAAAATTAAAATCATGATTTAAATCAACTTGATTTAAATCATTGCAGCCCTGAATAATAGCCAACCGCAGTTGATGGTAAAATATTTTCTCCTTCGTAGACCAGTGTAATAAATAAAAAAAAGTGGGGTAGAGGGATAAAAATGCTTTGATTTTGTTTTTGTTTTGTCATTCGTAGAGAGGCATTTGCAAACCTGTTCATGCTGAACTTCTTCAGTCATGGAACTGCACGATGACACTGTACTGTCGCTGACTGCCGAGGACACCAGCGAGCCGGACAGAGTTCCGTCAATGGAAGTCGTCAATAAATCGTCTGTCTTTTGTGTAATGAAATTCGTAATAGCCTTGCCAGCAACGACATTCGCCATCTGTTGTGGCGGTAAATTTTGTCGGCAAATTGGCATCATTTGCTGTTGATGCTGTTGATGATGATGATGATGAAGCTGCTGTTGCTGTTGCTGTAGAATAGCAACCGATGCGCTTGAATTCGAAACATTAAAATGACTCTGTTGCGACATAATTTGCGAATTAGCACTTTGCATTTGCATTTTTTGCGCCTGAACAATTCCCGTTGGTGTCGCGTGAACCGTGTAAATTGGCGCCTGAGAATAAGCGACCTGCTGCTGGGGATAATTCTGTGAATTCTGCTGCTGTGAATTCTGTGAGTTTTGCCTCTGCACGACTTGAGAGCGAGAGATGTAAACTTGCTCCTGACCGGGGAGATTGGAATAAATTTGATAATTCTGAGGATACAGTGATTGAGTTTGATAGCTTTGCATTGGCGTTGGACTGTAGACACGGGAACTTTGAATGTGCGAGACATTTGGTGGGGTTGTGGATTTAATTTCACCCTGATTTTGAGCACGAAATTTGAGAACCGGTCCGTAGAGGCATTCAACGGCAGAGGTGGGGATAGTGGTGGAATTTTGCGATGGGATTTGACCGGAGAACGATTGACTCATCAGCGATGATGATGAGGAGGAGGTCGACGATGCTTGTGTGATATTGCTGAGACTAGATAATTGAGTGCCGGGATTCTCGCCGAAATTGCCGCCAACGCTTGGACTTTGACTAAGATTGCCGACGATTGCTGAACTTTGGGAGAAATTAGCGACGGGTCCGTAGATTTCGGCGCTGCACGAGGTGGCGACTGGGGCGAATTTTTGCACTGGCGAATAAAGATCGCCGGTTATATTGCCAATGACTTTTGAACTGACTGAATATAAATTCTGCATCTCTTTAATCCTCTGGCTTCTGGTTGAGGCGGGCGATTGATTTTGATGAGTGGATTCGGAAATTGTGAGACTGGACAAGTGGGATGACATGGTGTCGGATGAATCAAAGGAATCGAGATTCGTGTCTGATAGAGTCGAATTGGCGGAATTGTTTTCATGATGGGAAAGGACTGATGATGGTTCGGCGATGGTGGGATCGAAGAATTGCAAGTCTGTAACCGAGCCGGTTGTCAGGACTTGATCTTCGTCTTGGAATTGAACGGCGAGACTGTTGAATGGAGTGGCGGGCGTTGTATAGACTGAGGGACATACCCCCCGGGCCTGATTGTCCTTGAGGAGTTGCGCCAGGACCTCTGGACTCTGGGCCACGATGTACGTTGAGACGGGCGCTGCTTGCAATTGATCTCCTGCATTTGGCGGCTGACGCGATGGTTTCGGCGGTGCAATATCGTCCGCTCCGGCTGAAATAATTGGAAAAAAAAATTTTTTTCAACCGGAAGGGAGAAGATAATTATTTCAAGAAGCACAGTCACTTTTCATTCAAAGAAGAAATCGTTTACAAAATATACAAACAGGAAAAAATTTAATTAAGAAGTAAAAACATACCCCATGACATTGCTTGCACTCGACGATTTTCCCGCTTCATTGTCTCCTGTTGCTGATGTTTCTCATCCAATAAAATTTCGCTGTAAATATTAAAATTTTACATGTCAATGGAACATCGATAAATGATAAATAAAACACAAATACAAAACAGATTTTTAAACATTCTATTATAAAGATCCTATTTTGTATGGATCAAAATATTTAATCGGTTTCTTTCTCAAAATAACAAAAACTCACTACACACAGATTTTGTCTGAACTCAATTGCTAGAGAAATTTGAATTGTTTTTATATAAAAATTGATTAATAAACAATTTATTATTGAAAAATATTATTTCTTTATCTATAAAAAATTCTGATTTACACCAAAAATAAAAAGATACACAAAAAAATACACAATTTGTGGACAATTTCAATTATTGTACAAAACTAAATAGCAAAATTCAATTATTCTCAATGACAATTCTATAAAAATATAATTATTTTCAAAAATTTGAATAAAATCGTTTTGTAATTTGTTTCCTAAACTTTAATTACATATCTTAAAAGAATGAAATTAAAATTTTGTAAAAACAATTTTTCCTAATTATTGTTATTAATTATTAATAATAATAAAGAACATGTTCCGGTAATCTGCTTTTAAAATTAATGCATACATGATCGAATTATTGCAAAGAATTTTATCAAAAAATTTGATAATAATAAAATTCCTTCAAAGAATTTTATTAATTAGAACAGACATTGCATTCCCGTGAAGAATTTTATTAAAATTTATAAAACACATAATTAAATTCAATAAAAAAATTTCTTTGAATTTTTTAACTAATGCAGTTTTTTTAATACTTCAAATTGAAAATTTTGAAAGCAATTGAATATTATGAAGAACAATTTGATTAAAATTAACTGTATTGAAAATAATTGAATTCATTAAAAGAATTTTTTTATTTTTTGAAAATAATCGAATTCTTTCAATTCTTTTGACAAATTCAAAAATTGCATTGAAAGTAATTTAATTTTTATATAGAATTTTTTTAAAATATTTTGACAATAATTGAATTATTTTTAAAGAAATTAAAATTTTTGTTGAAATAGAATTTTATGGAAATTTTTGAAAATAGAATTAAATTCTATCGTGTAATTTTATTTAAATTGGATTCAAAATAATTTAATTCCTTCAAAGAATTGTAGTATTTATAAAAATTATTGAATTGTTTCGAAGAATTTATTAAAATTATATTTTAAGAAATAAATGAAATTTATTGAAATATTTAAAAATATTGTTTAATATTCAAATTTAGATAGTTTTATGAAAGTCTTTCGAGAAATGTTATTAATTAAAAATTACTGAAATCTCGATAAGAATTTTACTAAAATTTTATTAAAAAAAGTTAATTCTAATAAAGAATTTTTTTTTAATTAAAATTTTCGAAAATAATTGAATGTTTATGAAGACATTTATCATATTTTGAATCATTCTTTAAAGAAATTTTTATGAATTTTTTGATAAATTTTGATAATTTCATAACTTATGAAAATAAATGAAAACTTTTTCAAGGAATTTTATTCAAAATTTTCAAAAATAATTGAATTTTTTCCCAGGAATTTAATAATATATTTATATGGGAAATATTTCAATTCTTATAAATATTTTAATTCGAATAATTGAATGTCTGCAATGAATTTTATTATTTTGAAAAAGAATTGAATTTATATTTGATTTAATTTTTATTTCATAAAGAATTTTATTCAAATTTTTCAAAATAAGAAAATTGCTGCAAAAAATTTCTATTATTATGAAAATAATTCAATTTTCATTAATAATTTGAACAAAGTTTTTTCTAAGGTGTTAAGTTCCTATGAACAATTTTATGAAAATTCTCTAAAATATTTCAATTCCTCCGGAAATTGTCATAAATTGTGAAAATAAGTCATTGAAAATCGGAAAGGAATTTTATTAAAATTTTCTAAAATATTTTAATTCCTCTGGAAATTTTCATAAATTATGAAAACAAGAAATTGAAAACTGGAAAGGAATTATATTAAAATTTTCAAAAATAATTGAATTTTTTTCTAGGAATTTAATTAAAATTGTATTGAAAATATTTCCATTCTTATAAAGAATTTAATGAAAATTCTTTAAAAGAATTGAATTTTGTGAAGAATTTTATCAAGTTTTTAAAAATAATTGAATTTTTGCGAAAAATTTTAACAAATATTTCAAAATATTTGATTTTTTTTGAAAAATTTTATCGAAATCGTATTGAAAATAATTGAAGTCCAGGATAGAATTTTATTAAAGTTTTTGCAAACAAAAAATAATTATAATTAATTAGCAAATCAGTCGATAACATTTAATTACTTTTTAATTTTGAAATCTGAAATTTTAATAAAATTCCCTGACGTTTTTCTTGTTAATTTTTATTTTTCTTGAGATTTTTTCCAATTTCTCTGACCTACGGTAACCCCTGGTAAAAAAATTATTTTTAACTCACTGTAACGTTTCACGAATATCTTTGAATGTTGGTCTCTTGCTTGGCTCATAACTCCAACACTGGGACATCAACGAATACAATCTCGGTGGACAGTGATTTGGCAGAGCGAGTCTCTCACCATTTTCCAGTTTACGAATAACTTCATTATTCTTCACACCCTGGAATGGCTTTACTCCCAACATCAAAATTTCCCACATACAAACGCCTAAGTAGAAAGAAAATTTATTATTTATTTAATATTTAAATTATAGTAATTTTATATATTAATTTATTAATTTATAAGATAATATAATAATAATAATACTAGAGTTGTGAAAAGAAAATATAAAAGAACTCACCAAACATCCATACGTCTGATGATGTTGTAAATCTTCGGAAATTTATACTTTCAGGCGCCATCCATTTAATTGGCAGTTTACACTTACTCGCCGTGTAATAACTCTGATCTTCAACCCAACGACTCAATCCAAAATCTGCCAATTTCACGCAATTGTGAGCCGAGACGAGAACGTTTCTCGCCGCGATGTCTCTATAATTTTTATTTACAATTTAAAATTTCTTTTCTTGTCTTTAATTGCAATGTAAGTTAATTAATATTGGCGATTTTAAAGAAAATTTACAAAACGAAAATTATTATTTACCTGTGAACGAATTTTTTGCTCTCCAGGTAGGACAAAGCAGTGCTGAGTTGAAAAGTATAGAGCAAAAGTGTTGCCAAATCAAGTCTGTGCTTATTGGACTGTAGGTAGGCACGCATTTCTCCGAGCCTCGCTAATTCCATAACTAACCAAATCGGAGCCTCGGAGCACACGCCTATCAATCTAATGATATGTGGATGTTCAAACTGCTGCATTATATCTGAAAATCAAAGTAAATTGTGCCAATAAATAATTATCACAATTTTATATAGGAAAATTTAATTTTTTTCACTATTCATTTCTTCGATAATGCTGGAATATTTCATAAAAGTGAATGAGGCTGAAGTCCCCAACGTTCTTAAAAAATAATGTTACGATCTTTTTTATTTTAGTTACAAATTTATTTGTTATTTTTGAGTCTATGAAAACAATTTCTCTAGATAACAATTAATTTATTAAATAATAATTCTCACGCACTTAAAAATTAGAAACGAATTCACTTGGAAAAAATTTTGTTAATTTTCAAAGTCTTCTGTCTCATTACAAGTAATTCGTTTACTCCTGAAATTCCTTTCTCACAAGCGAATCAAGTAGAGAAATAGAAGATAATTAAAAAAATTCTTACACGCTTCTTCTAGAAACTTTTCGGCAGTTGCTAAATCCGCGTCGACTTTACAAGTTTTAACAGCAACGGCAATTGTCTGTCCATCGCGTCCTTTATACGATCCTTTATGAACATTTCCAAATTGTCCCTCGCCTATTATTTCGCCCAATTCCACATGATTTCTCACTATCTCATAGTCTCTCGCTAGAAAGAAAATGTAAAAATTACAAAAAAGTAATCTATAAAAAAAAGAAATCGGTGTATAAAAAAATTGTTTTATAAACAAAATCCGTTTATAAACAGAAAAATCGGTTTATAAACAAAAAATCGATTTATAAACAAGAAATCAATCTATAAAAATAAAATTTATTTACAAAAAAAAAGAAATCTATGAAAAAAATTGTAAAAGAAAATGTTTTCCTAACACATTTGCAGTTTGAAAGAAAAACAATTACGAAACATACTCGCAGGAGTGGAATAATCGCCTTCCTCGTCAACAATTTCTGCATAATCCTCTGACAAAATTGTTCCCGTCTTGCCGGCATTTTTCTCCGGACTTTCGGTTTCCTCTTGTCGGTACTTGGGTGGATGTGCATCTAAAAATAAATCTTCTATTAGTGTCTATTTTTATAATCAAGAAAAAAAGAATGAAAGAAAGAGAGAGAGAGTGAGTGAGTGAGTAAAAGAAAATAGAGAGATTCTTAATAATTATTTTCCCAGTGAAAAAAATTCGAAAAATGTTTTTTTGTTTAAAAAAAAGAGAATACAAACCTTTGCAAGGGCAGGGATAATTTTTCCATGAAGCAGCTTGTAATAAGAATGAAATTGTCCTAGTGTTAGTGAATTTTGTTTAATCTTTTTTTTTTGTAATAAATAGTTGTAGAAAATATTTCTAAGACTAATTTAAAGTTCCCAAAAAAAGACATTTTCGTATTTTTTTGTTAATTTTTAAAATTAGTTTCATCATTGATATAGAAGAATTTTCTAGAAATAATTTCGTGCTTTTCTTTTTCTTTCATTTTCAATTAGTAATATTACCTTTTCTATTCCAGAGAGATGTATTACTACCAGTGACTAATCTACAATATCCATCGATTAAATCCGCTAAACTCTCGGCTTGATCTAAACTCGAGCAAGTGATGCTTAATGTTTCCGCTGCTCCTGCGACTCTTAATTTTATACAAGCTTTCGTGTGCTCCTTGCAGTCCGACACAAGGGTTTGAATTGACTGAATTTGCGAAAATTCCGTCATTCTCGTCGGCTGTAATTCAAAAAATATTTAATTTTTAATTATTTAATTAAAAAAAATCAATAAAACAAATATTTACAGAAATAATAAGCAATTAAAAAAAGTTTTGATTTTAATTAACTAAATTGTCGTGTTATTCTAGAAATTTACGGGTATTATTGGTACCGAACAAGTATTTTTAAATAGATCCTCAGTTTCCTTAAATTTATCGAACAATATCAAATTTCTAATATTTTTAATTATTCGAAATTTCGAAACTTACAACAGTGCCTCCTCTGTGCGCCATATAAGAAATTCCAAGGTCGGGACCAATGACTAGTTCCACGGGAATCGACCAACTCGACTAAAATTACAAGAATAAATTAACGATTCTGCAAATAACTGAAAAATTATTCTCGAAATCAAAAATTAGGAAACTTATGAATTTTAATAAAATTGTGCTTATGGATTGAAAAAGATAATCCTTTTTCGGATTTGTTTTACGATATACACATGTTTCTAAGTAAATTAAAATAAGTAAATGACTAGTAACTTTAATAAAAAAATTTTAAATTAATAAAATAAATAAAGTAACTGAATTATGAGTTAATTAAGTAAATAAATTCAAAACATAAATTTATAAAGAATTTTATCAATCTTTTTTCAAATAATTAAATTTAATTACAAATTTTATTACTTTGGTAAAGATTTACATTTTTTCTAATTTTAAAGGATAATAAAGGAATAAAGGATTTTATTCAAATTTTTCAAAATAAGAAAATTTTTGAGAAGAATTTTATTAAAGTTCTTTAAAATAATTAAATTCATGACAAGAATTTTGTTGAAATCCTTTAAAATAATTAAATTCTTGTGAAAAAAAAGAATAAATTATGAAAATAATTGAAATCTTGTAAAGAAATTAATTAAAATTTTCTAAAAAAATTGAATTTTTTAGAGGAATTTAATTAAAATTGTATTGAAAATATATCAATTTTCATATAAAGAACTTAATCAAAAATTTTCAAAATAATGGAATGTTGAAGAATTTTATTAAAGTTCTTTAAAACAATTAAATTCATGAGAAGAATTTAATTGAAAACCTTTAAAATAATTAAATTCTTGTGAAAAAATGATAAATTATGAAAATAATTGAAATCTTGTAAAGGAATTAATTAAAATTTTCTAAAAAAATTGAATTCTTTTGAGGAATTTAATTAAAATTGTATTGAAAATATATCAATTCTCATATAAAGAACTTAATTAAAAATTTTCAAAATAGGAAAATTTTTGAGAAGAATTTTATTAAAGTTCTATAAAATAATTAAATTCATGACTAGAATTTTGTTGAAATCCTTTAAAATAATTAAATTCTTGTGGAAAAATGATAAATTATGAAAATAATTAACGTCTTGTAAAGAAATTAATTAGAATTTTCTAAAAAAATTGAATTCTCTCGAGGAATTTAATTAAAATTGTATTAAAAATATATCAATTTTCATATAAAGAACTTAATCAAAAATTTTCAAAATAATTGAATGTTGAAGAATTTTATTAAAGTTCTTTAAAACAATTAAATTCATGAGAAGAATTTAATTGAAAACCTTTAAAATAATTAAATTCTTGTGAAAAAATGATAAATTATGAAAATAATTGACGTCTTGTAAAGAAATTAATTAGAATTTTCTAAAAAAATTGAATTCTTTCCCGGAATTAAATTAAAATTGTATTGAAAATATATCAATTCTCATATAAAGAACTTAATCAAAAATTTTCAAAATAATTGAATGTTGAAGAATTTTATTAAAGTTCTTTAAAATAATTAAATTCATGACAAGAATTTTGTTGAAATCCTTGAAAATAATTAAATTCTTGTGAAAAAAATGATAAATTATGAAAATAATTGAAATCTTGTAAAGGAATTAATTAAAATTTTCTTAAAAAATTGAATTCTTTCGAGGAATTTAATTAGAATTGTATTGAAAATTTATCAATTCTCATATAAAGAACTTAATCAAAAATTTTCAAAATAATTTAATGATGAAGAATTTTATTAAAGTTCTTTAAAATAATTAAATTCATGACAAGAATTTTGTTGAAATCCTTTAAAATAATTAAATTCTTGTGAAAAAAAAGAATAAATTATGAAAATAATTGAAATCTTGTAAAGGAATTAATTAAAATTTTCTAAAAAAATTGAATTCATTCGAGGAATTTAATTAGAATTGTATTGAAAATTTATCAATTCTCACATAAAGAACTTAATAAAAAATTATCAAAATAATTAAATGTTTACGAAGAATTTTATCAAATTTTTAAAATATATATATTAAAACTTTTTTGAGAAAGTTTATTGTCATTTCATTGAAAATAAATGATTTCTTGTGAAGAATTGTACTATTTATAAAATTAATTAATTGTTTCGAAGAATTACTTAAAATTTTAGCACATTATTGAATTCTTTCGATAAGTTTTAATAAAAATTTTTTTAAATAATACGCTATAACGATTAATTATTTTTCTTATGTATAAGTGAATTTTTAAAATTTTGTATATGAAATTATTCAAAAATTAGAGTTTGTGCTAGTTGAGCAAATAAGTAAATTCGAAATAAATTAAATTTGATATTAAAATTAATAAATTTTAATTCAATTTAATTTATTTTTACAAGCGATGATGAAATTTGAAATCAAATTTAATCTAATTAAATTTCTATTAAAACTAAAGTCACACTTACTCCCAAAGCGCAAATAAAACGCTCCTGATCAAATCGGTAATGCGAGCGTAGGAGATCGAAAAATTTAAACATACACTCGAGTTCTGAAAGGGCAGCAACTTTTTTGAAATGCTGCTGTATCAGTTTCCTCAAAGCTTTGGGTTTCATACCATTTAATACGGAGCGTGGCAAAAATTTGTGTAAACCGACCTGTTTTAAAAAATTCATTACTCTTTACTTCTTCTTTTCCATTTCTCTTGAGTGTAAATTCTTTTATTTAAATATATTATAAATTTTTTATTTTATTATAGACTGAAATAACAAAAAATTATTTGATTCAAGAAAATATTTTCTCGTCAACAGACAAGTAATCGATTATTTGAATCAAATAAATTTCTTTCTGGTTTATATTAAAATTACATGATTGTATTACAATTGAAAAATAATAATTACAACGAATAATTTAAAAAAATGATAGTAGTACGAACCTCTCGTTCCAAGTATTCCAAGTTGCTTTTCTTATCCAAAGCAATTTGTGGCATGTCTTTAAAAAAATACCTAATTTCTAAACAGCACAATTGAACCGCAACGTCTTGATCCAACGTCGAATGATTTGCATTTAAATAATCATTTCGCACCTGTAAAATTTAAAACATTTTTATTAATTGAATTTTAATTCAACAGATACGATTAGATTAGATATTAGCCAGATTAGGAGAAGAAACAAAAGTATATGGATAAGAAAAATTGTTTGTTAATTAAAAATTCTCTGACCTATAATAAACTGTTACGTAAACTTTTCCTATAGTAAAAAGTCACGTAGTGACTAATTAAGGTAAATGTACATATTTCCGTGCTAGAACATAATTCCGTGCTATCATATAATATTAATTAATATAAAAAATTAATAAAATATTTTAGTAAAATAAAACCCATAATATTAATCTACTAAATATCAAAATTTATTCCACAATTTTCCACTTGCTAAAATATTTTATCAATTCCTTATTTTAATTAATAAAAAAAATAGCACGGAATTAAGTTCTAGCACGGAAATATGTACATTTACCTTAATTAATTAATTTGAATTAAAAAATGTTTAATTCAGCAATATGAAAATTATACACAGAGAAAGCTTTAAGAAATTATCGAAAAAGAGATGTGCGCTCCAGGGGGTTATTAATTATAATTATAATATTTAATAATTAATAATAGTAATTTATTTGAAAGAATTAATTTTACCTGATCGTAGTAGTAGAAAAAAGTGACCTTATCTTTTTCATAAAGATCATTTAAATTTTGAGGTAGATAGCGCACCCTTAATTCGTACCTCCACTCACTGTGTGGATGTTTCTTTTCATATTTTTCTTGCACCTGAAAATGAAGAAAATTCCATTTTTTTACTTACGTTTATGTACTAAAATTAAAAAATATACAAAAATTAGGAAAACTTGGATAAATTATCACCTGATACATTGTTGTATCTTGATGTAGCCAATAACTTTCACCAGAGCCAGGATGATGAAGTCTCATTGCGTACAATTGTTTATAATGTCTTGTACCGACAGCTAATCTACTTGTGACCAGAGAAATAATGCCTTTAACGTCAATAGCATCTCCGAATTTGACTACATTGAAGCCTCCTGTGAATTTTAAATTTACACACTTTTTATTTTTTTTTTCCTTTTTAAATTTGATTAATTTCAGAAAATATCTATAATATACACATTAGAATATAATTAAAGAAAAACTGTATTAGTGTATTATAATAATTCGAAAATTCTAGAAAATTAATTAAATTTTGGATGACTTGTAGTTCACATTTTTAAGTATTTTGAAATTTTAAGCAAATAAAGATGAACAATAATTAGTTAAATATTTATTTTACAAAAGTTATTAAAATTTGGAAAATTAAATTTGAAAATTTTTTAAAAATTAGGTTTCTGAAAAATAGTAATTAAATTTTTTAAGGAAAACAAGTCTCGGATCGACTTTAACGAACAAAAAAAGTCGCTTTAGTGGATTAAAAATAGAAAAAAAGTCGATTATTTAATTCAGTGTTGTCACAAAAATTCAAATTAATCAAAACTTGTATAATTTTGCTAAATAAATATTCAAATACTTTTTACTTCTTTGAAATACTTTTTACTTCTTTGAAATACTTTTTACTTCTTTGAAATAAAATTTCAACTCTTGAAATCTAGTAATATCTAAAAATTAAAACTATAATCCTTTTCTAAATTTAATTACTTTCTACAAATTTTAATCATTTTTTGCAATTTCTTCAAAAATTCAATAATTTAAATAAAAAAAATCAAATTTTTTATAATAATTTAAACCGTTTATTTTTCTATTTAAAGATATTAATTAAGATAGAATATTTTCAAAAATTTTAATAAAGAAATTCGTAGAAATTAACTTTTTAAAAATATTTCTAAATGATTTATTGAATATACAAAAAGTTTTACAATTAAATATAATTTAAAAAATGTCTAAAAAATTGAAATTTGGACAAATATTTTCAAAGCTGATTTAAATTTAGTAAAACATTTAAAAAATAATTTAAAATTAGTCAAAATCATACGAAAAATAATTGAGTTTAAAAAAAAATTAATGAAATTGTTCAAAGAATTTTAATAATAAATAAATTATTTTTGAAAAATTATAAAGTAGTGCTGTAGAAAAAATCCACTTTTTTATACTAATTTAAACCTTAAATTTTTCTATTTAAAGATATTTAATTAAGGTAGAGCATTTTCAAAAATTGTAATAAAGAAATATTTCTAAAAAATTTATTGAAAATACAAAAAAGTTTTACAATGAAATACAATTAAAAAATGTCTAAAAAACTGAAATTTGGTCAAATCTTTTTAAAACTAATTTAAATTTTGTAAAACATTAAAAAAAATAATTCAAAATTTGTCAAAATCTTTTGAAATATAATTAAGTTTTTTAAAAATATAAAAAAATAAATCAAATTATTCAAAAAATTGTAATTATAAATAAATTATTTCTGGAAAATTCTTAAGTAGATTTTATTTACTTTATTCGAAGGTAATTGAATTTTAAAAAATTGCAAGAAAACAATTGTAAGAATTAATTTTTTATAAATATTGTAATGTATAATTTTTCCAAAATAATTGAAGAATTTTTGTATAATTTAAAACAAAATTGTTTTCAAGAATTTTAATTGAAAATTTGGAATACATGATTATTTTTCCCAAAATATTGAAAATAATTTAAAACAATTTTAATTTTTTATTATTTTGTGTATGAATTTTAATTTTCGGAAATATTGAAAATAATTGAATTTAAAAAAATTAGAACGTAATAATTCAGAGAATTATTCTTTTCTAAACTATTTTAATATTATTTTTAAAACCTATTTTTCATTAATTTTCATTTTTATTAAATCTACACTTAAAGATTATTTATTATAATTTTTGATAATTTAATATTATTTCAAAAATTTTCAATTAAAATTCTTTAAAAGTTAATTTTCAAAAATTGGAATAAAACACTTGAAAAGATGATTTAGTTTTAATTAAATTTTACAGAATTTTAATTATTCAAAATCTTTTTAATTGTAATATTTTGAAACATTTAATTAGAAAACTGATTAAAAAATAAAGTTCCAAAAGTTTGTCTATAATAAATTATACTTTGCACGGTATAAAAATCGAAATAAGTTGCATTTTATACCAAAAATATTGTATTTTGGCGCAAAATTTGGAAGAAAAGTCAAAAAAGTCGCAATTTTGTAATAAAAGTCGATAAAAGTCGCATTATTTGAAAATAGTCGAAAAAAAGTCGAAAAAGTCATAATATCCGAGGCCTGAGAAAAAGATAATTGAATTCACAATAATAATTTTAACAAATTGAAACAATTGGAAATTCTGTAAAATTTTATATTTTAAAGAATTTTATTTTTACCTCTTTAAAAATTGTCTATAAATATAATTATATTTTTGAAATTATATCATTTTATGAATTTACAAAAATTATTCTATTTAAGTAATTTAACTCTCGTAGTTGAATTTTGATAGGAATTGATTTAACAAAAATTTCAGTTAATATTTAAAAAAATAATTAAATATTTAAACCATTAGAACAGGAATTTTAGGAATTAATTAAATTTTAAAAGAAACATTATATTTTTTAAGAAATTAAGAATTTTCATTAAATTTGGAAAAGCATTTTTTGAAAAATAATTGAATTTTTTAAAGAATTTTATTTAAATTTTTCGAAACTAATCAAGGGAAGTTAGTGAGCGTAATTATAATTTTATTTTTAAAAATTAAAGTCTCTCTTACAGTTTTAAATCAATTTTTTGCTTCTAAAAATTATATTATTCTATTATTATTATTATTGAATAGTTATAATTATTGAACTTCTCTTAAATTTTTATAATTTTAAATTCCTAAATGTTTAAATAAATGATATTTATTTATTTCTTGAGAAAGTTAAATTTTTATTACTCAGTAAATAATTAGTAAATAACTAATTTTTACTGCTTATTATTGTTAAAAATTTTAATAAAATTCTGCGCAAGAATTAAATTATGTTTATAAATAGTAACACTCTTTGGAAGTATTCCATTTTTTCTATGAATATAGTAAAATTATTCAATTCTTTATTTATTTGTTTACCAAAATTTACCTGTTTATTTATTTTTAAATTTATTCATTTACGGTAAATTTAAAAATGAGTAAACAAAAAAGGAGTAAATAAGTAAATTATTGAATAATTAAATAATTAAATGATAAAGTAAATAAATAGAAGAGTAAAAAAATAAGTAAACATATTAATAAGGAAGAAATAGATTTTATTTCTGAACAGAATTTAAATGATATGTAATAGAAATTGTATAAAGTTGACAATCGAATTAAAAATAGAAATTTATATTTAAAAGAGAAGAGATTTTGGAAAATGATTAACGTACCATTTGGTAAATGAACTTTTAGTGTTGCCTTATCCATTGGGGTGGGTGACCCATGTGGAGGAGTGTTCCGTCCCCCACCCCCTCCTTGTACTCCACCTCCATCTCCTCCAGTGCTCATCCCCTCATGGCTGAAAATAAACAAAAATTCATCATTAATTATTACTCAAGTACATTTAATTTTTAATTACCTATGTACCAATACAATACAATTTATTTGACTAAATTAAAATTTACTTGATTCAAGTGAATATTTATTTGATAAAAAGTAATCAGTTATTTTTTTTATGAAATAAGTTTTTTTTCTACTCCCTATATTCGAATTAGTAAAAACGATTACTAATTTGAATTAGTTACTGACTTTTTGCTTATGAGTTAGTAAATTTTACTAAATTTATTTAATTTAATAAATTTTTAATTTAATTTTTCTATTAGTAAATTAAGTAAATTTTTACTAATAATAAATTAAAAAATTTGAAATATGTAAAAAAATTTAAACCTTTTATAGTAAAATTGTTCGAAATGTTCAATTTTGTGCCTTTAAAAGTGGAAGCATAAATAAATTGATTGACAATGCTGTTAATTATGATTAATATCAATTGTTGCGAATAGATCGATGAAAATGATGCAAAACTGGTTCTGCAATCTTTTTGTTATTACTCGTGATAAAGGCATTAGTTCATGTGTGGCAATATTGTGTATTATAAGGATTTATTGATTATTTCAACAGTTTTGAAATAATAATAATCCAACAAATATAGAGAGATTTTTCTCTTAGGAAATATCTCTCGGCTATTAATAAAATTCTACAAAGTTATGATTAAAATATGATTAATAAATTTTACTCTTGAAATAATAATAATGAGAATTCACAAGTAATTGCTTTATTGATTATTTTAACTAATTAAGCATAGAATAATAATTGTTTCAGTCATATATACTATTAAATTTATTAAAAACTAAAGGAAATTAATCTTTTTATTCTCTAATTAATTCATCAAAAATAATAATATCATTCTATTATTTTTAATAAATTAATTTTTTTCCACTTAGTTAATTATCTAGTTGAAAATTTAGTTGAAAATCTCTTAGTTAATTAATTAAATTAAATAATCAACAATTAAATGCAAAAATTAATTAATTAATTAATTACACTGAAAAAAAATTTTATTCAACTAACAAATTACTTGTCTATTATCGCAAATAAGTATTTATACTGGGATAAAATTACTTTTACTCAAACAAAATAAATTATATTTGAATCAATAATCTTTTGGTTTAAAAACCATTTCATTTATTTAAATAAAAATTATTTTATGTATGTAAATATTTATTTGACGCAATAGACTAGTAATCTAATTTTTTTCATTGGAGAAAAAAGTAAACCATAAAATATGAAAAATAAATATATATAATAAATAATAAATTTTTATAAAAAATGATAAGAGAAATTATTTTTCGAAGTAATTTATTTTTTATTCACTATTTACTAATCAAATATGAAATGTGACGCGATCTGAAGAAAGGGACCTTAGAAGCAAAAAATTATAGGTTATGTTTGCAATTTTTGAAATAAAAATACGAACAGAGAATCAACTGACAATACAATTCACTGACGTTCAGGTCTTTATTACAACTAAAATATTAAATAAATACTGATTTTAATTTACTGAAATTAAAAAGAAACTTTTAATTAATAAAAAGGTAACACTAACATAACCTTAAAGTGATTTGCTTCTAAGGTCCCTTTCTTCAGATCGCGTCACAAATAATCAATATTTTATTAACTTTTTCCTTTATTTATTCGTATTTCTATTTGAAGCCGAAAAGTTATTATTTTGTTTTATTTATTTATTACTATTATTATTAATTATATAATTAATAATTTAATTTTTTAATTTTCATTAAATAATTAATAATTTAATTTTTTAATTTACATTAAATAATTAATAATTTTTTAATTTTCATTAAATAATTAATAAGTTAATAATTGTTATCATACAGTTGGAATTAAATGTTCAATAGAAATTTCTTTGATATTATTTTAATGTATTATTATTACTATTACTATTTATAACAAGAAAGTAATGCCAAAGAAACATCCTTGCTTTGATATTTTTCTCATTTTCTTTTTTTTTGCAAGAAAGATAAAAGGTTATAGAGATCTGATTGGAAGATGCTTATATCTTATGACATTAAATGAGAAAGCTAACCAATTGGCAATCTTCAAATAAACATGGAGAGATGATAAAATTTCAATAATAGGTAGTTTTCTACATAAAGTTTACTTTGATTATTGAATTTTCTTCTTCTCTTTCTCGAATTAAATTATTTCTAATCTTCATAATCATAAAATGCGGAAATCAATTTCTCCAATAAATATTTTTATTTGTTTTTAGAGACACTATATATTATTTTCTATTGAGATCATATCAAAAGATATGTATACATAGAAAGAAAGAGAGAGAGAGAGAGACTTTCAGTCTCACGGCTTCATCTGCTTGCGTAGGCGTCCTTTTTAGACAAACATTCTAATGTCACAATTATTTTTTTGTTATTCGCAAATTTGTTTCTTCTTTTATTTTTTCTCTTACAATATAACTTTTCCTATTCAGAAAAAATGTATTTTTATACTTTTTACAGGAAAAAAATTATTCATTACATTTTTTCTTCAAATAATTATAATTATTAATTAATAATTAATAATATTAGTAATAAATTATTGATAATATAATATTAGTAATAAATTATTGATAATATAATATTAGTAATAAATTATTGATAATATAATATTAATAAAAAGACAGTCACAGGATGGCGAGGAGTAGTTTTGGCAACTGAACTGCCTCCTAGCGGTGACCTTGGCGTTCTCAGGTGGAGAATAGTCGAAAAAAAAGTGTCCGAACTTTTACGGCCTAAAATTCTGTTAAATTTTCTATTAGAACATTTTGAGAAATGAAAATTTTTTTCTTTAACTTGTACTACAGAGTTGTAATTATTTATTTTTCTCAACTCACCATGCATTACAATAAGTTGATAATTGAAAGAACAAACGTTGGCATTCACGTATTCTTTGAAGGATATAATTTGTCACGCATCGTGGCAATTTGTTTATTTTTTTCTCCATTTTACACAACGAAGGACAATGATGCAAAAGTCAACGCGTCGATGATCTAATAAACACGATTTGATTCGTAATGCTGAATATAGGCCCAGGAAATAAAATTACAGCTTTACGTAAGACTGCAATGAGGTTTTTTTTTATAATCACAAACTATATTTCAATAAACGTCTACATATGAAAATTTTATAATCAGACTCAGAGGTCATACGTGATTATAAACAATGTTCATTGCAAGAAAGAAAATTATACCTATTTTTTAATACATTGATATTAGAAAGAAAAAAAATGTTCTAGGTTTCGTACTCAATAATTAATTTTAAAAAAAGTAGCAAAAGAATAGCGTCAATACTAAAAAAAGAACTGAAAAAAGTAACTTTATGGAAACATTAAATTTGACGATTTAATTATTTTTCATTATTTCTGACTTAATTTACATTCTTATAACGTTTAATACGATGTTTAATTATTATTTAAAACATTGAATAAAATTCGATTTTTGTTTATGAAAATAGTTCAATAATTTAGAATTTTTAACTGAAATTGATCTTTAAATCAATTATTTTTATAATATATTTATTTTATAATAATTTTAGAAAAACTTCTTTAAGAATTTTACAATTCATTTGTTTACAATTCTTTAGGAAATTTCGATTATTCAGAAATTTTTCAACTACTCAATTATTTAATTACAAAAGTAAATAATTTATTCAACAATTAAGTGTTTCGTCCAACTGAATTCAAATAATAATTTAATTAAAATTTTTTTAAATAATTTGAATTATTTCGACGAATTTTAAAAACATATTTTTAAAATTAATCACATTTTTCGAAAAATTTGAATAAAATTCTACTAAGAATTGAAATTCTGCATTAATTTTTATTAAATTTATTAAAATAATTGAATTCTTGAAAAGAATTTTATTATTTGGGAAAATAATTAAATGTTTGTGAACAATTTTATTAAAATAGTTTTCAAATAATTGAATTCTTTTGAATAATTTTATTAAAATAGTAGCTATACTGTTAAAAATTTTGGCAATAATTTTTGGTAATAACAGAATTTTGAAGAATTATTTTATTTATAAAGAAAATAATTGGAATTTTGTCGAGATTTTTTTGTAATTTTTCTACATTATTTAATTATCTGATAAGAATTTTCTTACTTTCGAAAATAATTGAATTTCTGTAATCATTTGAAACGTCTTCAAAATTTAATTTTTTTTGCGATTTTACTCATTTTAGAAGATTTTGAAGTGTTAAAATGATTTCAAAAATCTTTGAAATTTTACAAAATTTAATTTTTTTTTAATAATTTGTATATATTTGGATTTTTGTGAAATTTGTATTATTTATGAAATAAATTAAAGGCTTATTTAGAAATTTGTAAAATTTTTTTTGAAAAATATTATGAAAATAACACAGATATCATAAAATTCAGGAAAATTTTGGAAAATAATTGAAATTTTTACAAGAATATTATAAAATTTTTTTAAAATAATTGAATTTTGAAGAATTTTTTAATTTATGAAGATAATAAAATTAGGATTTTGTTGAAATTTTTTTTATTTATAAAGAAAATAATAATTGGAATTTCGTCGACATTTTTTTGTAAATTTTCAACATAATTAAATTTTCTTAAATGAATTCTACTACTTTCGAAAAGAATTGAATTTCTGCAATCATTTCTAACTTCTTCAAAATTCAATTTTTTGGCGTTTTTATTAATTTTAGAAGATTTTAAAGTGTTAAAATTAGTTAAAAAAAAATTTTATAAAAATTTAAATTTTATTAAAAATTCTAAATAATTTAATTTTTTGACGAATTTTAATAAAAATATTCAATGAATTCGATTAAGATTATTGTATTAAAAATAATTGAAATTGTGCGATGAGTTTTATTATTTCTAAAAATTATTGAATTATTGAGAAGAAACTTATAAAAAATATTTTGTAAATATTTGAATTCTTGTGAAGTATTTATTATTTAAGAAAATAATTAAATTATTGTGTAGAATTTTATTAAAATTGTTTTTAAATAATTAAATTCTTTTGAGTAATTTTATAAAAATAGTAGATATTGAAAATTATTAAAATATAGAAAATTTTTGAAAATAATTAAATTTTTGCCAAGAATTTAATAAATTTTATGAAAATAATTGAATTTTGGAGAATTTTTTTTATTTATAAAAATAATATTAATTGTAATTTTGTCGAGATTTTTTGTAAAGTTTTAACATAATTGAATTTTTTTTAAAACAATTTATTCTACTACTTTCGAAAAGAATTGAATTCCTGCAATTATTTTTAACTTCTTCAAAATTCAATTTTTTTTTGCATTTTTACTAATTTTAGAAGATTTTGAAGGGTTAAAATTATTTCAAAAAACTTTGAAATTTTAAAAAACTTTAAATTTTATTAAAAAATTGTAAGCAATTAAATCTTTGTAAAATTATTATTGTTTACGAAAATAATTAAATGTTTGCTTAGAATTTTGTCAAATTTTTTTAGAAAATTTTATGAAAATAATAAAAAATATTGGAAATCATAAAATTGAGGAAAATTTTTGAAAATAGTTGAAATATTAACAAGAATTTTATTAAATTTTTTGAAAATAATTGAAAGTTTGACAAGAAATTTATTATAATTTTTGAAAGTAGTTGAATTTGGAAAAATTTTATAATTTATAAACATAATAATTGGGGATTTTGTTGAGATTTTTTTGTAAATTTTATTAGATGTCTTTGAAAATTGATTTTTTGCAATCATTTCCAATTTCTTCGAACTTTAATTTTTTTTAGCGTTTATAACTAAAATTCTTCTTTTAATTCATTATTTTTAATAATTACCTAAATGTATATTAACAAATGTTTGAAATTTTCTAAAATTATAAATTCAAACTGTTTCATTTATTTACGAAAATAGTAAACGCAACTCTTTTGAAATTGATTTAATCTTGAAAGATTTAAGTAAAATTATTCCTTTAATGATTTATTTCTTTTATGATAGTTGTTCAAATTTCTTGTTCAAGTTATTTGAGAAATTTTTGTTAGAAATTAAAAAAAATTGAAGGTTTTGTAAATTAGAATTCGTGGTAATTTTATATTTTTTGAGTCAATCAAAAAAAGTCCCAAAAATTCAGAGTTTCCTTATGAATTTTAAAAAATTAATTGTTGCAGTGCATTTAATAAAAATTCCTGACTTTTCTCTGAATTCCCTATATGAGAATATATAATTATTATAATTGAGGAGCAATTTTTCAAAAGTTGATAAATCCATTTTTAAAAAAATTGAGATAAACAGATATTTAAAATATTAAAATCATTAGAAATCTATTTACCACTGTTCAATTTAAGAAAAAAAAATTTATTAATAAAGAATTTTCAGTTTAAAAAATTTTTTGCCCTAACGTGGATGATTTTTAATTTCTATCTTTTTATTAGAAAAAATTATTAAAACCTTTAAAATTCCTATTACAATAGAATTTAATTACAAACATGGCCTTTTAAATAGGAAAAAATATTAAAAACTGAATATTTTATTACATTTTTTCTACACGGAAAAAAATTTTTACTGTGAGGAACAGCTAATTTCGAAAATAAATAATATAAAGAATCTATTCAACTAATTTAGTGAATGATTTTCAATGCATTAGTCAAATTGTTTCTCTGATATAGAGAAAATGAATTTCACTGGTCAGCCATATTGGAAATATTTGACAGTTTACCATTCTCATAGAAATTTCTCTAAAATCACAAATGTCAAATTTACATTTATTACCTCTAAATACGTATTAATTTACTAATTTTACATTTTATTAGTTATAATATAAAAAATGTAATTAATAGAATTTGAATATACGCTTTGAACATTAATTTAAAAATGTTTTCATTCAAGTGTTATTTTGAGGTAATGTTGTTTTCAAAAGGTAAAGCAAGAAATATCATTTTCGCTGGATCAGCGAAAATGGATTATCGATGGAGCCAAATCAGTGAAACTTATAGCTATTATAATGATTGTTATCTCTACTTTAGTAGAACTTTTCTTAGCGTGTACATTAAAGATAATTTTAATGGTTATGTGAAAATTGTCATTTGTTTAAATTTCTCGAAATGACAAAATTTGGATTTATCAGGTTTTGAAAACTTACTTCTCAATTATAGTAAAAGATTTATTAAAAAGGTTATTACTTAACCGAAGTGGTCAATTCCTTCGTTGAAATAAGCACCTCGCGCGCCATCTTCAAAACAAACCAAAAAAAGCGCGCCAAAATTCAAAATCAGATCTAACTGTCACATTATTTACCTGCAGAGTAATTTCCTAATAAATTCAGCTGTCTCTATTTAATTTTGTCGCGTCAATATTATATCGAATAGTTAATCAATTATACACTACTTATGCAATCAATTCGTCAATCTACAAATATCATGCAGTTAATCCATAAAATTAGTCACTATCGCTGACAAATTAATGAGTTATAATATCAACACTCTATTCGAATAACTATTATAATAAACGTTTTAGCGGGAAAATTTAATGAATGTGCGGCTTTTATTAATACAAGAAGCATATCAATCTGAGACGATATTAACGGTTTGTAATTTGTAATTATGCAACTATTTCAGTGTGTATAAATAAATGAGACGTATTTGAAATAACATATATACACTATTTGTGATTTATATGGGCTTGTTGAATTTGTAACAGTTGAATGGTTCACATCGGTAATACAAGACTTGCATAATGGCATTTATATTATTTTTGTGTATAGATTAACATTCACTTCTACCTTGTCATTCCTTCGAGTTTGCGGTTTCAGGAATATAATGTGTTGCAGTTATAAAGACGGCACTAGTCCTGTAATTAACGAAGCGTTATGTACCCGACAAGTTTCTTCCTTGAATGCATAATTTTTAGGCGTTATCATCGTCTGACTCTCTCTCCGATTATAATTACCACTCGTGTCTCTCTCTCTCTTTCTTTTTCTTTTTCATTTTCTTTCTATACATATATATGTATATAATGTGTAAAACACTTCGCATGACTCGCGGGTCTATGAGAATATATCTTTAGATCAAGATTAAACTTTCAATGCGGAAGATTCAACATTTATATATATTTTTAGGAAAAAGTTCATTAAATGCGCATTTTATCCCCCCCTCTCACTCCCTTTAAGCACTGTTAAATAATTTATTTAAATTTAAAGGTTTGCCACACAGTCTCATAGAAATCAGAGAATTGAGGAAAAACTAAGGAATTTTTATCAAAACTACTGGGAAAAATTAAATTTTTAAAATCAATAATAATTTTTCTGTCTTTTTTGGTTGACACAAAAACTATGAAATTTTCACGATATTTCGAAATTAAATTAATTTCAAAAGAGTTGTGTTTCAAATTTTCGTCAATAATTGAAACAGTTTTTAATTTATACAATTTTATAAAATTTCAAAGATTTGTTAATATATATTTAATTAATAAGTAAATATAATAAATTTTAAAAAGAATTTTAGTTAAAAACACTAAAAAAAAATTTAAAAAAAAAATTAAAAAAAATTAAAGTTTGAAGAAGTTACAAATGATTGTAAAAATTCAATGTTCAAAGACACTTAATAAAATTTACAATAGAATATCAAACATTTTTGGGACTTTTTTTGATTGACTCAAAAAATATAAAATTACCACGAATTCTAATTTACAAAACCTTCAATTTTTTTAAATTTCTAACAAAAATTTCTCAAATAACTTGAACAAGAAATTTGAACAACTATCATAAATTAAATAAATCATTAAAGGAATAATTTTACTTAAATCTTTCAAAAATAAATCAATTTCAAAAGAGTTGCGTTTACAATTTTCGTAAATAAATGAAACAGTTTGAATTTATAATTTTAGAAAATTTCAAACATTTGTTAATATACATTTAGGTAATTATTAAAAATAATGAATTTAAAGAAGAATTTTAGTTAAAAACGCTAAAAAAATTAAAGTTCGAAGAAGTTGGAAATGATGCAAAAGTTCAATTTTCAAAGACATCTAATAAAATTTACAAAAATATCTCAACAAAATCCCAATTTTATTATCTTCATAAATTAGAAAATTCTTCAAAATTTAATTATTTTCAAAAATTTTAATAAAATTCTTGTCAAAATTTCAATTATTTTCAAAAATTTTAATAAAATTCTTGTCAAAATTTCAATTATTTTCAAAAAATTTTCCTCAATTTTATGATTTTCAATATCTACATTACTTTCATAAAATTTTTCAAAAAAAATTTGATAAAATTCTAAGCAAACATTTAATTATTTTCATAAATATATTTCATAAAGTTTTTTAAACTAATTTTAATACTTCAAAATCTTCTAAAATTTGCAAAAACAAGAAAAAATTTAATTTTGAAGAATTTACAAATGGTTGCAGAAATTTAAGATTCATTTCGAAAGTAATAGAATTAATTGTTTTAAATAAAATTCATAATTTTTTTTCATAAATTTTATTAAATTCTTGTAAAAAATTTAATTAATTTCAAAAATTTTCCTCTTTTCAATGATTTTCAGTATTTACTATTTTAATAAAATTACCCGAAAGAATTTAAATATTTTAAAACAATTTTGAGAAAATAGTACACTATAATTTAATTATGTTCATGAATAACAAAAATTTCACATGAATTTAAATATTTACATAATATTTTTTATAAGTTTCTTCTCAATAATTCAATTACTTTTAAGAATAATAAAACTTATCACACAATTTCAATTGTTTTTAATACAATAATCTTAACCGAATTCATTGAATATTTTTATTAAAATTCGTCAAAAAATTCAATTATTTAGAATTTTTAATAAAATTTAAATTTTTATAAAATTTTTAAGTTTTTTGAACTAATTTTAACACTTTAAAATCTTCTAAAATTAGTAAAAACGTTAAAAAAATTGAATTTTGAAGAAGTTACAAATGATTGCAGAAATTCAACTCTTTTCGAAAGTAATAGAATTCTTATCAAAAAATTCAATTATGTTGAAAATTTACAAAGAAATCTCGACAAAATTACAATTATTATCTTTATAAATAAAAAAATTCTTCAAAACTCAATTATTTTCATAAATTTTAATAAAATTCTTGTCAAAATTGCAATTATTTTCAAAAATTTCCACATCTCAATGATTTTTAATATCTACTATTTTAATAAAATTACCTGAAAGAATTAAATTACTAAAACCAATTTTAATAAAATTGTACACAATCATTTAATTATTTTCATAAATTATAAAAATTTCACAAGAATTCAAATATTTACATAATATTTTTTATAAGTTTCTTCTCAATAATTCAATTATTTTTAAAAATAATAAAACTCATCGCACAAGTTCAATTACTTTTAATACAATAATTTTAATCGAATTCCTTGAATATATTTTTATTAAACTCTGTCAAAAGAATTCAATTATTTAGAATTTTTTAAAGAAAATTCTTTATAATAAAAAATTAAAGTTTGAAGAACTTACAAATGATTGCAAAAATTCAATTTTCAAAGATACCTAATAAAATTTACAAGAAAATTTTAACAAAATCCCAATTTTATGAACTTTATAAATTAGAAAATTCTTCAAAATTGAATTATTTTTAAAAAGATTAATAAAATTCTTGTCAAAATTTTAATTATTTTTAAAAATTTTCCTCAATTTTGTGATTTTCAATATCTATAATATTTTCATAAAATTTTACAAAAATTTTGACAAAATTCTAAGCAAATATTTAATTATTTTCAAAAATAATAATAATGTCACAAAGATTCAATTATTTGCAAATTTTTAATAAAATTTCAAAGTTTTTTGAAATAGTTTTAACACTTTTAAATCTTCTACAATTAGTAAAAACGTCAAAAAAATTAAATTTTGAAGAAGTTACAAATAATAACCGAAATTCAATTCTTTTCGAAAGTAATAAAAATAACATTCTTTATAAGAATTAAATTTCAAGAAATATATTTTATTTTATTAAACAAATTTTATTTAACAAATTCACCTAGAATTGAATTATTTAAATACAAAAGTAAATTATTTATTGAATAATTGAATGCTTCTTAAAATTTAATTCTTACAAAGAATTTTATTTAATAATTTGTAAATAATTGGATTCTTTTGACGAATTTTAATAAAAATATATTCAACAATAAATTTTATTTTATTTATTATTTACTACAAAAAAAAATTGATTTGAAATAACAATTTAATATGAAACTAATTTTTAAAAAGTCACAATAACAATTTTTATACCTACTATAATACAAAATAATGATTTTAACACTCGATCCATTTTTATTATTATAAAATATGAAGAAATCGATCATTCAAAGTTTTCGAATCAGAGTAATTGTTATCTTATATTATGTTTGATAAATAATAACAATACTTCAAAAGTTGATTAATTTAAAAAAGAACTGAATTTGAAATTTTAAAAAATCCTAATTCTTATGGAAAAATAATAACCTAATGAAATATTCAAAAGATTTAAAAAAGTAATTCGTTAATAAACTTAACACATTTCTTACAATAGAATGTTTCCCTTTATTTTCTAAAAATTAAAAAATTTTCATTTTTCAATTAAATTTTCTAATTGACAAATATAATTTATAAACATTTTCTCCTTTTATTTAAAAAAAACTCTCAATTTTATTAAAACAATGAAAATTAAGAAATTTAAGAAATAGAATTGATGCAAATTATTTCCTTATGAAAATTTTCCACAAAAATATTAAGAAACGGGAATATTTAATATTTGTTTTCCCAAAAGAGAAAAATGATTTCGAAAACAATATTTTTATTGAGAAGTGAAAATTATGCATATAAAATGAGAATATTTCCTACTTCTTAACCAAAATTCTACTTAACCAAAATTTTTAATAATTAATAATTTTCTAGTTTTATAAATAAATAAATATTTTACTTATTAATCATAATTTATTAAAAATTTTCTAATTTGTAGTATTATTTTATTATAAAGTTATAAATCACAAAAAAATACCTGCATATTTTCGATTTGTCAAACAATATTTTTTCAAGAACAAAAAGAAATAAAATCATACACCAAATATGTTTATTTACCTTTTTTCCTTATAAGCATCGTCAATATACACTACAATTACCTAATAATAGACTAATTTCACAACAATTATGTAATTGACACTACACAGGCAATAAAAATAAAAGTCAAAATCTTTGAAATTGCTCCAAAATGTGATTGTGAAATCAGAATATATGTAATAGTAAAATTGAATGAATGAAATGAATGAAAAAATTGACCAATCCAATAAGTACCGCATATCCTGTCTTTGACATAGAATTTTCAATACAACCTACATTCATATATATATGGGGCGATTCTTTCATAAAGAACTATGCAGCGTAAATATTATCTTCAAATAGGTTTGGATACACGTGACACCATTTATTGGTCACGCTTCACGGGCACGGTATTATATATTATATATGCTTTCCGAAAGGACAAAACACACTCCCATTTTACACGCACAAAAAAAAGACACAAAGGGGGAGAAAAAATCTTAAATGTGTACGACGCAAGAACTAATTTTATACTGCAATGAAACGTTAGTGAAGTTCACAACGTTTATAATCAACGATTTCAGAAAAAAATTATTTTTTTATGCAAATTTTGGTAAAGAAAAATAGTAAAATTATTTTTTTAAATAATGATTCACAAAAAAATATATTTATGAACAAAAAATGTCATTTTTTGGTAGGAAAATAAATTTTCTTCTTTCAATCGTTGATCATAAACGTTGCAAACTTCACCGACGTGTAATGAATATCATTGTTAGTCGTTCAGAAATTACGTGCATTTTTTTAATTGTTACTTTTAAGGATTTTTTGTTGTTGATTTTTTTTACACAAGAGTTAAAGTCGTGTAATAAATCAAATACAATTCACTATAAGGTCAAAAAGTTTCAGTACATTTGTACTAATTACTTTGAAATGCTCGCTTGACTTCAAATATTTAAGTAAAAATATACGTAAGAGCTCTCAAACTAATTTAATAATGTAAATATTGAAAATATAATTTTTTAAAGTTAGAGATTATTTGTAAAAAATTGCAATTTCTAAATCTGGAGCTGAACTGAATGCCAACTAAGAACATTTTTTTTTAAGATTTTACAGTCGTACAATATCAAATACAAATTCCCTCCTTTAATTCTTGACCAAAATCATTAACATATATCAAGTATTTTCTTCAAATTCTATAAAAATATTTTCTCTTGCTCTTTAAATTTTTCAAAGAATATAAATAGCAAGTTTGTCTTTTCTGTTCACTTGTTTTATCAATGCATCTCTTTTTTTTATTGTAAAATAAGAAAATTGGTCCCTAAAAAGAAAATTAACAGGGTTGCTACGAATTCAGCATTTCAAAATTCTCTGACTTTTCCAGGTTTTCCAGACAATTTTTTAAAATTTCCTGACCAAATTAGTTAGTTGTTGTTTGCTTTATTGTTTCCTAACGTTTTTAAAATTTTTCCTTTTTAAATATTTTCAATTTTAAAATTAATGTGTTGAACATCATTGAATGCTTGCAAAGAATTTTATCAAAAAATTTGAGAATAATTCAATTCCTTCGAAGAATTTTATTATTTATAAAAATAATTTAATGCAAGCGAAGAATTTGATTAAAATGGTTGATAATCCTAATTAAATTCTTCGAAGAATTTGTTTAAATTTTTTTTTTAAATGAAGTTCTACTAATAATTCTAATTGATAATTTTCAAAAAAATTGAATTTCAACAACAATTTTATTTTAAATTTCTAAAATAATCGTGTTTCGTAATAATTGAAATTAAAAATTTAGTAATTAAATTTTATTGAAATTTCTAGAAAATTATTGATTATGTCGATGTTTTTAATAATTATCATTAATAATCATACTGTAAACATTTATTAAAATTTTTGTTGGAAAATTTAACTCTTTCTTAAAAATTAAAAACAATTATTTCTTTTGTGAAATTTTATTACAATTGTATTGAAAATAATTGAATTTTTTAACAGATTTAAATCTAACTTGAAAAAATAGTTAATGAAGTTTTTTAAAATTCGAAGTGAGAATAAAAATGAAAAATTGAAATTTTCGCGATTCAGATACGTCAAATTAATTTTTGAAAAAAATATTTTATAAAATTCCCTGACATTTCCAGGTTTTCCCTAACCGAGAAAAAATTCCCTGACAATTCCAGGTTTGTAAATGATTTTAATCTAGAATTAAGGATTGTCACACCTGTAAATTAAGGAAATAAGAGAAACTTATAAAAATTTGACAGTTTGTTCTTTAGATTATTTTAGAAAACATGATTTTTTCAGAATTTTTTACCGCATATTTTTTTCTTGAAAAAAATAAAATAAATTTGCAATTTAACATGGGCTCTTATGGGAGCTTAGATAAATCATAGAAAAAATGTTTACCACAAATTTAATAAATAAATAATTATTTTAGTTTTAGTTTTCAAAGCAATAATAAAAACACATGAAAATATGGCAACGTCGCAACAACACATAACCTCAACAAAATACTAATTTGATCTGTACACTTGAAATTAACAATATTTCTTATTAATAAGTTAATAATTTTTCATGTTTCCTTTGTAGTATAATTATATTTTAATTCTATCATACTTTTCGTATTTCCAACAGTAAAAAAATTTGAGGTTAACGTCTGACAATATACTAATGTACCAGTAGTACCAACCATAAGTCGATTATGTATTGTCTTGATTTTTAACAGAATTTCATAAAATTAATTAAATATATTTTTTAATAGATAAGTATTTAACAAATTTTCGCATTAATTTTCACATTTTTTTCTTTTAATAAAATTAATAAAATAAATATGTAGATTTTCTGATTAAGTTTATGAAATTGAAATTTTTTTTTAGGTTGCAAACATGCAAGATTTTACATTGGAGTAATGGGAATAAACTTCTAATAAATAAATGTTACCAAAACTTTAGAAAATAATTAATTTCTTTCATAGAATTTTAATAAAATATTTTAAAATTTAAATAATTTATTTTTTTAGAAAAATTATCTTCAAAGTTGTATTTTAAATAATTGCATTCTAGGGAAATTCTATATTACTCGTGATAATAATTGAATCGTTGCGAAGAAATTTATTAATTTTCTTTTAAAATAATGAATTAATAATTTTTCAAAATATTTATTAAAGTTTTTTAACAATTAAAATGTTTAAACATTTGAAACTCATATTTTTTTTTTAATTAATTATTTCAAAAATTCATACCTACAGAAATGGTATATTTGGCTTAGAACCAACTAGACTTTTTATTTATTTCAAATAAATTTTATTTGACTAAAATATATGTTTTATTTATTTCAAAAAAAATTTTTATTTAAACAATTATAAAATGTCTAATTGGTTCTGAGATGAATGGAATTTCTGCAACGAATTTTATAAAAAATTTTTTAAATAATTGAAATCTTGCTAAGAACTATATTAATTTTTATTTCTAAATAATTAAAATCATGCGGAAAAGCTAGTTTATAAAATTTTTTTTTAATAAATTGTTTTTAAAAATTTTATATGAAAATTGAATGTTTGCAAAGAATTTTTTATAATTTTTAAAAAATTGAATTCTTTTGGAACATTTTTTATTTAAGTATAGAAATAAATATTTAAATTTTTAATTTCGAAACATTTTTGAAAATAATAATTGTATCATTTGAAAAAATTTTAGTAAAATTTATTGAATTATTTTAAAGAATTTTTCGAAAATTTGTAAGAATAATTATTTTTCCAACTAAAAACTATTCAAATATTATCAAATCGTAAAAAATGTAGTAAACAGTGGGTTTTAGTAGATGAATACAAAACCTGTACAGTTTTTGTTTGTCTTTTGTTTTCTAACTTCTGTTTAATTTTTGTGCAATTTTTGTTTGTTTGGTTGGTTTTTTTTATTTTTGTTCCATGATTGGCCAAACCTTATATACGAAATTTTTTTTCACAATCTTCACGTTATAATGAAATTTAAAAAATGCATTGGACACAAAATGTATTTGTGTTCAAACAATGACAGATTATTAGTTAAATAAGAATTCGGTAAAAAACATTTTGAAAACTATTCACGTTTAACATTATAAAAAAACCACTGCCAAGTTATACATTTTTGTTATAATTTTAAATTAAATTAAAAAAAATTTTTTTGTGTTAATTTTCACAATTTCTGTTTTTGAAAATATCAATAACTTCTTTATTTCTAATCGAATTAGCTTCAAAAATAGGTTAATCGAAGCGTTTTTTAATGCTCTACAAGTTTGTAACTATAGTTTCAAATGTATTTCTACATTTTTCAACAAAATTTTCAGAAAAGTCTTATTTTCCAAAATTTTTTATTTTTAAAAGTTTAATATTTCTGGTGAATATGGACGAAAAATGTTCATTGAGGGCTCAAAAGATGCGTCTAAAAAAACTACAAAGTTAGAAAAAAAATGTATAGGTGTCCTAACATTTTTTTTAAAGTTATGGGCAAAAAACGTTTTTTTGAAAAACTAAAAATCAAAAAAATATATAGTTAAACTTTATTAATATGTCTCAAAGTACTCTCATTTTATGTCGGCAGATGAGACCTACAATTTAAAAAAAAATCCAGCTCAAAAGCTCTTTATAATTTGGAGATATTTATGAAAACATGATGTCTATACACATACACACGGAATGACATTTTTTAAAAATGTCATTTTTGAACTCCTGAAGGTCAAATAACATAAAGACATGTTAAAAACTCGAACTTGAAAAATTTTGGTATTACAATACTTCCTCTATATATGAGGAAACAATATAAAAGAAACGAATAAGTGAAAAAGATCTAAAAGTTGGAAAATTGGGTACATAATTTCTCTTCTAACCGAGTTTAACAAATATATATATATAATGGAGACAAAAGCAGAAAAGAAGGGTACACGTTACATTGAAATTCAAATGAATTATAACCTGCAGTCAAAAAGCGGTTACGCTCATAATGCCTCACGGTGGTGATAAAGATATTGTGCAGGTATATAAATAATCATTGTATGCGCCCATATAACTGGAGTGCAAGTATAATTAACGGGTGCAGCAATATATCTATATGATAATAATGAATATAATAATAATAGACTTGTAAGCGATGAGTGAATGCGCGGCACTCTATACGTGCTGGTGTATATGTATACAGGTGTCCGCATAGTCCTGTCGTTAATGATTAACGAACACGGGATATAATATTACATTAAAAGTGAGACGCGTAACTCAGTGCATAAACAGTTGCGGGGAGAATGTATATAGTGTATTGCATACATATGTATTTTTACACCGTTGACCGTCCACTCTTGTAAAATGCATAGAACGATATTATTTTCTCTGCGCCCAGGAAGAACGACCCAATTACTGCGTGTGCGTTTCCCATTCCTTTTTTTTTTTAGTCCCTCTAATTAACGATAATATTAAATGCAATGCTAATGAGAGTTTCATCTAAAAAGAATCTGATTCTCAGGGAGATATGGAAAACTTTTATATAAATTAGTAATATGTATATATATATATATATATATAAACATATCTCTCGATTATTTGTTAACTTCTTGGGCAATTTCAATTTAATTGCTTGTAATGAGATTGTATTATCATTATAAAAATTATAAATACTATTATGTGATACATAAATTATTTTCCGTTTTATGTCTGCGGATTTTATTCTTAGCTCTTAAGAAAAAAAAAAGAGAGAGAGAGAGAAAGAGAGAGAGAGAGAGAGAGAGAGAGAGAAAGTAAAAAAATAATTGAAATAATTACCGGACTTGTCGTAGAACGGTAATATATATTAATGATCTACAGATCATAAAACAGCATAGATCACTATAGTGAAGATCTATAAATCAAATATGAATAAAACAATGATCATTAGAATAATTACTAAAGCGAAATTTATTCATATTATATAGATCTCTGATCTATAGATCCATATGCGAATGATCTATATATATATATATATATATATATATATATATATATATATATATATATATATGTATATCAATGATCCATTGATCATAGATCACTAAACTAAAGATCTATCCATGAATCAAAAAATTGAATACTGAAAATCGATAAATGAATTGAAGAATAAACTAATGTTGCTTTGATTAACCACTACTGCAGAACTGATCCATATTTCGATCTATATGCAAATGATCTATAGATCATTAATTCATAGATCATAGAACAGATCATAGATCACATCATAGATCACTATACTGAAGATCTATAAATCAATTTCGTATAAAATAGTAATCTTTAGTGATTATTGATCTACATCAGAACTGATCAAAATTTCTATCTATATGCAAATGATCTATAGATCATTAATTCATAGATCATAGAACAGATTATAGATCACTATACTGAAGATCGATAAATCCATTTCGTATAAAATAGTGATCTTTAATGATCATTGATCTACATCAAAACTGATCTTTATTTCCATCTATATACAAATGATCTATAGATCATTAATTCACAGATCATAAATCACTAAACTAAAGATCTATCAATGAATCAAATAATTAAATACTGAAAATCGATAAATGCATTGAAGAATAAACTAATGTTGTTTAGATTAACCGCTACTCCAGAACTGATCCGCATATTTCGATTTATATGCAAATGATCTATAGATCATTAATTCATAGATCATAGAACAGATTATAGATCACTATACTGAAGATCGATAAATCCATTTCGTATAAAATAGTAATCTTTAGTGATTATTGATCTACATCAGAACTGATCTGTATTTCCATCTATATACAAATGATCTATAGATCATTAATTCACAGATCATAAATCACTAAACTAAAGATCTATCAATGAATCAAATAATTAAATACTGAAAATCGATAAATGCATTGAAGAATAAACTAATGTTGTTTAGATTAACCGCTACTCCAGAACTGATCCGCATATTTCGATTTATATGCAAATGATCTATAGATCATTAATTCATAGATCATAGAACAGATCATAGATCACTATACTGAAGATCTATAAATCAATTTCGTATAAAATAGTAATTTTTAGTGATTATTGATCTACATCAGAATTGATCTATATTTCCATCTATATGCAAATGATCTATAGATCATTAATTTACAGATCATAGACCACTAAACTAAAGATCTATCAATGAATCAAATAATTAAATACTGAAAATCGATAAATGTATTGCAGAATAAACTAATATTGTTTAGATTAACCGCTACTGCAGAACTGATCCGCATATTTCGATCTATATGCAAATGATCTATAGATCATTAATTCATATATCATAGAACAGATCATAGATCACTATACTGAAGATCTATAAATTAAATACATATAAAATAGTGATCTTTAGATTAATAACTAAATCCAAATTGATCCATAAGGTACATATTCATATACGACTGATCTATAGATCAATAATTCATGGATCATAGATCACAATGCTGAAGAAATTGAATCAATTACGAATTATAATTAACTAATTAACTTTAGATTAAGCACTACTCTTCTCATAATTATATTAATTGTTACATTATTTATTTGATGGTTTTAAATCCAAAAACTAATGATCTATAGATTATTAATCCAAAAACTATAGTAGCAATCTATTAATTGTAGATCATCAATCTATAAATCATAAATTCCAGTACTAAAGATCGATAAATCAATTATGAAATAAGCAAATATTCTTTAGATTAATCGCTACATTAAAAATGATTTTTATTTCGATCCATTTGCAAATGATCCATAGATCACGAATTCCTAGATCTTAGTCTACTATACAGAAGATCTATAGAGCAATCATGAATAATTAATGATTAATTAAATTAATTTAGTGATCTATAGATCATTTGCATATATAGATCGAAATATGGATCAGTTCTGCTGTAGTGGTTAATCTATAAACAACTTCAATGGATTATTGATTATCATAGATCATAGATCATAGATCATAGATTATAGATCACTAAACTGATCACTAGACTAGATTCAAAATTAATTTGTAGAGATATAAACCAATTTGGAATAAATTTATAATCCTTAGATTAATTATTAATGTAAACTTCATCCTTATGCCATAAATGCACATGCGAATGATCTATAGATCATTAATGCAATGATTATAGAACACTATGCTGCAAATCGTCAAGCAAATGATGAAAAAATTAATTATCTCTAGATTATTACCATTTTCCTGATATTTATAGTAATTTTTGTCAGAAAAAAATGATCTTTATAGTTTGTTGATCAAAAATTTAATGATCTAGAGATCATTAATCTATAAATCATAGAATTAATCTACAAATTCTAGTCATAAAAATTTATGATTTATAAATACATATAGTAATCTGCATAAATTACAAATTCCAGTATTTAAAAACGATAAATTAATTACAAATAAACCAAATGATCTTTAATCTAAATATTAAAGTAAAATCAATCTGTTTTAAAATGATCTATAGATAATTAATACATTGATTATAGATCACTATAATGAGGACCTATAAGTCAATTAAAAAAAATTAATGACTTTTAGATTAATCACTAAATATCACTAAATCACACTAACTAAATCACTAAATATAGATTATAGGTATACCAATGATCTATAGATCATAAATCATAGATCATTAATCCATAGATCTTAGATCACTATATAGAAAAATTATAAATTAATGAATTACGAAAAAACTAATGACCTTTAGATTAATAAATATATAAAAACTGATCCAAAGGTAAAAATATTATTAAGTAATGCTTTATTTACGCTTCTTTAATTAACGATCTGCACTTTAACGATCTATATAGATCATTAATCAATACTAAATTAATTGTATACAAAGTAAATTTTAAATAATTATTTGTAAACATATAAAATAACAATTCGAGGTCTAAAGATCTATTAAGATATTATTAATTATTAATGAGTATTAATTAATTAATAATTGTAACAATACTTGAAAAGTAAAAAAGAAATAACAATAGATATTATTAATAATTATCCATAGATCCCTAAGCAATAAAGTGATCTATGGATTAATGATCTATAAATAAGTAGAATTATCTACTAAGATAAATATCTACTGATGATTATCTGTAGATCATTGCAGAGTTACAAAGATCTATAAGCGTATTATCTATAGATCAATAAAATGATTTATAACTTAGTGATCATTAGATTTATAAAATGATCTATAAGATAAATATCTATTGATAATTATCTGTAAATCATTGCAGAGTAGAATGTTCTATGAGGGAATTATCTAAAGATCAATAAAATAATTTACAACTTAGTGATCATTAGATTTATAAAATGATCTATAAGATAAATATCTGTTGATAATTATCTGTAGATCATTGCAGAGTAGAATGATCTATAAGAGAATTATCTATAGGTTGATAAAATAAAATGATAAAATAAAATAAAATTATCAACAAATAAATAAAATCAATGAAATTGTAGATTAATATAATGATCTACATCTTAGTGATAATTAGATTTATAAAATGATCTATATAAGATAAAACTCGAGATTTTAATACTAGATCCATAAAGTTAATGATAAATTAATCCATTAAATGATCTATAAGATAAATATCGATAGATCAATAGTAAAAGTGAACTGACGGATAAAGATCGATAGATCACTAATATAGTGAGTTACAGGGCAATGATTTATGGATTACTAATATAGTGAGTTGCAGGGCAATGATCTATAGATCACTAACACAGTGAGTTATAGGGCAATGATCTATACAAATCAGTAATAAAGTGAGTTAAAAAATAATGATCTATGTGGATCATTGTACAGTAACGTGAACTGTAAACAAAAATGATCTATGGATCATTCAAGAATAATGCAAAGTGATCCATATATGGATGAAGGAATGACAGTAAAAATTATACGGTATTGCTGAAAGAAAATTGGCATAAAACGCCTTTAAAATAATACTTAAACATAACGGAATGCTATTTCTAAGGCAGAAAAAAAATTATATATATATGACTCTTAAAGTATTTGAAATGATGTAATGTGGGACACGCTGCACATAACAAGAATAATTCTCATTGATTATGTGACATTCCTATTTCGAGTTTAATGATTGACAATGACATTTGAAAAGGCCTACTGAGCATCTTTATTCTCAAAATACAAAAGACACGTTTCTATAACAATGACTCTTTTTTTCTAAAACCTATTTTGTATTTAACGTTTCTAAATCAACATTATATTACTGATACGCTTCTCACCGTGTCTATTTTATACCGTGTCTATTATATATATTTATATATATATATATATATATATAAAACCTGTTCTTTTATTTTCCTTCTCACCACGAAACTGTGAATTGTTGTAATAAAAAAAATATAAATATATTTATTTAAAAAACACTGTACAAAACATTGTGAAATGATTTCATGTTTATAGGAAAAATATTAAATATCGAAATATAATAATTAATTTTCTTTAGAAGTTATAATTTTATTATTGAAAATGCACGCCTGCATTTTTCGCCTACGCATCCTATCTATATGTAACCTTTTTCATATAATAGAGTATAACTTTCTCTAATATAATTTTTGTACATCGTCCGTATTTGTAAAAAATTACAAACTTTATGCAGAAATATAAAAAAAAATTAACTCGAAATAAGTAATAATAGTAATAATTTTATTTATAATTTAATTATTATTATTATTATTATTATTATTATTATTATTATTATTATTATTATTATTATTATTATTATTATTATTATTATTATTATTATTATTATTATTATTATTATTATAAAATAATAATGAAATTATAAATAAATTTTATAATAAATAATTCATTTATATTTATTACAATTTACAAATAATAATAATAATAAATAACTTATTTTAAATATAAACTGATTAATATATTTTCTTTTTTTTCAACATGAAAAAAAATCAAACCACTTGCACTTGAATAATAATTGGAATCTTAAAATTTCACTCATGAATTTTATGTCAACGACAAATAAATTCAATTAAATAAAGACATAAATTTTTTTGGCAAAGTTGAAAATTATTTTCATTTTTTTTTTTCATTTCAAGAAGAAAGCAATGCACGTCAGCGGATGTAAATAACTGTTATTAAGACATTAAGTATTTCGAATTTTCAACCACAGTAAAATAATAATAATACATTCAACTTTCAAGTAAATCACCAAAGTAATTTCAAGTGAAAATTCTCTTAAATATTTATCTCATTATATAGCTGTATCCGTTGTTTCTCTTTTTCTTTGTAAATTATTTTTTGAAACCGCACAGTTATTGTTTTTTATTGGCAAACAAAAAAAGAATTAAAAACTATTATCATTTTTTAATTATTATCTATTAAAGATCGATAATTTATGGCAGATCTATTCATTAAAGATTTTGTAGATCATTAATTTTGATATAGATCCGTATACTACTGGTATGTATTTTAATGAGAAAAAAAATGATCTATAGATCATTAAACTAGAGAAAGCTCAATATTTAATGATGATACAGTAAAGATTTATCGATCATTGATCTACAAACTGAGGATCTATCAAAAATTGAACTACATGATCTATAGATCAATAACGATCTGTAGATCAGTGACGATCTATAGATCAATGACGATCCATAGATCAATAACGATTTATAGATCAATAATGATCTATAGACCAATAATAATTATTTATAAATCAATGAACTATAACACCTATAAATCAATAACGATCTATAGATCAATAATGATCTATAAATCAATGGGGATCTACAGATCAATAATAATCTATAAATCAATGAACTATAACATCTATCTGTTTATAAACTAAAGCAAAATGGTCCATAGATTAATAAATTTAAAAACAATTTTTGAGTTATTGAACTTTAAAATAGTGATCCATGGATCATTCAAGTTCAGAATCTATAATCAATAAACTAGAAAATAATAATCTATATAAATAATAATTAAACTATTAAATGATTATTTAACAGTTTAATGATTTATAGATTCTTATTAATTAATTAGTGATCTATGGATCATTCAACTACATAATAATGATTTCATACTAATCATCAAATTACAGAATTCAATGTTTAGATCATCGAAATACTAAATAATAATTTAAAGATCATTAAATCAGTAAATTTTTATAATTTAATTAGTTTATCATTTTTAAAATTTTTGAAACTTTATACTAAACTAGTAAATAATGATCTATAATATAAAAGAAGTTACAAAATAATCATTAATAGATGAATAAACTACAGAATAATGATCTACAGATCACAAAATCATAAAATATAATTCGCATTGACGATTAAACTATAAAATAATTATTTACTGATCAATAAAGTGTATTGAATAATGATTTAGTGATAATTGAAATATAAAATTCATACATCATTAAATTATTAAATAATGATCTATAGATCATAAAATTACATAAGAATGATTATAATAATCATCATCAAAACACAAACAATCTATATAGATCATTAAACTACGTAATAATGATCTACATAGATAAAAAAAGAAATAGAATAATCATTAGTAGACCAACAAACTACAGAATAATGATCTATAGATCACTAAACAAGTAAAAAAATGATCTATAAATGAAAAACTATAAAAAATCACAAGTGGATATTTACATTATGGATTTACATTATGGATATTTACATTATTCTTGATCTATAAATTAGCGAATTTTATAAATTATCAATAATTGAAAAGACCAATGATCCATAGATCAATTTTTTGACAATCAATTTTTGTATTATGTATTGTTCATATTACATTAACAATAGTAATAATAGTAGATAATAATCTTCATATATATATATATATATATATATATATATATATATATATATATATATATATATATATATATATATATATATATTATTATTATTATTGATGATCAATAAATTAGCGAAATAAATTTCATTGATAGATCAGTGATCCATAGATCATTGATCTATGTATTAATTTGGATCAATTTTTTGTATTTTCGTTCTTTATATTAGTAATAGTATAGTAATAAAATATTAATAATCATTATTTTTTGCTATATTATTATTGATGATCTACATATTTATAAAACATATATCATTCACAGATCAATGATCTATAGATCATTAAAAAATCCTTAGGTCAATTTTTTGTTTATATATTTTTTATTATTTTTTTTTATTTTATTATATTTTTTTATTTATTTTTATTTTTATTAATTTTTATTTTTTATTTTTTATTTATATGTATATTATTATTGATGATCTACATATTTGTAAAACATATATCATTCACAGATCAATGATCTATAGATCATTAAAAAATCCTTAGGTCAATTTTTTGTTTATATATTTTTTATTATTATTTTTTTTTATTTTATTATATTTTTTTATTTATTTTTATTTTTATTAATTTTTATTTTTTATTTTTTATTTATATTTATATCATTCAAAGATCAATGATCCATTGATCATTAAAAAATCTTTAGATCAATTTTTGGTTTTTTCATCCTTTACATTAGCAATAGTAGTAGCAGTAGATTAATGATCTTTATATTATTATTGATGATCTACATACAGATTAGCGAAACATATATCATTGATAGATCAATGATCCATAGATCATTGATAAATCCGTAGATCGATTTTTTGTATTCTCATCCTTTATATTAATAATAGTAGTAATAGTAGATCAATGATTTTTATTTATTTTATTATTAATGATCCATATTAGTGAAACATAGATCATTGATGGATCAATAATCCATAGATCTATTTTTTTGATCAAAATTTATAAAAAAAATGTAATAATTTAAATTTTTTTAAAAGTTTTTTTGTAATTTAGTTTTTAAAAAATTACTTATTGTAAATTAAAAAAAAATTTTCTACAAAACTTTTTTTTCATCTGATATTGAAATGAATCGAGCGAAATTTTTGTTTTACCTTTGACGTGAGACTCTGTGAAATTTCCACGTGCCAATAGTGTCGGGACTGTAATAATCGTGACAGCCAAGTTGACCCAATGAGCACAATAATCCTTTACTATTTCGTTTCCATTTTTTCTCACGAAACGAACGACTTAATTTTCGTCGAAAAAAATCGGCTTCCTTTGGATCTTTACCGAAATTTTCCAAACTTGGCGTATGATACATCATCGATGGCTTTAAATTGCCGTGAATTTTATTATCGACGACAAGTTCAAGCATTTTCACAATATTATTCATTCGCGCACTCACATAATTTTTAATGATTAAGTTCTTCTTCTTTTCTTTTTCTTATATTACAGTATCTTATCCAATATGTAGACGTCAGTCTCTCTCCTTCTCTCTCTTGACATTTAAAAAATGTCTTTTTTCAAATTCTATGCATAATATTGAAATTATATTATTTGAATAGTGGTTTTTTTTCATATATATATATGTCGCATATAAGGTAAAGTGATTATCATATTGATTTTTAAATTTTAATTTTTATAGACTTTCTTCATGTAAATTTTGTGTAATAAAAAATATTCCTTTTGGAAATGAATTCTAATTTCGGAAGATATCAAAAGACATAAGTGTGATACAGAGAAATTCACTATAAGATTATTGAATAATTTCACGATTCACGATAATGTAATTAATAGAAAGATAATCTATAAGTTATCGATAATTAACATAATAATTATTAGAAAATTAGATACTATTAAAATATTATTTTTAATCTCAATTAAATCAATGGGAAAAAAATTTATTGGCCTATATATAATTAAATAATTCTCCTTCTACAATTCTCTGTATATCTATAACGGTTTCTTATTTCAAAAGAGAAAAAAAAATTATAAAAGTTTCTATTCTTACTGTCAATAAAAAATTTCAACATTCCTTCAATTTCTTTAGAATAATATTTAATTACCTTATTTAATATAAAATCAAATAGAAAAAAGAAAAAAAAATACACTTCGAACAACATTTATAGAAATTTACAAATTCCCAAAGTAATAATATATAAAAATTCTATTATTTTCTTTAATTTTATATAATATGGATATAATATGGATATAAAATTGTATGATATAACATTGTACAGTTAAGAGAATTTTTTTTTAATCAATTATGTTTTAAAAAAGTTTTTATTTAAACATTTTTTTTTAATTAGTCAAAAAATCCGAATTGTTTTTGTAATAAAGTTTTTTAATCTTGGATATTATGAAAAGAGAATGAAATAAAAGTGTTAAAAGTTTCAAAATAAATGAATGTCTCTTCGGAGAAATTTCAAATGACATTTGCTTTTTTTTTATCTTAATGAGTGCAGTTCATGATTAATTGTAGTGTCAAGTGAGTAATTAATTTAATCCATTAAAAAAGAATCATCTACATCAACAAAACTTTTACTCCTTTTTTCTTCTCACAAGACAATAGTTTTGTTATCAGTGCGTTCTATATAAAACCTATCCGGTGTTTTCTTTCGACCTCGTCAACAATAAATTTCTTTCGTTACATAAATATTCATTCTCAAATATGAAAAAAAAATTGTTACGAATTTTTATTATTATTAATAAAAATTAAGTTTTATTAATATTTATGTATGTTTATTTTTTTTAATAAAAATTGTTTCATTTTTATTAATAAGAATACAAAATTTTAACTATTAGTTTTTATTTACAAGTAAAAATTAAATAAAGTAAAAGAATAATTAAAAAATAAAATGAATGTAGTAAATAAAATTATCATTATTATCATTATTATTATTATTATTATTATTATTATTATTATTATTATTATTATTATTATTGTTATTATCATTATTATTTTTTCTAATACTATTCAATGTTTATTAATAACTTTATTATTAATACCTTTTAGTAACTAACAAGCAAATAATTAATACTGTAAATAATGAAACCTACATGAAATTAACTTGAAATAAAAATTAAATATCAGTAAAAAAAATGAACACTTTAATTGGGTTCGAACACGAGACAATTATTTACAAAACCACCATTTAAGCGACACGACCACTCCTTTAAATTTTAATTATTACTAAATTTATCATTTCCCCGAAAAATTACTATTATAGGTCCTAAGAACTTGTTTCCTTCTCAAATGAATAAAAAGTATAATTATTTTTCATTTTATAACAAAGATCGGATGGAAAATTTAATTTTCTATACAACTATCTATCAATAAATAACTATGGCAAATGCATACTAATTCCTGAAACGTGTGGGCGTCACGACGCTTACGACAGTCCAATGACACCTGGGATCAATATATTCATAATCACAATCCCCTATGTAATCGCCACTAATGAAAATAAAGATTAATATTAATAAATTAAATCGCACAACAAAGAACGAATCTAGAATATACGAGACAAATGCACTTAAATTTAAATCTGCAATTTGTAAAAGTGTGGAAAAAAAATAAAAAAAATATGTCGACTAATGGAATTTCAATAGTTAAGAATAATAATAACGAAATAATAAATTATAATTATGACAATAATAACAATAAATATGACAAAAGTAACAGTAATAAAAACAGGGAACAATAACAATAATAATAAAAAAATAGTAATAATAACCATCTTTTACTTGTTAAAATGTAGGGCTTCCAAAAATATGTAATAATAATAATAAAAATAATAATAAAAAAAATAAATAATAATAATATAATAATATTAAAAGTAATATTAAAATAAAAATTGTTAATAATAACAAGAATAATAATACAAATATTAAATATTAGGTAAATATTAAGTAAAATAGTAAAAAAGATTTTTAAAAAAATAAAAGATGATATGGTCGTGTCGGCTAAGCGTTGCTTTCGTAAATAATTATCTCGTGTTCGATCCCAGGTGAAGTGTACATTTTTTTCCGAATTTATTTTATATTTCAAGAATAGTTAATATTGTGTAGATGTTATTGTTAACAATATTAATAATATTCTCGTAAGTAAATAAACAAACTGTTAGTTAATAATTAAAAATAATATTAAATATCAGCTAATTTAATGTACTTAATTGAATATTAATACTAAATAAATTCTCCCAGCTTCTTAAGTGCTTTAAATTCGCATTTAAAAGTTAAATTTAATTAATAAAGACAATTAATTAATATTAATTAAATTGTAATTAAATGTCGTAACAGAAGTTGTTGAAAATTTTTTTCCCTCAAGATAAATATATAAATTATCAAAAAAAAAAAAAAAATGAAAAAACGTGAACTATCTGAATTATTCGGTATCAATATTAATGAATGTACTTATTAATTACTAAAGCAATTTATACTGCAACAAGGATCTATAATTTTAACCGGATAATATTTATTGTTCGTGTTTGTCGGTGATAATTTAATTTAACCATTTTGAATTAGTTGTAAATTCACACATGTATTTATATATATTATATGTATATGCACATATATATAGAGAGAGTGAGAGAGACAAAGTGAAATTGAATTGGCCTTTCGCTCAATGACATGCGGTTATAAATTATTTTCAAATATATATCCTTGCCAGTATATAATATATTTAGAAAAATCCAAAATTACCTGTTCGTCATGCTTTTACATAATATATAAATTAATCGGAAACTATTTCATTTTGTTCTTTTATTTTACAAACAAGTCAAAGGTCTTTAAGAAATGAAATTGTTTTATTGGTTTCCAGAGTGAAAAAATTTTTTTTTTTTTGAAATAACGGGACATGTTTCACCCAGTTTTCAAGTAAATTAAAATTTAGTTGCTTAATTGATCCTTTTTGTAATCGTTATTAATTTCTTTGTTTATTAATAATTGGTTTTCGTCATTTTTAACAATTTAATAATTTTTTAAATTATATTGATATACAAACGTGTTATGCCCTTTCGTAATTAAGTAATAATGTTTATTAACAATTTTAATAATATATAACAATAATTTTGTAATCACTGAATTAAATATAATAATAATAATAATATATAATAATAATAATATATAATAATAATAATAATAATATATAATAATAATAATAATATATAATAATAATAATCTTATAATATTTAAAATATTTATTTACCCACAATCAAAATTATTATGTTTAATTTAAACCGAATTTTTGGTTGACTGTATAACAAAGATAATTATGTTTGATTCAAATATATTGTCTTCTCAGTGCAGAGCCTACTAAATTATTTATTTGTCTTAAATAAAAATTTTATTCAGCATAAGTAAAGAATTTATTTGAAACAAATAAAAAGTTTAGTAGGCCTTGAGTCAAATAGTAAATTTTGTTTTGGGTGTAAAAACAATTAAATCAATTGATCAATCAATAGTGAATATCATCAATAATTTTTAATTAATTTAATTGTAATTAGAGTTCGTTTTAATTTGATTGTAATTAAATTTCGTTTTCATTTAATTGTAATTAAATTTCGTTTTAATTTAATTGCAATAAAATTTCATTTAATTGTAATAAAATTTCGTTTAATTGTAATAAAATTTCGTTTAATTTAATTCTAATTAAATTTTGTTTTAATTTATTAAATTTAATTACAGTTAATTAATTACACTAAATTTAATTACAATTAAATTTTTAATTTAATTTCCAAAGAGAGAGAAAGAGAGAGAGGCACCTTTTAAAAAGAAACACTGGATTTCACTCACTAAAAACTAAACATCACTATAGAGATAAAAAGAAAACAATTAACTAATCGCGCACACACACGAGTATAAAAAAAATGAACTAATTACACACAAATTGATTCCTTAATTGGAATGAATTTTGTTTCTTCCTCACATTATTTACAACAATAAAAAAAAATAAATAAAGGGAAGAAAAGAGAAAAAATAAATAAAACAACTTTTTATCCGAGTTTCTTTCACGCTCAATATTAAAGTATAATACGAGTGAACTCATTCGCTGTCAAGCAGAAACTGATCAGCGACGTACACACAGACACAAGAGAGGGACTATTCTCACTCCTCTCTCTCTTCCACTCTTTCTCTCTCTCTCTCTCTTACTCACTGTCCTCTCTCCCTCTTTGTCACCTCTATCAAAATAATATACATTCTTTCTTTATTTCTCGTCAATGATTGCGTGGGATGATGCTCACACTGCTGCTGTTGCGGATTTCCGATTCGACAAGTGCAAAGAGGGTCATTGTTTTCTAGCAATGCGCGATTTAATAATACTATTTTTTTTCCGCGTGCATTCGCACAATATAATGATAATTTACATTCTTTTTCTCTTCTTCTTTTTCCTTTTCTTCTTTTTAAATGTACAATTTTGCGATTAAATAATCAAATCACTTTACTTGGAATTTATAACATTAGATATATGCCTATCTGGTGTTATAAATTCCATGTTGTGTTCTATATATTATCTAAGGCAGAGTGCATTCCATTTGGGATGATTTGCCGGAAGTAAATTTTTTTCTTGATTTCTTTGTGAATTCCGATTTTAATTTTTTTTAGTAGTTCCGATTCTGTTTTTTGAGAAAATCATCACTTGGAATGAAGACGAAAAAATATGAAGTCATTTTACTATTTTTTTTTGGCAAAACCGAAACAAGTGCGAGACTGTGAGAAGCGTCCCCCCGCCAAGCGGACTCTTCCCCCCTCTTCTTTATTTTCCCCCCACCTAACGCCACATTTTTCTACCTTCTTACTCTTTAGAGGAATTATCAAATTATTACAATCAATTAATAAATAACTTTAAATATAAAACTATAATTATTTACTAGAGACCTAAGAAAAATAATAATAATATTTTATATTTATTATTATTATTACTTATATTTAATAATAATAATTATTATTAATATTATTTGTATACTCTTTTTCGCCTTTCAAGTCTGTTAGAATACACATATTAATTATTTATAGTAAGTGATGTTAATGAATATATACTAATTACTGTCTCAGTTGATTATAATAATTAATTCTACAATTAGTGAAATGGCTGAGTGGTTAAGATACTTGATTTTTAACAGAAAGGACCAGGGTTCGAGTCTCCATAAGCGCAGATTTTTCCGTTTCCGAATTTAAATGGAAAATAATATTAATTAATTACTGTGAGGTAGCTGAGTGGTTTAGCTACTAGATTTTTACCAATACGGACCAGGGTTTGAATCTTCATGACTGCAGATTTTTCTACTTTTTGAACTTCAATAAAAATTCGAGAAAAAACTAATATTAATTTATTGTAGGTAATAATTATTAATCAACAATGAATAATCTTATTTAACTTCACTAATTATTATCAATATCAATTAATTGTACAAAATTATTATTATTAATTAATTAAGAATATCAATTTATTGTACTTATAATTACTAACTAATTAAGTAATTAGTAATTATTACTAACTAATTAAGAATATTATTTTAATTGCACTAATTATTACTAACTAATTAAGAATATAAATTAATTTTACTAATTATTAATTAATGTACTAATTAATTAATTAGGAATATCAATTTATTATACTAATTATTACTAACTAATTAAGAATATTAATTAATTAATTAGGAATTTCAATTTATTGTACTAATTATTACTAACTAATTAAGAATATTAATTAATTGTACTAATTATTATTATTATTAATAAATAAAAAATTAACAGTATTTAAGTTAATATAAAGTTAAATAAAAAATGTTGTTAATATTAAATAATTGTGTTAAATATTAACAATTTAGGATTTCGACTGAAGGAGACAATAAAAAATACTATCAAAAGTGTCCTAAAATATTCAGAATAGTCGTAAATAGTCGCATATTATTTATTTACAAATGAATATGTTGTGTTTGAATAAAAAGATTTATGTTTGTGCACTAAATACACCATTTGAATTATTAAAAAAAACCCCACTTGAGAACGCCAAGGTTACCACCAGGTGTCAAGAACAATTCCAAGAAAGAATTAAACTGCCGTCTAATAAATTCAAAAATGTACAAAAAAACATTTTTCTTTTAATCAATTGTATTAGTGTTAATTAATAAAAATATTAATTACATAAATGTAAATTAAATAACATTTATTTTTTACTTCATTTTAAAGTTTAAATAAAATAAATAAATTTTGGAGAATTCGAATGTTTAACAACAACACTAAACTCGTGCAGAGTTGAATTATTACACCCAGTAATCGCACAATTAATAATAGTTAATATCTTTTTTTTGTCGTAAACAAATGCTTCAATCAAATGTTCAAGATTTTTCAAAAGTAGGTAACCTTTCTCTCGCCATAATTATCACTTATCACTTAGAAATGACTGTTATTAACAAATAATAATACACGTCAACAGCAATTACTATTAAATTGTTATAAATTACGTTTTTGTAAATTATACTTTTCTTAAAAAATTGTTTCTCAATTTCCCACGCTCAATAATTGATTTTTTTTAGAAACGCATTCAACACATAGTAGTATTTAGTTTAGTATTATTTTTATATTATCAATATAATTTGTTTCCGTTGCTGTTGTTTTTTTGTAATTAAATTTGTTGTAAATAAATGAAAAGTTTAAATAATACAGAAACGTTAAATAATAATAATAATAATAATTAAAAATACAAAAATATTTCCAAATTTCCAGCGCTTAAGTTTTGCATTATTTCAGAAACGATGATGGTAATAATGATATTGTCAATGTAATTTGTTATAAACAAAAAAAACTTGTTAATGCATCTTTTTATTTACAAAGAGAAATTAAAAAAAGTTATAAATATATTGAAAATGTTTTTCTATTTTCTACATATTTTTTCACCTTTTCATCAATAATAACAATATAATAATAATAATAATAATAATAATAATAATAAATTTAAATAATTATATTATGTAAGCAACGAACAAATAACTTTGAATATACCGTAATTAATTGTATGAATCAACTAATAATTAATTAATAGAATGATGATATAGTAAGACAATTAAAATAAAATCCCAATATTTAAAAATTAATTTCTATTTTATTAAATACTAGTACAACTGTTAAAAGCATATGTTTATAAACAAATAATTTAAACAAATTCGTAATTAAACAAGATTAATATAAGTTCTTTGACATAAGATAAATGTCAACTTTTAAAGAAATAAGAATTAAATTGAAATTAATAAATTATTAATTAACAATTAACAATTTGTTTATAACAATAATCATTTTCCTATCCGATTTTTTTTTAATTTGAATAGTATTTGTATCCAATAAAACTTGATTAACTCGTCAGTAATTAAATCGGTTTAGAATTTACTTACAATTCTTATTTTAAAATAGTAAATTAAAATATTTAACCAAATGTTAATTAACAAATTCATAACTTCTTCAGTAATCTACATAAAAACATTTTTCTTTTTCGGTTCTACAGTAAGAAACAAAAATTTACAAAATTTGCAAAAAGAAACTAATTTTGTAAATTAATATAAATATTTATAAATAATAATAAATAATTTGATGGTTCATAATTATTATAATTCCTAATTTACTTATAATTATATTACTAATTTACTTGTTTAATTACGAATTTTCATTTCGAAATATGAAATTAAAATATTTAAACAAATGTTAATTAACAAATTCATATCTTCTTCAGGAATCTACATAAAAACATTTTTCTTTTTCGGTTCTACAGTAATGAATAAAAATTTACAAAATTTGCAAAAAGAAACTAGTTTTGTATATATAAATATTTATTAATAATAATAAATAATTTGATAGTTGCTGATTAATAATTAATAATAATAATCTGTACGATTTGTATGAATTTTTTCCAATTCGGCAAATTTATGTATTACGAACTTTGATTGCAATATCAGTACATGTCATAAAAATCACAGATTAAAAAAAAAAAGATTTTAATAATGAAAAAAAAAAAGAAAAGCCAACTAAACGTTCTGCGCGCAAAGCACAAGAAGTTGTTCATTACGCATTTGACCTTGCTGCCAAGAAAACCAGTCTTATTATATTGTATTTTTGTGTTTTTTTCAAAAAATATTTTAGCAACCGCAATAAGGAGATAGAGTTGGACTTTGCAAGGAACGCTGCATACTTAACAGCTTTCCTTTTATATTATATTTCAGAGAGGAATCTCTTTAGCTCCAGTGGCGTAATTGGAAGCTTCACTCGTAGTAGATATGCTCTTCACTTTGATTCTTCTTTTTTTTCTCCCCCCTCTCACCCCCTTTTTTTGTTATTTTCTGTCCTTTTAGTCTTGATGAAAATTACTTTTAATACTTTTATATATTTATATATAAATTTATACAACCTTATGGATATGGAATCGTGTGAAATTATCAAAAATCTGCTGTTTATATATGTATCGTATTCTGCTTTTTGATAAAATTCTAAATACATATAACACGATGAATATATACTTAAATTAATTAAAAAATAAAATGCAAAAAAAAAACATTCGATAACGGACAACCATGAAAATTTTACGTAAAATTTGTTTTTTGTTAAACGGTCATAAATTCACGATCGTAATACTAACAGAAATGCTTTGAAGATGTGTTAACGAATCCTTTAGATAAAATTTTGTGTCCCATAAAAGTGAGTCTAGAATTTTTGCGTTAAAACACGAACATTTTATAATAATTCCAATGTGTTGTATATGATAATAAATACAATAAATTTGTATTTAAACGTAAAAATTTAAATAAAACCAAAAAAAAATGTTTTTAAAAAATCAATTAAAAATTTTTAAATTGCAAAAAAGTAAATTTAAATTGTAAAAGAAAATAATAAGTTAAATGTAAAATGAAACCGAAAAAATAATTAAAAGAAGAAGCAGCTTTAAATTTTATTAATTTAACGAAATTTTTAGTTGTTTCAATAAATATTTTCGCTATTCTAAAGAAACATTGATGTTTCAGCTGACATTTTTTTCCTTGTTTCAAATATTTATAATTATTTAAATAATATATTTTAAATCGAATTTATTTAAAGAATAAAAATTTGAATTTATCTATTTTTTATTAAATTTTCTTGTAACTAAAAAATAAGTAAACAAACAACTAGTAAACAATGAATTAAACATGGAAATAAATCAAAACTAATAAATACACAAGCAATTAACAAACATAGAAAATAATTTAAAATAAATAAGTATAAATAAATAATCTAATTAAATTCATTGAATATTTTTTAATTACTTTTGACGATAGAGAATTTAATTTTTTTCATAATTTTTTAAATACCAAGTAATTATTATTCTGAAAGTTACTTGGTTTTTTTTCCTATAAATAAACTTTTCTTTAAATTAAATTTTAATAAAGTAATAATTTCGTCTGACATGCGTGAAAAACGAATGACTTTTGACAAAGATTTTAAGTGTATCTATATATCCACCGTTCCGATTCAAACTCACATATATACGTCACATTATGAGAAATGTATGAAATATCATACCGGATCATATATAAAATTACCATCGAGCAATTTTACACTTTAACAAAAAAAGAAAAAAATTTCTATTCCGAACTGAATTCTCAGACAAATAAGATTGATATTTGTAAATCTATTTTTAATTTCTTACATTTACTTACATATAAATCTGAATTAGTTAAAAATAACTAATTAATAATGTTTATAATCGTTTTGTATTTGCTAAATAATTAATTAATAATTAATGTAATAAACGGTTGATCTTTGAAGTGACGAAGTAATTTATAAAAATATAAATAATAATAATGATAATAATAATAATAATAATAAGAATAAGAATAATAAACATTAATTAACTAGCAACTAACGTAGCATTCATTTTGTTATTGTTGTGCAAATTACAAATTTTTTATTACGAAAATAACTTTTTAAAATAATTTCATAATCATAATTAAAAAAATCACTTATTAAGTATAAAATTATTTATTACTGTTCATATTTTGAAAAATTTTAATGAAAATTCATTAAAGAATTAAAATACTTTTTAAAATATTAACAAATCCTTCTAAACAATTAAATTTTTTTCAAAATAATTTTAATGAATTCCTAAGAAGAGTTCAATTTGTCAATAAATTTTAACACATTTCGAAAAAATTCAATTTTTTTCTAAAATTTTAATAAATCCTCGGAAATAATTAAATTATTTGTATAAATAGTAAAATTTTTCACAAGAATTGAAAATAGTAAAATTCTTTGCAGGAATTCAATAATTTTAAAATTAATTTCAATTGAATTCCTCGGAAGAGTTCAAATATTTTTTAAAATATTTCACTTATTTATTATTTTTTTTCATTTATATCCTAAAATTTTAATAAATTCTTCGAAACAATTTAATAACCTTCAAAACAACTTTAATTGAATTTCTCGAAGAAATTTCATTATATTTTCAAAAATTTCTATAAAATTCTTCACATCGGTTTAATTATTATTGCTTAAAATTTTAATAAATTCTTCGAAACATTTCAATTATTTTTATAAATAGTAAAATTCTTCGCAATAATTTAATTATGTTTATAGATAGTAAAATCCTTTACAGAAATTCAATTCTTTTCAAAACAAATTTTTATAGAATTTCTCGAAGGAATTTTGTAAATATTAACATAAAATTCATTTATTTTCTAAAATTTTAATAAAATTCTTCTTCATAAAATTTAATTATTTTTAAAGTGTTTAATTAAAATTATTAAAGAAACTCCATTATTTGACAAAAAAATCTAAAGACATTCTTAAAAAGAATTTAATTGAAATTTTTTTTTAAATTTGAACGAAATTATCCGCGAGAATTGAGTTATCTTCCTAAATAATGAAATTCTGTGGAGGAATTTTATTATTATTATTAAATTTTTTGATAAAATTCTTTGCAATATTTCGATGATTTTCAATACATTAATTTTAAAATTGAAAATATTTGAGAAGAAAAATTATAAAAAAAGTTCAGAATCAAAAAAGCAAACAGCAACTAACTTCAAACTGCGAACAGGATCACCGGATCACGAACTTTATTGATATAGATTCTGAATTTATATATTTCTTAATAAATAGTTAATTTTTAAATCTATGAATAATTTTCAGAAAATATTTTTTTGTGTCCACAAAAAAAAATTAATGAATAAAACACGATTTTTACACATTTTGAAGCATTTTTTTTTTGGAAAAAGAACTTTCTTTAGAGTAAAAATGATAATTTGTTTATTTTTCTAAATAATTCCAGATCACAATTTTTAAAAATAGAAAATAAAAAATATACAAAAGTTATTATTGTTATAATTGTTATAATTATAAGTTGTTATTATTATAATTATGATTTGAAATCAGATAGAAAAATACTCTTTAAATTTAAATTAGTTAAAAATAAATGATTTAGAAGCAAAAAGTCAGTTATTAATTCAAATAGTAATACTTTAACTGACAATTAGTTAAAAATAACTGATTGTCAGTTAAAAATAACTATTGTTTCAGTAAATTTTTTTTGACTGATTTAATTAGTCAGGTTAAATTATTTTTTCAATTATGTTTTTTTTTTCACTGAAAATCTGTTATTTTTCACTGATTCAGAGGCCAAAAAAAGTCAAACACTGTTTTTTAGTTAAAATCACGATTTTTAACTGATTCAAATTAAGAGAGTAAACAAATGGATTTTCAAATGAAAAAGTTGAATAACAATTGTGATTTTTAGCATTCTTAGGGTAAATAAATAAATTTAAATAAATAAATAAAAAATAAATAAAAAATATATAAATAAAAATAATACAGTACCGTCCGAAATTGTCAGTCCACCCATTTTTAAAGGAAAGAAAGCAATGTTTATCATAAAATTCATAAAAACTAAAAATTTCTTTGGTTTATATTTTGAAAGACGATAAAATGTTGAAAAGAATAAGATCTTATAGAAGTCATTTGGCCAAAATTTCTAGAAGATATTCTTAAAAATCGTCATTTTCAATGTTTTACAAAAATTTGAATAACTTCTTTCATAAATTTTATGTTAAAAAATTTTTTTCATTCCTTCAAAAATAGGTAGACTGACAATTTTGGCCGGTACTGTAAATAAAATAAATAAATAAGATAATAAATAAATTTACTTAGCAAAGTTAATGACTAGCAATTAGTAAATACTAAAAATTAGTAAATATTTACAAACTATTAGTAATACTGTACTAATAAAAATAAGGGGAAAATCGTCTAGGAAAGTGACTAAAAATTAGTTAAAATTTCCTATTTTTTAGTTAAATTTTGCTAATTCAGATTTAAAAGAGGAAAAAATGAAATTACTTTATTAGAACCAGCAAACAAAGTAAAAAGAAAAAAAATTTTCTGAATATTTATTCCAAAAAAAGTCCGCTATTAATAATTTGTTTTTTTTTATCTCCCCCATATTTATTTATATCAAGTTTAACAATTGTGATAAATTGTAGGACAGCAATGTAATAAATCGTATAAACAGGTGTCGCAACAGGCAATTTCGTTCGATGTAACATCCCTGTGTGTATACATAGTGAGAGATTTTTTTCTTATCATTTTCATTTTCCTTTTTTTTCTTTGTCTTTTTTTTTGTCTTCATACCCTCTGGCGATGAGAGTGCGAATTCACAATATACGTGTATATAGTACATCGAGTGCATAGACGCAAGACAATTTATTCTCAACACAGAATATATAAAGTGTTACCATCAGGCGCATTGACTCATCCAGCACACACAATTTACGATTAATCGTCCTCTGTCGTTGATAATCACGTCAACTATTTTCATTTTTCTTTTCCCTGTCTTCTTTTCTTTTAAAAAAATACTTTTTAAAAACGACACACACACAAACATACACAATATATATATATTATATTATTTTCCACACTGTATTATTGCTCGCAGATATATATTTATTATGGAACGCGAGTGTATTTTCACGATAGGAATAATTCTTTCATTCCCAGGAAATAAGACAATGGATAACAACTTTCTTTGAGTGGATGACTCGATAAATTCCTCCACACTTTATAAATGTGTGTTTATATGTACATAGTTTAGAAGAAATTTCATTTCCCGTTTTTGCGAAATATATTGAATGCTTTAGATAATTTTCTTTATAATAGAAGAGAATCGATTCAAATTTATATTGTTTAGAATGAAACTCTAACCTTCTTTGGCAGGGGACATAAATAGTTGCTGGTAACTTCTTTAGAAACTCATAGTGTTTTAAATACACTGAAAAAAAAATTTATTTGATTCAAATAACCGATTATTTAAATTATTTGAATATTTATTTTATCAAATAAATATTTACTTGAATCAAATAAATTGTATTTGAATAAAATATTTCAGTATTTGAAGAAAATACTATTTAATTGATTCAAATAAAAATTATTTGATTCAAGTAAATATTTATTTGATAATAGTCAAATAATCGGTTATTATTTAAATCAAATAAATTTTTTTTCAATGTAGATATCTTACGAAGAGTGACTGACTTTAGTAAAACTTTTGGTACCCTTTTCACATCTCAATGTATAATCGATTCCACTTTTTTTTAGGGACAACTCATAATGCTTTGCACTTTTTTCAGAAATTGATAATATTTCATAAAACTGTTAGCAATAAGTAAGTACAACAATTCAGACTATTACCACACTGGAAAAAATTTAATTGATTCAAATAACCGATTAATTTGACTACACCCAGAGAAAAATATTATTTAAACGAAATATATTTTATTTGCCTTAAATAAACGTATATTTGTCTCAGAACCAACTAGACTTTTTATTTGTTTTAAATAAAATTTTTATTCAACATAAATAAAACATCTTAGCAACAATTCCGTTCCCCGGAGAATTTTCTAAACGTAATCTAAATTTTAGATTCCTAAACGTATTTTCCTAACAACTACTTTTCCTAATATTACTTTTTCCTAAAACTATTTTCATAATTCATTTTTTCTAACTCAATTTTCTTAATGTATTTTTTTACGAATAATATAATTTTTTTATAACAATGTAGAAAAATACGAAAAACTCAATTGTTAACTAAATTGTTAAGTTTGTGAAAAAATAAACAATTAAAAATTCAAATATCAATTTCAAGGGATTTCATAGAAATTTTATCCCGCTTAATTAGAGATCAGGAACATCAAAATTCGATAAATTTTTTTTTTTATTAAATGAAAGGTGAAATTGTAAGGAACATTTTATTCTTTACACTAAATATTTAAAAATCGGTTCTGTGCTTAATAAATCGATTCAAAAAAAGTTTTTCACCCTATTTTTGTAAGAAAATGATTGATTAAATTTTAAACACAATTTTTAGAAAATTAGTCGACTTCAATAACTTCAGAAATTTTCCCTTAGGAAAATTGTTTTAGGAATTTCAATTTCAGAAAATTCATTTTTAGAAAATTTTGAAATTAGGAATCTAAAATTAGGAAAATTGGTAGGGAAAGTTAACAATTGGATTTATAGGCAAATTGGAAAAAAGATATACTTGTTCTTTTGTTTTTAATTTTCAACCGTTTAACAACAATTAATAAAAATTTAGCAATTTTTCAAAACCAGACTTCGCACTCGATAATTAATTTTAAAAAAGTATCAAAAAGTGGCTTTCAAATTAAAAATAGCAGTAAAAAAGTAGCTATTGAAAAAGCTATTGAAAAATTAATCTTTACAAAAAAAATCATTTTAGACTCTTCACAAAAGAGATAATTTTTATAATAAAAATTTACTTCTTTTATATCTTGCTAATAAATTGAATTCATGTAAAAAGTTTTATTAATCATGAAAGAATTTAAAAATTTATAAAAATAATTTAATTTTTGAGAAGAATTTTATAAAAATTTCTAAATAATTCATTGCTTTCGACAAAAATGCAAATTCTAATTATAAATAATCGAATTCCTGAGAAATTTGTATTATTTATGCAAAGAATTGAATTCTCACGAAGATATTTAAATAAAATTTTCTAAATAGTCGAATTCAGCTTGGAAATTTCGTTAAAATAGTAGATATAGAAAATCATTGAATTGCAAAAAGTTTTTAAAAATAATTAAATTTAACAAAAAATTCTATATTAAAAATTTTGACGATAATTAAATGTCTGTGTAGTATTTTATTTAATTTTTTTTTTTAAATAATTGAATTTCTGAAAAGCATTTTATTATTTATTAAAATAATTGAACTCTTGCGAACGATTTTATTAGAATTTTTTTAAAATAATTATTGAATTTTCAAGAAGAATTTTATTACTTTTAAAAATAATTGAATTCTTGTGATTAATATTTGTTATTTATGAATAAAATTGAATTTTGCAATGAATTTTATTAAAGTTCCTCAAAATAATTGAATTTTCATAGATAATTTCGTTATTTATCGACATAATGAAATTTTTTTTGAAGAATTATTCATGTAAATACTTGAATTTTCTGGGAAGAATTTCATTAAAACTTTGTTTGTCAAAATAATTGAATGTTTCAATTAAAAATAATTTAATTGAAAAATTGAATAGTATTCAAAATAATTGAAATTCTTCGATGAATTTTGTTATTTATGAAAAGAATTAAATTCTTGCTTTGAATATTATCAAAAAAAAATTTTTTTAAATTAAATTTCCATGAAGAATGTTTTTATTCGTGAAAGTATTTTAATTATTGTAAAGAATTGAATTGAAATTTTGTTAAATAATTGATTTTTTTATAAATTCTTTTTTATTTACTATTCTAAGTTATTTGAACTACTGTGATGGATTTTATAATTTATGAAAATAATGCCAATAGATTCTGTGTGGAAAATTAAAAATGTTTTTGTGTGGGTCATTTTTTCTACAAGTCTTATTTTATTTATAAAATTTTTAAAACAAATTACGTTGGGTAAAGGTGTTTCATCCTTAGTTTAAATGGAATGGCTGATTTATTCATAAGAAATGAATTAACTTAATGGGTTAAAAATCTTTTAATTAATTAATTTTTTTATTCATAATAATAATTATTATTAACATTTATTTTTGTATCCTAACTTTAAAAATTATTAGAATTAAAAAAAGTAATTTCAATTTTCGTTTTTTTAAATTTTTATTGTCTGGTAGCATAAGATTGTTACTACTTAAAAGATTGTTACTACTTAAATTTTCTTTCTCTTAGGATCGTGTTCAGCGACATCTTATCAACAATTCAGATAATTATCAGCTTATAAAATGGAAAAAATGGAAGGGTATAAAAATAACAAGAAGGAAAGTAAATATCTAAATTTGATTTTAGTAGTTATAATTATTTTATTACGAACATCTTGAGATTCAATATGAAGATTCTAGTCTCCACCTGCGAACGCCAAGGTCACCACGAGATGTCAGTTGATTTTTTCTTGGAATTTCTCTTGCCACCTGGTGGTGACCTCGGCGTTCTCAAGTGGGAAAATTAGACCACCAATTTGTTTCTTAAATACATTTTTTAATTAAACAATGTATTTGTACGAATAATTAAAATTTTGTACTGATTTTTCGTAAATAAATAACGTTCCACAATTTGTAACTACTAAGAACATTTTATACCACTTTTGATTATTTTTTTTTTACTTCTAAATTCAGTCCCAATGCCTGAGTACGTTTATTCCGCAACTTTTTTTAAAAGATTAATTACAAAAAAGAAAATTATTTATTACAAATTGGAAGGAAGTAAATATATATATGTGAATTCACGAATGCCACTCAATATCAAAAGGGAGGTAGAAAAAAGACGCAACAATGTGTCAGTGAGTTAATTAAGGCAATTTTTTTTGCGCTTTCTCTCTTACTCACTTATAAACTGAAAATCAGGGTTTTTAAAGCGATTACAAGTTTTAATTCCCACAAGGGAATGAAATGAAAAAAGAAATTACCAGTCTGGTTCGACTACACGTTTAACGCGCTCTCAATCAAATTTACGATCTGGTAAAGATTCGAAAGGTCGGGGTATGTCTTCTGCAATTGGAATTCAGGACGAGCAACAGCAGCAAAATTCCGGCTCTCTGTTTTTGAGATTGAGAATCGTGCGAGATTCACGAAGTTTGATTATACAAAATTTTCGCCTTTCTTTTTAACAGAAAAAAAATTTATATATTTATATGTATAACTTTCTCTCATGATTCAATAGGAAATTTTTTTTTCTATCCGCTCTTGGATTAGCTGAAAACTTTTCAAGTTATAATGATAATTACGATTTCAAATAGGCAACAACCTTTTTGTTCTCTCCAAATGGCAAACCTCTCCACTCGCATTGCTGCTTCTAAATGTCGTAAAAGCAAACCGCCAAGATTGCCACGGGGAATGAATATTGTTGTACTTCCACATGTATGTTCACGCTTTTATATTGCTTATAAGTTTCATATATATATGGGAGCGAGGAGAAAGAGAATTCCTTCGATTTTTTTTAATTCGGTGGATTAATTGTTCTTTTAATGGGAAAATTAATTGTGTCTTTGTGGAAGGTGATATTCCTGTAAAACCTCACTGATTGTTATCATTACTTTCCCTTGTTTTTTTTTTTTTGCTTAAAGAAAGATGTTATCTCTCTCTTAATTTATTGTTAATTAATAATTGTTTATTAATTTTAGCCTATCGTTTTTTTCTTACTCAGAAACATTTACTGACTCTGAAAAAAAACTGTAAACATTTTCTATACTTTAATTTTTTTAAATTAGACTTTGCAATTAAATTTCCATTATTCGGATAATAATATTAATTTCTGCACTGAAAAAAAAATTCACTGAAAAAAATTTATTTGATTCAAATTACCGATTATTTGACTATTATCAAATAAATATTTACATGAATTAAGTAATTTTTAATTGAATCAAATATTTCAGTATATTTGAAGCAAATAATATTTAATTCATTCAAAATTATTTGATTCAAGTAAATATTTATTTGACAGTAGTCAAATAATCGGTTATTTGTATCAAATATTTTTCAGTGTTTTTACTCATGTTTAAAAAATTTTTACTCAGAAACATTTTTCGAGTTATTATAGAAAAATTTTAGACGTTCAGATTTTTTAAAATTTGACATTGTAATGAATGTTCATTTATTTTAATTAATTTTCATTCAAATGCTGAACATTATATAAGAGTAATAAAGTTATATTTGCTAATAAAATTTTTATCTTCTGGAAGAAAGATGAATAGGCGACTCCTGAATTAATTTTCCAACAAATTTTGAAGTTAATTTTTATTACCTGTCGTTCGATTTTATTCTTTTATTTTTCGTTCGATTTGCAGCAATCGAAAATCACGATTCGCGTATCACGAGAAAGGCGTTTAATGGTAATATCAAAACGGTTTACCAATTGCTTTAGAGATCTAATCACAGTAAATGTGGCAACAAACCCGTGTGGTTTGATCCGATATTAAAAATTTCTCATTGTTCCACGATTTACTTTATATTTATTACTTTTTGTTACATTTTTTTTTTTGGTTGAAAAATTTAATTTTCCTTTCTCACTTCTTTTTTTATAATAATTTTTTTTATAATAATACAATTTTTTTCAGATTTACAAAAAACAAAGAAAATTAAAAATTAAATTTCATTAAATTAAAAAAAAAGGAAAGAAAAGAAAAAGAAAGAAAAAAAATGTGTAATCGTTTTTTAATCATAATGTTCATTTTGATTCATTTGATGTTTATTGTTGTTATTGCTCAACAAGTGAAGGGCGAAGAAAGAAATCAACGTGAAACAGTTAGAGAAATTAGTGAACTTCGTCAAGATTGGATGAAAGAAATTTTAAATGTTAATAAAGAACTTTTAGATGTTCAAGCTGTAATTGCTAAGGACGAGGAATCAACAACCAATTGTATGACGGGCACAAGAAAAACGTGAGAAACTTTTTAATTAGTTACAATAACTGCATTTTAAGATTTAAATTAGTGAAATTTTCCCGCGAATTTGTGTTACTAACGTTTCACATTTAACGGCAATTCTTTTTACACGCTCTCTCATTAAATAAAAGAGAGTTAATAAATTTTCCATTTTTCTTGAATATTCTTCTTATTTATTCCTCAGTTCAGATCAAAGGTTCGATTATAATTCATTTCTCAATATTATTATTGTTATTATTATTACTATTATTATTATTATTAATATTATTATTATTATTATTATTATTATATTAATTGACAATAATGTTAAATAAATAAATATTCATAAACAAATTGTTTAATAAATTAACATTCACTGTCAATATTGTTTATTTATATTTCATAAATAATTTCATAAATAATATTGATTAACTATCAAAACTAAACGCGCGTGCAATTTTCTTTTCCATTTTTACTTTCAAATTTTGCTTTTCCAAATTTAAGAAAAATTCTTAATTTCTTAAAAAATATTATTTTTCTTACGGCCTTTCATTAAATGTAATTATTTGAAAAACTCGTATAGTAAATGCTAAAATATTTTTAACAGCAACTTGAATTGAAATTCAAAATTTATTTCAATAAAAGTTGGCAAAATTTTCAATTGTTTCAATTTTTTAAAATCATTTTCGGAAATAGAAGTATTTTAAAAAATTTTCTGTTTCATTTATTCAAGAAACAATTTTACGAAATTTCTGAATTAAGTTCTTCAAAACTTTAACACTTTTTATTAAACGAAAATTTAAAAACTTATTCATATTTTTTTCCCCGAGGAATTAAAATTTCAAATAATTTCAATTAAAAACCTCATGAAATATAATTATTTCTAAAATTTGCAACTGTAATTCATCCAAAATTCAATTATTTTTTTAGAATTTTTGAATAAAATTATTGAAAAACTTTCATAATATTTTAAAAAAATAATGTTATTAATAATTTTTTTAAATCAAAATTTAAAGATTTTTACACTTTTGCTTCCATTAAATTTTCAAGGAATTTAATTTAAAAACCTTTTAAAATTTAATTAATTCCTAAAATTCCTATTAAAAAAATTTCCTATTAAAAGTTTTAAATATTTAATTATTTTTTAAAATGTTAACTGAAATTTTTGTTAAATCAATTCCTATCAGAATTTAACTACGAAAATTAAATTATTTAAATAGAATAATTTTTGTAAATTCACAAAATGATATAATTTCAAAAATATAATTATATTTATAGACAATTTTTGAAGAGGCAAAAATAAAATTCTTTAAAATATAAAATTTTACAGAATTTCCAATTGTTTCAATTTGTTAAAATTGTTATTGTGAATTGAAGTACCTTTTTTTTTAAAAGTTTTAATTACTATTTTTCAAAAACCTAATTTTCTAAAAATTTCCAAATTAAATTTTTCAAATTTTAATAACTTTTGTAAAATAAATATTTAACTAATTATTGTTCATCTTTATTTGCTTAAAATTTCAAAATACTTAAAAATTTAAATATAAACTGCAAAAATTCATAAACTGCAAGTCTTCCAAAATTCAATTAATTTTCTAAAATTTTTGAATAACATTATTCAAATTTTAATTTTTAAGGAAGCTAACAAATTAAAACACCAGAAATTTAACACAATTTTCTACACATTTTTTTACACACAGTCTACAAGTTAACTTTCCATCTTTTTCACATATCGATATAAACTAAAAAACAAAACAGAAATATTATTAATTATTTAAATGTTTATAAAGAGTTATTTGAATCGCTATTTAATAATAATTAGAAACTAATGTTAATATTATTTATTAATTTACAAATTGTTATTAATATTATTTATTACTTAAAAATTACTATTATCAACAATAATTAATATTTACAAGTAATAAATAATAATACGAATTGATATCAACTATTTAAAACTTTTGTTTTTTAAAAATATTAATGTTTCCTTAAAAAAAGGACTCGATAATAAATTTGTTTAAAAAATTAAAAAACTAAATAATTAAATATATTTTGATCAGTCTGGGATCTTTTTTTAGAAATAAAAGACATTTAATGTGCATTGGCTCAATAGTGAATGTTCAGCACGTCTTAACTTCCGCCACCTGTATTCAAGAAGCTACTTATATTAGGTATGATTCGACATTTATGGAGTTGATCCTCAAGGTTTCGATTGTCTGAAGTCTAGCATATAAATTTCATTTCTTTAATAAATCAAAAAAAAAAGAAAAGAAATTATTTATAAATATTTTCTTTATCGAATAACAAGAGAAAAATTACATTTATTACAAATTTAATTTTTAATATTATTTATTTAAATTTATTCAAAATGAATTTTAAAATAATAAAATAGTAATAAATTTAGTTTTTTTTCATACTTTGAATTTTTTTTGTTCTATAAATTAAAAATTAAAAATCAATAAGAAAAAAATTTAGAGGATATTATCTAAAGCTGAGAAATTTATTTTTCAGGCATAATTTAAAAGCTCCACTTGTTGTGGTTGTTGGTGCATTAAAATCAAAACCGCAAGTGATTAGAGTCAACAATTATGAAATTCATCCTGAGCATATCGCGTTTCCTTACAATTCTCAACATTCAATTCATAATATTGCTGTCATTAAATTAGCATGCAGGTATTCTTTTTTGGTTAATAAAAAATTTTTTTCGTATAACAATTAAAAATCACAAATCTTATAATTATTAATATAATTAATGCTTTTTATATGTATTAAATTTTAGAATTGCAACGGAACATTTCGCACCGATTGAATTGCCAAATGCTCCATTTACAGAACTTTGTCCAAATGATAATTGCATGGTCGCTATAATTAGGAAAGTTGGGAAAGTAATTTCAATAATTTATCCACTAATTCAGTTGTTGCTATATTCAATAATTGTCGCAACTTTTTAGCTAATAATTCCAATTAATTAATTGTTACTTAAACGTATTTCATTCGAAACTGATTTATGTTTAAACAATTCGTTTGGGAACAAATTAATTTAATTAATCATTGTTAATATTATTATTTAATAATAGCTTATTATTTATTTTACTCATTTATTTTATTACTTATTTTACTCATTTATTTTATTACTTATTTTACTCATTTATTTTATTTATTATTTACTTCTTGATTAATAATTACTTAATTAATAATTTAATTTAATATTCAAATTATTGACGTAAATATACAACTGTTGAAAATAGGAAATAAAAATCTCGTACTCGTGGGGAATCGAACCTTAGACGCGAAGCTCGAAAAATTGCAAGTGCGTAGCGCACGCAGCTAAGCTTCACTTACCAGTTCAAACTAAATATTTCAAATAAACGAACATTAAAGAGAACAAATAATTAAAAAAATAATTTTAAATTATAGAGAAAATGAATATTTATTAATTTCGACAAAAAGTTACTAATATTATAACATTACTGATAAATAAATCTTAATTTTTCTTATTATAACTATTCCATTCAGCAGAGAAATTTGAGCAACAAAAACAAAAAAAAAATACATTATTGACGTAAGAAATGTCAATTATTCATTTTCTTTTTCATTTAATCTCTAGACATCAAATGTAATATACGACACGTGGGCAAAGCACATACCTTTAACCAGAAGAAAACGAGGATTGACGGAAACGACTATAGAATTACAAAATAACAACACTTTTAAAACACCACCTGCCAATATTGAAGAAAAATTGAACGAAATGTTGGTAGCACAACGTCGAGTTAAATTAAACGCCAAGCAAGACATATTGCCCAATAACATCAACCAGACTGTAACGGGATTTTCTAAAATGGAAAAATCAATGCCAGTCAAAATTGCAAAAGAAAAACGTAATTTTGCCATTTTCAATCAACTTGCAGGTGAATATAGTGATAATATAATAAATATATTACTCTATAAATAATGGGTATAAAAATTTTACTACACTTATAATGTAAAAGCAAAACAGTCTCTTTCTGTATTTTTCTACTCTTTAAATTTCACTATTTTCGGAGTAAATTTTTCAACGTTCGCAGTAAATTTTACTTTCATTTTTCAGTAAAATTTATTTCCAAAACAGTAAAAAATTAATTTTTAAAATTGTCAAAGTTGTCAAAGATTGCGAATTGCGCAAAAATTTCAAACAGATTTCATTAAAAAATTACTTTACTTGCGTCAAGTAAAATATGAATAATAACTCTCAAAAAATTGTTAAATTCGTAGCAAGTTCAATGGCTAGTGATAATCTTGATGAACATGTATTTCAAAATGATTCCAATCGAAATAACAAAGTACGGTTATTTTCTGTAAGAGCCAGCGATGGATTTCAAGGATGTCCGCAGACGGGATCACCTGTTATGTTCGGAAGGGTTCAGGTAACATATAATTAAGACTAAACTCTTTCTAATCTACACTTGAATAGTAATAAAAGAAATATCCCATAAATCACGAATCTCAGGAAATTAAAATAAATCATCACTGCTTTGAAATAAAAATAGAAAGAAATTCAAATTTTTTTTCACTATTGTAGACTTTTTTTATTTGATAGAAATTTACCTAATATTAGTTTTCAAAAAAGAATTTTTTCTGAAAGAAGTCATCATACCACCTCTAGACACTAAAAAATAAGTATTTTTTGAAATTTTTTCACTTCCTACACTGAAAAAAAATTTTGATTCAAATAACCGATGAATTGACTATTATCAATTAAATATATACTTGAATCAAATAATATTTAATGAAGTCAATTAAATGGTATTTGAATCAATACCTTCAGTATATGAAGAAAATTTTTTTTCAGTGTATGAAAATAATATTTTCCAGTCAAGAAATAAATTCAGAAATAAGAAAGTAAATAAAGATAATGATATAAATCTCATGTGTCCAGTAATAATATTCTCCACCTGCGAACGCCAAGGTCATCGATAGATGGCAGTTTAGTTTTTTCTTGGAATTTCTTCTGCCACCTGGTGGCGACCTTGGCGTTCTCAAGTGGAGAAATTAAACCACAATTTTGTATCTGAAAAGCAAAAATTAAAGAATGTCATTGTAAGAATAATTTAATTTCTCCTTCAGTGGAAATTTAAATACTTTTTTCTTAACAATATTTCATTTGTAGTTAAATATATAAATAATTTGAAATTCCAGGGTTGCAACAAAAAATTAATTTTGCTTTTCCCTAACGTTTTCCTGATTTCCAGACAAAATTTTGACTTTTCCCTGACTGATTTCAAATTCCGATTCACTATCAAAATAATCAGATAATCAGAAAAATGTTCTATAACATTTATTTGCGAATTTTTTTAAATTGTAAAATTATGTAAAGCCACCAATTTTAAAAATTTCAAATTTAAACTTTTTGAAATTCAATAATTTTTAAGAATATTATTATAAAGTTTTTCGAAAAAACATTAAATTATTTGCAAAAATTTTAATAAAATCCTTCGCGAAAATTCAATTATTTAAAAAGTAAAATAAAATTCGTTGTAAGAATTCAATTATTATCGTAGATAAATAATAAATTTTTTTCAAAGATTTAAAATATTTTTAATACACTTTTAAATGAATTTCTCATAAAATGTAATTATTTTCAAACACTTTTTGCGAGAATTTTTCAATTTGTATTCACAAATAAGAAAATTCTCTGATAATTCTAATATTTTCAAAATTTACTATTTTAATACAATTTTTTAAAAGTATTCAATTATTTTTAAAAAATGTAATAATATTCGTTGCAACAATTCAATTATTATCAAAATTAATCAAATTCTTCGCAAAAAATCGATAATATTTTCAAAAAATCTAAAAAAATGTCCACTTTTCAAGTTAAAAAAAAATAAAATTTAATTATTTTCATAAATTTTAATAAAATTCACTCCAAAATTTCAATTACTTTAATAAAATAACAATATTCATTTCAAGAATTCAATTATTTTAAAAAATGTTTATAAAATTCACTGCAAAATTTCAATTAATTTTATAAAATAACAATATTCATTACAAGAATTCAATTATTTTCAAAAATGTTAATAAAATTCACTGCAAAATTTCAATTAATTTCATAAAATAACAATATTCATTACAAGAATTCAATTATTTTCCAAAATTTTAATATAATTCACTGCAAAATTTCAATTAATTTTATAAAATAACAATATTCATAACAAGAATTCAATTATTTTCATAAATGTTAATAAAATTCACTGCAAAATTTCAATTAATTTCATAAAATAACAATATTCATAACAAGAATTCAATTATTTTCAAAAATGTTAATAAAATTCACTGCAAAATTTCAATTAATTTCATAAAATAACAATATTCATTACAAGAATTCAATTATTTTCCAAAATTTTAATATAATTCACTGCAAAATTTCAATTAATTTTATAAAATAACAATATTCATTACAAGAATTCAATTATTTTCAAAAATGTTAATAAAATTCACTGCAAAATTTCAATTAATTTCATAAAATAACAATATTCATTACAAGAATTCAATTATTTTCCAAAATTTTAATATAATTCACTGCAAAATTTCAATTAATTTTATAAAATAACAATATTCATAACAAGAATTCAATTATTTTCAAAAATGTTAATAAAATTCACTGCAAAATTTCAATTAATTTCATAAAATAACAATATTCATTACAAGAATTCAATTATTTTCCAAAATTTTAATATAATTCACTGCAAAATTTTAATTAATTTTATAAAATAACAATATTCATTACAAGAATTCAATTATTTTCAAAAATTTTAATAATATTCACTGCAAAATTTCAATTATTTTCAATATTTTTTCTTAATTCAATGATATTTATATCTACTATTTTAATTAAATTCCAAAAAAATTCAATAATTGAATTAAAAATATCACAGGAATTCGATTATTAGAAATAGAATTTACATTTTTAAAAAATTCCATTGCTTGAAACTTTTTTTTATTCGCTTTAATTTAATTATTTGAATAAATAGCAAAACTCGATGCAGAATTTCTATATTTTTAATACAATTTTAAGTAAATTCTTCGAAAAATGCAATTAATTTCAAAAACATTATTAAAATTCTTCGAAAAAAATAAATGAACAATTATCAAATATTTTGAATAATTTTTGCAAAAGTTTCAAGAGATTTTTCAAATCCATTTGATTACAATTCAATTTCACGTATTTTTGACTATCCAGAAATTCTTCAATTCAATATTTCGAAAATAAAAACTTGAAATAATTTTAATAGAAATTCAATTAAATTTTTTTAAAATACAAATATTTCGAGACATTCATGCTACAATGCTTTTAATATTTAATTAATTATTTAAAATTTTAACTGAAATTCATTTATAAAATAATTTTTATTAAAAAATTCTATGAAAAATAAATTATTTGAATGCAAAAGTGAAAAATTTATTGAATAGATGAGTGTTTATCAAAATTAAATTCTCATGAAAAATTGTATCATTAAATTTTCAAGAATAATTACATTTTTCGAGGTACTCGATTAAAGTTGTGTTATAAATAATTGAAAATCTATGCTGAGTTTTGTTTTTAATGAAAATAATTGAAAATCTGTAAAAAAAATCTTATTATTTATGAAAATAATTGAATTTTGGAGAAAAATTTTATTATTTTTAAAGATAATTGAAATTTTGAGGAAAATTGAAAAAAATATGGAATATAATTGAATTTCTGCAAACATTTCTAACTTTTCTAAAATTCAATTTTATTAGTGCTTTTAACTAAAATTATTGTTTAAATTCATGATTTTTAATGACGAATTAAATATATATTAAAAATTAAATATAACTAAGAATCTTGCAAATTTAATTTTTTTCCAGCACTTTAATTCAAATCTCTGATTTTTTCCTGAATTTCCAAGTGCATTTCCTTAGATTTCCCTGACTTGAGGCAACCCTAAAATCCCTACAGAGTCAAAATTAAAAAAAAACATTTTGGATAGAAATTTTACGATAATAATAATAAAGAAAAGTTTATTAAAATGCTCCCTTCACAGTATATCTTGCATACTTTTCGAAAAAATAATTATTGAAAAATATTGTTTAAATATTCATGTACCTTGCAATTTTTCGAATAGTGATACCTTTTCGCTGTCATGATACCTTGAAAATAAAATTCCCATTTTTTTTCTTTTACATAAAGGCTGCTTTAGTGTCAGTATCGTGTGACGATAGACAACCAGGTACACCATGGAAGTATACAGATATTTATTCAAATCTCGAATGGATAAGAAAAATAACAGGAGTCATGATAAATGCTTCAGTGAGTCGTTCACCTTCTGATTCGGTATTCGGTTGCACTACATGTATTTACAATTTTTTCATCGATCTCACTGGACCCAATGAAACACTCAATTGTACCGATCTCGACATACTAACGAATAATAAATTCTGCGCCTCAAATTATGAAAAACAAGACTATTCACCTTCTACAATAACTCAAAAAACCAGATATTCCAGATTAACAGAAACTAATCAAAATCAATTAAACGAAAGCAAATCGAAAATTAATCAAAATCAAAAATTACAACAAAATTCTCATAAAAGCTTCAGAAATTTTCTTCAAAGAATTTTGCAGGCTAAAAATTTGAAACAGATGAAAAATAATTATAGTCGTGAAGAATTATCAAAAGGGGGTAAAAATGGTAAAAAATACCAAATAGTAACTGGAGAATCGAAAAGAAAAGAGGATACTGAAAAGAGTCGAAAATTTATGAAATTGAGTAAAATTAACGAAAATGTGACGAAGGAGGAAGACAATACTAATGAAAGGCGAATAAAGTTGAAGAGTATTAATAAAATTTTTTCGAATAAATCAAAGAATGGAAATCGATTAAAGAAACAAGTGGAAATTGATAAAACTCCAATAAATGAATTTGATTATTCAATGATGAAAACGATCAAATCACAAGCGAGTATTGATTATAATCTATTAGAGAACAAGTTCCATAACCTCCGGATGCTCTTGGCACGACTCCAAAAGTCAATGCCTGCCAAGGAAATAAGGCAAACGTCCATGATTGGAAAACCAATACGAATCCTGCCATACGGCAGAATTCTTAATCCGACAATATAAAATTCATGGGAACTAAAAATACCTGATTTATCTCCAATTTTAAAACATTACATTTTTTTCTGTTATAAAAATACAGTTTTCTCGAAAGTATCAAATTCATACTAAAGTGGTTCAAATTCCTAAAATTTGGATTAAATTCATAGCAAACCTTCGAATAAATTTATGACCTATTACAAATTTTCCATATTAGTTACAATGCGATATTTTCAAGTTAAATTTTCAAGTTAATTTTTATGTTTCCTATCAGTGAAAGGAAAAATTGTAACCAACTAAAAATTGTACCGTATATGTTAAAAATGGGTAATAAAATAAGCAAACAAAAGGCAAACTAGTTCAATTCTATTGTTTGTAATTCTCACCCTTTTTTCATTTTCAGTTTAAGATGTTAAACATGTGATAAAATGTTGAAAGAACAATTTTGAGAAAAGGAAACGAAAACCTAATTTCATGAATATATGCTTGTATTCTAAATGTTACTTGCGAAGTAGAAAGTTTCATTTTTCAATTAGAGAAGTACTTATTTGTGAAATTTCCATTCCCTAAACCACAAATTACGATTTCAAATTGAATCCACATCGTCAATTTTGATTAAAATAATTTTTAGAAATTAGAAAAAAATATTTCTCTTCAGAAAAAATTGGAAAAAATTGCTTTTTGCACACAGTTCAAATATGCCAATAATACAAAATGAGAATTGAAATTAAATATTAAGAAGAAAAAGGTTCAAAGACGAAATCATTAAATACTCATCTTCTGTTTCAGAAAAAATAGCAAAACTTGTTTATTATTAATAAACAGATGTTTATTAATGATTCGTTTTTCATTCCTTAATGCAAAAAAAAATTTAGAAAAATTAAGAAAAAATTAATTATAATTATTCAATTTTTTAATTTTTGCAAAAATGATAATATAACAATTTTTTGAGGGGGGGGGTGCGAAATTTTACAGGATCTATCTTTGTTTAACGTGAAGATATCAAGAAAAGTAATTTTTTAGCAATGATGTACATTAGTGAACATTACAATTTATTTTTAAAAATTCTGTTTTTCAATGAAAGTCAATTTTGAAAAAAAAATTTCCGTATTTTATAAGCGTGTTTAGAATTTTTTTTCCTAATCAAGAAAAGAAAAAAATTTCAACAAACGTTCAGTTTATTGAAACATTTCTTAGTAGTGAATTTGATAACATACGCGAAATCAACTTTCCACTGTTGTTTATTATCAATTTCAATCAACTAATCGAGTTTTGTTAAAAACTCTTTACCAGTAATTTTATCGACAATTGACGATCGTTTCTACTACAAATGCATTAGATGTGAATTTCCTAATTTTACACGAACTAATGAAACTCTACAAACGCTTTTTAATGCTCATTGATTAAAGTCGAATTACTTCTCGAGGGTGGCGTACAAGTGTTTCTCGTCAATAATTTTAATAACAAAAAAGCAAATACAGAAAAGGAAAAGATAAATAAAAAATAAGTTGAAAGTAAATAAAAGTGAATAAAAGTAATAAAAAATAAATAAAAAGTAAATAAAGAGTAAATAAAAAGTAAATAAAAAGTAAATAAAAAGTAAATAAAAAGTAAATAAAAAGTAAATAAAAAGTAAATAAAAAGTAAAAAAATGTAAATAAAAATAAGTAAAAAGTAAATAACAATAAATAAAAAGCAAACATAAAGTAAATAAAAACAAATAAAAAGTAAATAAAAGTAAAAAAAATAAGTAGATAGTAAACAAAAATAAATAAAAAATAAACAAAAATTAAGTAAAAAGCAAATAAAAGTAAATAAAAAGTAAAAAAAATGTGAATAAAAATAAGTAAATAACAAGAAATAAAAAGCAAACATAAAGTAAATAAAAACAAATAAAAAGTAAATAAAAGTAAAAAAATAAGTAGATAGTAAATAAAAATAAATAAAAAATAAACAAAAATTAAGTAAAAAGCAAATAAAAGTAAATAAAAAGTAAACAAAAAATAAGTAGAAAGTAAACAACAATAAATAAAAAGTAGACAAAAATTAAGTAAAAAGTAAATAAAATTGAATATATTAAAAGTAAAATAAATTTTTAAAATAAAATGAATCAAATACTAAATAAATAAAAAATAAATAAAAAACAGCTAAAAAATAGGCTACAGAAAAAAGTTTTTTTCGAAAAATACAAACAAGTTCCAGGCCAAGGAAGTTTTTTATTCTATTAAACGTGGGCAATTGAGGCACTCGATAGTTTTTTGAAAAACTTGTTAACGATAAAAAATTACCTCTGCCAATGAAGTTACGGGAGGCTAATAAAAATAAAACGATATCGTCATGGGTCTAAAACTGTTAATACTTTTACTGTTACTAGTGATGCGTTCCAGTCTGTCGGAGAAAGCTGACAATCATGGTAATAAACTGCATGATAATGATTTTAAAAGGTTGATTAACGTGAATGTTTTGAGGATTTTTTCTCATCTCTTCCTCAATATTCCATTTTTAGAAAATTAAAATTATTTTCTTTCCGGTAAACTAGAAAATGGAAAGCATAACAAGAATAAAGACATTGTGGAATGCAATTTTTTCCAGGTAATTACAATTTTTTCCAAGTAATTTAAAAAATAAAAAAAAATAAATAAATTATGTAAAAAAATAATACAATAAAAACAGTAATAATAATTAATATGAAATTATCATAAATAATAATATGAAAAAATACAATTTTTTGTTATCAATTTAATCCAGTTTGGTACAATGAGAAAAAAATATTTTTCAATTCAAAAATATGTAATGAAACAAAAAAATTACGTTTGAAATAAACATATTTTATAATTAAAATGAAGTTATTTTTATTAAAGCAAACTTCTTATGGTATTGACTATAAAAAAAATGTTAATTTTCAAAATTATTTAAAGAAGAACAAAAAAACTATTTTTAGCCAAGATTTTATTTTTAACCACAAATTATTTTGATCCAAAATTTTATTTTTAACCAAAAATTATTTTTAACCAAAAATTATTTTTAAATGAAATCAAAAAATATTTTTGACTGACTGTATCAATTTAATACTTTCAAGTAAACTGTGAAGATCAGGGTGTCTACTATTTTCATTCAACAAAATTCCCAGTTATTTCCCGGTTAGGGCCCAATTTTTCCCCGGTTTTTCTTTTCTCATAAAATTTAAATTTAAATTTGATTTCGATCATAAATAAATAATAATTTTAATTGAAAATTTGGAAAATAATTTTTTCAATTTTTTAAAAATAATCTTGTCTTTTTCTAATTATAGTTGGAAATTTTCTTTTTCATGTTTATTACGATTCTATTGATAATAATTGAATTTCTGCAAAGAATTTTACTATTTACAAAAATAATTGAAATCCTTCCAAAGAATGATATTATTTATGAAAATAATTTAATTCCTGTGAAGAATTTTATTACAATTTAAAAAAAAGCAGTGATAATTAATTATTAACTTAATAAGTAATAAAAATTAAATTTGCTCAAGAAATGATAAATATTATTTATTTGAACATTCAGAAATTTGAAATTATAAAAATTTAAAAGAAGTTCAATAAATATAACTATTGAATAATAATAGAATATAATTTTTAGAAGCAAAAAATTGATTTAAAACTTTAAGAGGGACTTTATATTTTAAAAATAAAATTACAATTACGCTCACTAACTTTCCTTGATCATTTTTCGAAAAATTAAAATTCTTTCAAAGAATTAAATTATTTCAAAAAGAAATGTAAAGAAATTTCAATTATTTCAAAAATTTTCAATTATTTGTTTAGAAAAATTAAATTATCTTGAAACAATGGAATTGAAAAATTTCAACAATTTTATTTTTCAGAATTAAAAAAAAATTGTGAGAATTCAATTTTAATAAAAAATTTGAAGTGCATATCGTTTTTTTAAATTAACTAATAAAAATTTTTATTATTAATCTTCGCACTAAGAAACATGAATTCATTGAAATGTGACTATAAAATCCAATTATTAATTATTAAACTAAAATACTTTGAAAATTTTATTTGTTAAAAAGTTATTTCTAATGAAATTCTTTAACAAATTCAATTACATATTTTTAGTCGAATTTCACAATATTTCTATTAACTCCATAATTTTTTAAAATTTATTTACACAATCTGTTTGAATTAGTGCCTGAATTTTACTATCAAATTAATTTTTTTCAACTAATTCAAAGTTAGAGAAGAGTATAAAAATAAAAATTGAAATAAAAAGTAATTTTTTTAAAAACAAATTAAAATAATAAAACTTTTTTTAATTTTGGTCAAAAAATTCCCGGTTTTCCCGGTTAAATTAAATTCCCGTTTATTTCCCGGTTAGTATACACCCTGGAACAGTCATAAATTTTAGGTAATTTAAAAAATGTGAATTTTTTAAACTAGAAAAATTCGAAATTTTTCCCATAAATAATGCTTGTAACTTTCTTGATTAACATGAGTATTGAATATTTGAATACTTTCACGAATCATGACAGTTGACACAATCAAAGATAACCGACGAGCACAATTCTTATGAAAATTTCTCAATACATCTGATTGTGTCTTCAGAGGAAATTTTCAAATTCTAAACGTGATTTGAATTTTTTTCTCTCCCACAGTCACCTGTTCGGATGAAGCGCGAGGCGTCAATCTTTGATAAAGCGGAAAAATCCGACCGGAAGAGTAAGAAATTGCGCACCGTTAGTGGCAATGAACTTGTGGTAGAAAATACAGAAGAAAAAGAAGGTGGCGACGAAGAAAAAAAAGATGAAAATGCACAAAAAGAAAATAAAGGGGAAAATAAAAGAGAAGCTAAAGAAGAAGCTAATGAAGAAGAAGAAGAAGATGATGATAAATACCAAGAAGAAATTACTCTCTTGAATGAAACTGAAAAAAATCTATTGTCTTTTCTTCGAAGAAATTCAGATCAGAAAATTCATTCGAAGGTCAAACTTTACAGTCAACATGAAAGAAGAGAAAAGAGGGAAACACAAGAATTGTGGATACAAAGAGAATTTAATGGTTACGATGACATTCTTAATTTGCATGCATTTATTATTCGCGATGAAGAGACAACACAATGTGGAACAGCCGCCAATAAAATCACGTAAATAACAATAATTCACGTATAATCGTATTTTTTAATTTTTTTCCAGAAAGTTCAAACTATATTTACAATATTTACATAAAAAGATTCTAGAGAAAATTTTCAGTTGAAAATCCGCTGGGAGAAAGGAAAATATTAATAAAATTCACAAAGAATCTCTTTCTGGAAAATTGCTTCTTTAAATTTTAAATTTTCTTTTTTAATTTTACAAACTTATTCCTTAATATGTCAAGAAACAAAAACAAAAATAAACAAAAATATAAATCAAAATTATAATTTCTAAAACTGCTTTGAATTTTCTTTTTTAATTTTACAAACATATTCTTTAATTTTCAAGAAATAATTATAAATAAAATTTTCAAGTTCTTCAATTTTTAACAATCGAAATTTAATTAAATTCCATAACATTTTTAGAGAAGATAAATACTTTTTTAGCAAAAAAAAATTTCGTTATAAATTAAGACATTTTAAAAATTAATTTCTACTTTTGATGATCAAAAACCTGATCATAATGCTTTCAATCGTTTAAAAGTTTCTAATGAAATATAATTTTTAATGCAATTTGTACTCACGAACATTTCACAAAAATAAATTGTACTGAAGAATAACTCACCTGAAACAGAGGAAAAAATTATCTTTGTTAGTTATTTTAAACCATTTTTACAAGTCTTTATATCATTCTTATATTATTTGAATTGTTTTTATTTAATTACTTTTTAATAAATGCTGAAAAAATATTTTTTCATTAATATAAATTATTAATTAACATTTCATAATAAAAATAATAATAAAAATAAAAAAATAATAATTATAGTCATTATAATAGTGATATTAATAAGAGCAACTTTGAAAAAGAGGGGACTAATCACATGTTACATTACCCCCACTCCTGGTCGACAGCCGAAACATTATTTTTAATTTAAATTTACTTTATTCAAAATGTATAAATAAATATGTATTTTAATATTTTTTTGTAGAGGTAGAAATAAATATTTCATCTATTATAATACAATGGTACAATAATAATAATAAATTTTCAGAATTATGTAAATATTTTTCGATTTTTTTCCAGAAACACACGTTACTTCATGTGCAGTGGAGTTATTTTAACGAAAAAATTTATATTAACAACAGCGTCTTGCGTTCAATATGCTCACATTTTCGAGTAAGTACATTTAACATTTTTTAATACAAAAAAAAACTTTCAAAACTTTTGAACAATTTAGTAATAAAAATAAAAGTACATTTTAGGAATATTGGTTAATAAAAAATATTAAAAATGGGATTAACTCTAAAATTTTAGTTTACTGTTTATAATCTTTCAAATTTCCGGAACAGTGCGCGCGCAGAATGGGAAAAATAGGGGACGAATCACAAGTCACTTTATCCCCACTCCTGGTTGACGGCCGACGCGTTATTTTTAATTTAAACTTAATTTAACCACAAAAAAGAAAACATTGAAAACAGAATTTATACTTTATTATTATATAATTATAATGAATGGAATAGTAATTATAATATATAATAATATGGTAATAAAAATATATTAGAGAAAAATAATGAAATAAATTAAAATTGTATAAAAAGGGTAATGCAAATGAATGTTTTCTTCTAAAAAAGAAAAATAATACAATTTGACTTATGAGTTAATAATAATATTAATAGTAATGATAATAATAATAATAATAATAATAATAAAAATAATTAAAAATTTGTAGACATCACATTAAAGCAAATCTATCAGTTTTGATTGGCGCCGTGTCGAATGAGGCTCACGTTATAAAAGTAAAAAAATACGAGATGCATCCAGAATATAAAAATAATGCCGAATCAACAGATTATGCTCTTCATAATCTGGCCATCATTACCATTGCATGCGAGTATAAAACATTTTTTAATTAAATTAAAGAAATTACATTTTCTCCTTGGCTTGAATTTTTTTTTTATTTAATTTTCAGATAATATTAATTTGAAAAAAATATTTTTATTTCATCTAAAAAACAAATATATAAAAGTATTTTCTTTTTTTTTAAATCTTTCACATAAATAGTATTTTTTAACAAACTTGCACATTTTTTTTATTCCATAAAATTTTCCACATAAAAATATTTTTCATATACGAAAGACTTTTACACATAAAGAAAAAAAAATGCCTTACTTTATCAGTAGTTACAGAAAAAAAAATATTTCATTTTTAGTATACCACAGGAAGTTCTCAGTCTTCCAACATTTCCGGCTAGATATGAAGACGTCTCTCATATGTGTTGCTCAAATACTTGTCAAATTCTGACAATCGTACAAACACCAACTGTAGGTGAAATTTAAATTTAATTTCAAAAAACAAAAACAAGAAAATTGAGGACAAAGAAAAATTTAATTTTGCAAATTTTTCAGAATAGACACATGATTCAACTTATGGATGCCAGATATATTCCACGAGCAGTACATGATGACGATGATGTTAGGGGAAAAAATAAATTTGAATTAAAAAAGAAACGTACACCAAGTGCGAAAAAAATTAAGAGAGAAACTGATATTGCGCCCGCTCCAATATTTCTCCTTCCTGAAGCTCCAAAAAATGAAGAAACTACCACTGTTAATACAGTAAATAGTCAAGATGCTCAAAATGATAACAATAATAATAAAGTAATTAAACAACTGTCAAATTTTACAGGTAAATTTTCACATTTTAGTAAATTTTCTATTAATTAAAAAATTTCAGTTCAATTACTTTTTCAGAAGAAATATTAATGGAAAAAATAACCGAAGAATTATTACGAGGATTGTTTAGAGAGAAATATGACGGCAATTTAAATAAACCACAGACAAACAATACCCAAGAGATAATGAGAGGAATTTTCAAAGGGACTTTCGATTTGGGTGGAAATAATAATTCACCTCTAACCGATGAGCAAATGAAAGCAATTTCAAAATTTATCAAATTAATTACCGAAAAAGCAATGTCACGAGTAATGAAAGTTTTAGATGAGGCGAAAATTGATAAACTTTTTTCCTCATCAAAAGAAGAAAATGGTGAGAATTTAGTTGACAATATTGCACAGATTGTTAAGGATAATGTTCTACTTGAACTTGAAGAAAAATTGAGTCCTAGAAATTTATTTAATAATACTTTCACTGAACCGAGTTTGAAATACGTTCACTGTCCACCACTTGGAACACCGATTATTGTCAATAAAACATTGGTAATTGTATATTATTTTGATAATTAATATTTTTTTTGTATCATTAACTTTTAATTTGAGTTCTAGTCAAAGAGAAAGTTCTCGAGTATTCTTTGATTTGATTAACTTTTTTTACTTAGATTCGACTTTTCTTCAATTTTAGTTATAAATGCTCCACTTGAGAATGCCAAGGTCACCACCAGGTGGCAGGAGAAATTCCAAGAAAGGAGACTGCCACCTAGCGGTGACCTTGGCGTTCTCAGGTGGAGAATAGCGTCTCCATATTAAATCACAAGATGTTCGTTAATTTTCCTAATTTTTAATTCTTTTCGAATGATTTTTATTTTCAATTTTCATTTTCAAAGTGAAAACATATAACAAAAGTAAAAGAAACAAATTTTTCAATCTGAAAGTAAAAATTGAAGTCGAAAGAAAATTATATACTTGACCACAGTTAAAGTTAAATATAGAATTAAAATTAAAGTAAAAGTTCAAGTTTAAGATCCAAATTAAAGTCAAAGACAAATAAAAAGACAGCCTAAAATATAGATTATAAACAAATCGTAAATATAAAAATATAAATTTGCATACAACTAAAAAAATATTTTCAGATCGCATTAGTTGCCTACACATGTGACGATCTTCAAAGTTGGGTACCCTGGCAGTATGTGAATATTTACAAAAATTTACAATGGATTGAAAATACAATTAATGAAAGAAAAAATCATTTAACAAAATCAGAATCAACTTTCGGTGACAATGAAAGTATTCACGTATTCGAATCGTCAGCAGAAAATAAGGAGAAAATTAATAAATATTCAGATGAGGAGAATGTACCATTAGATAATATTTCACACAATAGAGACGAGGAAAGATTCAAGAAGGAGCTACCAATTTCAAAATTTACTGATAAAAGTCGACGACATCTTCAAAATATTAAAACCATTTTTACTAATTACTTAAAAGATCATCCAAATTCAATATTTCACAATATCACAGAACAATTAAAATTCCCAACTAAACAAAAGAGCAGGGAATCATAGAAAATTTCTGTCAATTTATTTTAAGGAGTTCAACACCTTTGCAAACATTTTGGATTCGTTACAATTTATAAGATCGAAGTTACTGTACAGAGAGTAAAAATTACCATACCGAATTGTAAATTTTGCCATACTTATTGTAAATTTTACAAATATTACAAATAGTTTGAGAACATTTCGATATATATTGTAAAAATTAAAATATAGTTTGTAAAAATTACAGTACAATTTGTAAAAATTACTTTCAATCAGCTAGTAGTAAAATAACAACATTATTCTTAAAAAAATTTATGAAATTCTGCTTTAAAACATTACGAAAATTTTTTTATAAAATATGTATTAGACACTAGTTAAAAACTTTTTATAAATTTTTTTTGCCAGGAATTAATTATTTTCTAAAATTATGATAAAACTTGTTTATAAAAAAAAGGATTTTCATATAAATATTAAAATTCATTGCAAGAATTTAATTATTTTCAATCCAATTTTAATACAAATTATTTGAAATGATTGGAATATCATTTTAAATTTCGATGAAACGATTAAAAAATAAATTCAATCATTTACAAAAAAATTTCAAAAAGTTATTTGCAAGAATTAAATTATTTTTACAAATAATTAAATTTTTTACAGAAATTCAATTATTTAAAAAAATGTAATAAAATCCAAGGCAAATATTTAATTATTTTCATAAATAATAAAATTATTAACAGGATTTCAAATAATTTTTAATACAATTTTAATCAAATTGCTCGAAATAATTGATTTATTCTTTAAATTTTTATAAAATGATTTTTTAAAATACGAATATTTCTTTAAATTTTAATAAAATTCGTTGCATCCTTGCAACAATTCTTGAGGAAAAAAAATTATTTAAAAAAATGTCTCCAAATTTTTATTTTTTTTTTTTTGTAAAATTCAATTCAATTTTAAAAAATAATTAATTATTCAGTTAAAAATAAAATTTTAGATTGTAATTGAATATTAAAGAGTAAAAATTAAAATTAATATTAAAGCTTCTTGACATTAAATTAATTTTAAAAATTCATTCTGTAATGTCCTTAATATTCAATTATAATCTAAAATTTTAACTGAATAAGTAATTCTTTTTTAAAATTCAATTCAATTTTAAAAAGCAATTAAATGTCAAGAAGCTTTATAGTAAAATTATTAAAAATTTTAATTTCTGTGGAAAAATAAATGTTTAAATATTTATTGAATAAGTAAAAATAATTCAAGTGTGAACAATTTAATTTAAAAATTGTGAAAATTAGTTAATTAAACTTTTTGAAAAAATTACATTAATTTATTTAGAATATTTTTTGTTATAAAAAAATTAATTTTTTTACTTTTAAAAATTACTTTTAAATATAATCGAATTTGTTAATAATTCAAAGTAATGATTTAGAAAATAAGAGAATTTCATAAAAATCTACAATTAAAGTTATTACCAGAATAAGAACGAAAGTGAATATTTCCTATGTAATTCATAGAAAAATATCAAAGAAATACAGAATTAATTTTTTTGGGAATTTCGTAAATCGACTAAAACAAGATTTTTAGTAGTCAAATTAAATTTTTCGATAAAATACTTTTTTACTACTTTTTTAGTCTTGAAGCTATACTTTTTGCTAGACTTCTAAAATAAATTATTGAGTGCGAAGCATGAAAAATGCTGATTACAATTATTACAATATTTAAACTAAATTTTCCAAAACACATTAAAAATATTTAAATATTTAAAAGTCTTCTTCTTAGTCTCTTTCACCCTATTAAGATATTAGAGTTTCAGAAAGTCTATTATAATTTCAGCAGGTATAAATCTGTAACACAGTTTATAAATACTTTTGAAGATAAAAACTTTTTTCATCGTCATAAAGTACTGTAAGAAAAAATTCACAACTCAAATATGAATTGTTCCAAGGATTTTAAGTAATGCGCTCTAAAAGAGAATATTTCCCATCAGGAAATATCATCGCGGTTAGAAAGTTCCAATAAATTACATTTGGAGAACACGCTTTCCCCATAAACTCCTAATTTTTTGAGATCGCAAAATTCTTATGTAATTATATACTCTTAATTTCGCGCTAATTAAAATTTTCTTTTTGTTTTAATTAACAATAAAATTAAACACGACTGCATGTGAAGTATAAAGAGAAAAATCGTAAATCGTAAATTGTAAATTAAAATTGTAAGTTGGATAAAATCTAAAATATTCTAAATTTAGTATTTAAATTTCATATAAAATCTCTACTAACAATGAGAGAAAAGAGTTGAGTTTATAATTTTTTTGCAGGTTAATTTTTAGTTTGAAAAATATGCTCCTGTTAATTTATTTGTCGGGATTAAAATTTTTGTTCGAAAACTGAAATATTTTATTAGTTGATTTTTTATCATGTTATTTTATCATTCCTTTTTGTCATAAAATTTCAATTATTTCGGCGTTTATTTTTTACTATAAAGAAAAGTATTTCAGGGATGAGATGATGCTTTGATTTCTCCACCTGAGAACGCCAAGGTCACCACCAGGTGGCAGGAGAAATTCCAAGAAATGAACGAATTCCAAGAATTAAACTGCCATCTATCGGTGACCTTGGCGTTCTTAGGTGGAGAATAGCATTTCCATTCTTTAGCAGTAATTATAATAGAAAAATATTAGGGAAATTTTTACTTACTAAACAGACACAATTTTTGTTTTTTGGCATAAAATTGTGAAATTAACATTTGAATTTCGTGCCTTCGAAATTTTGTAAAATTATCGTTTTAATTATTTCAATTTTAGGAAGAATCGAAAATTGTAAGATCATAATTAAGTACATGAATAATTTTAATTGGATTGTTTTGTTAGAATAGAATGAACGGATTGACGATAAAAAAAAATACCAAAGAAAGATGATAGAGGAAAAAAATATTGCGGGGAAAAATAAAAATAAATTTCTCATCACGTTGTAATTTTCTAAAAGTCAATTAAGAAAAAAATTACTTACTCAGAGGTTTCGAGATACTGGAAGACCCTGTAAATAGGGCGTCGATACATGAAGAGGTGACCCTCGACACGCTCCACCATCATCCTAATAACCTCTTCATTCAATACAATAAATAAACTCCCATAAATCCACTTCACTTATACAAAAAATTTGTTTCATGTACAAAAATCACATCAGATTTTTTAGTTTCGCTTTTTTCACAGTAAAAATTTCACAAAAAGCACTGTATAAATTTATAGAAAAACTTTTATGGTTATATTTTGTTTTTTCGATAAACTTTTGTTTGTGATTTTATTTTCTCGTTTATATCCCGTCTCCTTCTTTTTCTGCCTCTTCCTCTCCTTTTCCTCTCACTCTATGTTATATCTCCGTGGTTACTGCATTACCGGAGTGGATCGATTACTCGTACAAGACTGAACCACGGTTCGATAAGTCCATTAACTGATTTCCTTACCACAATGTAACACTCACAAAATTGTTTTTTGTTTTTCGATTTTATTAATTTATTTTCTTTTATAATATCCTCAAGAAAATATTTATGGTGTAAAGTACAGTAAATTACAGTCTCTCTCTCACTTCTTGAATTTGCTTATTTTTATTTGTTGTAGTTAGAAAATGGATCACACATCACAGAGATTTAATTGCATCGTGATAAAGGCATTCTGTATTTTCGAAAAAAAACTACTTAATACAGATATTTATTAAAAATTTAAGTGAATTAATTTTTCAAATTCATCTCTCTAAATTTAAATTAGTAAAAAGATTTACTAATTTTATTTAGTGTATTTTCGAGAAAAAACTATTTAATAAAAAGTATTTATTAAAAATTTCAGTTAATTAATTTTTCAAATTCATCTCTCTAAATATAACTTAGTAAAAATATTTACTAAATTTATTTAGTGTATTTTCGAGAAAAAACTATTTAATAAAGTATTTATTAAAAATGTCAGTTAATTAATTTTTCAAATTTATCTCTCTAAATTTAACTTAGTAAAAATATTTACTAAATTTATTTAGAAGTAGTAGAAATTATTATTTATTAGTAAAATTTACTAAATTAAAATTTAAATTCGAATTCGAAAATCGGTAGAAAGTGAGTGATTGATTTTTTACTTTTGAGTAATAGTAAAATTTAGTAATAAAGTAGTAGAAATTATTATTTATTAGTAAAATTTACTAAATCAAAATTTAAATTCGAATTCGAAAATTGGTAGAAAGCGAGTTTCGAGACGCTTTTCTCCCAAGAAAAAATATTCAAGATGTAAAAAGTATTTATTTAGAAATAATTATTTAATAATAAATATTAGATAACGATAATTATTATTTAAAAATGTTTATATTTTTAAAAAACTTTTTTTAAATACTTAAATTTTACTAATTATTTTTTCATTTATTTATGAGCACTAAGTTATTAATATTATTACTATTAATAGTATTATTAGTATTAATTAATCATTCATATTACTTATATCACTATTAATATTTACTATATTATAATAAATTTTTTGCCCCAAAAATTCAATAAAAAATTTAAAAAATATTAATTTCAAATATATAATATGAAATTATATGAATGAGCTGAAGTACGAATGTGAAAAATAAAGAAAGCTTTCATTACTGGAATTTTTTTCCATTAATAATTATAATGGGTACACTAATCACAAAATAAAGGGAAAAAAAATTGTAGAAAATTTCGTAAGTGTCATCACACTTGAGAGAGCAAGATAAGGGTCTCATTTTCCCTGCTCTTGAGTTTAAGGTCATTGGCTTGACTCAAGAGCCCCTAGCGAGTCAAGTTTTCCTTAAATTTGGTAATGTTCTCGCAAAACTTTCCCCTATCTCCTCACACACAACTTGCAATTTAATAATTTTATTTTATAAAAATTTTTGGCACATTGTAAAAAAAAATATTTTAAAACTTTGGAAAATATTCAATTTGTATTTCACTTCACCACACGGAGAGAGAATATATATTGAATTTTGTAAAAGTATCTCACAAAATGGGGAGAAAAAGTGTAAAGCGAAATTTTTATATAAAAAGTAGTAAATTTAAAACAAAATAATATTTGAAATTTAGTATAATTGTATCAAAAAATCAAAATATTTGTTTTAAATTCCAATATAACTTTACTAAATTTAAAATCAGTTTTTTTAAAGTTTAGCATTTTTTATATAAAAACTTCGCTTTGTCGCACTTTTTTCAAAATTTGTAAAATACTTTTACAAAATTTAAAATATATTATATTTTTTCTTCGTGTATGTATAAAGTTTGCTATTCTTCCAAATGAAATTTATTCAAAAAATGAATTTTTTTAAATAAAAAAAATTTTCTTGAGTAATTTTAATGTGACTAATAAAAATTTGATTGATATTTAAATAACTAAATTAAAATTTTAGATAAAAATATAGCAATATAAAAATCTACTGTACTCTTTAAATTAGAATTATTGAAAATTTGTTATTGAATTACTAAATTTTTAATAATACATTGATGGAAATGACTATTTATTAGTAAAATTTACTAAAAAATATTTCTTTTTAATTAGTAGCAATTTATTACTATTATTACTATTTATTAGTTAAATTTGCTAAAAAATATTTTTTCTTAATTTGATTTTTATAAAAATTTTAATTTGAGTTAGTAAATTTTACTAATAAATTAGTAGACATTACTATTTAGTATTAAAATTAACTAAAAAATAATTTTTTGTTTTAATTAGTAGCAATTTATTACTATTATTACTATTTATTAGTAAAATTTACTAAAAAATATTTTTTCTTAATATGATTTTTTGTAAAAATTTTAATTGGAGTTAATAAATTTTATTAATAAATTAGTAGACATTACTATTTAGTATTAAAATTAACTAAAAAATATTTTTTTGTTTTAATTAGTAGAAATTACTATTTAGTAGTAAAATGTACTAATTCCAAAGCAAAAAGTCAGTCACTAATTTAAATTAACAAACATTTTTAGTAATTTAAATTTGGAGAGTATGTTATTTATATTTTACTGTAATTAATAATATATTTATAACTATTAATTAACATCAGTACACAGAAAAAATGTTTTATTCCGAATAAGTAAAAATTTTACTACATTAGCGTAATTTTTTCTTTTAGTAAAAATTTCGCTCTTTAAAATAAACTTAAATAACTGTTTCAGATGAAACTTTTCCCCCCTAATAATATAATATGTACAAGTTTAATAATTAAAAAATTTAATAAATAAAAAAGTTATACTAGATTATAAATTACAGTATATTAATAAAATATTAATTAGATAATAAATACTAATAATAATAATAATTAATAAATAAAATATTTTTCGATTAATATTTTATTGAATAATTGTGGAAGAATTTACTAAATATTAAATAATTAAAAAATATTAAGTAGATATTGCTACTAAATCTACATTTCACTATAATTTATACTACAACTAAAATGGAGACTAAAATTTATTCCATTTGCTTATTGGCCCCTAAGGTTCAATAGCCACTAAAATTTATTTATAAGAAAAAAAAAAATAATTAACAAACTAAATTCCAGAGAAAAGTTAAGAAAATAAAATTTTTCACCAATTCACAAAAATCAAAAGCAAGAAAAAGAAAGATACTATTGAAGGTGGTCAGTGCGAAACAAGTTGCGCAACGCCTCTCGAGTAACTTTTAATTATATCACAATTTTTTTTCCAAGCAAAAACGAGAGCAAAAAAAGAGCCGCATTAATAAACATCACTCAACATTAAAAATCACAATTCACAATAATTTCCGTATTCACTTATTGCTTCAGGTATGTAGAAAAATCGTGTTTCCAAAAATTCAACTCGGGAATAAAATATATATTGATGAACATCAGTTTGGTTTTATTTGTTTTTTTCTATTATTTTCGGAGATTTTGGGCGGTATCCAGAGCCGCGGGCGTATTATCGGAATGACCTTGACTCTACAGGATAAACTACTATACTTGGAAGTCTAGACTCGAAGAGAGAGAAAAGGATCTCGCCGTGGCGTGGACGGACTAGAAGGTTCGCCGGGAAAACAAGCACCTAGCAACACTGCCGGCATTAAGGGGAGCAAGCGCTCTGTTGGGTGCGGCAAACGCGCCGCGACGCCCGGCGTCCTCTCCTATCTGTTTGCTCTCTCTCACCCTCTCCCCCTCATCACTGCGGCACCCCTTGAGATGCGTGGCCATAGCTGGCTATTTGCTCCCTTTGACACCCTTCTCCCTGTCACTCCCTCTCTCTCTCTCTCTTTCTGTCTATTCGAAAAACCCCCATAAAACTCTTCTCCCCTATGCGCAAAAACCCCCCTCTTCCCACAATGCTACGCTATTAAAAACTAATTCTTACATTTTACTTGAATTTTTATTCAATAATTCCTATTCTTAACTTTTTCTTTATTTCCGCTTTATTGCAGTACTTTCTTAATTCCATTTCTATTTTATTTCAATTTCAGATGGATCTTTTTTATTGCAATAAATTTATTTACGTCATTTTTTAATTTCGTTTCGATATTTATCAGGTTTTTGTTCAGAAAAATTATATCCATTTGTGTGGACATTTTTTTAAGTGGTTTTCTGGATTAAAATAAACGATTATTGGATGTGAATATGCGATAGTTAACTAATGCGCTTAGATTACGATGGTAACATACTACTGCGCATGCGTAACTGCGATATAAAACTAATGCGCATGCGTAATTGTTATAGAAAACTACTGCGCATGCGTAACATTGATAGTAAACTACTGCGCATGCGTAACATTGATATAGAACACTACTGCGCACGTGAAAACTTGATGACAAATACCTCATATTTTAATATTATTAACTATTATTATTAATAATAAAGTTGAAATTATCAATCATTCCGAGTCAAGTTGACAAAGTATAAAAATTTTTATATTTTTTTACATTTCAATGGCCCAAAAAATTTGTTATATTTTATCAACCTGACTCGGAGTGATCGATAATTTCAACTTTATTATTAAAAATTTGCCGAGTGATAGCTTAAATTATTATTTATTATTATTATTATTAATATAATTAAAAACAAAATTAAAAATAAATAAACTCAGGCTTTGCACTTAATAAATTATTTTAAAAATGGACTTTAAGATTGAAAAAAGTAACAAAAATTAACTATCTAAAAATTATTTTGACGATTGAAAGACTCGTTTTAGTCCATTCAGAAAATTAAAAAAAAAAATTGATTCCGTATTGTCCTGATTTTTTCCTGAATTCTATCAAAAATATCCACTATTTTTCTTATCCTATTCAAATAACCCCAATTCTAATTTTTTAAAAAATTAAATTATTTTATAAAATTTCAATTAATTTTTAATGTATAAGAAGCTTTATGAAATTGAAATGTTTCTAAAAATTACAACTGCAATACTTTCAAAAAATCAATTATTATTTACTAAAATATAATTAATTAGGTAATAATTTTTTTGAAATCAACGCTTTTAATATTTAATAATTTATCTAAAATATTGTAACTGAAATCCATTTTTTAATCAATTCTTATTAGAGAAAACTCTAGGAAAATTTAATTATTTAAATAAATACAAAAATACATAACTAATTGAATAATTAATAATTTCTTAAAATTCAATACTTTTAAAGAATTTTTATTTAAAATTGAATACAGTATTGAATTTTTCCAAAAAATTTCAAAAAATAATACACTTTTGAAGAAATTTGTTTAAAATTATATGAAAAATAATTGAAATCCTGCAAAAAATTTTATAATTTATAAAAATAATTAAATTCTTCTAACAAATTTTCTTGAATTGTTTTAATAATTGATTTCTTTTGAAAAATATTATGAATTTAGTATTAGTGATTTCAAAAAATGTTATTAAAATTGAACTGTATTGATAAATGGAAAATAATTGCATTCCTGCGAATAATTTTAATGAATTTTAGTTTAAATACTTTTGAGAAATTTTATCAAAATTAGACGAGTTTTCTTTAAATTTTTGAAAATATTCGAATTTGTTTTTAAAAAATTCATATAAAATTTTTAAATTGTTCCTATGGAGAATTTTATTAGGAATTTAGAAAATAATTCTGTTATTTCAACTATTATTTATTATTATTCAAATATTTTCATAAATAATAAAACTCATTGCATAATTTTAATTATTTTTAATGCAATTTTAATCAAGTTTTTCGAAAAATGTAATTATTCTTAAAAATCTTATTAAAATTTGTCCAAAGAATTTAATTATTTAAAAAATTTGTTAATAATATTTTCTATGAGAATTTAATTTCAAGAAACATAAAATTAATAAATTGTTAATTTTTTTATTTAAATAATTGAATTCTTGTGGAATTTACTAATGAAAATGGTTTTAAAAATGAATTTCAGTTAAAATTTTAAATTATACTTAAGTATTAAAAGCATTATAACGTGGTTTTTAAGAAATAATAAAATTTTGAAAAAATATTCAAACTAAAATCATTGAAATTCTTAATTTTTCATATTTTTGACAAAAAATTCTTTAGAAATAATTCTTTTTAAAAGTTTAATAGGATTTTTATTGAAATTATTTCATGTTATTATTTTTTAATATATATTCAATTGCAGAATTTCCAAATAATTGAAACTTTGTAAAATTAAATTGTAAACGGATAAATTTGAAAATTCTCATAAAACTCATAGCAGCGTTTCAATTATTTTTCATACAATTATAATTAAATTCCTTGAAAAAAGTAATTATATTTATGCAAGTTTTAATAAAATTCGACAAAAGAATTGAATTATTAAAAAATTTGTTAATAAAATTCTTTATGAGAATTGAATTTTGAGAAACATTCAATTTTTCCATAAATTATTTACTTTTGCATTTAAATAATTAAATTCTTATAGAATTTTCTAATAAAAATTGATTTTCATTTTATAAAAATGAATTTCAGTTAAAAATTTTAGATTATAATTGAATATTAAAAGAAATATAGAGTGTATTTTAGGAAATAATTAAATTCTGAAATTAATATTTTTAAAAAAGTTTAATTGAATTTTTTAAATATTATTTGAAGTTTTTATTTTCTAATATGCATTTAATTAAAGAATTTAGGAATAATTGAAATTTTGTGATATTGATTAATTAATTATTATTAAAAGTAATAGATATAAAGTAAAATTATAGCTAAAATTTTTTGAAAATAATAATTGAATTGAAATAATGAAAATAATTTTGAAGAAGTATAATATTCTTATAATATAATATAATGATTTTATTACATAGTCATCTTTAATTATTATAAAACATGAAGAAATCGATTACTCCGAGTCGAAGACTCGAAGTTATCGATATCTTCATGTTTTATAGTTATAAAAAATTTAATAAACTAAAATTTCATTCATTATAAGAAATAACACAAAAATTGATTATTTTAATCTTTTTGGTGTTAATTTAATCTGCAACACTTTTTAATACATCACGATTTACTACTGTAATACAATTTACCCTTAACACTAAGATGAATTTAAAATTTATTCCCCTTTTTTACGTTAAAATACAATTTTGTATTTTAAGACGTTTCTTTTTTCAGTGAAGTATAATTCCTTAAATATCTAATGTTTTCAATTATAAAATTAATTTTACTTATGAACAGAAAAGAATAAAGTAACTGCTTTCACTATCATATATAAATAAATAACCTAACAAAAAAGCCTATAAATTGAAAAAATTCTAAACTAAAAACAAACGAATTAACCATAAACCCATAAACTTGCTTTCACTGTCAAATAAATAATTATTTTACAAGACGGAAATAAATATCACGATTAAAATTAAGCAACTATTTGTCAAGCGTCGAGTGCACGAAATTCTTGTCTGTCTTATCAATTTACATAGGCTGAATGGAGTCTAAAAAGGCAGTACATGTTGGTGGATTTCTCAGCACTGATATACTTATATGTGTAGATGAAGTAAGAGTATTAAGGAGATTAGCAGTTACAAGTTTAATTTGTCGGTACCTGGTAAACGATTATTAGATAATTTTCTGTTTCTCAATAAGCCACAGGGTATTGTGTCCCTTCTCGTTTCTGTCTCAGGGTTATTTGCAAACACTGCAAACCCAATTCACCTCTTAACGACCGAGACAATAGAGGTTTGAGACAAACAGCACATAGGCTTTATGCAATGAAACAAAAAATTAAAATTTATTATTCTATTTAATAAATTTCTTCCAAAAGAATAAAAACCTTTTTTTGTTTAAGAATAAAAGTAATGACATTAAAATTCGAATTTCAAAAGGATGTGCAGGTTTATGACCACAGGTTTTCTAAGGATTTCAAATTTAAACAAAAAACGATTAAAAAATGTTGCGAAGCAAAGTTTAGATTTGTTTTTTTTGTCTTAATTTTTAGAAGAGCTGTGACTATAAGTATTGTGTGTTTGCAACATGCTTTTTGAACAAGCAACAAGAAAGTTGCAATCATTTGTTCCAGTAATATTTAAATGTAAACCATAATTTACAATTCTCCAAAACATTTTCAGTATAACAAATTTTCCACCATGTTCCCCTATCTTCTATCTAAGTTTCCGTATGTCCCATTAAAGATAAATTATTTTACACACTTCTCTCCCTTTTGAAAATGTCGAGACTTCGCGTGTGTATTCAGTTTTCTGAATAAGCTATGCGAGTTCGCTCTGCTACACTATGGAGAATTTAGGAACGTGTTAAGCATTTCAAAAACCATGGAAGTTCGGTATGCATTCATGAAAAGTGAATTCGTTTTACACATTGTTCAGACATATCTGTCTTTTGTTCCTCTATAAATACATGTATTTCTATTATATGGCAAAAAAGGTTTCTTTAAAATTCAACCATCATTTACTGCTTTAAAGAAGAAGAAGAAGTAGAGAAACACGACAAGAAATATGTGTCGAGGTCGACACATATTATAATCATGTCCTTTCTCGAACGAAACTCTCGTTTCGTCTTCCGCGTAATTAACCACTTTGAATAATCCTAGCTTCGAGGATCCCGGCAAAAACCTGTTTCATCCATCGAACCCACGAGAAACTGGTTCGAAACTCAACTAAAATCCTGCTCTATTCAGTGGAAAAAAGGAAACAAGAGGGTCGCTTTCCTGACGTGAAAATATTCCTCCGGAAATTTTCACGTGGGAATCGAAAATCGTTTTTTCCATTTCAAGTATCATAACAGATTATATAAGTATCCTTTTTTGGAAACGCATTTTTGAAACCCTCTAGAAACTTGGTTCTTACTTTCCAACTTTCTCGGTTTCGAACTTTTGGAAACGCATTTTTTTAAAATTTGTGAAATTTCTTGTAAAGAAATATCCTCAAAAAGTGTTTGGAAATTTTTTTATTTTTAAAAGAAATTTCACAAGGATAGCATTTTCAGCGTCAGTTGCTCTCAAGCATTTACCGAGATCAGTTTGAAAACGCCAGTGAAAAACTTATAAATCTCTTTAAAAGTGAATGTGAAAAATTTTAATAGTGAAAAATAGTGTTATTTAAAAAGCGTACATAAGGTAAATATGGATTATATTTTTATTAATTTATTAAAACATTTAATTTAAAAGTGATTGTCTTTTTGTTTTTGAGTATTCAATGTAGTTTCTAATTATACAGATATATCAACAATTTCAATTAAATTTACATAATTTAATTCTAAGTCAGACAATTTTTAAATAATTAACTCTCATTACTAATATTTATAAAGAAAAAGGATAATTTCTTTTAATCTAAATTAGTCACTTTTAACTAATAAAATAAGACTACTAATTCTTTTTTAATAACCAATAACTGGTAATAGAAAATTAATAATAAATTTGTTGTTTTTATATTTTTCAGTATGCTGTTTGTTGTAAGTAAGCCGTTTTAAAGACATAAAAAATGGGACAACAACGTCAACGAGTTTTTTTTTTACAAAATACTTATTTTTTCTTACAAATGAATAAATAAATTATTTTTAATTTCAGATATGACAAAAGTTGTTTTATTCAAAAAATCCAAAATTTTTTCCTATTCTAAATAAGAGAATTTTTGTACCTGTTTAATGGGATTTTTCTAAATTTTTGAAACCTTTATATAACATTAAAAGGGAATTTTTCCAAACGTTAGAGGGAATATTTACAAATTTTTAGGAATTTTTCTATATTATTTTAAGAGAATTTCTAAATTTTTGGGATTTTTTCTATACTATTACATGAGAATTTTTCCAAAAGCTCAGAAATTTTCCCAAACTTTTGGGATTTTTTCTATACTATTTCATGGGAATTTTTTAAAATTTTTAAAGGAATTTTTCTAAATTTTTCAGAAAAATTCCCTTATTTATATTAGGAAATTTTTCTAAAAAGATTAGTGGAATTTGCTTCCTAAATTGTTTTGGGAAAATTTCCAAAATTTTTCTTACAGTGTGACTGTTACTCTCTAACGTTGTTAGTTTGGAACTTTTGGATACGAATCGTTTGAAACCCTCTAGAAAAGCTGTAACTTTTTAACTAACATTTGTTATGACTATGACACAGGATTCGTCTGATTCTGTAGATTCGTTTTCTGTTTTAACGAAATCAACATCTGAGCGATTTTTTCTGATTTCTACCATAGTATCTAATGAGATAGAATGCTTTTTTTGGGAAAAAAATTTACTGTAACTTTGTATCTAATTATTGTATATTCTACTGCTGCTGCAGGGTTAGTGCGGACTTAATGAAGTCACTTTCTGAAGGGCAATTTTCTTTGACGTGTCCAATAAAAATAAAAAAAACCTTCTATTACATAATGACGTTTAGGCAAAATTTCATATGCATGGAATTTATTACAGTCGTAAGCGAAATTCTTATGAATATTAATTAATGATAAACGATACCATCAGTTTTTTGCTTTATGAAACAGATTCCAGTTTCGTAGAGCAAAAAAAAGGGAACGGTTGGCCTTAAATTGTCATATTCTGATCTGTATTTTCAAATGTGGCTAATGGTTTACTATTTAATCTGTAAAGCACAAAAATTGTAGCTTGAAATAGGAATTAAAGGGCAAAGATATGTTTATTACTCGAAACATTTTTTTAAGGAAAGCTATTTGATTATTGAAATTTATAGCATCATGCTATGAATTAATGTACTTTAAAATTGACAGCTTGTACAATTCATCATCTTTCATGTTAGAAACTAATAATTTTAAGATCCTTTCGGTAATTTTTTGGAAACAACTTAAAAGTGACTATCCGTATATCGTAAAACAAGATGCCTTCTTTTTACAATGTTCCCTCTTCTGTTTTCAACTGATTCTTGGGAATTGTTGTTTCTCTTTCTGATTGGGTCTATTACATTCGATTTGATTTTTAGTGTCGCAAATCTGCAACAAAATTCAGTTTAGATCATTTTAGTTAGGTTCAGGTCATTTAATATCAGTGTAGAATGCTGGAACATCTTTTAATCCTCTAAAATTCTTGATACGACATTCACTCTTACGTTGATGGTCTCTAATTCGGTTCGGATCATTTAGTACCAATTTAGATAACTTCAAATTTATTAAGATTACTGGAGCACATTTCTGATTGTCTGCACTTCTTGACAGAACATAAAAATCTGTACTAAGAGTTCGTTTCGACAACTTTAGTTAGCTTCAGCTCGTCTAATCAGTATAAAATGCTATAACATCTCTTAATTCTTTGCTTGAAAGAACATCTAAATTAGCACCGACGATCTGTTTAGACTGCGTTTTAGGTATGTTCAGCTTTTTCAACATCACTTCAGATACAAATTTAGGTCGGATAAGATGACTTGAGGCAAAAGTTTACAGAAATAGTTGCTTCTAATTCGAATCATCTGGAGTCCATAAAACAATGTCAAGAAAAGAATAGAAGTTTAAAAAGCAGAATCAAACACTACAAGGAATTACCGATAAGGGTATCACTTACAATTAGTGATTAATGTTAATGCCCAGCAATACCTCTACAATACTAATAATAAAAATTATTCCCCAACTCTCGATCCAAAGTTGTCTATGCATAACGGTTAACACTAATTTGCATCAAATGCATATATTCCTTGAAGTTAGTTAACAGAGAATTATTCCAAGTGTGGTATGCACGCAAACAGGAAGACCATTCGTTCCATATCGTGACTATAATGGCCATTGGTCACTCTAAATATTTCACTCACTGTACAATTTACATCTATACTTATGCATGTGTGCGCCTAGTTCCTGAAATGATAAACTCCAACTTGAATAAGTGTAATTTTTAGATAATCTCGTGATTAATTTCAATGAATAGAAATTCTAAAGATGATACAGTCAAAGGGGAAAAACGTGCCTTCATTATCATTTCATTAATTCACTCTGATAAACCTAATGGAGTCCAAAAATAACACACAAAACAAGCTTTTTAAAACAATAATACAGCATTTCTGTAATATTTCTGTCGACCACTTAAATTAAACTTTTAACCTTTTTTTACATTGACAATAATTATCACATTAAGACAGTTTAAAGAAATCTTCATTAAAACTATTTTAATCTCCATTAGATATATTTCGAAATCACTGTTGAGATTTTTTCTTTCATCTATATCGTCATAATGACATTAATCATCATGTACTTAAAACATCAATCAAACCGTTTGTTGCATTTAATCCACTGTATTTATATCTGTAGGTATAAAGACCCTAAGGAAATTGTCATCATTACCCTCGTTTTTCTCATAATGAATTTTTCTTTTTTCTTGTTGCTTCTTTCTCACTTGGTCAATTTTTGCACCTGTATATGCGATGAAAAACCTCATCATCATCATCATCCCCTTTCTGACCTTGCAACACGAAAGCCTTGAGGACTTTCAGTACTTTATACAACATTTCTTGATGCTTTCTTGCCTTATACTTTATAAATAAATATATATGTATACGCGCACGCATGAGGAACTTGCGCAGCGTTCCGTATCAAAAAAAAAATTTCCTACCGAACTAGAAACTCTGTTGCGTTGTCAAGAAAGAAAATATTAATTCACCTCTGATTTATACGAGTTAAAAATTCTTCAATAACATTACAATATAATTATGTAAATATAATTTTATATTTATGAAATTCTTTATAGTTTTGAATTGTATAAATTATAAAATTGGATATAGTTTAGGAACTCTTATAACGTTTGGTAATAAAATTTAAATTGTCCTGCAGACTTTTCGTATTTTAACGATAAATTTGACTATTTATCGAGTTTCCAATTTACGTCTGAAGTTTTTAGTACAAATCCCAAATTTTCAAATATTAGATGATTTTAAAAAATTTGCAAGTAAAATTTTTCAAAAATTAGATTATTTAAAAATTTACAATTAAAATTTTCCAAAATTAGATCTATTCAAAAATTTACTATTAAACCTTTTTAAATTTTGATTTTATAAAAATATTTTAACAAAGTTTTTCAAAAATTCAATTATTTGGCATATATAACTTTACATAATTTCAGTCAGTTACAAATTTTTAATTTACATTTTTTAAAAAACAGATTAATTAAACATTTTCATTACAAATATTCAAAAATTCGATTATTTAAAAAACGTTCAATCACAATTTCTTAAAAATTCATTTATTTAAATAATTTGCAATTCAAATTTTCTAAAATCCATTATTTAAAGTATTTTAATAAACATTCTTAAAAACACAATTACTTTTAATATCACTTAACAAAATTTGAATTATTTAAACATTTGTAATTAAATATTCCATAACTATTTAAAATTTGAAACTAAAATTTTACAAAAATTAGAATATTTAAAAATTTACAATTAATATTTTCCTATTTTTGATTTTTTAAAAATATTTTAACAATGTTTTTCAAAAACTTAATTATTTGCAGTATAAGTTTACAAAATTTTAGATAGTTACAAATTTTTAGCTAACATGTTTTAAAAAATAGATTAATTAAACATTTTCATTACAAATATTCAAAAATTCGATTATTTAAAAAACGTTCAATCACAATTTCTTAAAAATTCATTTATTTAAATAATTTGCAACTAAAATTTTCACGAATCCATTAATTTAAAGTATTTTAATAAACTTTCTTAAAAACACAATTATTTTTAATATCACTTAACAAAATTTGAATTATTTAAACATTTTTCATCAAATGTGACGCGATCTGAAGAAAGGGACCTTAGAAGCAAATCACTTTAAGGTTATGTTGGTGTTACTTTTTTATTAATTAATACTTTCTTTTTACTTACTGTAAATTAAAATCAGTATTTATTAAATATTTTAGTTGTAATGAAGATCTAAACATTACTGATTTATATTGACAGTTGATTCTCTTTTTGTATTTTTATTTCAAAAATTGCAAACATAACCTATAATTTTTTGCTTATAAGGTCCCTTTCTTCAGATCGCGTCGCAAATATTCCGTAATTTAAAACATTTGAAACTAAATTTTTACAAAAATTAGATTATTTGAATATTTACAATTAAAATTTTCCAAAAATTAGATCTATTTAAAATTTTTTAAAAAACAGATTAATTAAACATTTTCATTACAAATATTCAAAAATTCGATTATTTAAAAAACGTTCAATCAAGAATTCTTAAAAATTCATTTATTTAAATAATATGCACCTAAAATTTTCACAAATCCATTAATTTAAAGTATTTTAATAAACTTTCTTAAAAACACAATTATTTTTAATATCACTTAACAAAATTTGAATTATTTAAACATTTGTAATTAAATATTTCATAACTATTTAAAATTTTGCTTCTAAGGTCCCTTTCTTCAGATTGCGTCACAAATATTCCGTAATTTAAAACATTTGATTGAAACTAAATTTTTACAAAAATTAGATTATTTAAAAATTTACAATTAAAATTTTCCAAAATTAGATCTATTTAAAACTTTACTATTAAAATTGTCTAAATTTAGATTTTTTAAAAATATTCTAACAAAGTTTTTAAAAAACTCAATTCTCTGCAATATAACTCTACAAAATTTCAGTTAGTTACACATTTTTAATTAACATTTTTTAAAAATTTATTTATTTAAATAATTTGCAACAAAAATTTTTCTCAAATTCCATTAATTTAAAATATTTCAATAAACTATTTTAAAAACATAATTATTTTTTATAAAACTTAACAAAATTCAAGTTATTAAAACATTTAAACAATTTGCAATGAAAATTTAAAATAAATACTGAGAAATACACACAAAAAAATATGTGTTAAATTTGTTGCGTGTAGTTTTCAAGATGGTGTTATTTTAACAGCCATTAAAAATATGCATTAATTTTAACACACTCATGGTGTTATTTTAACACAAAATGTAGGTTAAAATCACATCGTATGGGTTAAAAATGTTGTGTGTTGTTTTAACACTACTTTTAGTGTTAAAACAACACTTCTTTTTTTCTGTGTAAATAAAAATCAATTAGTATAAAAAATATAAAATAAAATCAAGGTTTTTGTTTAAAACTTAAAGGAACTTAAAACTATGAAAGCGAAAAAAAAGAATTCAGGAAAATGTACGGTTTTTATTGGATTTTTCAATGTTGTTGAACACTAAAAACTAGATTTTTTGCATAGCATTTGCAGAAATGTTATGTTATTATTATTGTAATTTATTTACTTATTTGGTTACTAATTATTATATAGTGATGATAATATAATTATTATAAAATAATAATAATAATAATAATAATAATAGTAATAAGAATGCAATAAATAAATAGGATTAAAAATTACAATAATAGTAATAATAATTCTTATTTTTTACAGCAGACTAACAAACATAATTTTTATGAAATAAACTTTTTCCACCTTCCTTTACTGTACGAAATAAATAGCTCGCGCAGGAAATGTTATAATAAAAAATAATTTAAGCTTTCTTTATGAATTTGATAATAAAAACTGTACAAAAGTTTCTCTTTTGTGTGGTATATATAAATATATGTATATACACTACTAGCTCGCTTGAGCATAAAAATCTTTTTTGTGCGACAGGAATATTCGTTGGGATGACTAACGTAAAAGCGACGCATCACATGGGAGCCATTTACCAAGAGAAAGGACCCCCTTGATTCACAACCAACGGCCCTCTAGCTGAGAATGGGGATAGATTTCAAGCTATGGAAGCTTTGTCGCAAACTAGATTCATTAATGTAATGCATCCTCTCACTCTCCAAATATATTATATTTATTCTCGCTTGTTTCTATAAATAGGATAACTTTCAATATTATAGGTATTACTAAATGCAATTCAATTAACGCTCTTACGTATTTCGTCAAACATTGCTCGAATTCATTCTCAAAAATATATTTTTTAGCAATTATTATTACACTGATAAAAAAAATGCTACCAGAATTTTAATGTTAATTCTTCGACCACTTTTCTCTAATTAAAAAAAAAATATTTAAGCGGACTTAATTCATGTTCCTAAAGTTTCGAACGTTCAAATGAACGAAAATATTTTTTTACATCTTAAAATTTGTATTTCTTTACAAATAAAAATATTTTTTTAGATTAAAACAAATTTATTTCAAACTAAATATTGTGTAATATCAATTATTATTCTTTTTTCGACAGTAATTTTTAAAAATACTTAAGGTGAAAAAAAATTTCGTTCATTTCAACGTTCGAAAGTTTAGCTTCATCTTAATTCTTTGTGAATAATTTTAAAACATAATGAGGAAGAAGACAAAAAAACAAGCTTAATTTATTTACTATTTTAAGAGAAAAGTGTTCGAAAAATTAACATTGAAGTTCTGACAGTCACATGCTGTTAAATCTGAATTATAGTGAAAAATCACCCATTTATGTGATAAATAATAATTAATAATAATAATAATAATTTTTATTTATTTGATTTTTAATCAGTAATAATTTTTACTTTTTAGTACAACTTGACTCTTTAATTTAATAGTTTATAAATTTTTTACTCAAGTTTCAGTGTAAAATTACTAAAAAAAAAAGTAGAATAGAAATTTAGGTCAGTGATTAATAATTTCCGCATTAAATTAATATTCAAAAAAAGTCACACGAGAATCAGTTACTTTGCAATAAAGTGTAAATTATTAACTGCATTATAATTCAACATTATTTTTTTTTAAAGTTAATAAAGTCGAGTGTAATTTAATCTCAGTCGTTAATATTATTGTCCACGTCTTCTATCTTCTTCTATTTGTATATTTTACTTCTGATTTCTTCTTTTTTTTTCATGAAATATCCCCCGTTTCTGCCAATAAATCTCGAACTGACTTTCAATGTTTGAATTTACATAACAAAGCCTGATATTCAACAAAAAACGTGTTTTATTGAAACGAAATATAAATATTTTTTTTTGCATGTTAATATTATATATAAAAATAAATGGAGAAAGGTGGCTATCAATTTAACCTAAGGAACAGAATGCAAATAAAATGAGATGCAACGATTGATATTGATTTTCATGCACCAAATATAGAGAAAGAATATATTTTACATGTAAGAGAGAGAGAGAGAGAGAGAGAGAGAGAGAGAGAGAGAGAGAGAGAGAGAGAGAGAGAGAGAGAGAGAGAGAGAGAGAGAGAGAGAGAGAGACATTTGACATAAAACATATTCGATCATATATAGGTGTTATGTCGTCCTTTAGAAATGCAGCTCAACGGTAATCTATTACGATTACCCTACAGAGCAGAGGCAGCGAGAGATCTGAATAGAAGACGACACTTCATACAACGTCGATCAACACGATGATGCATTGAAACCCGCATTTACATTCTCACACGTACAAATACGTAGAAATAGAGGAGAGAAAAAAAGAGACAGAGCCAGTGCATTTCATTCTGAGACACCCCAAGTTTTTCATTCATTCATTCGAGGAATGTTTCAACTCACTGAAAAAACTCAAGCATATTTTGGGTATGGAGTCGTATTTCCAAATGAAAACAAAATCCAAATTGTCGCACTTGTAATAGGAAAAATATAAAAATAAAATAAAATCACTACCGTCAACCGGGGCTATTTTGTGCACCAAATAGCATTTTTTTGATTAAATGATTTATTAAAATTCAGAATTAAAAGAAAAAAGAAAACCAATTTTTGGTGTGTGTTGTGGGCATCCTTCTGAAGATTTCCTATGAGTTGAGCAATGAAAAAAATTTTTTTTGACTGTGTTATAGTCATTGAAAGTCGTGCACAGAATAGCCTCCTGGATGGGGCTATTTTGTGCATCAAACTTTGTCTTTGTATAATGTTGCCTAAACATTTTTTTTTATCGTTTCTGCTTCATTACATCTTTTTGTCTAGATACTTCAGAGTAAATTAAAAAAAGAATGAGTTAGAAAACACTTTTTTTGAAGATATTATACATCAAAATGTCAAATAAAACACTACGATTTTCCGAAAATCTAGATTTACTAAAAGTTAACAATCTTTATTTGAATTATTTATTACTCTGGCATTAAATAACATTTTTTTCTTTTTTAGTATATATTTTATAATAATATATTACAATAATTATAAAATTATAATTTAAACACTTGTAAATAACTTGAAAATATCATTTCAGTAGGAGCTTTTTTAAACATTTTTAATGAAATTTTTCAAAAACTTGAAATTAATTTTTTTAATGTTAAATAAATAACAATTTAATATCTAATTTACTTTTCAAGTTATTTTACGAGAAATGAGAGAAATAGTTTTCAAACTAATTTTAAAAACTTATAAATATTAATAAAAGTTATTCTCTTGAGGTGGTGTTGAGCACCGGTTCAAGTTTTAAGCATTTTAATGATTTTAGTTAAAATTATTTATGGTTTTTTGACAAAAAAGTAAGACAGAAATGTATAAAAATGATGAACAGAACCTTCTTTACTTACTAAATAAGAAATTTTTGAAAAATATTTGATTTTTTGAAGTGCACAAAATAGCCCCATAGAATCCTGGTTTTTCAGTCTTTTCCACTTTTTTCTTAAAATAATCAATAAAAAGTAAGCGCATTACGTATTTATCATCACAACACAATGGACAATAAATATCTAGCACAGTTTATGAGCTACATTAAAACTCTAGAAGATCTGGTATAATTTTTGAGAAGTTTCAAAATTTTTCACACAAATTTTCCGTTTTTAGGAATTTTTTTTCTGTTAATTGACAACGAATTAAATAATAAAATTTATTGCCCTCTATTCACATGAAATCAAACTTTCATTTCTTAAAATAGCAGATTAAAATAATGCATTTTAATAATTTTATTCATTAAAAATCTCGCGTGCACAAAATAGCCCCCGGGTGCACAAAATAGCCCCGGTTGACGGTAGTTAAAAATCATGTAACCAATTAAAAAAATCAGTTTGAAATCAGTTTCAATTTCCTTATTGTATCATGGTTGCTAGTTGCTATAAAAATTTAATTTTCTAGAATTGCTTCCTCTTATAGAGAAAGTATTGCAATACAAAAATTTTTCAGGTTCGATTTTCTAACATATCTTTGTTATTTGACCTCAGGAGTTCAAAAATGACATTTTTGAAAAATGTCATTCCGTATGTGTTTTTGTGTGTAAACATATTTTCATAAATATCTCCAAATTATAAAGAACTTTTGGGCTAAATTTTTTTAAAAATTGTAGGTCTCATCTGCGGACATAAAATGAGAGTACTTTGAGATAAATTAATAAAGTTTAACTATATATTTTTTTGATTTTTAATTTTTCAAAAAAAACGTTTTTTGCCCATAACTTTAAAAAAATGTTACGACACCTATAAATTTTTTTCTCTAACTTTGTAGTTTTTTTAGACGCATCTTTTGAGCCCTGAATGAACATTTTTCGTCCATATTCACCAGAGATATTAAACTTTTAAAAACCAAAAATTTTTTAAGAAAATAAAACTTTTTTGAAAATTTTTTGGAAAAATGTAGAAATAACTTTGAATCTATAGCTACCAACTTCTAGAACATTAAAAAACGCTTCGATTGACCTATTTTTGACGCTAATTCGATTAGAAATAAAGAAGTTATTCATATTTTTAAAAAACAAATTGTGAAAAAATTTTTTTGTGTGGAAGTATTAAATAAAGAGAAAAAAGTATTACAGCACTTGAGAATAATTGTTCAAAATTTATACTTCATTGCTATTAACATCTCTATGAGGAAGCAAAGTGTTTGATGAAATGAACACAACGAGATTTACGAAAACGAATGAAATGAGCACCAAAAATTATAACAATAATGTATAACTTGACAGCGGTTTTTTGATTTATTTCCTGACTCTAAAAAATATTATTTACTCTAAAAATAATATCACTCGCAGATAAAAGATATATTTGACACGCAGAGCCAACTAAACTGTTAATTTGTTTCAAATAAAAGTTTTATTTATGTAGAATAAGAATCAGTTTAGAATAGTAAACAGGATTGACACAAAAATTCTAATTTTAATAGTTGAATTCCTGTGCAATTTCCATTATTTTACACCCTAAACAAAGTAATTGGCCATAATTGGCAAATAATATGGGAAGTCGAAATCCTCTAACGTGAAGTATATTAATTTTGACACCATAAATTATATAAAAGAAAAATATACATTTAGTTTAGAGGAATCCGCATCAAATCATGATTACTTTTTTAAGATGTAGAAAATAATTAAATATGTATGCAAAACTTTGTCAATATTGTTATAAATATAATTGAATTCTTCTTGGAAATTTCATTAAAATAATAGATATACAAATTATTGATTTACAAAGAATTTGTTTAAATAATTAAATTTTATTACTTTTAAAAGTAATTGAATTCTTATGTTGAAAATATTGTTATAATTATGAAAATAATAATTTAAAGGAATTTCAAAATTTATAAAAATCATTCAATCATTGCGAAGAATTTAATGACAATTCTTAAAACATTCGATTTTTTGGATGAATTTGTAGAAGAACTTTTGTAGAATTTTATCAAAATTTTTGTTTAATATTTAAATTCTTTTGGGATATTTTATTAAAATAGTATAGAATATTGAAAACTATTGAATTAAGAAAATTTTTTGAAAATAATTGCAATTTTGTAATGAATTAAATTAAAGTATCTTAAAATAATTGATTTTTCCTATTTATTTATAAAGCTATACGTAAAAATTGACAATTTTTTTTTGGATTTTTTCAAGAAATTGAATTTCTATGAAGAATTTTATTAATTTTGAAATTAATTGAATTCATGTGATGAATATTGTTATTTATGAAAATATTGAAAATAAATGACTTTTTTATTTTTTGACAAAAATTTTTGTTCAATAATTGAATTTTTTGGGACATTTTAATAAAATAGATGAATATATGAAATCATTGAATTAAGAAAAAATTTTCAACCCAATTGAAATTTTGGCATGAATTTTATTCAATTTTTTGAAAATAATTGAATTTTGCATAGAATTTTATCAAATATATTTTTTTATAATTGAATGTTTTTGTAGAATTTCATCAAAATTTTTTTAATAATTAAATTTTTTTAGAAAATTTTATAAACATAGTAGAATATTAAAAATTATTGAATTACTGTGATAAATATTGTTATTTTTAAAAATAAGTGAAATTTAGCTATGTATGCGTTTTATTTAAATTCATAAAAATAATGAAATTTTGCCGAAGAATTTTTCTATTTATGAAGATAATAATTAAACTGTTGATGAGAATTATTTTTTCATATTTTTGAAAATAGTTGAATTTCTGGAAAGAATGTTGATATTTATTAAGAAGTTTGAAATCTTTAATAAAATTGCATTAAAATTTTTGAAATTTAAACTAATTTCAATAAAATTAAAATTAAAATTTATAAAAATACTTCATTAAATGATTTATGAGTAATAAATTTATAGCAGTTCTTCAATGGAATAATGACGACAATTTTTAAAAAATTATTTGCAAAAAAATTGAATTTCTGCGAAGAATTTTATTAAAATTTCTCAAAATAATTGAATTTTGACGAAGAATTTGCAGAATTTTAAAAATAATTGAATTTTTGTGATAAATATTGTTATTTTTAAGAATAAATAAAATTTTGCTATAAATGTTATTAAAGTTCGTAAAAATAATTGAATTTTGCTATTCATGGAAGATAATTGAAATGTTGATGAGAATTTTTTAAAAATATTTTTGCAAATAATTGAATTTTTGCGAAGAATTTTATTAATTTTGAAATTAATTGAAAATTTTGCTGTGAATTTTATTAAAATTTTTCAAAATAATTTAATTTTTCAGTGAATTGTAATAAAATTTCTGAAAATAATTGAATTTATTTATTAAATATTGTTATTTATGAAAATAATAATTGAATTTTGCTATTCATGGAAGATAATTGAAATGTTGATTAGAATTTTTTAAAAATATTTTTGCAAATAATTGAATTTCTGAGAGGAATTTTATTAATTTTGAATGTAATTGAAATTTTCCTATGAATTTTATTAAAATTTTTAAAAATAATTATATTTCCAGTAAATTGTAATAAAATTTCTGAAAATAATTGAATTTATTTATTAAATATTGTTATTTATGAAAATAATAATTGATTTTTGCTATTCATGGAAGATAATCGAAATGTTGATGAGAATTTTTTAAAAATATTTTTGCAAATAATTGAATTTCAGAGAGGAATTTTATTAATTTTGAATGTAATTGAAATTTTCCTATGAATTTTATTAAAATTTTTCAAAATAATTTAATTTTTCAGTGAATTGTAATAAAATTTCTGAAAATAATTGAGTTTTACTACTCATTTATGACGATAATTGAAATGTTGAAAATTATTTTTAGATTTTTTAAAAATATTTCAATTCCTGCGTAAAATTTTATCAATTTTGAAAATAATTGAATTATTGTGTTTAATATTGTTATTTACATATGAAAATTGAATTTTGCAATGGATTTTATAAAAAATTTCTGAATATAATTGAATTGCGGTAAAGAATTTTTCTGTTTATAAACATAATTGAAATGTTGAGAAGATTATTTCAATAGAATTAAGTTATTTAAAATAAATTATTGTCAGAAATTGAAAAAATTGAAGTTTTTTTTAGAATTCGTGATAATTCGATATTAGTTTACATCACGGTAAATCCTTAGGTATTAAAATAACACCAAAAAGGATTAAAATAATCCAATTTAGTGTTATTTTAATCCATTTTGGTTTCTCGCACTTTTAAGAAAAATTCCTGATTTGTTCCTTGAATTCTCTGACTTGTGGCAAACCCTAATTTAAAATATCTGATGATTTTTATTCAGAATAGAAGAATTTAGAATAGAATAGTTTAGGTTAAAACTATAAACTAAATTTAAAATGCATTTTATAAAAATTGTTTTAAATTTGACTCAATTCAGAAAAGTTGTGGTCAATTCAGAACACAGTTTAGGTTTCAGTTTAGAATAGTTTAGGTTAAAACTATAAACTAAATTTAAAATACATTTTATAAAAATTGTTTTAAATTTGACTCAATTCAGAAAAGTTGTGGTCAATTCAGAACACAGTTCAGGTCATTTAGAATGAGTTGTTTGTTATTTGCTTACACTTGAAAGAGAAGTGAAACAATGTTAAATGCGTGATTGGCATGAGCAGCAAGTATCAGCGATAAATGTTGTTATTGCGAACTTATTGCAGAAAGAATATAAAGGAAATAATTCGTTAATTGGACCAGTGAAAGAAGCGAAAATAATGTATAGTTACGGTTTTCTCGAGCGTACATAATGGTGTTGCCCTTACTCTATACTTAAATTGTTAAACGTGCACTCGGACAGGTTCGCAAGTTCAAAGTCGTGCTAAACAAAAGAAATCTTTTCTTTAACCGCAGTTAAAGTGCTCTGAACTTGACAAAATATATACATAAGACTGCAAAAAGGAAAAGGAAGTGAAAAATATAGATATATGTATATAATGAGCGAAGGGAAAATTTTCTACAGATAATAAAACTCTAGCTCTAATTTTTTGTAATATACATTCACACCAATTCTCTTTTCTCTCACAGCTTATTATTATTATATTCATATAATGTAATCATGCTTGTAGTAAAAATTAGTATTTATAATACATGTGACGCGATCTGAAGAAAGGGACCTTAGAAGCAAAAAATTATAGGTTATGTTTGCAATCTTTTAAATAAAAATACAAAAAAATGATTAACTGCCAATGAGAATCATTAATGTTTAAGTTTCCATTACAACTGAAATATTCAATAAACACTGATTTTAATTTGGAAAAAGTAAAAGAAACTTTTAATCATTAAAAAAGTAACACTAACATAACCTTAAAGTGATTTGCTTCTAAGGTTTTTTATTTTTTGACAAAAAAATGTTAGTAACACTAACATAACCTTAAAGTGATTTGCTTCTAAGGTCCCTTTTTCAGATTTTATCCACATTTCCACACATTATTTCCAAAAACTTCACCTCAAACTAAAATAAAACTAATTTCTTAACGTGATCACAGTTTTTCTAAGGATTTCAAATCACGACAAAAAAACGTATCAAAACGTTCCTTTTCAACAATGTTGTTACATTTTTTTTCTCAATTTGATATCCTTAGGAAAAATACAAAATGGTGTCACGTTAATTGGTGTTTATTGCTATTCTGAGTGAAACTTTCCTACAAAACAATTTCTGATTTATTTTTGTAGATAAATGATTTTTTTTTTAAATTGAAAGAAAGAAAAATGTAAATACGGTATGAAGAACGGAAATATTGATGATTTTTTTTCTTCTCCATGTACTCAAGAGAATATTGCACTTGGTTGACACGCATGCACGTAAATGATGCACTTCTGGTCACATATTATGCTTAAGCAGTTATCCTGAGACATAAAAAAATGCAGACGTGCCATCTATTGCACCTGCACCTTCATAATTATGCAACCCGCATGATTTGCACCTGATATTGACTACCAAATATAGTAACCCGATCCGTTGCTCATTGCGCTCTTAAAAAACTTCTTTATGTGTATTTATAATCGATTCAATATTATAAGCGTGACAAAAGACATACTTCAGCTGTTGTTGGAAAATTTCATATGCTTCTAGACAAAGAGTATTCAATTTTTAGACTTAAAATCATACTCATCGCAAGGATAGAATTCAAAAATGGCTCTAAAAATAGTTTCTAGTCAAAAGTGAACTAAAAGCTTTTCTATAAAAAATTTAGAAAAGAATAACATTTTAAGAAATAAAAAATAGGCAAGAAAAAAACACTGTCAGGGTTGCCACAGGTCATGGAAAAAATTAAATGTTTAAAATTTATAAGAAAATCTGTTACAATCAGGGCTGATAAAAATCATGATTTTTTTTTCAAAAATCAAAAAAATCAGATTTTTTTTATTTAAATCGGATTTTTATGATTTAAATCATTTTTTAATACTATTTTTTAAATATTTATTTTTTTAATATTAGGAATTAAAAAATTAATAATAGGGTGCATGCAAAATTTCATTTTTAGAATTTCCTGATTTTTCCTGACTAATTTTTCATTTTTCCTGATTAACAAATTTTTAAATTATTATTTAATACTCTGCATTACTAATTAAAATTTTAATAATGCAGTTCAATTCAATTCATGTTTATTCTGCATATAAAAATACATTTTTGTGGCAGAAGAGTTCCGCTTAACTTTACACTTAAAAAAAAATCTTATAAAAATTTATTAATGCTTTTTAAGTAACAATTTTATTTATAAAAAAAACATAAGACATTTAAAAAATGTTTGTTTAATTATTAAATATTATTAAAAAAAGACTAAATACAAAAACTAAGTTTATCAAAGTTTTTTAATTTGTGGTTTCTTTCGATTAAAATTCCCTGACTTTTAAAGAATTTTTAAAAATTCCCTGTATTTTTCTGACCAACTAAATCTCTGATTTATAATTGTTTTTATAATTTGTGGCTACCCTTAATAAAAAATACATATATAAATTCTTGTTACAATAAAATTTGTTTAAAAAAAGTTTAGGAAATCTTAATAAAATACTGATATTTAATGCTTCTTTGACTCAAATATAAAATACAGATTTTTTATCTTTTAATAACTTTCGCCAAATAAACAAAAAATAATAATTATTATTTTCTGATATTCATTATATTGTCTTTATAAGGTATTCTTTTTTACTTTTATTTAATTAAAAACTTTTAACATAAATTCTAATTTTGTATCCTTTTCGGTTTCTAATGCATTTCGCAGTTTGATTTAAATCATGATTTAAATGTCAAGATTTAAATCAAGATTAAAATCATGATTTAAATCAACTTGATTTAAATCATTGCAGCCCTGGTTACAATTATACTGGAAAAAATTAAATGTTTAAAATTTATTAGAAAATTTGTTATAAGTACTGGAAAAAATTAAATGTTTAGAATTCATAAGAAAATTCTCAATTTTTTTCTATTTATTTGTTTGTCTTATAAAATATGAAATTACCACAAATTCTAAAAATCCTTCAACTTTTTCCATTATCGACAATAATTTATTTCAAATATCTTAATTTCATTGGAGAACTGCAATAAAGTTATTACTTATAATTATAAATATAAATATATCTAAATCTATTTTAAAAAATTAAAAAATAAATTATTGTCAGAAATTGAAAACATTAAAGGTTTTTTTAGAATTCGTAAAAATTTGATAGTTTATATGAGACAAAAAACACACGAAATTGATATGTATTTTATTAAAATTCATAAAATAATTAAATTTTGCCAAAGAATTTTGCTATTTATGAAGATAATTGAAATATTGACGACAATTTTTTAAAAATTATTTGCAAATAATTAAATATCTGCAAAGGATATTATTAACTAAGAAAGTAATTGAAATTTTGCTATGAATTTTATTAAAATTTAAATTTAACATTTAAATTATTTTTATAAACAGGAAAATTCTTCGCCGAAATTTAATCAATTTAAAAAAATTTTAATCAAATTCATTGCAAAATTCATTTTTTTATAAATATCAATATTCATCACACGAATTCAATTACATATTTTCAAAATTAATAAAATTCTAAACAGAAATTCAATCGCTTGCAAAAATCTAAACAAAATTGTCGTCAATTTTTCAAATATCTTCATAAATAGCAAAATTATTCGAAAAAATTTAATTATTTTTACGAATTTTAATAAAATACATAGGAATATTGTATTTTTTTGTCTCATATAAACTATCAAATTAACACAAATTCTAAAAAAAACCTTTACTGTTTTCAATTTCTGACAAAAATTTACTTTAAATAACTAAATTCTATTGAAGAACTGCTGTAAAGGTATTACTTATAAATCTATAATAAAGTATATTTTGTACAAATTTTAATTTTAATTCTAATTCTAATTAAATATTAAAATTCTTTCAAAAAATTCAATTATTTTCATAAATATCAATATTTAACACAATAATTCAAACATTTTTAAAAAAATCTAAAAATAATTTTCAACATTTCAATTATTTTTATACCCGAATAGCAAAATTCAATTATTTTCAGAAATTTTAATAAAATTCATTGGAAAATTAAATTATTTTGAAAATTTTTAATAAGATTTATAGCAACGTTTCAATTACTTTCAAAATTAATACAATTCTTCGCAGAAGTTCAATTTATATTTGCATAAATATAAGACAAAATTTTCATCAACATTTCAATCATCTTCATAAATAGCAAAATTTAATTATTTTTACGAATTTTAATAAAATTCATAGCAAAATTTCATTTATTCTTAAAAATAACAATATTTATCACAATAATTCAATTATTTTTAAAATTCTGAAAATTCTTCGTCAAAATTCAATTATTTTGAGAAATTTTCAATAAAATTCATTTCAAATTTTTATTGTTTTCAAAAATTTGTCTTAATTCAAAAATTTTTAATATTCTATTATTTTTAAAAATGTTTCTAAAAGAATTCGGTTATTTATTAAACAAAACATTTGAATAAAATTCTACAAAAACATTCAATTATAAAATTAAAAAAAAAATTGTATGCAAAATTCAATTAATTTTAAACATTTGATTAAAATTCATGCCAAAATTTTAATTATGTTTAAAAATTTTTCTTAATTCAATAACTTGTATAGATATCTATTATTTTAATAAAATACTTTAAAAGAATTCGATTATTTAAAAATAATGTTAGCAAACTTCTGAAGAATATTCAATTACTTCTAATAAAACTTGATTCAAAAATTAATTTCAGTTAAAGTTTTCGATAATAATTGGAATTTAGAGAAGTTACTAATAATTGCAATTTTTAGAAATAATATGATCCTAAAGTTTTGAACGTTCAAATGAACGAAATATTTTTTATTGAAGATATTTTAATAAGTTACTAATCATAAAAATATTTAAACTTAAATTTTTACTTTTACAAACTGAGTAATTAATTTTTTTTATAGAGAAGCAAAATAATTGCAATAAAAATTTCATTTTTAGAAGAAATAAATAGATTTCGTTCATTTGAACGTTCAGAACTTTAGGATCTTGAAATAATTGAATTTTGAAAAGGTTTCAAACTAAATTCTTTGAAAATCTGGATTTTTTATACTTTTAATTAAAAATTCGAAGGAATGGATTTTCCTCAAAGACCTTAGTCGAAATTTTTTGAAATTGTTCCAAATTTCTAGTTTCTAATGTATATTTAATTGAGGAATTTCCAAATAATCTGATTATTAGAAAATAAATTAGAAATAAAGCAAATCAATTAGAAATTTTTTTCATGTTTTACAATTAATATTTTAATCACTTATTGAATTTCAAATCTTTGAAAATCATAATTCCAATGTAAAAAAATAATGATTAAATATTTAAATTTGAACGAGAAGTTATTGATGTTTTTGAATAATTTTACAATTAAAGAAATTCGTAAATAAATGTAATAGAATATATTTTTTTGAATATTTAATAATGTTTAGAGTGAATCAGAATATTCTTTAGGATTAGAGAGATAGTCAAAATTTTGTGTGGAAATAAGGGAAAAGCAAAATAAAATTTGTGTGTCAACACTGATTTTACTAAAATTTAAGTTTGGTCCGACTTATTCTTAATGCTACAAATTCAATTATTCTGTTTACAATATTTTTAATTAATATTGAATAATAATTAATATTTAATATTAAATAATAATTAATATTTAATATTAAATAAAATATAATATAATATAATAATAATAAAATATAATATAATAATTTTATTCTAACTCTGTAACAGTTACAAACTAATTATACGGAGTAACATCTAGACCTAATGTGTCAGGATAAAAAAATTTCTTACCATCTTGAATGGTACTCAACATAATAGTTCAAAAATTTTTTTATCGAATCTTTAACAACATCTGGAACATAGTAGCAATTTTTAAAAATTCAGTAAGAGAGACGATAGACTTTCTTGGGTCACTTTAGAAGTGAAAAGAAATTTAATTCTCAGCATGATGATTATTGTCTGTATCATAAATTTTCCTCTTCCAATGAAGGACCTCTCGACAAAAGGGAAAGAGAGAGAGAGAGAGATGTGAAACAATCTTCTTCTTATTTTTAGGGTTATTTTATTTATAGCCGAGATTTACGATTGGTCTGAGATCAAAGCATAGTCTAGGGAAGGTAGATGCACAAAAAAGAGAAACAAGAAGAAGAAGAAGTAAATGATGATGATGAAGGAAAAAAGGTCTTAAAAAAATGTGCGATAACTTGTGTCATCAAAAACGTAACGAGGTCCTGATATTTTAAAGAATAGCAATAACTTTGCGCACCAAATTCACTTTCCCGCAGAAGAAAAAAAAATGTTACTTTTTACATTTATTTTTGAAATTTACCTGCACTAGAAAAATCTTTTTTTCTCTGCAACTTTTGTACAGTAAAGCTTTGAATCTGATGTCCACGTTTCTATATAAAAGCCTTAAAAATTTTTCTATTTCTGACATAGTAGGTTTTACATAGTAAATGAGTGTGAAGCCTGGAAAAATAATGTATAGAAAAATAAAGAAATAATACGGAGCAAAACTGATTAGAAGCAGAATAAAAAAAGAACGAAGAGACAATATACAAACAGCTGCAAGAAGTATTACATCATTCTGTTTGATAATGTATAATGTGAATTTTGAATGGTTCTTTTTTCTTCAACATGAAAATTACTACAAATTAACAGGCGGTTAATTTATTGGTGTGATTTAATCGTCCAAGAATATATATATATATATACGTATGTAGAAGAAGGGGAACGATGAGAGATAGGAAGAGTGTAAAGTGCGATAATTATGTATTCTATTCTCAAACAAAAGTATCACCAAGTTCATCGAACTATTCACTTATATGTGCAAGCACAACAACTTGTGATGTGTAACATGTCATTATAAAGAAGGTTTCTTATGAATATTCTTTCATCACATCACTATATTAAAAATCAATTTCACTTTCAATTCACTTTTGACTAGAACCTAAATTAACAACAACCAAAATTCAGTTTAAAAAAGCATTTTTAAACTGAATTTTATCCTTAAAATTCAGATTTTAAAACATTTTTCATTGTTAAACTAGGTGGCTTTCAGTTTTGTTACTTTGTGGCTTTAAAATGATACGAAAAAAAGGTAATAAAACTTGCGGATGAACATTAATATTACCTATTATTAAAATTGCGAGACTAATATGAATGCTGATTCCTAAAAAAAGAAACGACATTGAAAATGACGAATAGAGGACTATAAATTCACAGGGTCGCCTTCATTTGGCATGAGACGTTGTTTGAACCCCATTGACCGCAGCTGTTTAGCCTTTAACATCAATAGCATTGCTAGCAGTACTTGAGAATCTTAATTTCGATTTAATTCCAACCAATTTGTAATTTGCCGCCAAATATATGTATACATTAACATATATTAGTTTTAACATAATACTTTTACTATTTTCGGAGTAAAAGTTGAAAGGTTCGGAGTACTTTATGATGAAGGTTTGAATAAATTTCAAAATTTATACTCTGAAAATAGTAAAAGTTGTTTAACAGGGTTGCCACAAATATTTAATTTTATTTTTTCCTGACTTTTCCTTGATTTCCAGACAAAATTTTCGCTTTTTCGCTGACCCTAAAGAATATTCTGATTCACTCTAAAAATTATTAGATAATCAAGAAAAAATGTTCCATTACATTTATTTACAAATTTCATTAATTGTAAAATTATTCAAAAACATCAATAACTTATTTTTTAAATAAATATTTAATCATTATTTTTCTGTAGGAATTAAAATTCTTCAAAACATTCACATTCAAACCTTACTAAATTGAACAACTTGTAATAATTTAAATTATCATAACATTTTTCAGAATGGGTTAATTATTTACAAAAATCCTAAAAAAATCCTTCGCAAGAATTCAATTATTTTTACAAGCAGTAAAATTTCTCAAAAAATTAAATTATTTTTAAAAAATGTAATAAAATTCGTGGCAATAGTTCAGTTACTTTCATAAATAATAATAAATCGATTATCCGTTAATTCATTTTTAAATCAATTTTTATTGGAAAACTCTAGAAAAATTCAATTATTTAAATTAAAAAATAAATAATTTATTGAATAATAGAATGTTCTATGTTAAAATTTAATTCTCATAAAGAATTTTATTAATAAATTTTTAAATATATGAATTTAATTTGAAAATTTTAATAAAATTGTTAAGAATAATTACATTTTGCGAGGAATTTGATTAAATATATATTTTGTATAAAAAATCATTAAAATTCTGCGATGAGTTTTATTACTTATGAAAATAATTTTAATTTTCTTAAAATTTACATAAAATAATTGAATTTCGGTGAAGAATTTTTTAAATAATTCATATTTTTCGAAAAATTTTATGAAATTTTGTATTTTAAATAAGTGAATTCCTGTAAAAATGTTATTACTTATGAAAATAATGAAATTATTTTGAATTAATTCATTAAAATTGAATTTCTGCAAAATTTTGCCAAGAATTTTATTAAAATTTTTATATATAATTGAATTTAGATGAAGAATTTTTTTATTTATAAAGTTACTTGGAATTTTAACAAGAATTTTTTTTTAATTTTCCAACACAATTGGATTCCTGCGAAGAATTTTATTACATTTTTAAAAATAATTTCATTCTTCCAACTAATTTTATTCCAGTTTATAAAAATAATTGAATTTCGGTGAAGAATTTTTTAAATAATTCATATTTTTCCAAAAATTTTATGAAATGTTGTATTTTAAATAATTGAATTCCTGTGAAAATTTTATTACTTATGAAAATAATGGAATTATTTTTGAATTAATTCACTAAAATTGAATTCCTACAAAAATTTGCCAAGAATTTTATTAAGATTTTTAAATACAATTGAATTTAGATGAAGAATTTTTTTATTTATAAATATAAATGAAATTTTGAAAATATTTTTTTTTAATTTTTGTGAATAATTGAATTTTTGTGAAGAATTTTATTAATTTTGAAAATAATTTAATTCTTCCATTGAATTTTCTTCAAGTTTATATAAATAATTAAATTCTTACAACGAATTTTATTCAAGTTTATAAAAGTAATTGAATTTTGCGGTGAAGAATTTTATTATTTATAAAAATATTTTTTATAATTGATATTCTTCGAAAAATTTTATTAAATTTTGTATTTTAAATAATTGAATTCCTGTGAAAAATTTTATTACTATACTTATGAAAATAATTGAATTATTTTAAAGAAATTTATTAAAAATTGAATCATTTAATTCTTGTAGAATTTTGTCAAGAATTTTATTAAAACTTTTAAAAATAATTGAGTTTTAATGAAGGATTTTATTATTTATAAAAATAATTGTAATTTTGACAAGAATTGTTTTTAAATTTTTGAACATAATTGAAATTCTGCGAAGAATGTTTGAAACTTTTAAAAATAATTGAATTTCTGTAATCATTTGTAACGTTTCCAAAATCTAATTTTTTTTAGTATTTTTAACTAAAATTCTTTTATTAATCTAGTATTTATGAAAATTGTAAAAATTATTCATAAAATAATTTATTAGTCATAATTTATGACAGTTATTATTAATTTAATTTAATTATTATTTATTATTATTTATTTATTATTTATTATTAATTATTAATTTTAAGATAGATTTTGAAAATTTAAGTAATTTATATTTAAGAAGAAATTATTGTCAGAAATAGAAAAAATTGAAGGTTTTGTATTAAAATTTGTGGTAATTTCATAGTTTACGAGTCAAAAAGAAAAAAAATTCAGTTTTCTCATGAATTTTAGGAATCCAATTTTTTCCAGTACTTTTAGTAAAAATTCCTGACATTTCCCTGACTTCCCTGACCAATTTTACTTTCCCTGACTTTTTCTTGAATTCCCTGACCTGTGGCAACCCTGTTTAAGAGCAAAACTTCCGCAGTCAGTTTAAGTTTTACTGATGGATTCAAAGCCAAAAAAATTAAAAACCTTGCTAAATTTAAAAATAATATATTAATAAATTGTTCAGGAATATAGAATACGAAGAAAACCGTAAGAATTTTCGCAAATACCCCCAATTTTTATCTTTTTCCAAAACTAAGAAATAGTCCATTCTTGACAAACTTCAAAAAGTTGACAAACTGAAAAAAGTTTTGATCCACATTCTATCGAAAAAATTGAATTTAAAAACGACATTACAGTGGGAAATTTTACGTAATCAAGTTTTCTTTTGATGATGAAGGAGTTTCATTTTTTTCAATAAATATGAAGAGAAGAAATTTGCAAAGCTTTGCAGAATTCATAATTGAATTGAGTCTTTATTATTGAAGTGTTCCATGGAAGGTCGTAAAATGTCGGAATAAATAAGGTGGATGCATTGAAAAGAACGATAAATTTTACGAATGAAAAGTTCATTGACTCGCGGAGTCACTCTTGCATGTGTTTATATAAAATATATTATATATATACGGAGGAATATGAAATGAGTGCTCGCCATATATGAAGTGCACAACATATCGCTATATAATTCAAGCATCTAAATCATCTATGTACGCTTCGTCTTTTATCACTGAATTCAAAATATTTCAATTTTTCCTTTTTCCCTTTTGCAAAATCCTCTAAAGAGCCTAATAAATAGTAATATAAATTTTTTATTTTAAATCTTTCGTTGGGTCCTGAAAGTTTCTTATAATTTTTTTGGACTATTTTTAAGTTAGTCTTGTTAATTTTTTACTACTTTTTATTACTCTTCTCACTTTTTTACTTCTTTTTGCCACTCTACTTACTTTATTGCTATTTTTACTACTCTACCTACTTTTTTAATACTCATTAAAACTAATACTCTACCTACGTTTCATCACTCTACCTACTTTGATGCTATTTTTTTACTACTCTACCAGAATGGTCACAAGTTTCAGTTTATCAATTACCCTGACATTTCCCTGACAATTTACCGACATTAAAATTTCTTTCTCTGACAATATTCTTTAGTAGAGAAAAATATTAATTTTTACTGAAAATGAGTAAAATTTATGAATTTTAATAATTTCTAAAAATTACAATTATTACCCTTAATGACTTCAATTATTTAAGACCATAAACTTAATTTTTTATAACAATTGTAAATCTTCATAGTTTTTTCTTAAGTTACGAAGGTAAATTTTTAATAAATTATAACAAAAGTCTTATAATTAATTTTTTAAAAATATTTTTAAATAATTTTTGAAAGATAATATTTCTTCAATTTTGAGATATTTTTGAAGAGTATAAATAAAAATGATCAAATTTCGTAAAAAATATTGTAATTATAAACAAGACCATGATTTCTCAAAAATTTTAATAAGAACCAAAAAAATTAAATCTTAAAAAATTATTACAAAACAATTCTAATAATTTGTATTTAAAAATATTCTAATGTAATTTTTCGAAAATTATAGTATATTTATAAAAAAAATTTCTGTATAATTTAAAAAAATTAATGAATTAATGATGAGTTTAAATTCTAAATTTTAAACGTAATTGTTTTCTTCAAAATGTAAAAATATTTCTAAAATGTTATTCTTTTTGAAAACATGTAATTGAAAATATTGAATTTCAAAAAATTAGAAGCCGATTTTCATTAAGTTTCATTTTTAACTTTACCTTTAAAGAATTTTTAATAAAATTTTTAATTATTTAATTATTTTCAAAATTTGCAATTAAGATTCTTTAAAAGTTGATGTTCAAAAATTCTAAAAAAAATACTTGAAATAAATTAATTATTTTCCGTTAAATTTTACGAAATTTCGACTACATTCAAAAACAATTTTTGAAGGATTTGTTTATAGTCATTTTTGGTATTATAAAAATCAAAATCAACTTATTTCATAATTCTAAACAACTAATAGAATGGTTTTTTCAAAATTTTAATTAAAAAAAAATCCAATTATTTGAAAAAGATCAAATTATTGGAAAAAAAGTTGCAAATTAGTAAAAAATTCAGTTTTATTAACTTTGTATAGTGTAATATGATTTTATATACTTAAAAAAAGTAAAAAAAAATTTGATACCTCCAAAAAATGGTTATTTTTGATTTGTTCAAAATTAACTATCCTAATACATTAGGTTCTTGAAAATTAACATCAAACATTTTGGAATAATATTTAATAAAATTTAATAAAATGCATGGCAAAATTTTAATTAGGTATTTTTAACATTTCTTTAAAAAATCTGTTCAAAATTTCAATTATTTCTATAAATAATAAAATTCTTTTCCAAACTTCTATTATTTAAAAAAAATTAATAAAATGCCTGTCATAATTTTAATTATCTTTATAAATAATATTCTTTTCTAAAATTCATTTATTTTCAAAAATAATAAAATTCTTTGTAAAAATTCAATTACATTCAAAATTTTTTTTTTAATTTCTCGACAAAATTTTATAAATAATAAAATTCATCATGGAAATTCAATTATTTTCAAAAGTAATAAAATTCCTCGCAGAATTTCAATTACTTTCAAATTTTTTTTTAATTCTTAAAATTTCAATTATTATTATAATTATCAAAATTCAATTACTCTTAAACATTTTTAAAAACAATCTGTTCAAAAATTCAATTATCTTCATAAATAATAAAATTCATCATGGAAATTCAATTATTTTCAAAAATAATAAAATTCTTTGTAAAAATTCAATTACATTCAAAAATTTTTTTTTAAATTTCTCCTCAAAATTTTATAAATAATAAAATTCATCATGGAAATTCAATTATTTTCAAAAGTAATAAAATTCTTCGCAGAATTTCAATTACTTTCAAATTTTTTTTTTTAATTCTTAAAATTTCAATTATTATTATAAATATCAAAATTCAATTACTTTTAAACATTATTAAAAAAAATCTGTTCAAAAATTCAATTATCTTCATAAATAATAAAATTCATCATGGAAATTTAATTATTTTCAAAAGTTCTGATAAAATTCTTTGTAAAATTCAATTATCTTAAAAAATAAGAAAATTCATCGCAGAATTTAAATTTATTTTCAAATTTTTTTTCAATTCTTAAAATTTCAATTATTTTTATAAATATCAAAATTCAATTACTTTTAAATATTTTTTTAAAAAATCTGTTCAAAAATTCAATTATCTTTATAAATAATAAAATTCTTCTCTGTAATTCAATTATTTTCAAAAGAATTTTAATAAAGTTCTTGTCAAAATTTCAATCATTTATTTATTTATTTCTATACATTTGTAATTATTTTTATAAATAATAAATTCATCTTAGAAATTCATTTATTTTCAAAAGTAATAAAATTCTTTGCAGAAATTCAATTATTTTCAAAACTGTTTTTAAATTTCTCGTCAAAATTATCAATATCTTCATAAATTTACAAAAAAATTTTAATAAAATTATTGTCAAAATTTTAATTATCTTTATAAATAAAAAAATTATTCTAGAAATTCAATTATTTAAAAATTTTTTTTTTATAAAATCTTATAATATAAAATAATGATTTTCTCACTCGGTCATCTTTAATAATTAAAGATAATAATTATTATAATAATTATAATAATATTAATAATAATAATAATATTAATAATATTATTATTAATAATATTATTATTATTATAATATTATTATAATTATTATAATAATAATTATTATAAAACATAAAGACATCGATTGCTCTGAGTCGAAGACTCGGAGTGATCGATTTCTTTATGTTTTATAACAATTTTTTATAAGTAGTTTAATTTCAAAAAGGTTTAAATTTGAATCTTTTGAAGAATTTTATTCTTATGGAAAAATAATAATTAAATATTTATTTAAAAAACAAGTAATTGGTGTTTTTTTGAAAAATTTGAAAGAAATCTGTAAATAAACTTAACAGAACATATTGTTCACTAAAACGTTTCCCTTTAACTTTAGTTTTCTGAAATTTTAAAAAATTTAAGTCGCATTTTACTAAAAAAAAATCTCGAAAAAGTCGATTAGTCGCATCTTTTCACAACAAAGTCGAAAAAAGTCACATTTCCTTAGAAAAGTCGAAAAAAGTCGAAAAAGTCGCACAATCCGAGCCCTCTGTAATAACAGTAATAATAATAAAAATACTAATAAAAAGAATAATAATAAAAAAATGTTATTTTAATTTGAAAAATAATATTGATTTTGAAATGGTACTAAAGAATGATATATATGTCAGGCACATTGTAAGGATTGCTATAAAGTATATATACATATACAATGTAGAACGTTATGTGCGATTCAGGTGCTACATATCTATATAGAGTGATAGAGAAGAATTTTGTAATCTAAACGAAATACCCTTCAGTCCCACATGAATTTTACGATTCCTGTCATCCAGAATGTCGAGATAAATATACCTATATGGAAGTACTGTATGTATATGTAGACGAAAAATTCGATATTTCAATAAATACGTAGGCACACATTGCTCCATCGAATTCGTCATCTATAATCCTTACATAATGTGCAAAAAATTTAATCTATTTTTGGTTTTTCTCGTAAAAAACAAGAAAAAGGTTAGAAAATTATTAGCCTTTCTCTCTTTATTTCCTATTGAATTCTGTAATTCTTTTACTTCGTCACTCAGTAGTCTTAAGGAGGATGGTGACCGTAACATAACCTCAAAATCTATCAAAACTAAAAAATGATTTCTAACGCAAACAAAAACAAGATAATTATCAATTATAAACAATTTTAGAAGATCTTGTTTTATTATTCTCGACAAAAATTATAATGTGACAAAATATTTTGTTAAAAATGTTTTTTTAAACATTTAATTTTTTTTTCTTTCAGATCAGACAAAAATGGCAATTTTTAACCAATTTTTATAAACAATAGCTCATTTAATTCAGTGAAACATTCTCTACAATCGTTATTTTTTTAATATTGCTAAAAGTATGTTATTAAAAAGTTATTTAATAAATAAACAATGTTTCCTTTATAATTTTTTAATAACATACTTTTAGCAATATTAAAAAAATAACGATTGTAGAGAATGTTTCACTGAATTAAATGAGCTATTGTTTATAAAAATTGGTTGAAAATTGCCATTTTTGTCTGATTTGAAAGAAAAAAAAATTAAATGTTAAAAAAATCATTGTTGACAAACTATTTTGACTAAAAGTAATTTTTTTCGAAAGTTATAAAACTAGATCTTTAACAATTGTTTGTCATTGATATATTTATTTTATTTTTGTTTGCGTTATAATATAATTTTTATTTTTTACAGATTTTGAGGTTATGTTACGGTCACCATCCTCCTTAAGTGGCCATGCAAAAACTACGTTACCAATTGAAGGGGTTAGGGAGGGTCTTAAGGATACGAAAAATTCGTAACTTTGTCAAATTTGCCAACTTGGCTCAGAGTAATCGTTAGTTACAAAGTTTTATAATAGTTTTTACAAGTTTGTATAATTTTTATAGCGAATGGTTATTAATACAGTGTATTATTATTACTGTTTGTTATAGTTAGTAAAACAGTAATTAATTATCTATTGCACTAATTACAATTAATGTTGAGATCAAATCGATTGAGAACGTGTGCTGGTAATTTAGATCATCACTTTCTACAAATATATATATATGTGGGAACACTTGTGGGTAAGTCTAGGGAATGATTGTCGAGTTGATGACTCAATGACAGACAGCGACATTGAAGTCCTTCAGTATTCTCAAGAATGTGCCAGAGAGAGAGAGAGAGAGAGAGAGAGAGAGAGAGAGAGAGAGAGAGAGAGAGAGAGAGAGAGAGAGAGAGAGAGAGAGAGAGAGAGAGAGTGTGTCGATAATAAAGTCTATATAGCAGTGATTGATGTATCGATAAAAACGACTAACGGGAATCTGAAGTATGCCCGGATGGCACGAACACAACTTCGATAATCTTTTATAATAGAAAATACAAATAACATCTAATGTAAGCACATAAGATTTTAATTTCTCCTAAATTCGATCCGAACCCACTTAATATAGTAGAGTAGAAAAACTAATACGTATCCAAAAATAGAGCTTAAAAATTACAATTCGTTTCCTATCTCCCATGAGATGATAATTCGAAAATCGAATGTTGATTCAAATCAAAAGAACTACAATTAAAAACAAGTATTCAATTCTTCAATATTATTCCCTTTATGCCAAAGTTAAAAAAACCTTAATTTCTTTTTACACCAAGAATTTAGCGAAGTAAAAAAATATTCAATCAAGAGACGTGAGAAAAATTTGATCGAAATAAGCAGAGGACAATTTTTTTTTTTAATAAACCAGTTACCTTATGACCTTAGGAATAAATAATTCATCATCCATCAAGTGCAGGAACAATAATGCAAATGAAGGATCTACACTTCCTTATAGTTGAGTTCGTTTTCATTATATATAGTTTCACTGAGATCTATAACTGAACTCATAAATCAATGTCAAAATTCATCATGTAAATGATTTCTACACCATAAAGCACATCTGATTTTTCCTTTAGGCATAAAATTATAATTCCTTACACTTGATTCTGAATCTTGTATGGTTGTAAAAAAAAGAATAAAACCAGTTCTTTATTAAAATTAACTTCTTCTATTTAGACAAAATTAACATCTGTTACGATTTTTCAAATTAATGAGTTAGTGTAAAACAAATCAGTCCTAAATTGTCCGCATATAAAGCTATAAAATCGTGAACGATGATATCTGGGACTATCTAATCGGATTTGAAAGTACCTGAACTCATCTAAATCCATCTCAATTCTTCATCTAAACTTATCTAATTTTGAACCTAATTGATATGAATTTTAGCTTCTACCTGAAATGATCTGGAGTGACCTGAACTAAATATAAGAAGTGTCTTTCACTAGCTATAAGCAGTAGAACAGACCTAACCGAACCTAAATTGGCCCTGATTGACCTAAACTTTGCTTCTACCTGAAATGATCCAAAGCACGCAAAAAAATGTTTGGTTGGTTCAACAGAAAATTTGTTTGCCACAACCGAACTCTCTCGTTGAAATAGGACTGACCGAACACTTGGTTTCTAGCAACCAAACAAATTCGGTTCCATTTATTTTGGTTTCATTAACTAAACTGACTGTTATTCTAAAACCAAACTCAATATTTATGTTTTAATTTATTATTTGAATTAGGCATTAATTTAAAAATAGGTTAAAGAATCTTGGTTATTAAAACTACAAATTTTTCTGTTAACTGCGCAGTGACAGTTTAGAATTTAAAAACATACATGAAGTAATGTTTATGAAGTAATAAATGAATGTGTTTATGGTTTTCATATAACCGAAACAATTTGATTTCCACAACTGAACTAGTTCGGTTGAGACAACTTGTCCTTTGTTTCAATTAACCGAACTTTCTTCAACCAAACCTAGTTTAGTCAATTTGACCAAACCATTTTTTTACGTGAGGGAGCTGAACCAAAACCTCAACTGGACCTGAGCCTAAAAGAATCTAAGTTTATAATAAATAGTTAAATTGAACGATCACTCAGAGTCAAGGAACTCCTTCACTCGGAGTGATCGTTCAATTTAACTATTTATTAAAATACGACTGAGTGATAGAATCATCTCTATTCTTAATCTAAATTTATGTTAATTGACCTGAATTTAGCCTCTATTTGAAAGGATCATTAATGACCTCAACTAAACCTAAAGCAACCTCAACTGGTCCTGAGCAGACCTAAACATACCTAAAGTGATCTAATTTAACCTAATGTTTCCTCTTACCTGAAAACTTCAACTGCATCTGAATAGATCTATACTTCCGAATTTGATTTAACAGACTTAAATTTTTTTCCGCTTTAAATGATCCAAAAATGATCTAATTTTAAACTAAACTATTTTATACTTATAAATCTATAATTTTATCTTACTGGACCTAAATATATACCTACAATTTATCTAAACCTAATTAAAATCATCTAAGCTTATCTAAACTGAATTTTATACAATAATAACATTTATAAATACGACTAAAAACTGTTGATTATTGCTCTGAACAACTCTTCAATCTGGATAATATCTTAAATAATCTGGAGTTTATCGATTTAATCGGTTTGATCTTAAGTAATCTGAACTGGCCTTTTCTTGAAACCTAAATTGGATCTGAACTGACAACTACCTATCAAATCTGAGCTAAACTAATGTGAGCTTACCATAGCTGGCCATAAGTGTCAATATGAACGGATTTTGAAAAAGCTGCATAAGAAGAAAACTGGAACAATTTAACTAAGATCTAAATTAAAGATGATTGATCTGAAGGTATCTTAATTGACCTAAAGTAGCCAAAGTTTATTAAGTTTATTTTAAGTTTATTAAGTTTATTTAAGATCTTAAACCATTACTATAAGCAGATTATGAACGTCAACTTTGCCATGCTAATAGCACGGAAAAGTTTACAGGGTGTGTACTATTTTCATTCAACAAAATTCCCGGTTTTTCCGGGTTATGGCTTAATTTTTTTCCCGGTTTTCTTTTCTCATAAAATTTAAATTTAAATTTGATTTCGAACATAAATAAATAATAATTTTAATTCAAAATAAGGAAAATAATTTTTTCAATTTTTTAAAAATAATCTTGCCTTTTAATAATAATAAATGGAAATTTTCTTTTTCAAGTTTATTACAATTCTATTGATAATAATTGAATTTCTGCAAAGAATTGTACTGTTTACAAAAATAATTGAAATCCTTCCAAAGAATGATATTATTTATGAAAATAATTTAATTCCTGTGAAGAATTTTATTGCAATTTAAAAAAAAAGCAGTGATAAATTATTATTTACTTAATAAGTAATAAACATTAAATTCGCTTAAGAAATGTGAAATATCATTTATTTGAACATTCAGAAATTTGAAATTATAAAAATTTAAGAAGTTCAATAATTATAACTATTGAATAATAATAGAATAATATAATTTTTAGAAGCAAAAAATTGATTTAAAACTTTAAGAGGGACTTTATATTTTCAAAATAAAATTATAATTACGACAACTAACATTATTTTCGAAAAATTTAAATAAAATTCTTTAAAACAATTAAATTATTTAAAAAAAAATGTAAAGAAATTTCAATTATTTGTTTAGAAAAATTAAATTATCTTAAAACAATGTAATTGAAAAATTTCAACAATTTTATTTTTCAGAATTAAAAAAAAATTGCGAGAATTCAATTTTAATAAAAAATTTGAAGTGCATTTCGTTTTTTTTTAAATTAACTAATAAAAATTTTAATTATTAATCTTCGCACTAAGAAACATGAATTCATTAAAATGTGACTATAAAATCCAATTATTAATTAATTATAAAATAAAAATACTTTGAAAATGTTATGTGTTAAAAAGTTTCTAAAGAAATTCTTTAACAAATTTAATTACATATTTGCAGTCGAATTTTACACACTGAAAAAAAAATTTATTTGATTCAAATAACCGATTATTTGTCTATAATCAAATAAATATTTACTTGAATCAAATAATTTTTATTTGAATCAAATAAATTGTATTTGAATCAAATAAATTGTATTTAAATCAAATAAATTGTATTTAAATCAAATATTTCAGTATTTGAAGCAAATACTAATTAATTGATTCAAATAAAACTTATTTGATTCAAGTAAATATTTATTTGATTATAGACAAATAATCGGTTATTTGAATCAAATAATTTTTTTTTCAGTGCAATAATGATTAACTCCATAATTTTTTAAAATTTATTTACGAACCAATCTGTTTGAATTCTTTTTGGTATCAAATTAATTTTTTTTAACTAATTCAATCGTTGATCGTAACCGTTGCGAACTTCACCGACGTAAAATTGAAATAAAAAGTATTTTTTTAAAAACAAATTAAAATAATAAAACTTTTTTAAATTTTGGTGAAAAAATTCCAGGTTTTGTATAAAAATCCCGGTTTTTCCCGTTTAAATTAAATTCCCGGTTATTTCCCGGTTAATAGACACCCTGGTTTGATAAACCTGGGCAAGGGGACAAAAGAAAACTAAAAAACTCTGTATAACTGCACCTGATATTTTTAAAAATTCATATATGAATTTTTAATGTATTAATGTAAAAATTATAATTTTTACATGAATCAAGTAAAAATCAACTCTCTAAATCTGAATTAGTAGAAAGTTACTAATGAAATGGTGAAAAGTCGTCCACTAAATGATTTAGTAATAATTCTACTAACAATTAGTAAAATTTTACTAATTGTTAGTAAAACGTTACTAATTGATTAGTAGAATTCTACTAACAATTAGTAGAACTGTTTTATTAATAGTCGATAAAACAGTTTCACTAATTCATTTAGTGAAAAAGTGACTTTCAATTAGTAGAATTCTACTAAAACATTAGTAGAATATTACTAAAAATTAGTAATATTCTACTAATTAAAAAGGTGAAAAGTCGTTCATGAAAACTACTAAAAATTAGTAAAATTTTACTAATTCTTAATAGAATTCTACTAATTCAGATTTAGAGAGAAGATGTAAAATTTTCAGATTAGACTTTAATTATTTATAAATTAAAAAGGCGAGATGGGGTATAAACATAATTTTTTTTTCTCTCTTCTTTCTTTTAAAAATAAACAGGTGTCTACATTATAAATAAATAATTAGGTACAAAAAGGTTTAAAAGTCCAGTGCATTTACATTCGATTGAACAGGGGCAGGTGAATGAATCTTCTCACGGTTTATGTTACTCTCTTTAGACTGTCCGTCGACCCTAACTTGTCTATTTATATATATAATACGGTTGCCTCTCTTCCCTTATTTCCGAAAGAACGAACGTTGCATGTTTCATGCAAAAATAAATGTTAGATGCATGAATAGCGTGTCTCACAACACCAATGACTAATTAACTTCGATAATATAATTCTAAAACAACAATGTCAACAAAAAAAGTGGTATTTTTAATTTTAATAATTAACTGTTTTATTTTACTTCTGCTCGTAAAACAATTCTATAATCAATTTTCTCTTTTGCTCCTATTATTATTATGCCTATTCATTATTGTAATTACAATTATTATTTACATATTCGATAATAATATTTATTTTTTCTCTAAAAAAATTACGATAATTTCATTGGAATATTACGATTATTATTATTGTTGAGAAAATAAAGAATATGAGAATGTCCACGTGATACTTTTCTATGACATTTTAAAATCGGTTAAACATATATTTTTTTCACGATCTGGGTTGAAAAATATTAAATACGTATTTTTTTATTTTTCCATAATTGCCAAAAATTTTCGAGTTATAAGTTTTCGAAATTTTGGATATTTACTTTTTATTTACTTTTAAGTTATTTAAAAAAATTGTTTTTTAAAAACAAATTGAAAACAATTGTTTTAAAATAACTTAATAGTTAAAGAAAATTCAAAAATCCAAAATTTCGAAAATTCATAACTCGAATTATTTTTGTTATTGTTATTAAAAAAATTTATTCTCTTCATCATTTACTTTTCCTGCAACAACAAAAATATTTTGTCAAAATAATTTTTAACTAAAAATTATTATTATTAGTAATAATAATTGTTTTTTTATTGTTAATGAAAAATTATAATTTTTTTTTTTTGATTATTTTAATTATAATTAGTTATATTATAACTATTGTAAAATTAATAATTACTACACGGAAAAAAGCTTCACCTGAAACAATGATAAATTTATCTAAATTATCGAAACTGAAACAATGAAAAATTTCGCTAATTTAATGAAATTTAAGTCCAAAGAAAATTTCTTTTTTCGTGTATAATTATCATTTTTATTATCATTATTATTATTAAAAATAGTAATAGCAACTGCTAATATACTGCGAACAAATTTTGTTTAATTGAAAAAAAGCCAGTTAAAAAAATATACGTTTGAATAAAACCATCTTTATAATTGAATGAAAAATAATTTTTATTGAATCAAACTTATTACGTATTGAATCAAAATTATTATCTTTAATTCAAAAATAAATTTTGGTTTCCTTTTTAACGAAGACAATTAAATTTTATAAAAAAAATATTATCAATTATATTTGATTCAAAAATATTGTTTATTCTCAGTCTAGTAATTTTAATGGAATATATTTAAACTAATATAATCAATTGAATAATCACAATTACAGAATAATTAAAGAAGCAATAAAAATAAAGTGGTAAAAAAATTAAAACCACGTTTCCTACGAAAAATGATAAAAATTAAGGGAAAAATGGAGTGCTCTCTTTCTTCGTCTCTTATCACGTGAGAAAAAAAAGGGGAAAAAGAGGGAGAGAGAGAGAGAAAGTGTAAGTGAAACAACTCTTTGATAACTGCTTCGCGTGCGTATGAAATTTACTTTGTTCGCGGCATAACACGAGAGAAGTGAGCATAAAGTAAAGGTAAAAATACACACGGAGTATTTTCGGAATATGGTCTGTATGCCACCCCGTTGCATCTTGTTTCAGGACCAATCGTTAGCATAGCTCTATTTCAATTTTCCTCTTCTGTTTTCTCCTCCTCATAAACAAAACTGTAAAAGCACATCATTTTTCGACACGTGACTTATATTTTCATTGTCACCCTCACTCTTACAAAAAAAGTTGTAAGAAAAAGCGAAACAAAAATAGTAAAAAAAAAACATAATTTACATCTCTGGAAATTGAAATTTTTTTTAATCACATTTTTATTTACGTTTAAATTATTTTTTATCGTATTTCAAAATAATTAATAGGTTATAACCTACAGTACAGTTAATACAGTACAGTAAATTACAATAATAATTATTAATTAATAATTATAATATAAATAATAATGATTATTATAATATATATAATTATTAATAATTATTAATTAATATTTAATTTTTTTTGGTACATTTAATTATTATACCTAATAGTTACTTTATTATTATTATATTTTTAAATTATTATAATTATAATCATAATATTATTAAATAAAATTTTATTATATAAAATATAATAATATAAATATTATTATATAAATAAAATTTTTAAAAAAAGTTTATAAATAAAAATCATTAAATTTATTGAAAACATAGTAATATTATAATTTTACTGCAATAAATTCTGTTATTATTAATAATAAATTAAGTATAACTTTGAGTCGTGTTTTTATGAAAAGAGAGTAATTTTTTCCAAATGATACAAAATTTTCAAAGAATTTAAAAAAATAATAATTTAAAAATAGATCTTGCTCACAGTTTTTTCTGCCTCAATCTAATAAACTTGAAAAAACTGTTGCTATACTGTATTATATAATATTAATTATTAAAATAATATATCCTAAAATTAATAAAATTAATTTATTAATTAGATAAAAGGGAGAAAATTTTCTTTCCTAAAGCATATAAAAGGAAAAAATATATTATTTCCGCCCTAGTGAATAATTGAATTGAAAAAATTAAATTCAAAAATAATTTTTAATTTTTGTCATTATTGTAGTGTAATTTTCTCCTATTGTACAAACACTGTACACAACATTTTCTTTGAAAAAACTACACTCACACACGTACACTGAAAATAAAATAATAAAACAATTTTTTCGTGACTCTAGATGAAGAAGAATTAAAAATAAAAAAACACCCCCCCGAGTGCATATATTAATATAAAACCTATATGGATGTAAAAAATATAAATTACAAATTAGATGAAATTTAAAAGGCGATAAAAATATTCTCTCGCTTTCGTTCCGAGCGGGCTTGTGGCGTACAAGCGACTGTCTCATAGCCTCTAAGAAGCTACCGTTTTTCACACGCACTTACGCACTTCTCAATGCTTTTTGTCAGTCTCTCTCTCTCTATCTATCTTTCTCTTACCTACACGCCTTCAACCGCCCCCGCTTGATTCACTTTAGCACTTTATAAAAATGAAAGATTTCCTACTTATTCTTAGATTTTATTTGAGAGTCGAAATGAATTCAAATTTTAGGATTCCAAGTATCAACAACTTTATTTTAATTCCACGTGGGTCTCAAATGATTGTCAAGGATAAATATATATATACAATTGTGTACATATATTGAAAAAAAATTTACTGATTTTAAATGAAAATTTATACTCTACATTCTTTTATTTCTTACAAAATTTATATTCTACTTGTTTCCAAAATAAATTTTCAATTCAGAAATAATTATAAAATAATAATAATGATGCTATACTGTATTTTATGATATTAAATAATTATAAAACTATACGCACTTTGACGCATATCTTGAAATTAAAAATGGAGACGATATTCTCCACCTGAGAACGCCAAGGTCACCGCTAGATGGCACTTTAGTTCCTTCTTGGAATTTCTTCTGACACTTGGTGGTGACCTTGACGTTCTCAAGTGGAGAAATTAAACCATCATTTCCCCTCTTAAAAAACTTTATTAAAGGGTTGCCACAAAAAACGAATTTTGTTTTTCCCTGACTTTTTCTTGATTTACAGATAAAATTTTGACTTTTTTCCTGACCCTAAAGAATATTCTGATTCACTCCCAAAATTATTAGATACTGAAAAAAATGTTTTATTACCTCCATTTACAAATTTCTTTAAATTGGAAAATTATTCGAAAACATTTATAACTTGTTTTTTAAATAAATATTTAATTATTATTTTTCCATAGAAATTCAAATTTTTCAAAAATTCAACTCTATAACTTTTGCAATTCAATAACCTTTATGAATATTATTATAAAATTTTTCAAAACAAAATTTAATTATTTACGGAAATTTTAATAAAATACTTTCCAAGAAATTCATTACTTTTAAAAGTAATACAATTTTTAACATCAATATAATTATTTAAAAAAACATAATAAAATTTTCCATAAGATTTAAATTATGTTTAATACAATTGTCAATAAATTCCTCCATAAATGTGATTATTTTCAAATATTTGTTATAAAAATTTATACACATTTTACAAATAATGAAATTCTTCGCTGAAATGCAAATATTCCAAAAAATATACAATTTTAATAGAATTCGTCAAAATAATTCAATTATTATTTAAAGAATAATAAAATTCGTTGCAAGAATTTATTTTATTTTTCTAGAACTATAAAATTCTTGACGTGATTTTTAATTATTTTTAATACAATTTTAAGTTCTTCGAAAAATGTAATTAATTTTAAAAATTTTATTAAAAATTGTCAAAGGAAATAAATGAACAATTATCAATTATTTTTAAATAATTTTTGTATAATTTCCTAGAGAATTTTTAAATCCATTTGATCACAATTTAATTTTACGAAAATTTTGATTATTCAGAAATTCTTCAATTGAATAGTTAGAAAATAAAAAAAAACAATTTTTATTCGGAAATTCCAAGAGAATTTAATTATTTAATTAAAAAAATGCAAAATTTATTAAATAAATGAATGTTCCTGAAGATTGAATTCTCATAATAATTTTTTTTAACAAATTTTCAAATAATTGGTTCTTTTGAATTAATTCTAATAAAATTGTATTAAAAATAATTGAAATTCTTTCATCAGTTTGATTATTAATGAAAATAATTAAATCTCTGGAAAAAAATTATTATTTATGAAGGTTATTGAATCTCTAAAAAAAGTTTATTATTTATGAAAATAATTGAATTATTGAGAAAAAACTAGTAAGTAATCGAATTTCTGTGAAATTTTAATTATTTATACAAATGATTGAATTTTGGACTAGAATTTTATAATTTTTAAAAATAATTGAAATTTTGACGAGATTTTTTAAAAAATTTTTGAACATTTTGAATTTCTGCAAGTATTTGTAACTTCTCTAACTCTTTATCGCGCAAGTTTTTTTTTATGAAATATGTAATTTTCGTCATTATTTAGTAGTCCGAAATCTTGAATTTTGAAATTCTGACATCAGACCTGTAATCAACGACCTTGAAAACCCCCAAGTTGTCATTTTCATTAGCTAAGCTTTACTTAATTTTTCGATTTTATAATTTCGTTGTAAATCCTGCCATAAACATTATTTTTTTAATATTGTTATAATTCAAAAATTTTTAATTCTTTATTGCAATATAATTTTTTTTACAAAGTAGAATAAATTTATAGATGTTAGTTGTTTGGAAATCAAAAATACTTTTATTTTTATAAAAGTTATGAAGGTTAAAAGTCAAAAGTGGTTTTGATTGAAACCGTTAGGCGTTAAAGGGCTAAAATTAAATTTTTTAGTGTTTTTAACTAAAGTCGTTTTTTAAATCTATGATATTTGGTAGTTAATTAAATTACTACAGGTATTAAAAAAAATTAAATAAAATTAATTATGAATCGGGCAGATATAATTTTTTTCAGTAGTTTAATAAAGTTCCCTGAATTCCTTGATTCCCTTGATCTGTGGAAACCATGTTTTATAACTAAAAAAATGTCAAAAAAATAATAAATAACAAAAAAAATAATTTTTTTACAGTTAAAAATCTTATTTTTATTTTGTTCAATATTTTTTCGTAGTTAATTTAAAATCACTAGAAATACAAAATTAACAACAAACAAAGAATATATTTCGGGTCGAAATTATTGTCGAGTTCATCGCTCTTTGTTCTCATCCCTATTTACAATAGTTTATCGAGAGAACGATTTGAATAAAGGAATAATATCTTTTCCCGCATGATCCTAAATAAATTTCATTCCATCCAAATAAACTATATATTTCTTTAATATTTTATCCATACATATTTGCGGTTAGTCATCCGTACCAGTTAATTTTACTCTTTCATTATATTTAATGCACCTTCGAGTGATTCTCAAGGGGTGGATTTTAGTCAATTCATGCATTAACAGTATAATTGTGTATTTGTGTAAAGAATCTGGGGCAACTCTTGACACGAGAGGGTCAAACCAGTCAGAAATTTCCGTTGACAAATGGAGCCATTGTTGTCAGAGGCGTTTCCTTTTGAATTCTTTATGCACGAATCAAAAAGGGTTATATTTTTAAAGTCTCGAAACATGAAAAAGAATAAAAATACTTTTTTTTATTTTCTGAGGCATAAAATAAATAGAAATACTTTTTTTCACTTTCGATGCTTTGTTAAATAAATACGAATGCTTCTTTTAAGTTTCGAAGCTTTATAAAATTAAATAAAAAAGGATGAAACATACTAGTGAACATACTTTCAGTAATTTTACTACTTCTGGGGTAAAAATTGTACTCTCATTATGGGGTGACTTTTCCAATACGTTTGAAGTAAATTTTACTGTATTTTTTTGCTGAAAATTTATTGTTATTTATATTATTTATTATTATTTATTATTATTTATTATAGTTTATTTATTATTTGTATATTTGAAAGTAGTCATATTTAATAAAACTGACTCTAAAAATAGAATTTACTTTAAAAATAGTAAAAATTACTCTATAAACAGTAAAAATTACTCCATAAACAGTAAAATTTACTCTTTAAACGCTAAAAATTACTAGATATGAAAACAAAATTTTACTCGTTTCGGAAATAGTAAAAATTGACATAAAATAAAATTTATTGTTTTTTTCATGTTTTCAAAAGAAAAATATGTAAAATAAGCGAAAACAATAGTGAAGAATTTATACAAAATATTTATTTTTCGACGAAATTATTCTCACTTGGAAAATCATTAAAAAACATTTAATTCGAGATCCGTAATCGTATAATTTAGAACAAGTGGGCTGACCAATTTTTTGTCCAGGCACGTGAGTCAAGGTCGTTCGCAATATGGCATCGTAGTTTTATATTAAAAAGGGTGTAAAACCTACACGCACGACTCACCTAATATTTCAAAAAAAAAAAACACGAAACTCCTTTATACGTAACATCTGCTTATATTTCTCTCATTCACCCATAAAGAGAAGTTAAATGTGCTTTTATTTAATTTTCAATTTTGTATTTCTTTCAATTTTATAAACTAAAATTTTATTTATTTATATTCTATAATAATATTCTAATAATACTATTATAATTATTTTATCATTATAATACAATTTTTCAATGGATACAGGCCTCGGATCGACTTTGACGAACAAAAAAAAGTCACTTTAGTCAATTAAAAATAGAAAAAAAGTTGAAAAAGTCGATTCAGTGTTGTCAGAAAAATTCAAATTAATCCAAACTTGTATAATTTTGCTAAAAAAATATTCAAATACTTCTTACTTCTTTATTCACAGGAAATAAAATTTTTAAAATTTCAACTTTTCAAATTTAATAATTTCTAAAAATTAAAACTATAACCCTTTTAGAAATTTAATTACTTTCTACTATTTTTAACTAAACTTCTTCTCTAAATCAATTATCTATATGAATTTTCAATCATTTTTTGCAATTTCTTCAAAAATTCAATTGTTTAAATAAAAGAAATCAAATTTTTTATAATAATTTAAACCGTCCATTTTTCTATTTAAAGATATTAATTAAGGTAGAACATTTACAAAAATTTTAATAAAGAAATTCGTAAAAATTAACTTTTTAAAAAATACTTCTAAATGATTTATTGAAAATACAAAAAGTTTTACAATTAAATATAATAATTAAAAAATTGAAATTTGGTCAAATCTTTTCAAAGCTGATTTAAATTTAGTAAAACATTTAAAGAATAAGTCAAAATTGGTCAAAATTTTTTGAAAAGTAATTAAGTTTTTTAAAAATATAAAACAATAAATAAAATTTTTCAAAAAATTGTAATTATAAAGAAATTATTTCTGAAAAATTCTAAAGTAGTAAATTTAAAAAAAATTCTTTTTACTTTATTTGAAGGTATTTGAATCTTAAAAAATTGTAATAAAACAATTGTAAGAATTAATTTTTTATAAAGATTGTAATGTATAATTTTTCAAAAATAATTGAATAATAATAATAATTATTATTATTATTTTGTATAATTTAAAACAAAATTATACACAAAATTTTTTTCAAGAATTTTAATTGAAAATTTGGAATATATGATTATTTTCTCCAAAATGTTGAAAATAATTTTGAACAATTTTAATTTTATTATTTAGTGTATGAATTTTAATTTTCGGAAATATTGAAAATAATTGATTTTAAAAAAATTAGAACGTAATAATTCAGAGAACTGTTCTTTTCTAAACTATTTTAATATTATTTTCTATTTTCTATTATTTTTTATTATTTACCTATTTTTCATTCATTTTCATTTTTATTGAATCTACACTTGAAGATTATTTATTATAATTTTTGATAATTTAATATTATTTGAAAAATTTTCAATTAAAATTCTTGAAAAATTAATTTTCAAAACTTGGAATAAAACACTTGAAAAGATGATTTAGTTTGAATGAAATTTTACAGATTTTTAATTATTCAAAATCATTTTAATTGTAATATTTTGAAACATTTAATTAGAAAACTGATTGAAAAATAAGTTCCAAAAGTTTGTCTATAATAAGTTATACTTTGCACGGTATAAAAATCAAAATAAGTTGCATTTTATATCAAAAATATTGTATTTTGGCGCAAAATTTGGAAGAAAAGTCGAAAAGGTCGCAATTTTTAAATAAAAGTCGATAAAAGTTAAATTATTTGAAAATAGTCGAAAAAAGTCGAAAAGTCATAATATCCAAGGCCTGAGGATATAGTAATTTTTTTATAATTACAACTATTTTTTTATGATTATAAATTATGATTGTATACAATATTAAAATATTTAAAATTGTAGTCTTTAAGGAGAAGTTATGGAATTATAAAATTGTAATTATATTATTTATTTTGAATTAAAATAATGTACACATTGCACATGGCGAGCTACTATCACGAAACGTCAAATTCTTTTTTTTCGATTCACTTCAGAACGAAGAAAAATAAAGGGCATGAAGTTCTCAGTGGGAGTGTATATGGAGTATACTGATCAAATGTAAGTAGAGGGACCACACGCGTGAGTGTTATTTAACTTTTTTCCTTTTACATTCGATGACAGGAGATGCGACAAGGGGAAAAAAATTTAATTACCAATATTGTAAATTAAGAAAAAAATTCCAAATCCTCCATATAAAATATTTCTAATTTAACAACTTTTTTACAAAATTGTCTATGTATTTTTAAGGTGTGACGGCATTGTTCACGTGCGGATATATTATTATTACAACAGCAAATTTACGATTATATACAGATATTGAGTAATGAGTAATTAAAGTAATTAAATTATGCAGGTTCCGTATAATTATTTTCAAATTAGCTGATGCTAAAATAATCACTTTTTAGAAGTGCAAAAATACATTTTTTTTCTAAGAAATATATATTCAAGGCGCAGACTAATCTCATTATTGTATATATACACTTAAGTGATAGAAGTCCGTTTCTTTTATAGCTTAAAGCACGTAACAATGACAAAGTGTCTCCTGCACAAAATAGAAGACTCGACATATAAAATATAAGTATAATGATAAGAAGAAAATATTGGTCATAATTGAGGACCAGAAGCAAAATTTATTAGTCGACAATTTTCATTTTGACGAACACTTGTTAAAAAACAAACATATATTTTGACGCAGGAAACAATTTTTTATAATTAACCCCTCTGTAATTTTTTTTAAAATTGCTTTAATGATTTACTACATTTAAGAGTTGTGTATATAGTAAAATATGTTAAAAATGGAGAAAAAAGAAATAAATATGTAAGTAGTGATAATGGATCAAGTTATAAAAAGTTAGTAATAAATATTTTCTTCTAATATAAAAATTCGCACAACACTGCGAAATATAACTAAAGGTCTTTGACACCAGAGTGTGTGGGTTTTCTTGAGCTATTATTTTCGAACTTCCTTGACACTCACGTAACCGAAGAGATCGTTTATGTCATTTTGTACGAAAATACTGACCTCAATTTCACCGAATTTTAAATACTTGTTTTTGATATTATAACAATTTATAAATGAGTTTATACGTTACAGGATATAATTTTTTATTCTTTGTCGGTAGCGAAAAAACAGGAAACAGTACTGCAGAAGTAATTATAAATTAAAACAGGAAATATTAGTACTTAAATGTTGTTGTCCTGTGTTAAAAACTATACTCCAACTGTACCGAAAGATTCAAAATTATATATAGTTTTAATCACAAAAGTGTGAATACTTGCCATTGGATTGATTAACAGTTTTAATCCAATAAAATGCCAGTATTTAAATCTTTTTATAAGCTTGGAGCTTGATTTTTAACAGTCAAATCAAAAGTTTGATAAATTCTTTTTGGAAGCATTTGAAACGATTTTGTTAAAATTCTTCTTTGTACCTGAGCAATTCCATCTTAAGTAATATGCCATAGATATATGGTTTCCAAAATATAGATTCATGTTTCGAATGCTTTCTATCGTATTAGGTTTTCGTTTTTAGATTTTGGGAACCAGTTCAACAACTGCAATAGGTAATAAATAGCCTAAGCATTAACAGTAAATACAACTCTTCACCAAAAGAAAAGAATTTCCAATATAATTATTTGCATAAAATATATTGTACATGAATATTTAATGGAATAGAAATGCAAAGTAGTATATTCAAAAAAGAAACCTATAGTTTCTGTGGAAATTTTTTAACCAATTTAACCAGTCAGTGAACACCTGATTGAAAAGGAAAAAAAAATATTTTATGACGATCGTAAACTCTGGGACAAATTGTCAACCGAGGTTATTACACTACTTGTGCATAGGGAGCTGTGTGACATTACAATGGTATTCAGGGTTGAGTCATGTATTTAAAACAAACTAACACCCACAAGCGACAAGCAACTTTCATCGCGAGAACGAATAATGATGACAAGAAATGGCAATATAGAAAGAGATGGAGTTAGAGTGCGCCACGTGCTAAGAACACGTTAACACCAATTGTAGACTTGCCTTTCTAAAAAGGATGTTCCTAATGATTATGTCGGGGAAAATGGACGGTCAACCCGGAAAGGGTTAAGCAAGTGGCTGAACTTTGAATATAACATAATGACTACGTGGGAGATTTGCAATTTACCTTAAAGACTTGTTAAAATGAATAAAATACTAAAATAGTCGTCAAACAATATAAAAATAAATTTGTAACAAACATTTGTAACTTCTCTAAAATTCAATTTTATTTTAGTGAAACCGAAACCATAAATTCATGATTTTTAATAATTATTTAAATATATATTAGAAAATTAAATAAACCAAATTTTGAATCCTGCAAATTTAATTTTTTCCAGTTCTTTAATATAAATCCTTGACTTTTGTCAAACCTGTCTAAACAAATATTAAGATTTAATTTTTTGTTCTATGGTTGTTAATCGTATTGAAACTTTCAATCAGAACAAAAGGAAATATCAATCTGAAAAGATGTCTGATGCATTGGATAAAAAATTTTTTTTCATAATTTGAAAAACATGTACTGAAGATAAAAAATATTATTTACCTATTTGGAACTTGGCAAGCGACAAAAATCAATTTCAAAAGAAATTGAAATCTTATCTTCGTACTTTCATCAGAAGTGGAAAGATTTTACACTTTCCAGTAAAAGAATTGCAAATCAGTTTTCAAATTCGTTTCATTGATACAAAAGTCTTCTGCACTTTGTAACATGTTACTTTATTAAATAACACAATTATTTGGTATTAATTTCGAAAATTTTTACAATAGTTAAAATAGTTCTAACAGCCTTATTCACTAAACTAGATTCAGGAGTTCCGAATACTAAATCCATTACTGAAAATTGTGAACAGTGAGAAATAGACCGGAAAGTTAATATGCCTTTCAATACAGTATTTGCAATCCTTGCTTGTGTTTTTATTGTTCTAAATAGCAAAACAATCTCCAGTTCGAAATGGATTAAGAACGTGATAACTGATTTGGAAGAACAAAACGTGCGTGACATATTGTTCATCTGTAATGATAGTGAACAGAATCAGAAGTTAATGGAATTCAATTCCAATTTTGAAAGGCGAATTCCTAGCCTCTTTACAGATCTGAAGAAATTTGAAAATATCAATAAAAGTACTATTACAACCTTTACTCAAAATCATATACACGAAAAACTGATTATCATTACCGAGGTCTATAAAACCGGATTTGATGCATCGAAACTTTTGGAAATAACTACAATGGTGAAAAATTTAACAGCATCAAAAATAAGACCAAAATGTTTAGTTCTACATCTTTATGAGAAACACCAATCGCCAAAGTATACAAAATTACTGCAACAAACATGGAAAGATCTATATCTGGACTTTACTATCGTTGAGATGTATCAAGATGAAACTGGTCAAGAGGTTCAAATGTTGCATTACCTGAATCCTTTCAGTGGGAAGCATATAAAACGAAGGTACTCAACAAACGTTGAATTGTTTCCAAACAAATTGCAAGACATGAAAGGGTATCCATTAAAAGTCGGAACTTTCCATCGTCCAACTTATGCATTTGTGAAACGAAATTCTACTGGGCATCCGATCAGTACTGATGGTTCTGATGTACGTATTTCGAAGATATTTTCCGAGGTGTTGAATTTCAGAATGATCCTTGTTCCTAATTTCCGGGAAGAATTTGGATTATTCAATTGTGACAAAAGTAAGTCGACTGGATTAACTTATCAAATGCTGCATAATGAGCTAGATTTCATTAACGTTCGTTCTGTCGATGTCGGTGCAGCTTGTAGTGTAAAAACAAGTGACATTGTTTTTTTCGGTCTGGTACACTATTATGTTGCTGTGCCCATAAATAGAGCAACCAATCATCACTTTTCCATGGGACTGAATGTAACCCTCACTGTACTTGCAACAGTACTTCTGGTCCTAATTTTATTTCTAACATCAACAGTTTTCAAATTCAACAAAAGAATCTGGATATACACAAATACTTTCCGAGCATTTTTAGGTCTAACAATGCCAGAAAGTCCAAGTGAATTGAAGGAGCGTATTCTCTATGGCACCATTCTATTCGTAAGCATCTTCTACTCAACTTTCTTTTTCGCAGCAATAACAGATATTCATTTTCACAAAGAAGTCGAATTTTCCGTTTCGTCATTCAAGGAGTTATCCGAATCTAGTTTGGATGTTTTTGTACCTGTAAATACATTTAACTTGATTCAGAAAACGAGCGATATTTCTGGAATTGAAATGCTGGAGAAGAAAAAGTTTCAGAAAAATGGCTTTGAAGAGGAGTGTTTGAAAATGTTGGCAGAGCAAATGCAAGTCGCTTGTATTGGAAGACAAAAAATTATTCAACGCTGGATAAATACTTACAGGAATTCACAAGGTCGACCTATAATAAAATTGATACCACAAATCTTGTACACAACAACTGAAGGTTACTTGATACAACCTGGTTTTCCGTATGTGAGAAAATTTAACAGACTTATGAACAGACTTCATGATTTTGGAATCTATTCAAAATTAGAACACGATTTCTGTCGAGAATCAATGAAAGAAATCAAGAAACATAGTAACGAGTCAAGTGCACTACATTCACTCCTGATTCTATTACTAATTATCGGATACTTATTTTCGTTTATTGTGTTTACTTTTGAATACATGTATCTACCTGTGAAGACCTATTACAGTACACATAGAAAGTAATCTACAAAAAAATGTACACTAAATTTCAAAATGGAAAGACAGCGTTGTATTTAAAATGTTTATGCTCTTCAAACAAAGAAAAATATTTTTTTACCCTTTGGCTGTTTACAAAACATTCATATTTTCTTTCTGACTTACTTATTGATTATACAAATATAATTTTACATTATTCTTTTAGTACATTACTGTTTCATAAAAATTATATGTAATTCAAAAAATGGAAACAGAATATGTAAAAGAAAATAATAGACTGTTTTTACATTTCACCTAACTTAAATATGTCCCAGAAACTTTGGATCAGAAAAAACTTCAGTTTCTACTAATGTAATAGAGTGAAAGCATGATACATTAGACAAGAGAAATGTAAATAATTTTAAAAATGTATTCTTCTGCAAATAAAAAATTTAAATTACGTATTTGTTACTAAGAAAGAAAAAAACTATTCCAAAAGTTTATAAATCTTAAAAATAATATTTTAGGCCAGTAGTGGGAGGAACTTACAGAGTTTAGTGGAAGAATTGCATAAGGTAGGTAAACATCCAAGTAATATTTGTACCTTCAAATTATTTAAGATAATTTGGTGCTCCATCACAGATCTTAATCTATCTTCTAAAAACTGCCCTTAAACCAAGGACAAGAACTACCTGCTAATTTAAATGTCTATAAAATTGAAACAAAAGATAGAATTGTGAAGTTACATTAAAGTTTTTTACTTCGACACTGAGAAAGAATGCTATCGAATTTCTATTTCACTTTTATCAATAGTACATAAATTTTGTGGAGTTAGTTATCAAAGTCAATGGTAATTTTTCACCGAAAAAAAAATATTCTTGTTTTGAGAGGATTCCTCTTATTTTGATGCATATTTTCCTTTTGTATATTGACCAAAAAACGTCCTCTTATTTTAAGAGGATTATTCTCCACTTAAGAGTAATTCCTCTTAAAAGTAGAGGAATAGTCTCCAATGAAGAGTAATATTCTTAATTTAAGAATAAAATGTAAGAGGATTTTAGAAGAGGAATTGTCCTCTCAAAACAAGAATATTTTTTTTTTCGGTGTTTGATTATTAGTTTTAGAATTATTTTGGAATGACCAATTATATATAATAATCGTCGTGATTCCAGATTTCCGGATCTCTGTCCACACTTGAAGTTAGTTATAGTTATTCTTTTATTTTTTATACGTTTTGATAGAAAATAGAAATATACATTACATTATAATAATCGTAAGTTTTCTTACCATTAGCAAATTATCTGTATTCATTTGTGTTTTTTTTTGAAAATTCATTTTTGTGGGTTATTGTCATTTTTTTAATGTCAAAAAGAAACAAAAAAAACTCGTTATATTCACTTCACAAAATTGACAAAACTTCCATTCCACATTTTTTATTTTCCTAGCTTTTTCCTAATTTTCATCAAAAATATTTACTTTTTTCTTATCCTGCTAATAAATTGAATTTATGCTACGAATTTTATTACTTATGAAACAATTTAAAATATTTTAATTCTCGCGAACAATTTAAAAAAAATTGAAAATAATTGAATTTTTCAGAAGAATTTTATTAATTACAAAAATAATTCATTTTTTTAGGCAAATTTTGTTGTTTATGAAAATAATTGAATTTTCTTGAAAATGTCACGTCATCGCGACGTATTTGTTTTGATATTTGTAATTCTGGAATGTGAATCCTCCCTTTTTTCTTGTAACCCAAACAAATCGATCCAATTGTCAGACACCTGAACGACCTTTACCATATATGGTCATCTACGATTGTCGCCCTTCTACCAGGTGGTTCACCTGTCTAAAACAAGGGTCAAACACGCGCGCCTAATTTAATCGATAAATTAAAATTGACCCAAAGGTAATAAAAGTGGGTGGCATTATCATTTCTTTCCATTGGAAGCCAAGGTATAAAAGGTGCCACCCTCGCCAAATTCGGTAGTCCAGGAAACGCCGCCAACTTAACTAGTCCTTCAACTTCGCTAGTCTACAAGTCACCCTCGAATTATCAAATCTACGTTCTTTGCGTCAGTCTAAAAATCGCCACCAAGTTAACAAGTCGTGTTCTATCCCCGTGTGTCTTCTTCGTATAAGTCAAACAACCGCGACCAAGTTAACTAAGTCAAATTCATTCAAGAAGAATATTTCTACTACGAGGCACATTTCTAAATTTCTGAAGACTGCATTATATCTACATCGACTTCATATAAATAATTTGGTCACTCCTAAGCTGAGGGGTGCATACCTAATTTACATTCGACACCTGGACTCCGGACCGTACGTTTTGCTGGCCCGAAAACAATTCACAGGGAAAATATTGCATTCTCTGTTTCCGCTAGACAACGTCATTTCTTCGACTTCATTGTGAAGGTGGTTTTCACATCTTGGGTCTACGATAATAAGAATAATTTTAAAGGGTAAGTAACTAATATTCTAAATTTTGTCCCCATTTAAATTCTCGATTTCTTCTACAAGTAATAATTTTGTTTCAGTGTCCTTGATGACATCTGGATCTACTCTTTCTCTCTGATTCTAATTGTAAAGGATTCGAATAAATATTCTAGTAATTTAACTTAAATTAACCAGTTACTCTTTCTTAAAACCTGTCCCTTAAAATCAGAGCTTTAGGCTCTGTGAATAAATCAGGTTGAATCACCGATGCCGGCCAAATTAAATATGTAAATTATGATTATGTTTAGTTTCAATACTTTGAGACGTAACAAAAATAATAAAATATTATTATTTATTAAAATAATTAAATTCTTGCGAAGAATTTTTTTTTAATTTGGAAAATAATTGAATTCTTGGAAAGAATTTTTAAAAAATTTTGAAAATAATTGAATTTTATAAATTTTGAGAAAAATTGAATTTTTTGAAGAATTACATTTTTTCAAAGGATTTTGTAATTTATGAAAATAATTGAATTCTTTCGAAAAATTTTACTAATAATTGTTGAAGATATAATTTAATTACTTTCGAAGAATTTTATTATTTATAAAAATAATTTAATTCTTTCAAAGAATTTTATTAATTAGGTAAATGATTAAATTCTTGCATCGAATTTTATTAAAATTGATGAAAATAATTGAATTTTTTCCTACAATTTTATCATAAATTTTTTTGAAAATTATTGGATTTTCCAAAAAAAAATTTTATTATTTATAAAAATAATTCAATTTTGAAAAGAATTTTATTGAAATACCTCAAAATAATTGAATTTTCGGGAGCAATTTTTTTTATTATTTAAAAACAAATTTTTATTAAAATTATATTAAAACAATTAATTTCTTTCGAATAATTTTATTAAATTTTTGAAAATCATTGAATTATTGCGGTAAAGTTTATTAAAATGTTTAAAAAGAATTGAATTTCTGTTGAAAATTTTATTACTTTTGAAAGGAATTGAAATCTTCATATGAATTTTATGAACATTGGTTTAAATAATGAATTTTTAAATGTTATTAAAATTTTATTATTTTAAATAATTGAATTCTTGTTCAAAACTTTATTTGTGAAAGTAACTGAATTTTACGATTATGAAAATAATTAAATTCATGCTTAGAATGTAATCAAAAATTTTTTTGAAAAAATAGAATTTACATGAAAAATTTTATAATTATTAAAAGTAATTGAATTATTTGGAAAAATAAATTCTATAAAATTTTGTTAAATAAAATTGATTTTTTCAATATTAGGGAATTAAAAGTAGTGGAAATTCTCTAAAAAAATATTGTTTATATTCTTTGTTCGGAAAGTTAAATACTTATATATAGCTAATAATTATTTTTACCTTCTCTGTTCTTTAGAGTAATTAAAATTTTTGTAATGAAGTTTTTTTTAATTTAGGTATCAGATAACAATTTTTGTGAAATTCAATTTTCCTCGTACAAGAAAGTTTAATTATTTTCAATTGTGAAAATCTGATGCCAAATTTGAAATTAGTATCGAAATTTGTTAAAGTTTTTTTCTATATACTTTAAAGTTTAAAAATATAATATATTTTGAAAATTTAATTCTAATTAGTTTTTTAGTTATGTGTCATAATAAGTATTTCCTTAAAAATTACTTAAATTAAAATGACTTGAAATTGTTTATAATAAACATTGTAGCACAATATTCCCGCGCGCTTGCGCGCGGATAATTTGGCTAGTTTTCCATAAATCAAGGTAAGAAAAATTAAAAATTATTTTTCATTTTTAAAGGTGTCCTTCTATAGCTGAACACTGGAAATAAGCATGAAATTTAAAAGGCTTTTGGACAGAGTCTTTGCACTCATAACTTGTTTCTTTATTACTCTAAACTGCAAAAAACTACCTAATTCAAAATGGATACAGAATATGATAACTGATTTAGAAAAATATAATGTTCGACAATTATTATTCATCTGCAATAACAATGGACAGGATCAAAGATTAAACAAAATAGTCAAAACTTTTCAAAACCGTATTCCTAGCAAAATTACAAACTTTAGAGATTTAGAGAACTATCTAAATGAAACTAAGGATGTAACACTCAATTCACAAAGCGGAAACTTAATAATTATCACAGAAGTCTTTAGAGAAGGATTTAATTCATCAAAGCTTTTGGAAATAACCACAATGGCAAAAAATTTAACAGCTTCAATAATGAGACCAAAATGTTTAGTTCTACATCTTTATGAGAAAAAGCAGTCACCAAAGTATACAACATTACTGCATCAAACATGGAAAGATCTATATCTGGACTTTACTATCGTTGAGATGTATCAAGATGAAACAGATCAAGAGGTTCAAATGTTGCATTACCTAAATCCTTTCAGTGGGAAGCATATAAAACGAAAGTACTCAACAAACGTTGAATTGTTTCCAAACAAATTGCAAGACATGAAAGGGTATCCATTAAAAGTCGGAACTTTCCATCGTCCAACCTATGCATTTGTAAAACGAAATTCTACTGGGCATCCGATCAGTACTGATGGTTCTGATATACGTATTTCGAAGATATTTTCCGAGGTGTTGAATTTCAGAATGAACCTTGTTCCTAATTTCCGGGAAGAATTTGGATTATTCAATTGTGACAAAAGTAAGTCGACTGGATTAACTTATCAAATGCTGCATAATGAGCTGGATTTCATTAATGTTCGTTCTGTCGATGTCGGTGCAGCTTGTAGTGTAAAAATAAGTGGCATTGTTTTGTTTGGTCTGGTACACTATTATGTTGCTGTGCCCATTAATAGAGCAACCAATCAATACTTTTCTAATGGGATGAATATTATCATTACTGTACTTGCAACGGCACTTCTAGTCCTACTTTTATTTGTAACATCAATAGTTTTCAAATTCAACAAAAGAATCTGGATGTACACAAATACTTTACGAGCATTTTTAGGTCTAACAACGCCAGAAATTCCAAGTGACGTAAAGGAGCGAATTCTTTATGGTACCATGCTTGTTGCCTGTATATTTTACTCAAACTTGCTTTTTGCAGCTATAACAGATTTTCATTTTCAAAAAGAAGTCGAATTTTCCGTTTCGTCACTGAAGGAGTTATCCGAATCTAGTTTGAAGGTATTTGTACCTGGAAATACATTTAACTTGATGCAGAAATCGGGCGATATTTCCGTAATAGAAATGCTGGAGAAGAAAAAGTTCCAGAAAAGTGTCATTGAAGAGGAGTGTTTGAAGATGTTGGCAGAGCAAATGCAAGTCGCTTGTATTGGAAGACAAAAAATTATTCAACGCTGGATAAATACTTACAGGAATTCACAAGGTCGACCGATAATAAAATTGATACCACAAATCTTGTACACAACAACTGAAGGTTATTTGGTACAACCTGGTTTTCCGTATGTGAGAAAATTCAACAGACTTATGAACAGACTTCATGAGTTTGGAATCTATTTAAAATTAGAACACGATTTTAGTCAGAAATCAATAAAGGAAATTGAGAAAGATAGTGTCGAGCCAAATGCATTGCATTTACTCCTGATTCTGATACTAATTATCGGATACTTATTTTCGATTATTGTGTTTATTTTTGAATACATGTATCTACTTGTGAAGACCTTTTACATTACACATAAAAAGTAGTCTTCAAAAGAATGTACAACATACTGTAGCAGGTAATATTCTCTGACTTATTGATCATCCAATTATGATTTTCCTGAAGTAATTTAGTGCATTATTGTTTTATAAAAATTGTATATAATTTAGAAAAAGGAGACAAAATGTAAAATATGATAATAGGCTGTGTTTACATGCACCTAACAATTTGGATATGTCCTATAGATTTTGGATTAGAAAAAAACATCAGTTTCTACTAATGTAACAGAGTGAAAATATTATGCATTAGACAAAAGAAATGTAAATAATTTCAAAAATATATTCTTCTGTAAATAAAGAAGTTTGAATTACATTTGTATTACTAATCAAGGAAAAAAACAATTTTAAAAGTTTCTTAATCTTAAGATTAATATTTTAGGTCAGAAAAGGGGGGATTTTGCACAGTCTGATGGAAAAATTATAAGGTAAGTAAACATGGAAATATTATTTGTACCTTTAAATTATTTGATGCATTTTGGTGCTCTAACACAGATCTGAATATATCTTCTAAAAACTACCCTTAGGGCTAATTTCACCAACACGGGAAAAATCTTTAACTGAAACAGCGATTACTTTGACTGCAATAGCAAAAGTATTCGTTGCAATAACTAAAAATTTCGCTAATATAGTGAATTTTATAGTTGTTCCAGGTGAAGATTTTATCGTTAACTATAATTAAAAGTTAATCAATGTTTAAAGCTATTTTAACGTCTCATGATTAGTTAATTGAACATTTAATCATTAATTCAGTTTTAATTGGTATTGGAGAAACTAACCCTTTAAACAGGACAAGAACTATCTACTAATTTAATTGTCTATACAATTGAAACAAAAGATAAACTGGTCAATCTAAATGTTTAATGTTCACGTACAATTTTGGATATTTCATTTCCCAGTTTCTTCTGGTTAGTAGACACTCTTAAAGGATGATCTTTTGATTATCAGTTTTAGAATTGTTTTAGAGTGCCAAATTGTCCCAAAATAAAGGTGAGAAAAATTAAAAATTATTTCTCATTTTTAAAGGTGTCGTTCTTTAACTGAACAGTGGAAATAAGCATGAAGTTTAATAGGCTTTTTGACAGAGTGTTTGCACTCATGACTTGTTTCTTTATTACTCTAAATGGCAAAAAACTACCTAAATCAAAATGGATACAGAATATGATAACTGATTTAGAGAAATATAATGTTCGACAATTATTATTCATCTGCAATAACAATGGACAAGATAAAAGATTAATGAATGTTGTCACCGATTTGCAACAACGTATTCCCAGCAAAATTACAAACTTCAGGGATTTAGAAAAACGTGTCAATAAAACTAAAGGTTTAACACTAAATTCACAAAGCGGAAAGGTAATTATTATCACAGAGGTCTTTAAAGGGTTTAATACATCGAAACTTTTGGAAATAATCACAATGATAAAAAACTTAACAGCATCAAAATTGAGACCAAAATGTTTAGTTTTACATCTTTATGAGGAAAAGCAGTCGCCAAAGTATACAGAATTACTGCATCAAACATGGGAAGATCTATACCTAGACTTTACTATAGTTGAGATGTATCAAGATGAAACCGGTCAGGAGGTTCAAATGTTGCATTACCTAAATCCTTTCAGTGGGAAGCATATAAAACGAAGGTACTCAACAAACGTTGAATTGTTTCCAAACAAATTGCAAGACATGAAAGGGTATCCATTAAAAGTCGGAACTTTCCATCGTCCAACTTATGCATTTGTGAAACGAAATTCTACTGGGCATCCGATCAGTACTGATGGTTCTGATGTACGTATTTCGAAGATATTTTCCGAGGTGTTGAATTTCAGAATGATCCTTGTTCCTAACTTTCGGGAAGAATTTGGCTTATTCAATTGTGACAGAAGTAAGTCGACTGGATTAACTTATCAAATGCAGCATAATGAGCTAGAGTTCATCAACGTTCGTTCTGTCGATGTCAGTGCAGCATGTAGTGTACAAACAAGTGACATTGTTTTTTTTGGTCTGGTACACTATTATGCTGCTGTACCCATTAATAGAGAAACCAATCATCACTTTTCCATGGGACTGAATGTAACTCTCACTGTACTGGCAACAGTACTTCTGGTCCTAATTTTATTTCTAACATCAACAGTTTTCAAATTCAACAAAAGAATCTGGATATACACAAATACTTTCCGAGCATTGTTAGGTCTAACAATGCCAGAAAGTCCAAGTGAATTAAAGGAGCGTATTCTCTATGGCACTATTCTATTCGTAAGCATCTTCTACTCAACTTTCTTTTTCGCAGCTATAACAGATGTTCATTTTCAAAAAGAAGTCGAATTCTCCGTTTCGTCACTGAAGGAGTTATCCGAATCTAGTTTGGAGATGTTTGTACCTGGAAATACATTTAACTTGATGCAGAAATCGGGCGATATTTCCGTAATTGAAATGCTGGAGAAGAAAAAGTTTCAGAAAAATATCTTTGAAGAGGAGTGTTTGAAAATGTTGGCAGAGCAAATGCAAGTCGCTTGTATTGGAAGACAAAAAATTATTCAACGCTGGATAAATACTTACAGGAATTCACAAGGTCGACCTATAATAAAATTGATACCACAAATCTTGTACACAACAACTGAAGGTTATTTGGTACAACCTGGTTTTCCGTATGTGAGAAAATTCAACAGACTTATGAACAGACTTAATGAGTTTGGGATCTATTCAAAATTAGAACACGATTTTAGTCGGAGATCAGTAAAGGAAATTGAGGAAGATAGTGACGAATCACGTGTTTTAGATGTACTTTTTCTCGTTTACTTGATGATTATCGGATATTCAAGTTCGATTATTGCATTTGTTTCCGAAAACTTGTATCTTTATGTAAAAGTGTTTGTTGATCAATATAGAAAGTAATTTAATAAAGAATTGTCAGAGGGAATTGAACTACCTTAACACAAAAGAATTCCTTGTGTTTGTTGGTTTTTTCAAACTCGATTCTGTATCTAAAAAAGCGCAATAATTGAAATGCACAAAAGTGTGAGAATTGGTGGGAAAAAATGCATTGTGAATAGGGGAAATGTGAAAAAAATGGTATATCTAGGGAAGCAGAAGAAAAGCCACTGCATTGTTGTACGTATATGTATATATATATAAAGCTGAATTGTATGTAATAAGTGGTCTGAATAGCTGCACGAGACAGGCTCATTGGATTCTTGTTTCTCAACTTTTTTCCCTCCCCTCTTCTTTCTCTCTCACCATCGACAAAGTGTGGAGACTAAAGCACAGAAAGTGTAAGCAGACAAAGTGAATAGGGGTGAATGCGGCATATAAAGGTGCTTGCCGGATGATATAGCTATGATAATGATGAAAATGGTTGTTAACTATATCTCGCCTAGATGTGGGCAGTGGACTCTCATTATACTCACACTCAGGGGGAAGAGAACTACCAATTTAAGGCACTCTCTCTATTACATCTCTTAGGAAGAAGAGAATTATACACCATTTTGATTGTTCACACGAAAAACATAATAAAATAACAACACTGCTTCTTTTGAAAAATCAGAAATTTTTAAGAGTGCAATTATTTACATTCACTTATTTAAATGCATCCGAAATAAATCCTAGTTGTCAATGAAATAGTTTATAGTAAATTTATAAAAGAATGCTGTAATAAACTTGAAACATAAACAGATATCTACTTGATCTTGCAGTTAACTTCAGATTGTCAAATGAACTCAATTGGGTTCAATTTCATTTCATACTTTATCACTGTCGTTTGTTAATAATTTTCAAACTGTATATGTGTAAAATTGTCGCGCCGGTACTTAATTTCTTTTTACAGTTTTAAGTTTTACTGTACACAATAGACAGAAATATTCAGTCATTTTATCCAAACGAAATATTTTATTATATTACACTTTTATAAATTTCCCAAATGTAAATTTTCAAACAGTTCAGTTTAGGTGAGTGTTTCTTGTACCAAATAAATAATTTTAGATACTCTGATAATTTTAGAAATCATCCAACGTTCTAGCATCACTATATACTTCATGGAACTAAAGAGAATTTTTTTTTCTTTAACTTGGCTAGTGGACAAGAAATTATCTTTGCCTTTTTGTGAATGTAAAATTTTCTTCACTCATGAAAGAATTACCTAATTTCATTATACAAATAGAAATGATTCTAAGCAAAACAAATTTTAATTCAACTAGAATTTCCGATGTAATTTAATTAGAGATGTATATGGGTAAATATTTTATTTAAAAATATATTCTGTCCCTAAATAGAGGGAGGGTTAAATTTCATGTGAAAAAGCATTAACTGTGGCGAGGAGTTGAACTTGAAACTACATATATGATGCTTACCTTAGAAAGATGATATCAGTAATTTTACCACGGTAATTAAATACGTTCTTTAGGTACATATAGAAGCTTTGCACCTATACTGACATTGTGGTATGTCTTTCCGGTTTAGGTATTACTTCACGATGTGAAAGAGAAAACATAACTGAATTGTAAAAACATTCGCGAATTATTGTCAACTAATCGGTCTATATATAGATAAATGATTCTAAAATCAATTCAATCATTGCGCAATGACTAGAGTGCATGAATCTCGACGATTAACTCAAATAGTCAAGACGCCCCATTAATTACAGAGCGCATCATTCTGACGCTTCATTCAGTCTACAATCTAAAGAATAAAAATTAGGTATACCATTTTTTCGTGTTTCTTCTCCACATGTTATTATTTCTCCCTTTGTATTCCATACAGATGAAAAAGTAGAATTTGAATATTTATGGAAAAATTTTTCAGAAATAAAAGCGCGTGGAAAGAAATTTATCGCTTTTTGTTATAAGAAGCTGTCTGCGATAAATTAGTAAAATTTGAAAAAAAATAAATGATAATGGAAGATGAAAGCCTTGTGGTATTTAACAACGGGTGTATATACGTTGCTAGGGATAAGATAAGAAACTATCAGAAAGGACAAACAGAGTCGAGAGAGACTAACAATGCCAACATGCTTTGTGCTTCCGTTTACAGTGTCGAGAGAATGAGGCTACTTCTGATAACAGGTTGTTTAGTCATTGACCGAAACTTCCATCAGCATTATGAAGAATATTAATTACAATTTTTATTACAATCGCTAATACAAAGTAGGCATCCTTGATGCGTCCATATACGTCATACCATATATTCAAGTACAAACATTCTTTAAATGAATCTTTAAATGCGATAAATTCATATCAAATGCTTCCGAAAAGAATTTATCAAAACTCAGACTTGAAGTTTCAAACAAAAAGATTGAAATAATGTTGTAATTGTTTGGAAATTTCATGGAAAAATGATCAAAAATATTATTAAAATCGAAAATTCGAAACGCTGAAAAATACAAATCTCTACTTTAAGTTTTTGTAAAAATTTCCATACACGCTGTTATGCTGTCAAGTTATTAGTTTCTGGCAGTTTAATTTATATTATATATAGGTATATTTGAGTTGAAAGAGAAACGAGTTTTGAATTTGCGATAACTTCCTTTCTCTCTCGTTCTTTCTTCGGCGTTGTCGGAACGCCACTTCGATTAATTAAGGTGGAGGTAATCGCGTGACCGGAAGAAGTTGCAAACTACTGGCGACCACGTACATATAATCGTTCTTCTCCTTCAAATATGTAGGTGCCTCACCGCCTTCTTCATGTAGGTTTCAGCAAAAATTTTTATTCTTTTCTTATTTTCTTCTTCGTTTACCTTTTTCAACAATACACCTTTTTTTTCTTCTTCTCTAAACTTTTACTTTATACTTCGGACAAACAAGGTATATAAAATTCCAGAGTTTCAGAAAACGGGTTAATTACAGAGGGTGAAGATACGAAATATTTCAATAGGGGGAAAGTGTTCCATAGGAACTAAGATTTTCAAAATTTCTAATTTTAATAATTATTATAAGAATATTATTATAAAACATGAAGCTATCTTCATTTTTTTAAACAATTTAAGGTGACCGTGTGATAAAATCATTATTTTGTATCGTATAATATAAGCTTGAAAATTATTTTCATCCTTTCAATTAAATTATTATTATCTACAATTATTATTATTATTATTATTATTATTATTATTATTATTATTATTATTATTATTATTATATCGACATATAAATATTATCGACAAATATTATATATTATATTGACATAATCTGTCCTCACTTAAAGTTAGCGTTGTTTTATTACAATGTTTTGTTTTGTAGTTTAAATTGATATGTGAAAAGGTGGAAAGTTAACTTGTAGACTGCGTGCAAAAAAATGTGTAGAAAATTGTGTTAAATGTGTAGTGTTTTAATTTGTTAGCTTCCTTAAAAATTAAATTTTAAATAATATTATTCAAAAATTCTAGAAAATTAATTGAATTTTGGAAGACTTGCAGTTCAAATTTTTAAGTATTTCGAAATTTTAAACAAATAAAGAGCAGTAATTATAGTTAAATATTTATTTTACAAAAGTTATTAAAATTTGAAAAATTTAATTTGGAAATTTTTTAAAAATTAGGTTTTTGAAAAATAGTAATTAAAATTTTTTAAAGAAAAAGGTACTCGGAATTCAGAATAATAATTTTAACAAATTGAAACAATTGGAAATTCTGTAAAATTTTATATTTTAAAGAATTTTATTTTTTCCTCTTTAAAAATTGTCTACAAATATCATTATATTTTTCAAAACATATCATTTTATGAATTTACAAAAATTATTTTATTTAAATAATTCAGTTCTAGTAGTTGAATTTTCATAGAAATTAATTTAACAAAATTTTCAGTTAACATTTAAAAAAATAATTAAATATTTAAACCGTTATAACAGGAATTTTAGGAATTAATTAAATTTTAAAAGGTTTTGAAATTTATTTCCTTGAAAATTTAAGGGAAGCAAAAGTTTTAAAATCTTTAAATTTTTGTTTTAAAAAATTATTAAATAACATTATTTTTCTTTAAAAATTATTAAAGTTTATCAATAATTTTAGTTTGCAAAATTTAATTTCGTAAAATTGTTTTTTGAAAAAATGAAAGTGAAATTTTTCAAAAATACTTCTATTTTCGAAATTAATTTTAAAAAATTGAAACAATTGAAAATTTTGCCAAGTTTTATTGAAATAAATTTTGAATTTTAATTCAAGTTGTTGTTAGAAATATTTTGGCATTTACTATACGAGTTTTTCAAATAATTACATTTAATGAAAGACTGTAAGAAAAATTATATTTTTTAAGAAATTAAGAATTTGCATTAAATTTGGAAAAGCAAATTTTGAAAGTACAAATGGAAAAAAAAATTTCACGTGCGTTTAGTTTTACTAGTTATTAAATAAAATTCTTCTTTAAATCAATATTTTAATAATTTTTGATAACTTTAATTTGAGAAGTTTCAAAATTTATTTGTTTATACTATTTAATTTTACGAAAATTTGACATTTCGAAAATTCGTAAATTAAATATTCCTACATTAGAAAATAAAAACTTTAAATAATTTTAAAAAATTTCGATTAAGCTTTTTGAAAAAAATTAGCTTCATCGAATTTTTAATTAAAAGTATAAAAAATTAAGATTTCTAAAGATTTTAATTTGAAACCTTTACAAATCAATTATTTCGAAAAATTGCAATAATTAGTAATTTTTTCAAAAAGTTAATTTTTATCTAAAACATTAACTGATATTAATTTTTAAATAAAATTTTATTAGAAAATTAAACGAGAATACAATTATTTGAATAAAAACAGATAATTTATTGAATAATAAATGAATGTTTCTTAAAATACATTCTTAAATTCTTTTACACAATTTTTTAACAAATTTTTAAATAATTGAATTCTTTCGATGAATTTTAATAAAATTTCTAAGAATAGTTTTACGTTTTTCAATTAATTCAATTAAAATTGTATTAAAAATAATTGAAATTCTGTATTTAAATTTTAAATTCGTTTTCACGGTAAATCGTTAGATATTGAAATAACACCAAAAAGGATTAAAATAATCCAATTTAATGTTATTTTAATCCATTTTGGTGTTATTTTAAAACCTAACGATTTACCGTGTTGGTGGAAAGACAAAGAATATAATTTTGAATATCTAGTACGATTAAAAGTTGAAATTGAATAAAAATTACAATTTTTGTCAATAAGAAACATTAATTAAATTTTAGGTTATGTTACACGAATCATTTACTAAAAACAAAACAAAATATAATTTTTATTCAAAATACTATAACTTTAAAATGTTCAAAATATGTAGAAAATTAAATTCTTTACGCCTCTATCAAAAGGAATTTGAAATTGCATTTGACTCTTAAAAAAACGAAATTATGACATTAAACTAACTTTTGTTTCCATTTTCTAATTCTAATTTTAAGACTAAAAAAATTGAAGATGGTAAAAATAACAAAAAAGAAAGTAAATTGAAATCTGTTTATATTAATTGACTCTCCACCTGCGAACGCCAGGGTCACCGTTAGATGGCAGATCAAAAACTAAGAATCCTCGCCACCTAGTGGCGATCTTTGCGTTCTCAAGTGGAGAAATTAATACAAAATAAGTAAAATCTCTAAAAATTTAATTAAAATCCGAAAATTCGACTGGGAAAAATAGTAAAAAAAATATCATTTGAAGCTCTAATAACCTAATTTTTCAATATTAGCAGAACCGTGATTTCAAATCTTTAGGTTTCCTATTGAAAATTTTGTTTTTCGATAACAATTTTTGTTTGTTTGATATAAAGGAAGTTTTAAAACAATAATTATGCGCTGACCCTGAAGTGGTTTGGGATTATATGAACGGAATTTGAAATTGAGTTCGATTGAAGAAAGCCGGATTGAGACGATATGAGTCATTGTGCCATTCGGTAGGTCAAGTATTTAATAAAACCGTCAGCGAGATTATGGTCTGCGTTTCGTAATTCTTTATTCACTATACTATTTAAATTCAACGCTAGTCAACAAAATAAAGAAGAAAAAAAATTATTCGCAAACTATCAGAGTATTTCAAATATTCAACTTTTTAATTTTTTTTGGAAATTTGGAATGAAAATTTAAAACGATCATAAAAATATGAAAGATTTTTTCTTTAATAAAGATAAACACACTCTCTCACTCTCTTGTTTTCTATTTCATTTCACGAGCGGAAGAAGTGAAAATTGCGAACGTTATTTCAATTTCTGTCGTGACGATCGATAAAAGTAATTAAGATTGGAAACCCTCTTTTCTTCGGTATTGATCTTTTTCAAGAGAAACTGTTATTTGGAAATTTTATAGGTATCTTATTTTTCTGTATGTCGAATATAATTGTAATTGATATTAATAAATTATTATTATTGTATTTTTGTTAAAAAAAAATAAAGAAGCAAAAAATGAGATTTAAAATCTAAATGGAAAACAAACCTAACCGAGTGATATTAATTTCAAATTTACAAAATTTACCCTTTCTTGCAGAGCTAACAAATTTTCCCTCTGTTGATCAATTTAATTCTCGAAATATCCTTTCCTTCCTCAATCCTTCCAAACGATTAATTCATCTCTCATGTTGCTCTTTCTTATTCTCATCTATTTACATTCTAATCGAGTGGCACTTTACTTTCTCGTCTACATTGTTTTCAGTAATCAATTTCCTCTATGAATGAAAAATCTTGCGTTTAAAAATTAGAAAACCATTTTTAAAAATTCAGGGTTGCCACAAATATTTAATTTTCTTTTTCCCTGACTTTTCCCTGATTTCCAGACAAAATTTTCATTTTTTCTCTGACCCTAAAGAATATTCTGATTCACTCTAAAAATTATTAGATAATCAAGAAAAAATGTTCTATTACTATTTATTTACAAATTTCATTAATTGTAAAATTATTCAAAAACATCAATAACTTATTTTTTAAATAAATATTTAATCATTATTATTTTTCTGTAGGAATTAAAATTCTTCAAAACATTCAAATTCAAACCTTTTTAAATTGAACAACTTGTAATAATTTAAATTACCATAACATTTTTCAGAATAGGTTAATTATTTACAAAAATCCTAAAAAAATCCTTCGCAAGAATTCAATTATTTTTACAAGCAGTAAAATTTCTCAAAAAAATTAAATTATTTTTAAAAAATGTAATAAAATTCGTGGCAATAGTTCAATTACTTTCATAAATAATAATAAATCGATTATCCGTTAATTCATTTTTAAATCAATTTTTATTAGAAAACTCTAGAAAAATTCAATTATTTAAATTAAAAAATAAATAATTTATTGAATAATAAAATGTTCTTTGTTAAAATTTAATTCTCATAAAGAATTTTATCAATAAATTTTAAAATATATGAATTTAATTTGAAAAATTTTAATAAAATTTTTAAGAATAATTACATTTTTCGAGGAATTTGATTAAAATATATATTGTATAAAAAATCATTTAAATTCTGCAATGAGTTTTATTACTCATGAAAATAATTTAAATTTTCTTCAAATTTCCATAAAATAATTGAATTTTGGAGAAGAATTTTATTATTTATAAAAGTTACTTGGAATTTTAACAAGAATTTTTTTTTTAATTTTCCAACACAATTAGATTTCTGCGAGGAATTTTATTACATTTTTAAAAATAATTTCATTCTTCCAACTAATTTTATTCAAATTTATAAAAATAACTGTATTTATATGAAGAATTTTATTATTTATTCTTACAATTGATTTATTATTTATCATTACAAATTCTTACAAAGAATTTTATTCCAGTTTATACAAATAATTGAATTTCGGTGAAGAATTTTTTAAATAATTCTTATTTTTCGAAAAATTTTATGAAATTTTGTATTTTAAATAATTGAATTCCTGTGAAAATTTTATTACTTATGAAAATAATGTAATTATTTTGAATCAATTCATTAAAATTGAATTCCTACAAAATTTTGCCATGAATTTCATTAAAATTTTTAAATATAATTGAATTTAGATGAAGAATTTTTTTATTTATAAATATAATTGAAATTTTGAAAATATATTTTTTTTCAATTTTTGAGAATAATTGAATTTTTGCGAAGAATTTTATTAATTTTAAAAATAATTTAATTCTTCCAATGAATTTTATTCAAGTTTATATAAATAATTAAATTCTTACAACGAATTTTATTCAAGTTTATAAAAGTAATTGAATTTCGTTGAAGAATTTTATTATTTATAAAAATATTTTTTATAATTGATATTCTTCGAAAAATTTTATTAAATTTTGTATTTTAAATAATTGAATTGCTGTGAAAAATTGCTTTACTACTTATGAAAATAATTGAATTATTTTAAAGAAATTTATTAAAAATTGAATAATTTAATTCTTGTAGAATTTTGTCAAGAATTTTATTAAAACTTTTAAAAATAATTGAATTTTAATGAAGTATTTTATTATTTATAAAAATAATTGTAATTTTGAAGAGAATTTAATTAAATTTTTTGAACATAATTGAAATTCTGCGAAGATTTTTTGTAACTTTTGAAAATAATTGAATTTCTGTAATCATTTGTAACTTTTCCAAAATCTAAATTTTTTTAGTATTTTTAACTAAAATTCTTTTATCAATCTAGTATTTATGAAAATTGTAAAAATTATTCATAAAATAATTTATTAGTCATAATTTATGATAGTTATTATTAATTGTATTTCATTATTATTTATTATTATTATTATTATTATTATTTGTTATTAATTATTAATTTTATGATAGTTTTTGAAAATTTAAGTTATTTAAAATGAAATTATTGTCAGGAATAGAAAAAATTGAAGGTTTTGTATTAAAATTTGTGGTAATTTTATAGTTTACGAGGCAAAAAGAAAAAAAATTCAGTTTTCTCATGAATTTTAAAAATTCAATTTTTTACAGTACTTTTAGTAAAAATCCCTGACTTTTCCCTGACCAATTTTACTTTCTCTGACTTGTCCCTGAATTTCCTGACCTGTTCCAACCCTGAAATTGCAAACTTTATTGGTGAACATTTTTTTCAAAATTAAAAAATAATTTTTACAAATCGGCAAAATATTTCAAAGATTATAAAATTATTTTCACCTATTGGAAAATTATATCGTCATACAGAAAAAATTACATTTTTATATTTTCAGTAGAAATGAAAGTGTATTTCAAAATATAAATTTTTTTTAAAAAATTCATTTTTTTCAATAACTTGGCAAATAAATCAAAATACTGTGAACACAATTCACAGGAGTCTCTATAATCAAGATGGATACTTATCGTAACACAATAAATCACACTGGGAATTCTATTTATTGTACTAAAGTCAGCGTTTAAAAAATTGAAAAAAATAAGTATCTATATTCCTTTCAAATTTGCATCCTATTTTATCAAATAGTCGAATCAGATATAAAGGCGTGCCAAAATGTCGAGTGCATGCCCTAACCTTGATATAAACACTGGTAAATCAAAGTTAAGAGCAAGAGACTGCGAGAAAAGTAATGGTTTCGATAATGAGATGATATTTATCTATAGAAGACACCTTAACGAGGTGCAAAATAACAGTACAATGAACAGATATTAATTTATTCATACCCATGAGCGTTATTTTCAAATGTCAAACTATTATATCGTCAAAAGCCCTCTCCTCCTCCCCCCCTTTCCTTTTCACAAAAGAGAATTCAACATGAAAATTGTGTGAGATTAATACAACCTTGTTTTCTCTTATTGTTGTACACAATTGAAAAAAAAACTAAAGTATCAAAGTGAAATGATTTAATATCACAAGAACAAAGAGCAATTTCAACAATATTCCTCGTGACCTTCGAAATTTATATTCTAACGGTTTGGAAAATTAATTTTATTGTTTTATTATTTATTTTTAAACTGTTTCGTTATTTTAATGTTTTTATTTCTTTATTACTAATTTCATTTATTTTTATTACTTTATTAAGTATTTAACTACTCCACTAATTAACATTAAGTTTTATATTACTCCACTAAAAAATTAAAATATATTATATCAATTAATAATGTATAGGTATTATTGTTCTTTTTCTCAAAATTTGAATAAATAAAATATTGTTTAAATTTGAATCAGTGACTGACTTTTAACTTATGAATTAGTAAATTTAGGGTTGCCATAAAAATTTAATTTTGTTTTTCTCCAACATTTTTCCCTAATTTCCAGACTAAAATTTAAATATTTTCCTGAGGAATATTTTAATTTCCTCTAAGATTGATGAAATACTCAAAAAAATTCTATTACATTTATTTACGAATTTCCTAAATTGTAAAATTACTCATAAACATCAGTAACTTCTTGTTCAAATTTAAACATTTAATAATTACTTTTTTTATTGGAATAGTGATTTTCAAGAATTTGAAATTCAATAAGTTATAAGAATATTATTGTAAAACATGAAAAAATTTCTAATTAATTTGCTTTTATTTTTAATTTATTTCTTTACTAATAATTCGATTATTTAAAAATTCTTCAATTAAATATACATTAGAAACTAGAAATTTGGAATAATTTCAAAATAATTCGACTAAGTTCATTGAAGAAAATTAATTCAAAAGAATTTTTAATTAAAAGTATAAAAAATTCAGATTTTCAAAGAATTTAATTTGAAACCTTTACAAAATTCAATTATTTAAATACAAACAAAGATAATTTATTAAATAATTCCATTTTCTTAAAATTCAATTCTGCTAAAGAATTTTATCAACAAATTTTTTAAATAATAGAATTCTTTTGACGAATTTTAATCAAATTCTACAGAATTTCTACATTTTTCAAAGAATTAAAATTAAATTGTCCTAAAAATAATTAAAATTCTGCAATAAGTTTTATTAATTATGAAATAATTGAATTCCTGTAAAATTTTCATTAGGATTTAAAAAAATAATTGAATATTCCTGAGAATTTTTTAAAATTGTTTTTAAATAATTTAATTCTTTTAGGGTATTTTATAAAATTAAAAGATATCTATACAAATTATTGAAATGAGAAAAATTTTTGAAAGTAAATTTTATTTTATTGTTTTAAATAATTAAATTCTTGTCATGATCATTATGAAAAGAATTGTTTTATATTTTAACATATGAATATTATTATTGTGATTTTTTCAAAATTACTTTCATCATTTTAAATCAATTACCGTTTTAAACTTTAAATGGAATTAATTTTTAATTCAATTTTTATTAGAAAATTCTACGAGAATTTAATTATTTAAATACAAACAAATTTTTAAATAATTTAATTCTTTGGACGAATTACAATAACATTTTTAAAATAATCACTTTTTTGAGGAATTCGGTAAAAATTGTACTACTAAACATAATTTAAATCCTGCAATGAATTTTATTATTTATGAAATAATTATATTATTGCAAAGAATTTTATAAATAAGTTTCAAGCAATCGAAATCTTTGGGAAATTTTATTAATTAAATTTATTTATTATTATTATTATTAATTTATTTTTTTATTTTTACCAGATATACGAATTATTGCATTGAGAAAAATAGTTGAAAATAATTGAAATTTTGCAATAAATTTTATTGAAATTTTTGAAAATAATTGAATTCTTCTGATGAATATTGTAATTTATGAAAATATTTGACTTTCTCCGAATGAGTTTATTATTTATGAAAATAATTAAATCTCTTAAAGGAATTTAAATTTAATTTTTTCGAAAAAATTTACAAATTTGCAAATTTTATTTCAAATATTTGAATTCCTGTGTAATTTGCAATTTTTTGCAAATAGTTAAATGTTTGTGAACAATTTTATAAAAATGTGTGTTTAATAATTAAATTCTATTATGGAATTTTATATATACAGTATATATTAAAAATCATTAAATTAAGAAAATTTTTTTAAAGTATATGAAATTTTGCCATGAGTTTTATTAAAATTTTTGAAAATAATTAAATTACTGAGAAGAATTTTATAAAAAAAACTTTCAAATAAATAATTTTTTCGAAAAAATTTATAGAATTCTATTTTTAATAATTGAATTCCTTCGAAATTTTCATTATTTTAAAAATATAATTTTTTTAAATAATTGAAATTTTGCCATGAATGTTATTAAAATTTTTAAAGTAATTGAAATTTTACCGTGAATTTTATTAAAATTTTTGAAAATAATTGAAATTTTGCCACAAATTTTATTAAAATTTTTGAAAATAATAAAAATTTTGCTGTGAGTTTTATTAAAATTTTTGAAAATAATTGAAATTTTGCCATAAATTTTATTAAAATTATTGAAAATAATTGAAATTTTGCCGTAACTTTTAATAAAATTTTTGAAAATCATTTAATCCTTACGATGAATACTATTTCTATTTAAGTAATTGAATTTTTCAATACTTATTTTTAAATTTCTGAAAATAATTGACTTTTGTTGTAGAAGTTTACTATTAATTTCTAAAGATAATTGAAATGTTGCCAATTTTCTAACCTTTTTTGAAAATAATGAAAGCTTTACAAATAATTTTTTATTATTTTTAAAAATAATTGAATTCTTGTGATGAATATTGTTATTTATAAAAATAATTTACTTTCTCCGAATGATTTTATTTTTTATAAAAATAATTAAATCTCCAAAAGATTTTTAAAACTTATAAAGGTAATTGAATTACTGCAAAGAATTTAATGACATTTTAAAAAACATTTTATTTTCTGAAAAAATTTAAACAAATTCCATTTTAAATATTTGAATTCCTGTGAAATTTATTTTCTTTTTTTGGAAAATAATTGATTGTTTGTGTAGAATAATTTTATCAAAATTTTTGTTTAAAAAAAAAAATATATAGATATTACTTATTAGATTATTTATTTTAATATATATAAAGCGGCTTATATATATTTAAAATTTATTATGATAAATGTTTTATATAAGTAATAACTTTATTTTAGTCCTTCAAAAGAATTAAATTATTTAAAATAATTTGTTATCAGCAATAGAAGAAATTGAAGTTTTTTTTAGAATTTATTGTCAGTCACTAAAATTCGAATTGAAAAAATTTGTATCAATTAAAATTTTGAGAGTTCCAGTCTTTGTTTGTTTTGGAAGTAAAAATTCGAAAACATTATTTTCTTCCTTTCAACGAGCGAATTTTTTATTTTTCCCTAGAATATTTAAAATAAATATATTATTTTGTATATGATAAAAATAATATAATATATATATATATATATATATATATATATATATATATATATATATATATATATATATATATATATATATATATATATTATAATTTTTTTGAAACAAGTAACAAAAAAAATGTACCAAATTTTAATCTCCTAGGTCAAATTGTTAGAATTTGAAAGAAGGAACTTTAGTTCACTAATAAAAGTGAAAAGATTTTCTTACTATAATATTTTAATAACACTTAAATATTTACAAAATTTATTATTATTGTAGTCTCGGCATTCTATTTATTACGAATCCTAACCTATAAATTAGCGCAATTTTGTTGCAGTCTGTTTTTTTAGATACATAAATAACGATGTTTTTTCAAACTTATCATTCTTGTTTCACTAAATTAATGTCGAGGAATTGGCAAATTATTGTAGGAGATTAATAGATATGCACTTATTCAAATAGATTATGCTTATCGATTAAAGACAGTCAACTAAATATTATCAACTCACAGCTTCTTGCATCAAAAATCAATCAATGTCTCTTCTCCTCTCTTGTTCGAGTTTCTAAAAAGCACCGCTACCTGCCGCTTCTTTTGTTTAGAAATAGCATCGGCATTACAGGTAGGAAAAAAGGACACACAAGTTTCTTTTTATAAAAATGTAAAAAGAAACAAGAGAAAGGAATTTTTAAAAAAATCCCCAAACGTAAGAAAACATATTTTTAATTTCTTTTTTCCGGCTTTAAAGAGGCAAAAATTGATTAGTAAGATGGCCTCGATTTATTCTTATCGTATGTCAAAAGCAATTTTATCAACAAATAATTGTCACAAAGATAAATCAAGAAACTACTGAAAATTTAATCGATAACATATACTTAAATATGTATTAATAAAAGTAATAGTACTTACAATTATAACAACACCTGTGTCTTCGAAACAATAATTCACGCAAATTGAAACCAAGGAATTTGCAGACGAAGTTTATATTATATACAGGTTTTCACAACTGGAGCACACTAATCACTTTTTTTTCAAAGATAAAAATTTTCACGTACTTTGATTGCAAAACAACTGTATTTGATGTTTTTATTGAAAACAATACTTGAACACTTAACGATGTTTTAGAATTTAATTATTGCCAAGTAATTCGTTAAGTTTTATTTGTAAAAAGACGGTAATATTTATTAAGATGTAAAAAGAACCCGGGACGAGACACAATCAGTTGTCATAAACAGTGGGGCGCCATATTGAATATTACCTGTCAATACTCAAGTGCAGTGGCGACATCTTGCGAGACGAGAGAGAAGCTCGTCTCCGATGGTAATTGCAGAGTTCAGTTACCGACAGGGTAGTTATTTTAATAGTTCGAGAAACTGCCACCAGAGGCTTTACAAGTAAAAACCGTTATCAGTTATCACTACGCAAAACTTTAAATCATTTGAATATTATCACCACGTGAAACGATATATGCAGCATTTAAGTGACAGGTAAGAATTTTTGTTCTAAATATTTGTATAAATTTGCAAATTTATTTCAATTTTGCCAACTTTCTAGAAATATTCGTACTGTTCGTCTTGTTACTTAAAAAATACGTTTTGTCGGTATACGAAAAAAAAATTAAATTCAATTATTAAGAAAATACGATTATTGCAATAAATATTAGAATTATTTAACATTAACGAAACTCTTACCATTATTCGAAAAACCAACATCTGAACAATTTGAGCTTTTCACACAGTATTTTTAATCAACGCTTTTTCTTTATTCTTTTGTAATTTTTAATAAAACAATGTCCGCACTTGAATAAATTGGATGCTGTCGTTCTTGGGGAATTGCTGTCACGTTGAAATTTTCCTTCAAAGATGATTTAAAATTTTGCCAAACTTTTAATTGAATTGGAGTGTCTCTTTGTTCTTGCGACATCAATACGTATGTTCCTTTTAAACTGCAAAGTTTTTCCAAAGTGTCCAATAAGGCTTTTGTCGACTGAAACAAATAAAATAATAGCAATGAAAATATTTATATAAATAGAAATGAAAAAAAGGTAAGTAAAAATTTTTTAAATAAATTCTGAATATACCTCTTCGTAATAAACGCAATCAGTTAATAATACAATGTCAGGAGTGAAATTCTCCGGCAATTCCTTTCCCCATTCGAAAATTTCTGTTTTCACCGAACCAGCAGACTTTTGCCAATGATTTTCGTTTAGTTTCACATTTTTATTTAAGGCTGGCATTGCGCTCTCTAAATCTGTCATTAAAACGTTTGCTCTTAAAAGAAAAAAAGATTTATTATTTTGCATATAGAAAAAAAGGCTTTTTTTAAAATATATTTGCAATTTTTTTTTTATAATAAACATACCCAAAACAGGCGGCAGTCATTCCAACGCAACCAAGTCCGGCACCAAGTTCCAGAACGTTTTTTCCCAATAACCAATTGTCATCACGACAACTGTGATCAATAAATTTTGCTAAAACAATTGCAGCATCCCAAACGACACAATTAACATCGCCAATTTTTTCCTGATACAGTGATAAAGTTTCTTTACAACTTTCCAACTCTAATTCCCTTATAAATACATTATTATCCATTTTTATCGTTTAATTTTTTCTACAGGTAGAATTTAATTTATTAATTAACAAAATTTATTGTCTGATTAACTATTTATTTCTAAAACTACACGTGAGAGATTCGAATTATTTACATTATTGTTTTCGTTTCTGTCACTTGAAATTTTAGGTTATGTTTTTACACAATTGTTTTTATAATTTTAATTTTCCCGGGTGTTTTTTAAATGCACAGGAATTATTTTAATAATTGACCAATAGAAAAGCCGGATTAACTTGTCCATGAATCACCGACTTGTGAACTGGGCATTAATAGCGACTTTTCTATCTTGATTCGTTTATATAACCCATGGTGATCCGTCACATGTGTCACATGTGTTTGTTGCTATAAGAATTGTTTTTCTTAATTATTATAAGTAATATTAGAGTAATTGTTATAAAATATGTCTGTTCCTGAGAAATTGTTGATGCGCAAAATTAAGAAAAGAGAGAAGAAGAAATTAGAATTTTTGAAACAACGGGCTGAGGAACAACAGAATGGTATGTCTTTTGAGGTTAATTTGTTTACTCGATTGTTTATTTCTAATTTTCTGCTCTTTCTACGTAAATGCTGATTGATGTTTATCAAAATTTATGTTAACAAAAAAACTTTTTCGATATTATCCATCTCGCAGTCTTAAAAATTGAAATTTTAAAAAGAAGAAATTTTTCCCACGTTTTCTAATCAATACTGAAAAAATTACATTTTGTATTTTTTCTATTTTAAATAATTGTGTTGTGAATTTTCCTAAAAAGAAGAAAATAGTGAATTCAAAGCAATTATATTTTCTTGCAATTTAGTTCATATAAACGTTTTTAAACTTATATTGCAGTTTATTCCAAAATTTAAATGTTTTTTAATTCATTTCAATTCAAACAATTTTTTCCAAAATTTTCTGAAACGTAAGTAATTTTTATACTCACTATTAAAAATAAGTATTTCTAAAATAACATTCTCTTTTATTTGATTATGCTGCAATTATTTTATTTTACTTATTTCTTCATTTCTATTTCTAAAAGAAAATCAATTAAAAAAACAAATTCAATTTAAGTTCTTTCGATAACAAAAAGTTTTCTAAAGAATTAAATCGACACACTGTTTATTTTGTTTTGTGAAATTGCGTTATTTTACAGAAAAATCAAAAAATCTCGATAGTGAAGCAGAAGAAATTAAAGTAACTAATGGACTTGGAGTGAAAAGGAAAAAGAAAGAAGATGTTGAACCCATTAAAAGTCAGTATTTACCATCAGAATATTTATTACTATTCTTTTATTTCCTCTGCTATTTATTTTCATCATTTTTGTTATTCTTACAAATTTTCTTATCACTTATATTTCTAATAATAATTATTTCCAGGGTGGCTACACTTCAGTCAAGTCAGGGAAATGACAAAAAAATATTTGTCACGAAAATTAAGAAAATTGACACTTTTTTTATTTATTTTCGAAAATTGTGAATTTTTTTACTTTTCTTCCAAATATTGTAACAAAATACCACATTTTTTTAAGTATATAAAATGCAAGTTACTTTGATTTTTAAGGTCTAAAATGTAACTATTTAAACGAAATCTTTCAAAAATTATTTTTGAATAATTGAAATTTTGTAAAACTTAATTGAAAATAATTTTTTTCAAGTATTTTGTTACAATTTTTGAAAATCACCTTTCGAAGAATTTTAATTGCAATTTCTGAAAATAATTGGATTATTTATTTAAGTCTCAATTGTCAATAATATTAATGAGAAATCTTGAAATGTAAAATTTAAAAATGAAAATGAATGAAAAATTAGATTCGAATTTTTTTAAATTCTATATTTTTAGTATTCACAGTTATATATTTTCGAAAATTCAAATACATACAAAGAATAATAACATTTTAGAATTGAATCGTTTTGTGCAGAAACCGCATAAGTGGATTTTTTCGAAATTCACTTTCTTATTGAAAATTTATCTTTAAATGAAGCTCTGCAATGTGGTAAAATATTACATAAATGACTAAACTCTAAATCCTAAAAAAAAATTAAATTGTCATTTCGTGCAGAAACTTGTGATATTCTTTAACAAATTTAATTTACTCGTGATATTCTTGACTTGTTTTAGTAGTTTATATTAAACAGTTTATATTATAAATGAAATGCACTTAAGGGAAGCAAAAATGATAGTGGTGACTGAATTAATTAAAAATTAGAAAATATTGAAAATTGGTTAAATTTATTCTTAAAACAATTTTATTATTTATAAAATGTTACTAAAAATTTTCAAAATTCTATATTTTGAATAAATGTTATTAAATATTTAACAAAACTGTGATACTTCACTTGATTCAATCACTTTTTTGTGTTTTTTAAAACCGCGTATGGGCAGAAGTTAATTAATTTTTTTATTCTTTATATTAATTAAAAAATAAATCAATGACATTGGACTTTTTTAAACTTATAGGTTAGTAGAATATAAGGCAAAAAGCAGAATTAGAAAAGATGTCAACATTTACAAGTAAAGCAGTTTTTATTCATTCCTGAACAAATTCGATTTATGGACTTGTGTGGTTTCTGCAAAAAACGCTTCAATTGTATTTCACATTTTTGAGAAAAAACTCATGTTCAATTAGTTTTTCATTAAAATTCATCGAACGTTTAATTATATTTTTTTAAATTATATATAAAAATTCTTATAAGAAATTCTATTATTTTCTAAACGTTATATAGAAATATTTTTTTAAACTAATTTTGTTTAAGATTTAATTATTTTCGAATAAAGTAAATAAATATTTATAAAAATTTACTTTTTTAAACTTACATGTTAAAATTTTGGAGATATTAGGGTCATATTATATTTAAAATTCTGCAAAAATTCCATGTTTTTATTGATGTTTTTAAAAAATATTAATTTTCAAAAATTTTACTAAATTTCAATTGTTTGAAAATGTTCTAATATAATTTAAAAACTACTATCGTTTAAAAATTATTTTAAAATATTTGTAAAAAATTCTAAGAATTTCTTTATTATAATTTTTTTAAAATATTATATTGAATTCCAGAAAAACTTTTTGAAAATTATTTAAATTACTTTATTCACAGATGAAGTTTAGTTGAAAATTATAGAAAACAATTGAAGTCAGAAAGGATAATAATTATAATTTTTAGAAATTATTAAAATTCATAAACTTTACTTATTTCTCTTAAACTTTCATATTTTCCAGTAAAAAAAATTTTGTCAGGGAAAATAATTTTGTTATAAGTAAATTATCAGGGAAAAAAGTAAAACTTTTTTCTATAATTACTAATTATTTAACTTCTTTTTCCAGAAAAGAAGAAAAAAGTTAAAAAGCAAAAAGTAGAAGTCGAATCTGAAAATGATGAAGAGGAAAATGAACATACGGGAGAAGAAAAAGAGGAAATTCCAAATGAAGAAGAAGAAGATGAAGAAAAAGTTACATTAGATGAAGAAGATTTAGAAAAACAAAATGATAAATCAGAAGATTTCACTTGTAAGCATTTTTTCGTATATTAATTTTAGGAAATAATTTTTCATTTCAGTATTTTTATTTCTGTTAATATTAATTTTTCTTTAATTTATCGCAGTGCCTGGTTGTTCGGTGGGTTTAGAAGTATTTAAAAATCCAGAATTTACAGCATTGGAAAATAAAATATGTGAGAATACATTGAAGGGTATAAGTGATATGGGTTTTACAAAAATGACAGAAATACAAGCGCGTTCCATTCCTTCGTTACTTGAAGGCAGAGATCTTGTTGGTGCAGCAAAAACTGGCTCGGGAAAAACTTTAGCTTTTCTTATACCCGCAATTGATCTCATTTATAAACTCAAGTTTATGCCTAGAAACGGTAAGAACTAGTTTTTTTCATTAAACTTGTTCTTGTTTTTTTTTCCTTCGTTTTTTATATTTTATTCATTTAATTGTAATAAATATAAAACATTAGAGTTTTTCTAAAACTTTATAGAAACAGTATTTTTAATTCAATTTGAAATTTTTTAAAAATTTTATTTGAAGTTTCATTTTCAATAAATGACTTTTTTCTTCGAATTATTATTTTTTACTTTGTTTTCTATTTTCAATTTAATTTTTTTTGTTTAGTAAATGAAAATAGTATTTTAGAAAGGAATTTTCTTTTACAGGAACGGGTTGTATTATTATTTCGCCGACACGTGAATTGGCGATGCAAACATTTGGTGTTTTGAAAGAATTAATGAAATATCATTTTCACACATATGGATTATTAATTGGCGGTACTGATAGAAAAACAGAGGCGCAAAAAATAGCGAAAGGAATCAATATTATCGTCGCAACGCCCGGACGTCTATTGGATCATCTTCAAAATACAGCCGATTTTTTGTACAAAAATTTACAATGTCTCATTATTGACGAGGCTGATCGTATTCTTGATATTGGATTCGAAGAAGAAATGAAACAAATCATCAACCTTTTACCCAGTCAGTATTTTTACTGTTTTTTTTTCAATCCTCGGATATATTTTAACTATTAAAATTCCAATGTTAATTACTTTTAAATACCTAAAGACTATTTAATGTTATCTTATTGTCTTAATAATTGATTTGATAATTTATGCCAATTCATCTTAATTTGAAATTATTGAAATTATATTTGAATTTTGAAATTAAAAATGATTTTTTCATAAATTTACAGAAAGAAGGCAAACGATGCTTTTTAGTGCAACGCAAACAAAAAAGACGGAGGCATTAACGAAATTAGCTTTAAAGAAGGAGCCAATCTATGTTGGTGTTGACGATGAGAAATTACAAGCAACGGTTGATGGTTTAGAGCAGGGATACGTGATGGCACCAAGTGATAAGCGATTTCTTCTTTTATTCACTTTTCTCTGCAAAAATCGAAATAAAAAAGTTATGGTCTTCTTTAGTTCGTGTATGTCAGTTAAATATCATCATGAACTTTTAAATTATATCGATCTTAAAGTTCTCTGTATTCACGTAAGTATTTTATTTCAAAATTTCCCCTAACGGAAATTTTAGATGGCGATAAAATTTAAAAGTAATCAGGGTGTCTACTAACTGGGAAATCCAGGAAATAACCGGGAATTTAATTTAACCGGGAAAAACCGGGATTTTTATAGAACCGGGGATTTTTTCACCAAAATTAAAAAAAGTTTTATTATTTTAATTTGTTTTCAAAAAATTACTTTTTATTTCAATTTTTATAGATATTTATATTCTTCTCTAACTTTGAATTAGTTGAAAAAAATTAATTTGATAGTAAAAGTCAGGCACTAATTCAAACAGATTATATAAATAAATTTTTAAAAATTATGGAGTTAATAGAAATATTATGAAATTCGACTGAAAATATGTAATTGAATTTGTTAAAGAATTTCTTTAGAAACTTTTTAACAAATAAAATTTTCAAAGTATTTTAATTTAATAATTAATAATTGGATTTTATAGTCACATTTTAATGAATTCATGTTTCTTAGTGCGAAGATTAATAATTCAAATTTTTATTGGTTAATTTTAAAAAAAACGAAATGGACATCAAATTTTTTATTCAAATTGAATTCTCATAAATTTTTTTCTTTTAATTCTGAAAAATAAAATTGTTGAAATTTTTCAATTCCATTGTTTCAAGATAATTTAATTTTTCTAAAGAAATAATAGAAAATTTTTGAAATAATTGAAATTTCTTTACATTTCTTTTTGAAATAATTTAATTCTTTGAAAGAATTTTAATTTTTCGAAAATAATCAAAGAAATTTAGTGACCGTAATTATAATTTTATTTTGAAAATATAAAGTCCCTCTTAAAGTTTTAAATTAATTTTTCGCTTCTAAAAATTATTTTATTCTATTATTATTCAATAGTTATAATTATTGAACTTTTTTTAAATTTTTATAATTTCAAATTTCTGAATGTTTAAATAAATGATATTTATCATTTCTTAAGCAAATTTAATGTTTATTACTTATTAAGTAAATAATTAATTATCACTGCTTTTTTTTAAATTTAAATAAAATTCTTCACAGGAATTAAATTATTTTCATAAATAATATCATTCTTTGGAAGGATTTCAATTATTTTTTTAAATAGTAAAATTCTTTGCAGAAATTCAATTATTATCAATAGAATTGTAATAAACTTAAAAAAGAAAATTTCCATTTATATTTATAAAAAGACAAGATTATTTTGAAAAAATTGAAAAAATTATTTTCCAAATTTTCAATTAAAATTATTATTTATTTATGTTCCAAATCAAATTTGAACTTAAATTTTATAAGAAAAGAAAACCGTGAAAAAATTAGGCCATAACCGGGAAAAACCGGGAATTTTGTTAAATGAAAATAGTAGACACCCTGGTAATTTTTGTGAATTTGTTTTGCTTTAAGTGTAATTTATTTTTTTTATCTTACAGGGTAAACAGAAACAAACAAAACGAACGACGACATTCTTCCAATTTTGTAACGCAACCTCGGGAATTCTTTTGTGCACTGATGTTGCTGCAAGAGGACTTGATATTCCAGATGTTGATTGGATTGTTCAATATGATCCACCCGATGATCCTAAAGTGAGTCTTTAATATTATTTTGTAAAATTTGATAAAAAAAAAGAAGACTAGAATTTTCGTTGTAATACAGTAATAATTAGAAAATGGCAAAAATAAATAGTACACGAAAAGTTCAACTAAAGAAAAATCAGGGTTGCCACAGACCTGGAATTGTCAGGGAATTTTATAAAATCTCATTCTGAAAATTAAATTTTTGTATTTAAATATTAAAACTCAAATTTTCAAGTTGACAACGTACAACATTTTGATTTTAAATTTTTAGTGCTCACAGTTGAAATTAATTTGACATTTCTAAATTTTAGTTTCTCCTGGTCAATAGGTATTTTCCTTTGAATAATTAAAAAAATTAATATTTTTAACTGCATTTCAAAAACCTAAAAATGTTATTAAAATGTTTAAAATACTCGTTTAATTATGAAAACTTCTGAATAATGCTAAATTTTTAAATTTCTTTCATTTTTCATTGTTTTTCGTCTACTCTAAAATAAGTGTGATGATCTCCAAAAAATGATACCTTAGAAGCAAAAAATTGTAGGTTATGCTTGTAATTTTTTGAATGACACTACACAAAGGGGATTAACTCTAAATATAAACAACTAATATTAAAATCTTTATTACAACTAAAATAATTAATGAAAATTAAATTTGGTTTTACAAAACTAAACAAAAACTTTTAATTTAGTTAAAAATAAGACAAACATAACCTTAAAACGATTTGCTTCTAAAGTAGATACTTTTTCTTCGGAGTGTATCACAAATAATCTCGAAAATTTATCTTAAATTCTAATTATTTATATGTGACGCGACACGAGAAAAGGGACCTATCGATAAAAAAATCATTTTTGAGTTTCTAGTCGTATTCCATAGATTTTGAGTCGCTCTTTCACGTAAAAAAATCAGAAATTAAAAATCTGAAATAGTTTAATTAATATAAAGCCCGAAAGTTGAACGTGTCCGTGTGAATACACGGGTTTTCTGCTCATGGCGTCACTTTAAACGCCCCCCCTGTAAAATTCTCTTTTGAGGCGATAGGTCCCTTTTCTCGTGTCGCGTCACATATTTATAAAATTAATAACTTATGTTATTAATAATTTACTTTGAAGAATTTTATTATTTTTTGTCTTAATAAGATAAAAAGGTATTAAAACAATTTTATTTTTCGGTCTAGGATTTTTTTAAAAATGATCTAGAAAACCTGGAAAAGTCATGGAAATTTAAAATCCATGTTTTGTGACAAATAGTTAAATAGTTATTTTTTATTTACTTGTTGTTGAATCTAAATAAAATTTTACAAGAGAAAAAAAGATGAAATTAAAAAAAAATTATTCTACGGAATAATTTTTTAAATATTTACTCAATTTGGCTAAAATTTAAATATTTATTTTAATTTTATCTGAAAATAAAAAGAAATTAGTTAGTATTAGTAATTTCTAATTAATATTATTTAAAGAACTTAATGTTATTGTTTAATTTTTTTCCTAGACATTAAAGTAATAATATTCTAAAATGTTAGGAAAATAAGAAAAATTTAAAAAGTCTATTTTTTCTCCTATATAATCAATATTAAATTCGAAATTCACAAAATTTACTTTTTATTTTTTGAATAAAATTTGTAATGTATGAATTTTTTAGGAATACATTCATCGTGTGGGAAGAACGGCCCGCGGTGAAGGCAGCAGCGGTCATGCTTTATTGATATTGCGACCTGAGGAACTTGGTTTTTTGCGTTATCTCAGCCAGGCTCGAGTTCCTGTAAATGAATTCGAATTCTCATGGAATAAAGTGAAAAATATTCAACTTCAGGTGAGTCATATTTCTTTTCTTATTGCAATAGTTTTTAATATAGCTACATTCGTGAAAAACGTTAATCATCAAATTATAATCGAAATGTAGATTAACAAAATCGCTAAAAATCAGGAACTGAATCAGGAAATTAAATTAAAAAAGTTTTTCTTAATTTTGAATACCTGACTATTAAATATTTTGATTTAACAATTATTCAACTTGTAATAAGAATAATTGTATTTCGCGCCTCCTCCGAATAGATCAACTTGTAGTTTCCCTAAATTATACCATTTTTGTCACATTTTTAAAGTAATTAAAAGAAAATAATTGAAGATCACACAGCTTCTTCACACCTATATTCGGTTCCTTGTGAATTTTTCATTCTCTTGTTTTGTGCCAAAGAAGTCACATCTATTTTATAAAATGGGTAAAAAGAAGAATCTTGCCACAGATTCTAGTGATATTTTAAAACGTTTAAAAAAGTTAGAAGAGTTCGAGAAGAAATATAAAAGACAAATTAAACGAAAACGCAGTGATTCAACATCAGATGAAAAATCTTCAATTTCGTCGCGGGATTCAAGTCCTATAGGTAAATTTAACATATTGAAAAAATTTACTTTCCTCTTGTGTCATGGAAATTTCAACGAATAATAAAAAAAATAAATAAATAAATAAATAAATTCATATAAATACCTTTTTGAAAGGTTCCTACCACATAGGCACTAACCTTTGTGATGAACAACTGATGTTAAAAAATAATAATAATTTGGTTCTGACCATTTAATAATTGTAAAAATATATACGTTTTCTTTCTAAATAGGTTCTTACCTATAATTTAAAATTATTGGTTTCTGACCCATGAAAAATATTCGATAATAAAAAAAAAAAAAAAAAATTCTAATATTGAATAATAAATTTTTTGAAAATTCACAATTGGCACTGACCATTACTATAACCGCACATTTAAAATTGACAACATTTGTCCTTTCTTCTGCAGGAAAACAATTAAAAGATCGGAAGAAAAAATTAAGACGAAATGAGATTTCATCCTCTGAACAGAGTATCGACTCCGATTCAAGCGAGAACGCTTCTTTTACGGAAACTGAACATATCGATTCCCCTGATGCATCCAAAAAGAATATAACCGAAGAATCATCAGGCTCGACAATTAAGGAAGACTCTCACGAAAGCGCTCTTTCTGAAAAAATAATAAACGTAATAGGTAAACGACAAACGGGCAGAACATTTGCGCCAGATGTCCATAACGATTTTGTAGATCGTTGGTCTGATATAGTCAAATTTGGATTACCTACAGAAGAAATAAAAAATCTGATAGACAAATATCCACCTCCTGGTAATTGTACCATGCTCGATCCTCCAAAATTAAATGAGGAAGTTAAACTGGCCTTTAAGGAAAAACAATCACCACTATTGAGAGACAAAAGAATCGTGAACAAGCAAGAAAAAATTTTGATCTGTTTTTCAGCCATAGCAAAGTCTATTTCCTTGATTATAAAAAGGGGAGAACACCGAAGAAATTTCTCTCATCGAAACTCTGAGTGATGCCAGCCGTTTACTTGTCGATTTACAATTCAATGAGACTATTATTCGCAAAAATTTAATACTTGCTTAATATTGAAGAAAATTTGAAGGAAACATTAAATCAACATCGCCAGACGAATTTTTATTTGGTAAAAATATAGTGGAGACATTGAAGTCTGCAAAAATTAATGGAATCGTCAACAAAAGCCCTTCGACCACCAAAATTACGTCGTCAAGAGACAAAAAACTGGAAAAGCCCGTTTGCGCCTCGCAGTCGTCAGAGAACATACCCAGCACCGCAGAACGGGCAGAGGAAAAACTCAAGCTGGGACATCCGAAGTCTTATCGAACCCAGACTTCATGGAACAAGACATCGCACAGAAAGGATTATCCGAAAAAGAATTAGAAAATTCTGTAAGTAATATAGCTGGCAGATTGAGTAATTATTATGATAAAACTGGGCGGCTCTAACCTCAGATCCAGTAATTCTCTCTTACATAAAAGGTTATAAAATTCCATTTATTAAAACACCCCATCAAACAGTCATTCCACATAATTCAAATCGATCAGAAATAGAAATGAAACAAATTTCAGAATCAATCTTTACATTACAAAATAAAGGTGTACTGAAAAAATGCTCTCCTTCAGAGGTGTCAATTTTTTATCAAGTTATTTTTCTAGTTCCAAAACCTGATGGATCTTATAGATTTATTCTGAATCTTAAAAAATTAAATAAAATTTATATTAACAGTACATTTTAAACTTGAAGATTATAGAACTGCTATAAATCTTATGGAGCGCAACTTTTATATGTCTACGCTTGACTTACAAGATGCATTTAATTTAGTGTCCATTAAAGAATCTGACAGAAAATTTTTACGATTTGAATTTAATGGAGAGCTGTTTGAATTTACTTGCTTACCTTTCGGACTATGTACAGCTCCTCAGGTCTTCACTAAACTTATGAAAACCTGTTGTTTATTTTCTAAGAAAACAGGGATTTCTTTCAGTTATATACTTGGACGATTTCCTTCTTTTTGGGAACACTTATGAAAATTGTACCAAGAATCTTATTAAACTAAGAAAAACCTTAGAAGATTTAGGTTTTTTAATCAATTATAAAAAGAGCCAACCCGATCCTAACCAAGAGCGTTTATTTTTAGGATTTGTTTACAATTCTCGCTCAATGACTCTAAAACTTCCGCTGATAAACGTACAAAAATTCAAAGTCTATTAAATACGTATAGTAAAAATATTAAATGTCCAATTAGAGATTTTGCTAAATTTATTGGTGTGCTTGTAGCTTCTTGCCCTGCAGTAAAGTATAGCTGGGTTTACACTAAAAATTTTGAGAGAACAAAAATTTTTAGCTCTAGAAAAAAATTCCAAGAATTACGATGCTTTTTATGACTGTAGAACTATCATAACTGACATAAAATGGTGGAAATTGCATATTGAATCAGGTTTTCAATTCCATAAAAGCAGTGAATTTCGTCTTGGAAATTTTTTTTTCTGACTCCTCGTTATCAGGTTGGGGAGCAGTATGCAATCACGAAAAAGTAAATGGTTTCTGGTCTACTGATGAACGGAAAAAATTCAATCAATTTCCTTGAATTAAAGGCAGCATTTTTTGGTCTAAAATGTTTTGCAAAAAACTTTCGTGATTGTGACATACTGCTTAGAATAGATAACACACGACCGTTATATCTTACATAAATAAAATGGGAAGTATTAGGTCAAAAAAATCTTAATAATCAAATCACGAGAGAAATTTGGCAATGGTGTGAAAAAACGTAATATTTGGATATTCGCTTCTTATATTAGTTCAAAGGACAACTTTGAAGCCGACATTGAATCCAGAAAGTTGGAACCAGAAACTGAATTCGAGTTATGCCAGTTTAGCTTTTAAATTAATAATTGAAACTTTCGGACTACCGGAAATAGATTTGTTTGCAAGCCGTACTAATAGAAAATGCACTCGTTACGTTTCTTGGTGTTTAAAGACCCTGGATCTGAGGCAGTTGATGCTTTCACTTTGAACTGGAGCCAATTTAAATTTTACGCTTTTCCTCCCTTCAGTATAATTTTAAAAACTCTTAGAAAAATAAAATCAGATCGAGCAGAGGGAATCATGGTTGTACCTGATTGGCCAGCTCAGCCATGGTACCCACTATTTCAATCTATGATAATTTCTGAAGTGATTACTTTCAATCCCGATAAACAGCTTTTAATTTCTTGTGACAGGAGTCATCACCCACTCTGGAAAAGCCTTACCCTGGTATCTGCCAAATTATCAGGGAAGCCATGTTAATACACTGATCTCAAGAAGAGTCAATAAATATTATGATTGGATCTTTAAGTTTCTTCTTCTCAAAAAACTTACGACACAGCCTTGAAAAATGGTGGACATTTTGTAAAAACGAGTCAGTTGACATATTCAATCCTTCTATCTCAAAAGTAATATCTTTTTTAACCAACGAATTCGACAAGGGTTTATCTCGGAGTTCAATTAATTCCACGAGATCAGCTATCTCCTTGATAGTTGATTCTCCAATTGCAAATGATCCCTTGATCAAACGTTTCTTCAAAGGTGTGTCTGGTTTAAGACCATCAAAACCTCGTTATGATTCCACGTGGGATCCAAAATTAGTCCTTGACCATTACCGATCTCAATCTGAAAGTACAACTTTAAATTTAGAAGACCTTTCCAAAAAAGGTCATAAAACACTTCTTGCTCTAGTAACGGGTCATAGAATTCAAACTTTTTCTCTAATAAATATCGACAATATTAAAATAAAAAATGATTTTATCGAAATAAAAAATTCCTGATCGCATTAAAACATCAATTAAAAACAAAACTCAACCTTTGCTAATCCTGCCCTTCTATTCAGAAACAAATATCTGCGTAGCGTCGGCAATTATTTGTTACCTAAAAAAGACAAAAAATTTACGAAAATCTGAAAAATCTCTATTTATCTCACATCGAAAACCTTACGAACGAGTAAACTTCACAAACGTTAAGTCGTTGGATAAAACAAGTTTTACAAACTTGCGGAATAGATACAGAAATTTTTTCTTCACACAGTACAACGTCATGCTTCAACTTCTGCAGCTAAAAGATTAGGCGTGGATCTTGATATTATCAGGAAAACCGCAGGTTGACTAAGAACTCCAACACTTTCGCTAGATTTTACGACAGAAAAATTACTTCCGACAATCGTCAGTTTGCTAATGCTATTTTAAGAAATTAATTAATTTAATTAAGTTACATATTAATTATCCTAAAAATTATTATTATAATACGTCTTGAAAAATGTTATTATAATATTCTTATTGAAATAAAATATTAAAAAATGGAACTCTGCCATAATTTACTTTAAACAACTACAAGTTGATCTATTCGGAGGAGGCGCGAAATACAATTGTTAAATTGAACGAACATACCTTGTGAAGTTCGATTTAAATTGTATAAGCGCCTCCTCCGAATAGATCAAACCCACCCTATTTAGTACAAAATAACCCTTTATTGTTTTCTATAAAAAAAATATAACCCAAAAATTTTAAAATTATGGCAATGCTTTAAAACAATGAAAAATTCACAAGGAACCGAATATAGGTGTGAAGAAGCTGTGTGATCTTCAATTATTTTCTTTTAATTACTTTAAAAATGTGACAAAAATGGTATAATTTAGGGAAACTACAAGTTGATCTATTCGGAGGAGGCGCTTATACAATTTAAATCGAACTTCACAAGGTATGTTCGTTCAATTTAACAATTATTCTTATCGAATTATTATTCGATAATACAAATTTTTAAAAAATATATAAAAAACAGAAAAGAGGTTGAAATGAAAAAAAATTAATTGGGTCTGATTCATTTGAGAAATTGCTTCTGTTTTTCGAGTATGAAAGTCATTTAAGGCACATTAGACACTCATTAATTGGAATAGTTACCAAAGACAATTGTTTTTAGTCTGGGGCTCAAATAATCGATCGTTTTATTGGATAAGTGCATTAAGTAGTGGTATGTGGGTAGAGGGTCCGAAAAAAACTATAGTTCGTTTAATCGTAATATTCGTTTTAAAAGAAAAAAGTGTCGACTAGTAATTAGTCTATGAAGCCTTTTTTGAAGTGATTAAAAATTCTCTTAATATTGAAGTTATTTTTGATTAAAAAATCCGAAAGTACACTGCAAAAACTGGTATCTCACTCGTGTCTTAAAATGAGTTACTTTAAGTGTTTAAACCTTTCAGATACAAAATCTGTTTTCTATTAAGACATTTAATTTCATCTCTTGTCTTATTTTTTAACATTAAAGGTGACTCAATGCATATAAGACACATAAAACGTCTTCTTACCGTGAGATGGATATAATAATTTAAAAAAAATAAAGATACAAATAATTTAATTATAATTGAATTGCGAATTTCGAAAAGGGCTCAACTCTGAAAATCGTAAGAGTCATTTTCACTGTCTTTTGTTATATAAAAATGACACTTACGGTTTTTAGAGTTGAGCCCTTTTCGAAATTCGCAATTCAATTATTATTATAATTCAAATCAATTTTATTTTAAAGTCTCACGTGTTTCAAATATGGGGACAAAACGTCTCAAATTGAGACACTTGTTTTTGCAGTGTATAACAGGGTTGCCACAGGTCGGAGAAGTCAGTGAAAGTCAAGAAAAGAAGAATTGGTCAGGAAAATCAGAGAAAAGTCAGAGAATTCTGATAAAAAACCGTCGTTTTTTTCTATTCCTGACAATAATTTCTTTTATTACAAAATTTCTATAGTTAAAAATTGCTAAAAAAAATTGAATTTTGGAGAAGTTAGAAATGAATGCAGAAATGCGATTATTCGAACATCAATTATCAATTATTATCAGATATTTAAAAAAAATTCTAGTCAAAATTTCAATTATCTTTAAAAATAATAAAATTCTCCAAAATCAATTTATTTTCAAACATTTTCATAAAAAATTTCAATTATTTTCAAAAACCTCAACAAGTTCATGATTTTTAAAATCTACTGAAATTTTCCAAAAGATTTTATAAATTTCTTCTCAATAATTGAATTATTTTTTTTAATTATAAAACTCATAGCAGAAATCCAATAATTTTTAATACAATTTTAATCGAATTTCTTAAAAAAATGCGTGATTCTTCTTAAAATTTTTATTAAAATTCGTCAAAAGGGTTCAATTAAGTTCAGAAAATTTTTATAATTCTCGTAAGAATTTCAATTATCTTTAAAAATAATAAAATTCTTCTCCGAAATTCGAAATATTTTAGAAAAAATTTTAATAAAATTTTTGTCAAAATTTCGATTATTTAGAAAAAATTTTCTCAGTTCAATGACTTTAAATATTTAAATTATTTATTTTTTATTTATAAAAAATTTTTTTATAAAATTCTACTCAAATATTTAATTAATTTCGTAGATAATAAAAATTTTCATTGGAATTTAATTATTTACATTTTTTTATAAATTTCTTGGCAGTAAATAAATTATTTTCATATATCAAATATTTTCATAAATTACAATATTCATCAGAAGAATTGAATTATTTTTAAAAATTTTAAAGAAATACATTGCAAAATTTCAATTATTTACAACTATTTTTCTCAATGCAATGATTTGTATATCTGTTATTTTAATAAAATTTGCCAAAGAATTGAATTGTCTGAAACTTATTTATAAAAGTCTTTGCAATAATATAATTATTTTATAAATATTAAAAATCATTGCAGGATTTAAAATATTTTTAGTACAAAATTTACCGAATTCTTCGAAAAATGTGATTTTTTTTATAAAGTTATTAAAATTCTTCGCAAGAATTCAATTATTTAAAAATTTGTTGATAAAATAAGGTATAAGATTTAAATTTTACGGAAGTTTAGTTATTCAATAAATTATTGTCTCTACATTAGTATTTAAATAATTGAATTCTCGTAGAATTTTCTAATAAAAATTGATTTAAAAATTACTTTCAGTTAAAGTCTTAAATAGTAATTGATTTAAAAGGATTAAAATAATTTTAAAAATAATAGTAATAATATTCAAATGTTATAATATAAAATAATGATTTTGTCACTCAGTTAAATATTTATTTAAAAAATGAAGTTAGTGATGTTTTTGAATAATTTTATAATTTAGAAAATTCGTAAAAAAAATGTAAATGGAATATTGTTTTGAGTATTGAATCGTTTTTAGAGCAAATTAAAACATTCCTTAGAAAAATATTCAAATTAGTCTGTAAATTAGCGGAAAATGTCATGAGAAAATTAAAATTTTTTTCAATACAATTTTAATTGAATTACATAAAAAAATGTTATTATTGTTAACAAATTTATTAAAATTCATTAAGAAATTTAATTATTTAGAAATTTGTTAAAAAATCGTTGATGAAAATTATTTCAAGTTATTCTTTTCTAAATGTTAAATTACAGAATTTCTAAATATTTGAAATTTCGTAAAATTGAATTGTAATCAAATGGATTTAAATGTTCTTTAAGAACTTTTTGCAAAAAGTATTGGAATTAATTATAATTGGATTTTTTGGAAAAATTTTAATAAAATTTTTGCTAATAATTACATTTTTCGAAGAATTTACTTGTAACATTGTATTAAAAATAATCTAAATTCTGTGAAGAATTCGATTATTTAGGATAGTAATTGAAGTCTTTCAACGAATTTTCAATAAATTTTTTTAAATAATTAAAATCTTGTAAAAAATTTTATAATTTACGAAATAAATTGAATTCTTGCAATGAATTTTATTTCCGTTTTTTACATAATTGATTTTTTTTTTTTTGAGAAATTTTATTAAAGTAGCAGATTTTGAAAATATTTAAATTTCATTATTTGTAAATTTTTTAATTCTATTATTTGTTAAATTTCATATTTTTTATATTTTTTAATTTGCGAATTTTTTATTTTTTTTAAATAATTGAATACTTGCGAAGTATTTTATTAGAATTTTTGTAAACAGTTTATTTTTTTCTGAAAAATTTTTATGTAAATTTAAATTATTGTAAAGCATGAAAATATCAATCATTCTAAGTCTTCGACTCCGAATAATTGATGTCTTTAAGTTTTATAATAATATTCAAATAAGTTGTCGACTTTCATAAAAGTTTGAATTAGAATTTTTTTTAATTCTTAGTTAATATTAATAAATAATAATGATGAAATATTCTGTCAAAAAAGAAATTATTAGCGTTTTTGAATAATTTTACAATACAGAAATTCGTTAATAAATTTAATAGAACATTTTTTATGTATCTAATTATTTTTAGAGTGTACACAGAATATTCTTTACAGTCAGGGAAGGACTCTTTTGATTTTTTGAAAAATTCAATTTGATTTTTTGAAAATCAAATTAAAAGGAAATTAAATTTTTGTGGCACCTCTGTTTAAGAAATTTGAGTTAATATAACTTTGAGCACATATTAATTTGTTGTCTGGTATATTTTTTAGCTCCTTTTGTTAGGAAAAAATCTCCCTTTTAACTTTTTTTTGAGGATAATTGATACTGCGATGCCTATTATTAATAATCAGTTAAATTTTCATTGCTTTGAAGTTTGAACAGTTGTGGATAATTGAAATCGGTTATAATTTATTTGTTATTAATTTAACAAATTAAATGAAGTGAAGTTTGAAAATAGTGTTTAAAAGTAAATAAGTAGAGGGAAAATGAGAAATTTGTTCGTAGCATTATCGACGACACATTTTATACAATTATGTATATGTGTGTACCTACGCATAACTGTATCCCACAGCCTCTTTAACAGTATAACTTTTCTTTTTTATTTATCTTTCTCCTTCTTATACTTGTGTCATTTCTATCATTTCCAACTGGTTTCATGGCTCTTAAACATATAATGTGATCGCGTGCTCGTGTTTAAGTTGCTCTGTAAAGACGATGGAAGCATCGAAATGAGATGAAGTGGGAAAAGAGGGCAGAAGCGCCTACGTATTTGTGAATCACACACCACTCCCTAATGGAATAAACTCGATTTACTTGAATCAAGTACAAAATTCAACGACTTATGTTCTTTATCGTGTTTATATTTACACACGGATATATATTGATGATAATTAAATTCGCGTAATTTGTTGCTAAAACTCAATTGATTAATTCATAAACGAATTCATTATTTTTATACCTATTTAAATGATTTATTAATCAATTTTCAGCTGAAAAAAAGGTGATTCATTATATTTTCGTACCTTTTTCGAAACTTTTTATTTTTTATTATAAATTTACTTATTTTCACAAACTTCAGATAACGGAAAATTACCTTTAATTCTCCTCGGCAAAATTGTGTGGGCTATTTTATGACTTTATTAATGGTCAATACACGTGTGATGATTCAATTGATAATATGCGCAGAAATTTTCATGAATTATTTACCTGAGTAGAATTGATATTATTGCGTTTTACATAAACATTTTTCTTTATGGTAAAAATTAATTTACTTATCATTTTTATAACCGACCATTTATTGGGAATATTTGTCGATCATTTCAGATAATAGTTTCCAAAGTGTCAATAAAATTTAAGGTATAAATTTTACTGTCCTCCAGTACATAAACGAAAAAGTAAAAATTTTTTGCTGACAATTTTCTGATTTGTCGTCTTTGTGAAATAAAATCTCACTTTCTGCATTCTTGACAATAATTACCTGGTAATTTAGACTTTTTTTTCCTCCTCCCATTGGGGAAAAATGTGTGTCTCGAATGTAAAAAGTATAAGTAGGAGAAAAAAAGTTTATAATTAAAAGAACGACATGTAATGTAGGTGTTTATGGTGGAAATGAAAGTGGGATAGGGAAGAGGACAATGATTACATAAAAAGAGAAACAATTCTTGATAAAAATGTCCATTTGAAATTCCTTAAATACTTTTCCAAATGTGTGTATCTACACGAAAAAAGTTTTATCTTAAATTAAAAATAATTCGTTTCTACTTTTTTTTATTTTCTCCTTGAAATACTATAAAGGAGATTCAAGTTTTTTTAAAAAACTTTTTCTATTACTTTCACAGAATTTAATTTTTTTTTTTAATTTTGTCTCTCTACTGATTTTAAATTATTAAAGACTACGAATTAAATATAGGTAGTTGACATAAATAAAATTCAGTTTTTCTTGGAAAATTAAAAAACCGTATTGTTATTTAATACTGGGTTGCCACTGTTCAGAGAAATTAGGGGATTAAAAGAAAAACCAGGGAAACTGATTTTTATTAAAGTTTTGGAAAAAATAAAATTAACAGAATTTATAATTGGTTTCATGTAATTAATTTCTGAAAATTATGCGGATTTATCTAAGAATTTTAATTTAAAAAAAAATTAATTTTAGAGAAATTACAAACGTTTGCAGAAATTCAATTACGTAATTACAAATTTATTTTTAAACTCTCGTTAAAATTTCAATTATCTTTAAAAGTAATAAAAAATTTTTCTCTAAAATTTAATTATTTTCATAAATAATAAACATTTTACAGAAATTCAACTATTTACAAATTTTTTAAAAAAATTTTCTCAATAATTCAATTATTTACATAAATTATAAATTTTTTACAGAAATTCAATTATTTTCATGAATATTAAAATTTATCATAGAATTTCTATAATTTTTAACTCAATTCTAATCGAATTCCTCGAAAAATATAATTATTCTTAAAAGTTTTATTAAATTTCGTCGAAAAAATCAATTATTTAAAAATTTGTTGATAAAATTCTTTATGAGAATTCAATTTCGAGGAACATTCATTTATTCTGTAATTTTTTCATTTTTGTATTTTAATAATACAATTCTCGAAGGGTTTTCTAATAAAACTTGTTTTACAACCAAATTTCAGTTAAAACTTTAGATAAGAATTGAATATTAAAAGTATAATAGCGTGAAATTGTAAAAATAATTGTATTTTGAAAATTGAATTTTGGAAAACTTGCAGTTCAAAATTTTAAGTATTTGGAAATTTTAAGCAAATAAAGAACAATAATTAGTTAAATATTTATTTAACAAAAGTTATTTAAATTTGAAACATTTAATTCGGAAATTTTTAAAAAAATTAATTTTTGAAAAATAGTAATTAAAATTTTTTGAAGAAAAACGTTCTTGAATTCACAATAATAATTTTAACAAAATGAAACATTGGAAATTCTGTAACATTTCATAATTCAAAGAATTTTATTTTTCCCTCTTTGAAAATTGTCTATAAATATAATTATATTTTTCAAATTATTTCATTTTATGAATTTACAAAAACTATTCTATTTAAATAATTCAATTCTGGTAGTTGAATTCTGATAGGAATTGATTTAACAAAAATTTCAGTTTACATTTTAAAAAATCATTGAATATTTAAACCGTTATAACAGGAATTTTAGGAATTAATTAAATTTAAAAAGGTTTTTAAATTATATTTCTTGAAAATTTGAGGAAAACAAAAGTTTAAAAATATTAAAATTTTTATTTTAAAAAATTATGAAAAACATTATTTTTCTTTAAAAATTATTAAAGTTGTTCAATAATTTTATTAAAAAATTGTAAAAAAAATAATTGAATTTTGGATGAATTACAGTTGCAAATTTAAGAAATAATTATATATCATGAGGTTTTTCATTGAAATTATTTTAAATTTTAATTCCTCGGGAAAAATAAATATGAATAAGTTTTTAAATTTTTGTTTAACAGAAATAATTAATGTTTTGATAAATTTAATTTAAATATTTCGAAATATTGTTTAAAAAAAACTAAAATTTTTTAAAAATACTTCTATTTCCGAAATTAGTTTTAAAAAATTGAAAATTTTGTCAACTTTTATTGAAATAAATTTTGAATTTTAATTCAAGTTGTTCTTAGAAATATTTTGGCATTTACTATACAAGTTGTTCAAATAATTAAATGTAATGAAAAACCGTAAGAAAAATCATATTTTTTAAGAAATTAAGAATTTTCATTAAATTTTGGAAAAGCAAAGTTTGAATGTAAAAATGGAAAAAAATTTGAAAATTCTCCAGGAATTTTTGCAAAAACTATTAAAAATAATTTATAATTGTTTATTTACTTCTGTTGAAGATTTTTAATACAATTTTTTTTAATAATTTCATTTTTTGAAGAATTTACTTAAAATTATTAGGTATTAAGAATAATTGAAACCATGTGAAGAATTTTATTATTTAGGAAAGTAATTGAAGTCTTGCAATGAATTTTTATTACATTTTTTTAATAATTTGAATTTGAAATCCTGTGAATAATTTTATTGTTTATTTAAATAATTGAATTTTTTGGGAAATTTAATTAAAATGGCAGATTTTTATAATATTTGCATTCCAGCGAAGAATTTCATTATTTATGAAGTGTAATTGAATTCTTGACAAAAATTTGAAATTTTGTATGTAATTTAATTTTTTTTGAAACATTTTATAAAAGTTTAAATTATTCTAAAACAATATCTTCATATTTTACTATAATATTCTTAAAAGTTATTAAACTTTAAAAGGTTTAAATAATAATATTAATTTTTTAAAAATCTTAATCTTTTGAAAAAATAATAATAATAAGTAACTATTTATTTTAGAAAGAAGTTATTGATGTTTTTAAACAATTTTACAATTAGAGAAATTTGTAAATAAATGTAGGTATAATTGAACATTTTTTTGAGTATCTAATTATTTTTAGAATGAATCAGAATATTCCTTTGGGTTCGGAAAAAGTCAAAAAGTTTGTGTGTAAATCTGTGAAATGTCAGGAAAAAACGAAAATGATTTTTTGTGCCAACCTTGTAATAGAAATTAATGTTTTAACAATAATTTATAGGTAACTCTTTTTATGACAGAGTTTTTAATTTATTTTACAAATTAAATTATGATTTTTGATAGAAAACAATTTTGTTTAATGAATTTAAATAAACTTGAAAATGCCAAATTGTAATTTTATTAATTTTAAAAGTAAAAATTCTGTCTGAAAGTCAGGAAAATATCAAATCAAATTTTATAACAACTCTGTTTGTTTTTGAGATTTGTAAGATTTTTGAATATTTAATTGCGAAAATAAAAGAATAAATCCTCTGGTATTGAGAATATTTTCCTCACGATATGTGTGTCAAAAGGAATAAGAAAATAAAAATACGGAATAATAATACGGAAAAAGGACGAAAATGGCAATGTACTTGCGTACATAGGGGGTGGGAACTTGGACATTCTTTACATTTACACACTTTAAGTTTTCAAGGCTTTCACCTACATGTAGGTATATATGTAATGTATACAAAGCCTCACCTTTAATGATATCCTTTGAGGCCTTCTAGTTATGTGCGGTTTAGAAAATTATTTAACAATTTCACGGATGAATTATTCCCTATTTTTTCTTCTAATATTCTAATTGAGTTAAAGTGTTCCTTAATTTGTGTGAATTTATTGAAAAATTTACTTTACAATATATATTCATTTACAAATATTATATATAAGTGTGTATAAATAATGTTTATATGACGTAAATCACGTCTGATAATAAGATTTCTATGATAATCACATGTAATTAAAATCTTATCCTACTGTATATTATTCTTAAGATTATTTCATCGACAGATTGAGATAAAGCGTCATGTTTTGGCTTGATTATATACTATTTATTTTTGATACTGTATATTTACTCTCATATTTATTATTTTTAAATTGTACTGTTAATTAAAAAAAAAAAGAAAATTTACCTGAATTATTATTTTCAGATGATTTATTCTAGATTTAGAATTAATATCTATATTATTTTATATGATAGGTGTTTATGCTTGTTGTTTTGAATTAATATCATTTTTTTCTCTGTCGGTTTGAAAATTTTTTCTATTTTATTAGAAACAGACATTAAAAAAATTATTATCCCTTTCACCCCTCTTGTTTTCAATAAATAATTTTTTGTTTTGTAAATAATGCGAAAGAAGAGAAACATTTCCTATTTGAGAAAGGAGAAGAAAAGGAAGAATACAAATTTTGAGAAGATGTTTTGTGGAGTTTATACAAGAAGAGGTATTTTTCCTCTCTGTATGAGATTTTTTATTTTTTTGTCGTTTAATTTTGATTTTTCTTTCTTTCAGTTGGAGAAATTAGTAGCGAAAAATTACTATTTAAATATGTCTGCGAAAGAAGCCTACAAGGCTTATGTACGAGCTTATGATTCTCATCATTTGAAGCAGATTTTTGATATTGAAACTTTAGACTTGGCTGCTGTTGCAAAATCGTTTGGGTTCATTAATCCACCAGCAGTTGATTTAAGTATCCTTTTTAATAGAAAAACCATTGAATTGCCTATTTTTATTATTAATTTTATGTTTCATAGTAATTTTTATTATTAATTTTTTAATTAGTAGCAACTTTTATGACTAGTTTTTAATTACCAATATTTATAATCATTTGTAATATCAGCAAGCGTTTTTATCATTGATTTTACAATCGGTAAAGTTTTTTATTATTAGTATATATTTATTAATTGATTATTATAATTATTATTTTTATTACTATTTAAATTATTTATATTATACCTTCTATGAATACAGGCTTCGCACTCATCTACTAAAACCTACTATTAAATTTACTACTTTTTTTAAGTTATACTACTATTTAGGTACTTTTTGAAAATTTCAGTAACTAAAAGCTACTATTTCTGTTTTTTTAGAATTTCTACTACTTTAAATCCTCTAATTATTAGAGATCAAAGAAAACTATTCACAAAAATGATAGTAAAATTCTTTAAAACTTGAAAAAATTCGAATACATGAATTCAGTTATTTTCATAAATAATTAAAGGGGTGTATCCAATAAAAGTCATCGAAGATTTTCAATTAATTTTAATACGATTTCAAATTAATTAATCGAAAAATTCAATTAATTTTAATACAATTTTAAATTAATTAATAGAAAAATTCAATTATTTTCACTTACAAAAATTTTCACTAGAATTTAATTATTGAGAATAAAATTTTCATAATATTTATAAAATTTGGAAAAAATTGATTATTTAAAACAATCTTTATAAAATTCTTAGAAACTATTCAATTATTTTCGCATAAATAATAAAATTCATCGTAGAACTTTAATTATTTTTAATACAATTTTAGAGAAATTGCTCAAAAAAATGTAATGATTCTTTAAAATTTAATTTTAAATTCCGAAAATTCAATTAGTTTGAGGCATTTTAATAAAATTCTTTGCAAAATTAAATTATTTTTATATAAATAACAACATTTATCACAAGAGTTCAATTATTTTTGAAAAGTAATAAAATTTTGTTTTTGGAAATTTAAGTATTTTAAAAAATTCTAATAAAATCGTTCCCAAGAATTAAATTATTTTCAAAAATTTTAATAGAATTCTCTGTAAAATTTACTTATTTTTAAAAATTTTTCGCAATACAATGATTTTTAATTTCTACTATTCTCATAAAATTCTCAGCAGAATTCAATTATATTTGGAAAATTTTTTTCGTAAAAATCTTATAATAATAAATAATAATAATAATAATTTAATAATAATAATTAATAATATCTTAATAATTAATTAATAATAATAATAATTAATTAATAATTAATTATCTTTAATAATTATAATAATAATTATTATAATTTTATAATTCATAATTCACTTTTTAAAAATATCAAAATTTTTCTTAATAATTCAATTATTATTTTCGTATAAATAATAAAATTCTTCTCAGGAATTCAATTAGTTTTGAAAATTGTAATAAAATTTTTAGCAATTATTCAATTATTTTTATAAATCATAAAACTTATCGCAAGATTTGAATTATTTTTAAAACAACAATCTTACAGTATTTGCTCGAAAAATTTAATTATTCTGAAAAATTTAATTTCAATTCCTCGAAGAAATCAATTATTTAAAATTTTTTTTTTGAAATTCTTTGGAAGAATTTTAATGAATTATTCCCAAAAATTTAATGATTTTGAAAGATTTTAATAAAATTCTCTGCAAAATTAAATTATTTTTATATAAATAACAATATTCATCGGAAGAATTTAATTATTTTTGAAAAGTAATAAATTTATTTCTGGAAATTCGGTTGTTTTAAAAAATTCCTGTAAAATTGTTCACGAAAATTCAGTTATACTAAAAAATTTTAATAGAATTCTTTGTAAAATTTAATTATTTTTAAAGAAATTTCGCAATAGAATGAATTTTAATATCAACTTTTTTCATAAAATTCCCAAACAGAATTCAATTATTAAAAAAACTTTTATAAAATTATTCGCAATTACATTTTTTTTTGTAAATAACCTTCGATAGCTACTTTTTACTCTTTTTTTTTTTTAGATTGACAGCTACTTTTTGCTACTTTTTTAAAATTTATTATCGAGTGCGAAGTCTGCGAATAAAAGAATTTAAACAATTTTATTTATTTAATAATAATTTACAGCTTCCAAAGATATTTAATTTATTTTCTATATAATTTTCAGAACAAATATTAATTAGATAATTTTTTTGAAATTGAAAAACAAATTTTTTCCTTAATTTAATTGTACAATAGAAGTGGGATTAAGTAAAGATGCAAGACCACGGAAGAAAATTGGAGGCGGTGGTTATGGATATTTTAAAAATATGAACAATCCCAGTGGTGGAAAGCAGATGCATCGCAAGAAGATTTTCCATCAAGGTGGAAAACGTGGAAACGACGGTCGACAATTTTCGAGATAATTAATTATCATCAACGAGAAATTAATGTTTCTTGTTACAATTTGTAAAATAGAAATAAATTTATTATTGAATATAAGTTTGTTGTTATAATTTCATTTTTTGGAAATATTTTATTTATCAGTTTTTCCTGTTTTTTACACACGAAAATTATATGAATAATTTCCTAAATGGAAAATAATTTTTGAATGTGTTTTTCCTATTTCAATTTGGCGCACGATTTATTAATTTGTTAAAAGTCTTCTAAAGATGAAAAGTATTGAGAAAATTTATTTTTTGAATTTGCAGACCCAATTTTCATCTGCGGATAAAAAGGCGAAAGTTACTGAGCTATTCGAGGAAAAGATTCGACTGCAACAAAATGAATGTCAATGTAAGTTTTCTTTTTTTACACATTTAGTATTTTAATTACAATACTTACATAATTTTTTCAAATTAAAAAATCACGAAGGAAACAAGAGAATGAAATATAAAACTTTGGATCTATGATTTTAACATTAATTCAAATGTATAAATTTTTGTATTTTTTTCTCGATCCCACACCAAATCTCTACTCGAGTGTTGTTTCAAGTAGGAAAAAAAAAGTTTCACTATATAATAATGAGCCCACGCAGAACAAAAAAAGGCAAACTGATCATTAAAATCAGAGTGTAGATTCTAACTAGAAACAATTTCGAAATTCTCCATCCACCCACACGTGAAACGGTGAAATTATTTCTTCCATTAAAGTGTCAAAGCCTGTCATATAAAAAGATAAGAATCGATTTGAATTCATTGAACATTTCCTTGTTTCACATTTCGAGTACAAAACGCATAGTACATAACGAATATATATATATATATATATTGTGAAAAATGCATTTTATATTTCGACATTGGAGGAAATTTTATGAATTTATTTATTTTTTTTCTCGACTTTTTATTTCACGTTCAAAGTAAGTTGAACATTATTCTGACGCTTGTTTTCAAAATGGTCACTGAACTATAAAGTTGAGATTAATATTGCGGTTTTATCGACTTGTCAAAGACTTGACATAAATACGTTGTTTTTTTTCTTTAAAGATTTGAATATTGCCAACTTTTGTATAATAAAAGAACAAAAGAAAAAATCTTGTTTATAGAAATTATTGGTCATTCTAACGTGGGCCGAAATTAACGACTGATTTTTGGTGTGTAATTCTCTTTAGTTTCATTCTCTGCCAAGGTCAAAAAAACACTTGACCGCAGATTTAATTTATTTTTTAATTTGAAAAAAAATATCTTATTTTAAAATTTGTAACGATAAAATAGTGATTGACAGTGAATAACACAAATAATAATTGTGACAATTATTGTCACTATTATATTATAAAATTGTGGATTTTTTCGTGACTAATTTTTTAAATCTTTAAAACAAAAATTTGTTAATTTATTGGCATTTATTCTCTGAGGAACTTTTAATTTTTCAGTTCCGAAAAATTAAAACAATTCTTTTGAAGCATTGTATCGAAACTATTATTAGTTTCGACAAATTCTATAAAAATTTAATTTTGTTTTCATCAGACTTTTCCCTGATTTCCAGACAAAATTGTGACTTTTTCCCTGATCCTAAAAAATATTCTGATTCACTCTAAAAATGATTCGAAAATTTGTTCCTTAGAATTTTAAATTAAAATTATAAAAAATTCAGATTTTGAATGAAAAAAAATTGCAATAATTAATTCTTAAAAATTCAATTATTTTCTAAAACTTTAACGACAATTGATTTTTAAATCAGTTTTTATTAGAAAATTCTACGAGAATTTAATTAATATAATTTATTGAATACTTGAATGTTTCTCAAAATTCAATTCCCCTAAAGAATTTTAATAAAAAAATTTTTAATAATTAAATTCTTTCGACTAATTTTAATCCAATTTTTAAAAATAATTACATTCTTTGAGGAGCTCGATAAAAATGGAATTAAAACAATTGAAATTTTGCGATGAGTTATAACTAACTAATATAGTTAATTAATCTCTGAAATTTTTATTTTAAAAAAAATTTAATTTCTATGAAATTTTTAGTTTATTGGAACATGATAGAATGTTCGTGTAGAATATATTATTCAAATTTTTGTTTAATAATTGAATTTTTTGAGAAATTTTATTAAAATAGTACCTACACTGAGAAAAATAAAAAATTACTTTTACTACTTTTAAAGTAAAATATTTCTGGTAACTTTTACTACTTTCGGAGTAAATTTTGCTGCTTTAGTAGTAAATTTTACTAATTTTGTACAAAATATTTTCATTGGACATAGTAAAATTTATTCCGAAAGTAGTAAAAATTACCAGAAATATTTCACTATAAAAGAAGTGAAAGTAACTTTATACTTTTTCTCAGTGTAGAACATTGAAAATAATTTTGTCATGAATATTAATAAAGTTTTCGAAAATAATTGAATTTTATTACTTTTCAAAATAATTAAATTCTTTTGATAAATACTATTATTTATATGAAAATAATTAAATTTCTGAAAATTATTGAATTTTGTCAAAGAATTTTGCTATTCATTTATAAAATTAATTGAAATGTTGACGTCAATTTTTTAAAAAATTTTTTGAAAATAATTGAATTTCTGCAAAGAATTTGATTAATTTTGAAAATTATTAAATTTTGCAATGAATTTTTATTAAAATTCTTGAAAATAATTGAAGTTCTAGAAAGAATTTAAAAATTTTTTTAAAAAGTTGAATTCTTTCAACGAATTGCGATACAATTTTTGGAAATTGAAACTATAATTTCAACAGAATTAAAATAAAAGTTTTTCCAAAAAATGAATTCTTTATTAAATGATTTATAAGTACACAGTAAAACATGAGGTGTTAAAATAACACCAGAATGGATTAAAATAATCTGCAACAGTTTAATCGCTCTAGAATTAAATTAACACCAAAAAGGATTAAAATTCTAAAATTCCATAATTTTCAATATCTACTATTTCAATAAATTTTTTCAAAAGAATTTCATTATTAAAAAAGTTTTGAATAGAATTCTACGCAAACATTCAATTATTTTCATAAATAATAAAACTTTTTACAGGAATTCAATTATTTACAAATTTTTTTATGAATTTCTTCGCAATAATTCAATTATTGTCATAAATAATATTTCTACAGGGATTCAATTATTTTTATAAATAATAAAATTCTTTTAGGAATTCAATTATTTTCAGAAATAATAAAACTCATTGCAGAACTTCAATTATTTTTAATGCAATTTTAATCAAATTTCTCGAAAAATATAATTATTCTTAAAAGTCTTATGAAAATTCGCCCAAAGAATTTAATCATTTAAAAAATTTGATGGTAATATTTTTCATGAGAATTTAATTTCAAGAAACATGAAATTAATAAATTATTAATATTTGTATTTAAATAATTGAATTCTCAGAGAATTTACTAATAAAAATGGTTTTAAAAATTAATTTCAGTTAAAATTTTAGATTATACTGAAGTATTAAAAGCATTATGACGTGTACTTTTAGAAATAATTAAATTTTGAAAAAGTTTCAAACTAAAATCGTTGAAATTCTTAATTTTTTATATTTTTGACAAAAAATTCTGTAGAATTAATTCTTTTTAAAAGTTTAATAGGATTTTTATTGAAATTATTTCAAGTTTTTATTTTTCAATATATATTTAATTGCAGAATTTCCGAATAATTGAAATTTTGTAAAATTGAATTGTAAACGAAAAAATTTTAAAATCCTTATAAAACTCATCGCAGCGTTTAAATTATTTTTCATACAATTATTATTGAATTCCTTGAAAAAAGTAATTATGTTCATTCAAGTTTTATTGAAATTCGACAAAAAAATTGAATTATCAAAAAATTTGTTATTAAAATTCTTTATGAGAATTCTTGTAGAATTTAAAAAAAATTGATTTAAAAATGAATTTCAATTAAAATTTTAGATTATAATTGAATATTAATAGAAATATAGAGTGAACTTTTTGGTAATAGTTGAATTTTGAAATTAATATTTTTGAAAAAGTTTAATTGAATTTTTTGAATATTATTTGAAGTTTTTATTTTCTAATATGCATTTAATTAAAGAATTTAGAAACAATTGGAATTTCGTGAAAATGATTAATTAATTATTATTAAGAATAATAGATATAAAGTAAAATTGAGGAGTAAGTTTTCAAAACCTGATAAATTCAAATTTTGTCATTTCGAGAAATTTAAACAAATGACAATTCTCACATAACCATTAAAATTTTCTTTAATGTAGAAGAATTGTAATAAATTATTTATTTTTTAAAATTTTTCTATTTAAAATGCTATGTTTGTAATTTAATTCTATTGTAATAAGGAATTTAAAGGTTTTGGTAATTTTTTCTAATAAAAAGATAGAAAATAAAAATCATCAAGGTTAGGGCAAAATATTTTTTAAACTGAAAATTCTTTATTAACAAATTTTTTTTCTTAAATTGAACAGTGATAAATGGATTTCTAAGGATTTAATATTTTATATATGTGTTTATCTTAATTTTTTTAAAAAATGGATTTATCAACTTTTGAAAAATTGCTCCTCAATTGTAGTTAAAAATTTTTGAAAATAATAATTGAATTGAAATAGAATTTAATTCATTGTAAAAAATAACACTAAAATTGATAATAAAAATAATAAATAATAATAAAAATAAAACTAAATAATTTTTAATCATTTTTTAAAATTTTATTTTTATTATTTTATTTTTTTATTTATTTTATTTATTATTTTATTTTGATTATTTTTTATTATTTTGATTATTTTTTTATCTTTTTTGGTGTTAATTTTATCTGCAATACTTTTTAATACCTCACGATTTTCTGTGTTTTATAATAACTTTATGGCTGTTCTTCAATAGAATTAAGTTATTTAAAATAAATTATTGTTAGAAGTAGAACAAATTTAAGGTTTTTTTTAGAATTAGTGTTAATTTAATAGTTTATGAGGCAAACAAAAAAACACAAAAATTCAAATTTTTTTTTATAAATTCTAAACATTTAATTTTTTTTCAGTATTTTTAATAAAACTCTCTGACTTTTCTCAGATCTCTGAATTTTCCCAGAATTCCCTTATCTGTGGCAACTCTGCAATAAAATTTTGTATTTTTCAGGATATTTTGTTAAGCAACAACCTAACAAAATTTCAGATAATTATCAGATTATAAAAAATTACGTGAAAAATGAATAGAATATTAACTATATAATGATATATTCGCAGACAATAAAAGAAGACTTGTTTTTAAACTTTAAATAAACTTAAACGATTGTTTTCGAGTCTTAAAGTCAACCCAAGGCCGCCGAAGATTGTAAAGTGATTTACGGGTAAATAATTGTTTGCGAATAATCGACATAGTGTATGTGCCCTTGTACGTCCTCGAAATCGAAAGTCCTCGTCAGGAATCTTGTAGACAGTAAATGCATTACGTTTCACCCACGCGCTTATTGATCTAGTAGGCACGATCCATTTAGATATTGGAAGGTCTCTTAGACCTACGATGCACTGCGATAGAATGTCATTTGCAAAAAAAGGGGGATAATTTATAACATTCACACCCACAGTGTTTCACAACGATCCTTCTATGGGGAAACGTGTGTGACGTCAACGGTACCTCACATTGACCAATATATATGTGTAGGTTTTGTAGTTAGCATAAAGAAGGAAATAATCGTGGGAGATCTTTTACCATTCAAAAAAAAAAAACACGATTTGATCGATCCCATCTTTAATTTTACATACATTTCACCGAAAAATATGACACGTCACTCTCTAATTTTATTTAGTAAAAGCGTATATATATTTTTTTTCCTTATATGAACAAAATCAAGATTATCTATATATAAGAAAATCGGATTAATTAAAAAATACCGTAAAATTGTTTGAATTTCACCGAAAATTCAAGTGCTCGTTGCAAATAGCCTCGAGGTTCATTATTATGGTCTTGTCCTCAAGTATCTCCAACTAACGGGGGTTTAAACTCCAGTTTAACGATGTACCACACACAACATGCTCTCTACCTGCATTTACCCTGACAACTTTCAAACTAATCTTCATTTTAATTGAGAAATCAGTTTTTTTCCATACATCATATATGCGACTATTTTTTCTTGTATTCAACTTTTTTTTTGAATTTGTAATCAAACACAAATACAAGTTGGATGGTAATTACAAATTTGCACTACTATCATTAAGTTTTACTATTAATAAATTTAATGTTTTTTATACATACTAGTAAAAATTACAGCAGACAAGCTTTTAAACTTGATTGCTATATTTAAATTTAGTTTATTTTTCGCGTCATGAATTTCAGCGCTTTTCCCTAAAATTGAACTATTAGAGAAAATTTGATGAAAAATAAATAAATGAAAGCCTAATTCAAAAAATATTCCCAGAATTGAGTGATTTTGTGTGAGAGAGAAAAAATGCAGGAAACGAGCAATCCAATGACTGTAATTTTTCCCCTCTTTATTCACTCCGTACTGGCAATTTGATCGTTCCCGATAAAAGATTTGCATCACTTATTGCTCTTCTTGAAATGGAAAACAGTGTACATTTTGCATAATATATTCCTATCTCGAGATAATAAGTTGTCATATCTAATTTTTGTTGTATATATACAATTTACAATTTTATCCAAAGTTCAATAAACTTCAGGACATGATTTGAACTAGATGAAATTTCTTCAAGCAGAATAACAAATATCAACAAATCAGTTGACACATATTTTCGAATAGAAAATTTATTTTAAATAATAGTTTTCTTTATATGTAAATGTTGAAATTTTTTTTTTTTCAATATATTATCTGGATTGATGGAAATTTTTTTATTTCAGAAGAATATATAGTGTGGGATGTTGTTTAATGGGACCGAAACCTGTTTTAACATCGAGTTCAACGAATCAGGCACTTCCAAAGTGATACGGTAGGAAGTTAGACTTCAAAAATATGTAACAGGTATTTTTCATAACTTTATTTAAAATTTATTAATCACTTAAATATGTATTCAGTATCTTAATTAGATTCAGCTTTCAATTATCTTTGTTCCTTTTTTACCCCCGAAAATAATATTGATATTTTCTGGTGTTATCATTATATTAGTATAATGAAACATTTGCTTGATTTCATTATAAGTAATGGTACAATTTAAGATTGTTTAAGTAGAGAGAGATTTATGTTTTCAAATAACAAGTGTTACAGAAGTAAAAATTTGAAATTTTTTTTTATCTTATGGAAAAAATGGGGGGACAGTTATTAGGCGAATAAATTCCCTATATTTATATAAAATACAATTAATCTTTAAAGACATTTTTTACACCCACTAAAGATAGATGCATTAAACGGCACACGAAAGAAAAAGCCTACGCACATTTTTCTTTTTATTGAAAAAAAAATCCTATCTTTCCTACCTTGAAAGATATTATATTGGTACAAAATCTTGTCTAATACGTGTGGGCCGATTCGTAGGCCTTTCATGAATATAGGCGACGTGATAAATGAATACGTAAACAATTTTTTATGTTTTTATATTTTTTTAAGAAATTAATAATTCATGGGCAACAAACATTTTGAAAAACTTTTACCCCAATTCATATACTTTGACTTACAATTAGTTGAAAATTGGAGTCTTAAACTTTCACACATTGGGCATTTTATGCTCAGTAATTCTCACTAATTCTCGCAGTAAAAAGTATAAATCTTAGTTTAAGAACTATAGTCCCATACCGACCCTCTTATGTTTCTTAAAGATGGTACCACTAAAAAATTCGACAATACCGTCTTTCGAACACTTTAACAACACCAACAATTGGGCCAAAGGTTTTTTATCAATTTGTTTAATTTTATTCTGAGGATTCAAACAAAATTAGAACAGACAAAACCATTGCTGCTAACCATTGCACCATTGGTGTTTATATTTCCAAATGTAATAACATTTGGAAATATAAAAACCTGATAACAATTTATTTATTATCATTTCAAAAAAGGCCTTAAAATTTATTTAAATCAAGAAATAATATTAATTCAAGTTTAACTAAGTCAATATAACTTATGGACATAAATAATCTCAGAGTAAAGTTACCAAAGATTCATTTATTTACTTTTATGTTCAAAAAAGGCCCTAAAATGTATTTAAATGAAGTCAAAATAATTTGACAGTTAATTATAGACTGTTGATTTCTATTTTAATTACTATCAGAATTTGATATCTTGATTATTCTTGAGATCTCCCCCCCAAAAAAATGGTAAATTTTAGCTTTTTTTAGATCTGTTATTAATTTTGGCACATTTTTAGCTTTTACACTTTAGGGGGTCGGTATGGGATCATCCTCCCATATCTGCAATTAAACAAGTCTTGAAAGTAATCGCAGACTTAATTTAAACTCGACATGCGTGACAATAAGGATAACACTGTAAAAAGAGACATATCTTATTTTAAGATACTTTGGTAGTCACTTTTAAGTTGTTTCCAAAAAGTCATCCAAAGCATCTTAAAATGCATTAGTTTCTAAGATAGAAGATGGAAAAATAAGATGTTTTAATCGTTTTAAAAGTTATAATATATTTTAAGATACTTGTTTTTGCAGTGTTTTTATAGTGTAACTGAAAAAATTATTACAATTACACAGAACCACAAAACTTTTTTTAAAGAAAGTATTGACCGGACCATGTTTTTCCTATGTTTGTCCAAAAAACATATAAAAAACACAGTCCGGTCAATACTTTCTTTAAAAAAATTTTGTGGTCCTGTGTTATTACAGTTATACTTTTTTATATTAAGTATAAAACTGCTGATTTTTAATATGATTGAAATAAATTCAGCACATTCTTTACTGATAATCAGCATGAATTCTTAAAAATGTTGCATCTTAATAATTAAGGCATATTCCTTGGCTGAAAATAAGTCTTCCTTTTTACTTTGCTGATAATTCTCCTCAAGAATAAAATATATAATTCTACCTTGTTGGAAAAAATTTATAAGATCTTAAATTTTAAGTCATTCTGATTATTTTGTTTGGAATTCTATCTTAGTGATAGAATTAATAGATTTAATATGAATTTGATGCAATATCAACAAAACTGTCTTGTTGAAAAGTTACTAATAAATTCCTAAAGCAATGCAGGACTCGGATCGACTTTAAGACTCAAAAAAGTCGCTTTAGTCGCATAAATTTACAACAAAAGTCACGAAAAGTCGCATAAAATTTTCGAAAAAGTCGCATGAAATTTTAGAAAAAAAGACAAAAAGGAAACACGAAATTGTCAAAATTGTAAAAAAATCACATTTCTCGACAACAGATACATTAATGTCAAACAATCGGAAATAAAATTTTTTAAAATTTCACAAAACTCTTGGCAAAATTTTAATTAGGTATTTTTAACATTTTTTTTAATTCTCCTTAAAATGTCAATTATTTTTATAAATAATAAAATTCTTCTTCGAAATTCAATTATTTAACAAAAATTTTAATAAAATTCTTGTCAAAATTTCAATTATCTTTATAAATAATAAAATTTATTCTAGAAATTCAATTATTTTCAAAAGTTATAAAATTCTTCGCAGAAATTCAATTAAATTCAAAAATTTTTTTTTTAATTTTTCATCAAAAATTTATAAGTAATAAAATTCATCATAAAAGTTTAATTATTTTCAAAAATTCTAATAAAATTTTTTGTAAAATTTAATTATCTTCAAAAGTAAGAAATTTCTATACAAAAATTCAATTATTTTCAATTTTTTTTTAATTTCTTAAAATTTTAATCATGTTTATAAATATCCAAATTCTTCTGCAAACTTCAATTCCTTTTAAATATTTCTAAAAAAAACCTGATTAAAATTTTAATTATCTTTTGTGAATAATGAAATTCTTCCCTCAAATTCAACTATTTGCAAAGAATTTTCATAAAATTCTTCTCTAAAATTCAATTATCTTGAAATGGAAGAAAATTCATCACAGAAATTTAATTATTTTCAAAATTTTTTTTAAATTCTCTTCAAAATTTCAATTATCTTTGAAAATATCAATATTCTGCAAAATTCAATTACTTACTAATGTTTTATAAATTTTTTCCCCATAATTCAATTATTTTTATAAAAATTGATACATTTTTTTTATAAAGTCTTGTAATATATGAAATAATGATTTTTTCACTCGGAGTTGTCGATTTCTTTATGTTTTATAATAAGTTTTTATAAGTTGTTTAATTTTAAAAAGGTTTGGATTTGAATCTTTTGAAGAATTTTAATTTCTATGAAAAAACAATAATTAAATATTTATTTAGAAAAGAAGTTATTGATGTTTTCGAAAAATTTGTAAATAAATCTAAAAGAACATTTTTTTACTTAAACTTTTTCCTCTAAATTAAATTTTTTTTAAATTTCATTCGCATTTTAGTAAAAAAATCTCGAAACAGTCGATTAGTCGCATCTTTTCACAAAAAAGTCGAAAAAAGTCACATTTCCTTAGAAAAGTCGAAAAAAGTCGAAAAAGTCGCACATTCCGAGCCCTGTCAATGCAACAACATGTTTGTGAAGATACTTTTAACATCTTAAATTAAGATGTTTCAAATAACTAAAAAGTGTCTACCAAAACATCTTAGAAATGACTACCAAACATCTAAATTAAGACACTTAACTTCTTTTTGCAGTGATCTTATTGTAAAAAATGTAATATGTAATATTTAATATATTGTTTATAAAATAATATACAATATTACAATATTATTTAAAATTAAAATATTTTTTTACAAAAATTATTTGGGTCCTTCCGAAAGGATAGCGGAATGTGCAGAGGCACATACTCAGTTAGGCGCTTGGACGTTTTATCATTAACAAAATAAAAATATGTTTTTCAATTCAAATATTTAATACTTTCGTATGAAATTGAAGTCTACAAAGTTGATCAACGAAAAAAATTTATGTTATACATTCAAATATTATTTATAGTTTAATATTTAATTGTAAAAAAGTGTCATAATAACATAAACATCAATTTAATTTTCTAAATATTTTTGTGTCAATATCACTGTAAAAACACTGCAAAAACAAGCATCTTAAAATACATTACAATCACTTTTAAAACTATTAAAACCAGGGACCGTCACGAAGCAAAGGTATCGTGTCGGTATCGTGTCACGATACAATGCGATTCTACCACGGAGAAGAGTATCGTATCGCGACACGATGCCGACACGATACCGACACGATAGGATTTTCGTATCGTGTCGCATTACAAAAATAGCTGATTAAATTACATAAGATGTGCACAATCATATTATACAAAATTACAAAATAATGTTGGGGACCATCCATAAATTACGAAAGATATTTTTTTTAATTTACCCCCCCCCCTCCCATTAATGTAAGATATTTTACATACATTAGCGCCATTTTTATTGTTTGTAAGAATTTACAGACCCCCATACCCCCTAAATGTTTTACGTAATTTATGTAATTACATTACATATAACAACTTAGTAACAAATTCAATATGGCGGACATGCGCAGAAGTGCAATATACTTTTTATTGTTGCGCAGTAGCAATTACATTACTCTTGGACATGCGCAGTAGGGCAACTAAGTACTTATTGCTGTGCAGTAGCCTATCACTACACTTGGACATGCGCAGTAGTGTAATTTGGTATTTACTGCTGCGCAGTAGTCTAATTTAGTATTAATAGATGCGCAGTAGTGTAATTTAGTATTTATTGCTGCGCAGTAGTGTGATTTGGTATTTATTGCTGCGCAGTAGTGTAATTTAGTATTGATTGCTGCACAATAATGTAATTTTGTATTTATCACTGCGCAATATGCAGCTTTAATATACTGCGCAGCAATTAATACTAAACTAGACTACTGCGCATGTCCAATTGCGGTGGTAGACTACTGCGCATCAATTAATACTAAATGAGACTACTGCGCATTAATTAATACTAAATTACACTACTGCGCAGCAATAAATACCAAATCACACTACTGCGCAGCAATAAATACTAAATTACACTACTGCGTATCCATTAATACTAAATTAGACTACTGCGCAGCAATAAATACCAAATCACACTACTGCGCAGCAATAAATACCAAATCGCACTACTGCGCAGCACTAAATACCAAATCACACTACTGCGCAGCAATAAATACCAAATCACACTACTGCGCAGCAATAAATACTAAATTACACTACTGCGTATCCATTAATACTAAATTAGACTACTGCGCAGCAATAAATACCAAATCACACTACTGCGCAGCAATAAATACCAAATCGCACTACTGCGCAGCACTAAATACCAAATCACACTACTGCGCAGCAATAAATACCAAATCGCACTACTGCGCAGCACTAAATACCAAATCACACTACTGCGCAGCAATAAATACCAAATCACACTACTGCGCAGCAATAAATACCAAATTACACTACTGCGCATCCATTAATACTAAATTACACTGCAGCGCAGCAATAAATACCAAATTACACTACTGCGCATGTCTAAGTATGGTGGTAGTACACTGTGCAACTTAAAATATATATTTTTGGTTTTACAAGATGGCCGTATATGCGTCATGTGCTGATAAAAAGCATTTTTTAATGTAACATGTGCGACACGTTAATTTCGTATCGTGTCGGTATCGTATCGTGTCGCAACACGATACTTTTCTCGACACGATGCATCGTATCGGGCGTCGACACGATACCGACACGATACTGATTTTCGTGTCACATCGTGTCGGTGGCGGTCCCTGATTAAAACATCTTATTTTTCCATCTTCTATCTTAGAAACTAATGCATTTTAAGATGCTTTGGATGACTTTTTGGAAACAACTTAAAAGTGACTACCAAAGCATCTTAAAATAAGATGCCTTCTTTTTACGGTAATTGCTACATTATCGAAAATTAATTTACTTTGTTATAATTTTTTTTCGTTGATCAACTTTGTGGACTTCAACTTGGTGTTTTCGTCGCGAAATTCCTATACAGAGCACCAAAAACTGCTGGAAATTATTTATCGCTCTCAGACAACAGAAATTTTTATTTTTTTGCAGGATGGTCTAATTAATTGTCTTTTTAAAAGTCTGCATTTCTTTGGATAAACGTCCTTAAAGAATGGAATTCTACAGTTAAAAAATAGTAAATCATTGCAGTCATTTCTAGGCTATTTTAAAGGTATAAAATATCTGATTTTTGAAAAAACCATAAAATTTTAAATAATAAATTGTAGGACTGTACAACATTGAAATTTAAAATGCAATTATGATTAATTGATAAACAAATGTCTGACTTTGTTCCCTTGTTGCTTAATATATACACGGAAAAAATTTATTCAGGGAAAGTCCCCGAACTGTAGCTAAACAGTGGGACAAAAGGGTCTCTGAGTTTTAGGCGGTTTGAGGACCATATGATAACCACATGGTCTAGGATAGTCAAGCACGGCAAAGGACTCGCAAAATGCCTACGTATTTTGCGAGTCCTATGGAAAGGATCATCTCTTTTCCAAGGGATGGCTTGGGCAGTTGCCCTTTTGGGTCGAGAGTGTTAAGATGCACTTCATTTGTTAGAGAATTCGTCATCATAAAATAAAACATAATTTTTGGCGATTCGTGTTTCCTGAGATCAGCTTCGAGGAATAAATTTATTGTCTATTTAAGGAGAGGCACCACCCCCAACTTTGATCCCTTTAAATTTGATTTTTTAAAGTAGGCTTTTTTTCCTCCACCATTTTTAACTCTAAAAAATATAGGATGGTCAAAAATTTGAAATTTTAATTTTTGAAGAGGTTAGAATTTTTATCTCTTAAATAATTGTATATTTTTGAAAATCAATGCGAGAGATTCTTTAAAACTATAAATCATGCCGAATAACTTATTTATAGTAGGTTAAAATTTTAACAGCTGTCAAAATTTTAACCTAGCGAATAAAATTAATTTTGACAGTTGTTAAAACTTTAACCTAGTAAATGAGTTACTTGACACGATTTTTGTAATCAGCGAATAAATTTTTGTAAGCACTGATATTCTCAAAAAGATTAAGACCAATCCTAGACCAATAGGTCTAGGACTTTGGAAAAATGTCAAAAGTTGTCAAAAATCGATCATGTTATCCTTTAAAATTTATTTGTAAAATGGAAAATTTGATCCAATGGAAGGTAGATAAATAACAACAAATAGTGTTATTTCATTTATTTAACGACGTTTCGATGACATGGTTTGTCATCCTCTTCAGGTTAACTAAGAACAATTTTACACCAATTAATTTTTTTATAGAATTATCACAAATTAGAAAAATTGAAAAATATTATATAATTTTTTAATATAAATAAATAAATTACCTAAAATTATAAATTTAAGTTACATAGTAACTAGTCAATAAGCATAAAACTATGTCTTGTCGTTGCGATTAAAATACCGATACTAACAAATTAAGGTGTGAAAATTATAATTCGGAAAACAATGCAGAAAGTCAATGAACTGAGATATAAACATTGTGACGTAGAAAACAAAAGACTGATCACGAGTTCAATTTTCCAATTATAGGAAAATAAATACGATTCAAAAATTGTATGTCATTTTTCTTGTTAATGGTAAAATTATTACTTTTTATATGTAGCATTTCAGAAAAACAGCGTTTTTTATAATCAGGTTCACGATCAAGAATAGAAACATTAGACCAATCAAACTCATGACCAGATCCAAATTGATGAGCATTCACCACAGATGTAACAGATTTATTATTTTTATGCTCATCAATTCGTGTTTTTAATGTACGTTTCGTTTCACCAACATAACAAGCCGTGCAATTCTTACAATTAAACTTATAAACTACATTTGTTTCTGCCAATTTTTCAGTTTTGTCTTTACCTAATTTAATAATTGATTACAAATTTTTATTGACAATTGGGATAGTTAGAATATTGTAAGATTTCAAAATATAAGATAAACTATTGAAGTCAGGATAATTAAATGGAATACAAACTTTTTGCATTTTATTATATATGAGAGCGCGGGAATTTTTTTTAATTGTATTATTGCTATTATCCTTTAAAATTTAGTTTACGGACGTAAAATTGATTTTCAATATCAATTTTTAACTCCTTTAAGTCACTAAAATATTAAAAATAACTGTCGTATCAATAGGGTACAGTAAGGTAAAAAATCTAAGATGTAAAAAAGCCATTTGAGTTTTATTTAAAAACTATAAAGCCGATTTATCAGCCGTTTAGAATATAAATTCTATTATGTAATGCGCAACTTTTGATTCTAGTTTGGATGTTGTATCTATAGTAATATAGTTTTTATTGTAATTTTAATTTTTGAGTTGCTTTTTTCAAAACATTTCGATGAACTTTGCAGACATATTACAACCTGATTAAGTGAACAGGTAATAAAAATAAATGTTTTGTGCATAAGGAGAAAACTATACTGAAAACGCATACAATGTTAATTTTTGCAAATTGAAATGAATTTAACATTTATTTTAGCTTTTTGAAAAACTGGTCTTGGGTGTAAAAAACCAGGGACAAAAATCCATTGAATATTATGTAAAATTCATTTGTTTTTTACTTAAACTAACCTGCTTATTTTACAAAATTTCTCATGTTTTTTTAATAAATTTAATTAAACACGACGAAAAAATAGTTCAAAGTGAACTAAAAAAATAAACAACGAATAAAGGGTTGCAACGAAATATGATATCTGTGGTAAAACTTTAAAAAGACTTTTAGAAAAAGTATGAAAAATTGACAGTGTAAATCGAAAACAGGCAAACTTAACATAGTATTCAATTTTCTTTAATAAAAACTTTGTAAAAATTATTAGAATATTTTAAAAATAAGATTATTTGTCATATAATTAAGGGGAAAACTATAAAAATACCAAAATTAATAATATATTTTTCTAAAATCGCGGGGTGGCTTTTTCACCCCACCAGGTGGTACAAAAAAGCCACTTGCAGTGCTTTCATAAAACTCTTATAACTTAGCCTTTTCATGAGATAAAAAATATTTCCGTCATGAATTTTTAAGCTTAATAACTAAACTTTCAATACTAATTGGAAATTCAAGAAAAAAAATTTAAATACAGATTGTGTAGCATCAAATGTAAAAATGTGTCTTTTTTACCCCACTCTACCCTAGAATATTTCTTAACTGATTCAAAAAGTCAAGTTTATGTAAGGTTTCAGTTATTTTTAATATTGAAAGTCAGTAGTTTTTTTCTGACAGTAAAATTGAGGAAGACAGTGCTGAATTTAAGACTGATCTTAAATTAAGAATTAATTTTTAACGAGTGCAGACTCAAATAGTTTTTTTACTTTAATGAAACGTATAAAAATAGGTTTATGAAACAGGAAATGTTTTATTAATTATACATTCTAGAAAACTCTCATAGTTTGTCGCAGTGACATCGTTTGCCGTTGATGTAATCTGTAAATTAACTGAAAGGTGTAAAAATAACAGCATCATCATATCTTTCACATTTAAAGATGTGTTACTCTTCAAATAACACTTGATAGGAAATACAGTCATGTAAGCTTTACTTATATTAATTTACTATTTTCAGTTTTTTCTGTTTCGTCTGGTTCTTGTTTTTATTCTTCATTTTCTTCTTTTTTTTCTTCTTCAACTTCAAAAAATCCGAAAAAATAAAAATTTGTAATGACTGCCTTATTGAATTTTTCAATTTTGACAACATATTTGTAATCAGCGAGTACTGATTCACCTGTACTGAATCACCCCGAGTACTGATTTTGAAGGAAATCTGACAGATTTTAAATATTGCAGACAAAATTGCTAACTTTTTGTATACTTATTCATATCTTAGGTCTCTCGCAACCGGATTGAATCTTTGCGTATGTTCGACTTAAAAGGTAATTTTCCAGAGTATTTTATGAATATAAAATTGCGTCTACGAAGGTGAAAATCGTGTGTTTTTTCGTCCCCAAGCCTAATGTGAAGTTGATTTTCTAATAATATTTTCCTAACGGGAAATAGATAAAAAAAACTCTCCTCAGGGTCCGAGGGACCCGGCTCGAGTCCGTAAGGGTTATTGACCCAAAATTCGGGTCAGTTTCGGCAAATTAGAAATTCTGAGCATCGTTGCCAATGTTGAACCGATATTTGGTTGAATGTCGTCAAATCTGAAAAAATGAGGATTGCTGCCAATGATGGCACAATAATGGAACGATTTGAATGTCAGTGATGGTCCAGTAATGTCTACCATATTTCGGCAAACATCACTGCGGATCAATCTTCGGCAGTATTGACAGTCATGGCATTTCGCACTTGGGACACCATATCATTGCGGCAATATTGATACACTACAATATGGCATTCGTGTGAAAAATTGTAATGTGTTAAAAAAAATATTTTGTCTAATAGTGACAAACCTTCCTTCTCATGATGCATTGTTGAAAAACATGATACACTTTGGTCTTGCCTGAATAATCCTAAACGTCTAATTTTCTACGTCATTAAATATAATTATTGCGCAATCGTCTTTTATAATGAAACAATTCTATTGTTAAAAGAACAACCCAGTGTTACGATTGAAATTTCGTTCGCATACTTATTGCTGAACTACCTTCCCACTTTATCCTACGCACATACCATCATATACACACACTTTCACATAATACGAATGTCAAAAAGGAGTCTCTTGATTACAAGCATCCTGCGAAGATGTCTCAATTTTATTTATAGCAATTCAATAACATACGAATTGTATACAATGACCGAAAATCACTAATTGATCTCTTTTGCTTTCGATTTTAATCTGTTTTTATGATCATTTGTAAATTTTTGATTTGCCGTTTTTACCATATAACAAAAGTGGATGAATTTTTGAGTGAAAAAAAAGGAATGTTTGTAGCAGGAAAAAAGTAATATGACGCTTGTTATTCAAGCGATGTTAAAATCCCTTTTAAACTTCACTCGTCGCCAAACACGGAAGAGCACTTTCACATTATGTTAAAGTCGTTGGAGGCCGTCTCCAAAGTATTTCCAGCTATTTCCAGTACTCACGTGCTTTTTCACGCTACTTGGGCCATGAAATGCTAATTAACTAAAAAGGAATCTCGCGTTACCTATGGTACCAAAGTGTGCAATTAAGAGAGAGAAAGATAGGATTGTATAATATGTGTAATTAGATAATTAACCTGACTTCTAAAATATAACTAACTTTGTAAAAAAAACTAATAAATTCGTTACTTTGAATTCACTTGAAAGGAAAAATTCTCCCTTTATTTTTGCCCCAGTTTTCTTCTTTTGAAAAATATCTCGAATCTTAACTCTATAATAATATTTGAATGATGACAAATCATTTTGTTTTTAATGTAGTTCCTTATATTGAGGTTACAAAATACAGGTCTTATAAATTCAATACACATATAAGATTGTTTTGATTCTTTTAACTTTCTCTAGAAATGTACCAGTTTCTGTGATTCAACTCCCGGAACATTTTATACGTATACATATATATATATTTGTATATTGACTATAAAAGAGGTTTTTAAAATAATTTTACGATCACTATCATCATAAAATGATACGTATTTGGTCATTTAAATAAATATTTGAATTTGTCACATTTTATGCAATTTTTGTTGCAATTTACAAGTGATAAAATTTTGTTTATTAAACAAAATCTGACGTGCTTAATGATTATTATTATAGTTGTGTTTGGTAAAATTCTTTAAGTGCTTTTGAAATTTATTTTTTATTGCAATGATTTGCTATAAATTACGCACAGCTTTCTTGATTGAGTTGTAAATGTTTGGGTATTAGGCATCAGGAATTAGAATAGAACATCAGAACATATTAATCTGGGATAATATAGCTTTCATGTTTCTTTATTCTTTTTTGTTTTACTATTTTTGAAACAAATTTGTTAAGATAATTTGAATTCGAATTTAAATCTAATGAAGCTTTCGTTCGATCTGTAGACTATTCTTCTTCTCCATCAAAGTTTTTCCAACATTTATCCATTCTTAGTTATGTTATGATACATTGTTTCTAGAAGAGAAGAATATTCTATTCTTCTCAACTTACTTTTTTCTTTTTCTTCAAATTTTCTTCCGGCTGTTTCCATTTTTTCTCACTGTTGTCTTCTTCCTGTATAGTGGAACATTGATGATTAAAGAAATGCATTCCTCGTTTTAAATCGCTTCATTTTTACAATTTCACATAACTTTTGACATAAAAGTTGCCTGCATATTGCCTTAACATTGAAAAACGGTCGACATTTAAAGCAGTAATTTTCAAGTTTAATGAACTTCGCAACTAAAGATTCATCTAAAGTTCCGAATGTTACACAATGAACAAAATTTCTTTATTTCTTGTTTAATAATTAAAAATTGCATGATAATAAGTTACTGTAACGTATCACAACAAATTATATTATTATAAAGTTTCTAAACGTAAAATTTAATTTTATAACTTTTATTATCAATGACTGCGCTTTATAAAAGTATTTTTAATAAAAAGTATTTCGTTCTTTTTGCAATTTTCCTTTTTCAAGACCAAAAAAAAATTCGCTCTATAGCTTTGATGTCATATACGCTTTCATTTCTGCTTTTAATTGTTTGTTTAATAATATTTGCAATAACTTCCCAGAAACACCAGATATATTAATGTTAGAATCTTTGTTTTCGTAGTCGACAAAATGAAGATTTCGATATTTCGACAAATTATTTATAATGTAAACTGTTAAAAATTTTTAAATAAGTTTAATTTCTATTCTTTCACGGTAAATCGTTAGGTATTAAAATAACACCAAAATGGATTAAAATAACACTAAATTGGATTATTTTAATCCTTTTTGGTGTTATTTTAATACCTAACGATTTACCGTGTTCTCTTTAAGTGACACAATAAAATTTTACCCAAATTTTACCTACCTAATTTTAAAATAATAAGTTATTAATAAAGAAATCGTCTTTTTTATATAGAATAGAGTCAATTTTGTCAATTTTTCGTATTTTCAGATTAAGGGGGGAGGTGGATGGTTTTTAAATTTTAAAACATATTGGTTTTTCTGTTTTTCATCTCTATAAGATGCCCTGCACTGAAAACGATTATTATCTGACAACTCTTAAAACGAAAATTTTTGTTTTCACGCCTTGTTTTTAATAAAAATATGAAATTGTTTTTAAAGAAATAACTTACGATAAAACTTTTAAATTTTTTAAATGAAATCTTATTTTTTACAATGAATGTATCGATCAATTATTTTCAAAATTGTTTGTTAAAAACTAGCACTAAATTAACAATTTTTAAACCTTTTTCTGATTGTGGGCAAACTATGGGATCTATTTATTTTGAAATTTTTAATTTTTATATAAAACGGTAGGTAGCCAAATGCCTAACTTGCAATTTGACCAAATCACAATTTTAAACGTAAGAACATTAAGTTCGGAGGGATTCAGTCTGAAAACAAATGTGGTTTAAAAAATTTGTGTGATTTGGTCAAATCGCAAGTTAAGCATTTGGCTATCTAACGTTTTATAAAAATTAAAAAATTCCATATAAATAGATCCCATCAATTGTTCATAATCGTTGACAGCTGTCAGCTTTCAAATTGTCAACTTAACATCAAAAATTTGTAACCAGCAACCACGAAAAACATTTTAGAGTCTTCATTTTTATAAAAAATATATCACTTTTAAAAATGTTGACAGTTGATTTGACTGTCAATTTGACATAAAATTCGTAATCAGCGACCCCGTTAACCCTATAGGAATGGTGTCTCATTGGTTTATTACATTTTCTCTGTTCTTGCTCGGATTTTAGAAGGTTAAGAATTAAAATATTTTCTTAAATAGGGTAGAGTGGGGTAAAAAAGACACATTTTTACATTTGATGCTATAAAATCTGTATTTAAAATTTTTTTCTCTAATTTCCAATTAGTATTGAACGCTTAGTTATTAAGCTTGAAAATTCATGACGGAAATATTTTTTATCTCATGAAAGGGCTAAGTTATAAGAGTTTTATGAAATCACTGCAAGTGGCTTTTTTGTACTACCTGGTGGGGTGAAAAGGCCACCCCGCGATTTTAGCAAAATATATTACTAGTTTTGGTATTTTTATAGTTTTCCTCTTAATTATATGATAAATAATCTTATTTTTAAAATATTCTAATAATTTTACAAATATTTTATTAAAGAAAAATGAATATTATGCTAAGTTTACCTGTTTTCGATTTACACTGTCAATTTTTCTTACCTTTTCTAAAAGTCCCCCTTAAGTTTCACCACAGATACCATATTTCGTTGTAACCCTTTATTCGTTGTTTATTTTTTTAGTTCACTTTGAACTATTTTTTCGTCGTGTTTAATTAAATTTATTTAAAAAACACGATAAATTTTGTACAATAAGCAGGTTAGTTTAAGTAAAGAACAAATGAATTTTACATAATATTCCATGAATTTTTGTCCCTGGTTTTTTACACCCAAGGCCAGTTTTTCAAAAAGCTAAAATAAATATTAAATTCAGTTCAATTTGCAAAAATTAACATTGTATGCGTTATCAGTATAGTTTTCTCCTTATGTACAAACATTTACTTTTATTACCTGCTCACTTAATCAGGTTGTAATATGTTTGAAAAGTTCATCGAAATGTTTTGAAAAAAGCAACTCAAAAATTAAAATTACAATAAAAACTATATTACTATAGATACAACATTCAAACTAGAATCAAAAGTTGCGTATTACATAATAGTATTTATATTCTAAACGGCTGATAAATCGGCTTTATACACTGAAAAAAAATTTATTTGATTCAAATAACCGATTATTTGTCTATAATCAAATAAATATTTACTTGAATCAAATAATTTTTATTTGAATCAAATAAATTGTATTTGAATCAAATATTTCAGTATTTGAAGCAAATACTAATTAATTGATTCAAATAAAAATTATTTGATTCAAGTAAATATTTATTTGATTATAGACAAATAATCGGTTATTTGAATCAAATAAATTTTTTTTTCAGTGTAGCTTTTAAATAAAACTCAAATGGCTTTTTTACCCCACTCTACCATAGTAAAATTGTCAAACGAATTTAATTATTTTTAAATACAATTTTCCTAAAATTTTTCGCAAAATACAAACTATTATTATTATAAATTATTATTTATTCAAAAAATGTTTTTCATGTTACATGTTGGCAGCATTAAGACAAAATTTTTCACCAAATATATTTTTAAGACTTTTTTTGTAAGAGTAAAAAAAATTCATACGTATATTATAGAGGAAGAAAGGAAAATAAAACATTTGATTTTTCTTGAAAACTACTGAATCGATTTTAATAAAATTTACACACGTTTTATAAAGTAATTCGAGGAATTTACAATAAAATCAAAAAATGTTGTCCACAAAAAACCCAAATAATTTTTTTTTTTTTAATTTTCAAATAGAATTTTTTTGGTCGTATTTTAGAAATACTATTTTGAATTTTTTACTAAAGATTCTCCTAAATATGTACTTTTAAGAAATGTTATTCCTAATTTTAAAAATTCTCAAAAATATTTCTTATAAAAGTACACATTTAGAACAGTTTTTAGTAAAAATTTCAAAGTAAGAGGGTAAGTGCACTATAGTTTCTGCGGCATTCCAGCCAAGACATCTTTTTCATAGAAAAAAAATATTTATATCAAAGAAAGTAAATTAGAAATTTTTTAAATTTATTCTGCGGACAAAATTACATGCATTTAGATGTCACTTTGCAGAAATTTAAGCAATGAATGTTTCAGTTTCTGCGGTTTGGTAAAATTTAAAGTTAAATAATTAAAGTAAATTTTTTGCAAACGTTTATCTTATTAAACAATTGTATCAAGTATTGTTCAAAATAATTTTTTTAACATTTTTTAAACATTAATATTTTCTAATATTAATAATTTCCTCGCAAAATTAGTGCAAAAACGGAGAGGACCGCTCCTCAGTGACTTCTTCTTTTATCACCTCTCCAAATATGAACCAGAAATATTGTATCCTCTCAAAATGAGACGGTGATACCAAACCGTTAAAAATCCCATTTTTCCGTATGTTTAAACAATTTTTTCAACAACTATTTATCAAAATTTTTGCAAACCCGTTAAAAACCCCATTTTTCCGTATGTTTCAACAATTTTTTCAACAACTATTTATCAAAATTTTGCAAAATTCCGAGAGGACCGCTAGTCCCAGAGCATTCATCTATATTTACCAAAAATTCCCGACTCAAAATATTCTTTTCTTTTTAAATGAGACGTCAATTACGAATCCACTATTTTTTCCCGCATGCCCTTAAATATCGCAAATTGCTTTAATTTTCTTCAGATTTGAAAAAAGATCATCCAATCAGCCAGAACTGGCGAAGGGTAAAAATATTTTTCACTCATGTATACTGTAAGGCTTTAGACAAAATATTTTGAAAGCAGTCATCTAACTTTAAGGGTGTATAAAAGTAGTTTTATTTTTTTACCAGCAGAGCTGAAGAAAGGTTAGTTCCCTAAAATACCGTAAGCTCAGTCTTAAGGGCATGCACTACAATCTCGAAGACGTTATTGAGTTGAACATTTGAATATAGATTAAAAATCCCCAACAGAAATTGATTTTAGATTTAAAAATGAGTTTTTTGGTATCACATTTATTTTCATTTCAAGTATAGGTACATTATGCAGTGAGTTGAAAAACTGTTGTTAATAGTATAAATAAAATGATAAAAAAAACACGAAACAAAATGGTGTCCAACTTGTTTCTTAACGAAAATCGAGGGAATGCATTTACAGGTTGATCGGAGAGAACTTTGAGGGAGACGTGAATAATAAACTGGTATTGGTTTATTAGTGAAGAAACTGAACTGTATACACGAACATTATGGGTGGTAGTTGTACATATTGTTGTCTCAGTATTGGTAAATACAGTGCATACTCGGTGCTCTCGCGAGTATGCAGAGGCCGTATATGGTAGTGGGCGGAAGCAGTTTAGCAGTGTGAGGGGAAGTGAGTGAAGTCTCTCTTCGCCAGTCGATGTCGGCGCATGCGTCATTTAGCTTCTACACATGCGCACCAGATGGCACCAAAGCATTCCGAGCAAACAGTCGTCGTTGTCGCAACGTACATGCCGTGACAGTGACCACAGTAGAGCCGAGAGTCTTGTAGCGTGCGTACTTATACACTCAGACATTTGTTCCAAAAATAAGAATTTTTCAGTTTTCTTAATATAACCCCGCTGATTCAAAGTGTAACACGAGAGAGAGAGAGGTGGGATTTTACTCTCATTTTTATTCCTCTCATTACTTTTTTTTAATTATCTCTCTTGTGTAAAAATATACGCACACAGTGTCTCTCTCACTCACTCACATTTTTCCCCCCACCCACACCCCCTCACACTCGTTCGCGAATTGTAATAACAACAAAAGACCGGCAACAACGTGCAGCTATCACGTTTTAATTTTTTGCACAACTCTCATTCTATGTCTGTTAAACAATTCAGTGTTCGATCATTATTCGTGTTTTTAACGCACGATTAACAAGAAAATTAAAAAAAACCGCAATAATTGCAATCCGTTGAAAACGGGCAGTGTCGACTAAAAATCGAGAATTTATTTATAATCGCGCGTGCACCCAAGCAATTTGCAATGTGTGATAATACTAACACAACGACGCAAAGTATAGCGGACTACCTGTCACAGTTACTAAAAGACAGGAAGCAGTTAGCTGCTTTCCCTAATGTCTTCATACACGTAGAACGCCTACTAGACGAAGGTAAGCAACATTAATCCACTAATAATTCGCCTTGTAGCTTAATTTTTTTTTTCTCATGTATATTTATATAAAACGTGGAGAGTCGAGCCAACGTGAATTGGTGTAATTGCGTGTGACCTTGGCTATTTGGATCGTTTTGTCGGGTTTAAATTAAAACTATACGCTGGGGGAATAAAGAGTTCATGCTACAATGTTACGAATTCTAAAATATCGTCGCAATATTTATTGGGCGGGGGGCAAATGACAAGTTTATGAAAAAGTGTTTAAAAGGTGTTGTGAATTTTTCGTGTGCGTGACTTTGCCAAAAGTATAGAGAATATGTGCAGTGAATAGAATCTGAAGAATTTCCGAGTCAAGAAAGAAAGAGAGAGAGAGATAGAGAGAACAAGTTCCCTGGAGCTAGAACTGGTTGGATATTATCTCGTCTCTCTGTAACTATTAAAGATGTTAAAAGATGACGGAATTCTTAAATGTATGACGCATGACATACTATATACTCTGTTGCGAGAGATTTTTTTCGGCTTTTGATATTTGCGACTCGAACTTAATATTGAGGATGGAAAAAATGTGACAAAAAACTTTTGAAGGTTAGTAGTACCTTCAAGTTTTTTTTTGAGCAGATAAAAAGTAACCTAACAGCATTGTATTCAGATTATCCTAATTTTTGTTCACACTTGGAAAAAAATGATAAACAGAACTTGAAATAAATGTACATTGTAAAAAATGCCAGAGTCGGACTTATGATAAGTTGAAATCCACTATTTTTGAATTATTCAATTTGGATGAAATGTAAGTCACGTAGTGGTAAATTTTTAATAAGTGTAACAAAGAATATCTGGAACTGCGTTTGGATCTTAAATGAAAATGTTTTTAAAGTACATTGCAAAAAGAAGTAGCTTAAATTAAAATGTTTTTGTAGTCACTTTTTATTTGAAGTATCTTAATTTACCAAGTTGGAGTACGTTGATCAACGAAAAAAAGTCGTAACAAAGTAAATTGATTATAGATAATGTAGCAATATTTAGAAAAATTAATGTTTATGTTTTGATGATTAATGTTTGTGTTTTGTTTTACAATTAAATATTAAATTATAAATACTATTTACATGTACAACATATACTTTTTTCGTTGATCAACGTTCTGAACTTAAACTTAATTAAATTTCATACATTTTTTGAAACTATTAAACTGATTCTAAAGTGTATCAATACAGTTGTTCAGATAGCAACATACTATGTTGGGATAGCAACAAAGATTTTTAGTGCAACTGATGATTCACATGTGTCTTATGACTAAACATCTTATCACGGTAAATCGTTAGGTATTAAAATAACACCAAAAAGGATAAAAATAATCCAATTTAGTGTTATTTTAATCCATTTTGGTGTTATTTTAATACCTAACGATTTACCGTGATCATACCAAAAACATCTTAATTTCAGATACTTTAAAAAATTGTAACGAAGGAATTTACTTTCCTAATGTGGAAGAAATATTTTAACCACTGTTTAAACGTATAAAGCATCTTAAAGTATCACTAAGGAACGTTAGAATTTAGAAAACATCTAATTTTAAAATGTGAGCAACAATTTTTCTATCTTTCGTCTTATTTTAAGATGCTTTCTTTTTGGAGTGTATTTTTGCAATGTACATAATGTTTTTAAGTAGAAACCTGAATTTTAGCCTTGAGAGAATTATTTTAAGTCCTACCATTGACTTCATATCCAGTATTAAGCTTAAGCATAGGCTACTTTTAAATCATTTTGGTTTTAAGATGTAGACGGCTTCACAGTAAATTGTGAGGTATTAAAAAGTGTTGCAGATTAAATTAACACCAAAAAAGATTAAAATAATCAATTTTGATGTTATTTTTTACAATGAATGAAATTTTAGTTTATTAAATTATTTTTATAAGTATAAAACATGAAGATATCGATAACTTCGAGTCTTCGACTCAAAGTGATCGATTTCTTCATATTTTATAATAATTAAAGATGACCAAGTAATAAAATCATTATTTTATATTATAAGAATATTATACTTCTTCAAAATTATTTTCATTACTTCAATTCAATTATTATTTTCAAAAAATTTTAACTACAATTTTACTTTATATCTATTATTTTTCCTAATAATTAATTAATCAATTTTACGAAATTTTAATTATTCCTAAATTCTTTAATTAAATGCAAATTAGAAAATAAAAACATCAAATAATATTCAAAAAATTCATTTAAACTTTTACAAAAATATTAAATTCAAAATTCAATCATTTCCAAAAAGTTCACTCTATATTTCTTTTAATATTCAATTATAATCTAAAATTTTAACTGAAATTAATTTTTATGAAATGAAAATCAATTTTTATTAGAAAATTCTACAAGAATTTAATTATTTAAACGTAAAAGTAAATAATTTATTGAATAATTGAATGTTTCTCACACACAAAAAAATATGTGTTAAATTTGTTGCATGTAGTTTTCAAGATGGTGTTATTTTAACAGCCATTAAAAATATGCATTAATTTTAACACACTCATGGTGTTATTTTAACACAAAATGTAGGTTAAAATCACATCGTATGGGTTAAAAATGTTGCGTGTTGTTTTAACACTACTTTTAGTGTTAAAACAACACTTCTTTTTTTCTGTGCAAAATTCAATTCTGATAAAAAAACAAATTTTTTAATAATTCAATTCTTTTGTCGAATTTTATTAAAACTTGCATGAACATAATTACTTTTGTCATGGAATTCAATTATAATTGTATGAAAAATAATTGAAACGCTGCGATGAGTTTTATGAGAATTTTCAAATTTATTCGTTTACAATTCAATTTTACGCAAAATTTCAATTATTCGAAAATTCTGCAATTAAATATATATTGAAAAATAAAAACTTGAAATAATTTCAATAAAAATCCTATTAAACTTTTAAAAAGAATTAATTCTATAGAATTTTTTGTCAAAAATAATATGAAAAATGAAGAATTTCAATGATTTTAGTTTGAAACTTTTTCATATTTAATTATTTCTAAAAATTTACGTTATAATGCTTTTAATACTGAAGTATAATCTAAAATTTTAACTGAAATTCATATTTAAAACCATTTTTATTAGTAAATTCTACGAGAATTCAATTACTTAAATACAAAAATAAATAATTTATTAATTTCATGTTTGTTGAAATTAAATTTTCATAAAAAATGTTATCAACAAATTTTTTAAATCATTCAATTCTTTGGACGAATTTTAATAACATTTTTAAAAATAATTACATTTTTCGAGGAATTTGATTAAAATTGCATTAAAAATTATTGAAATTCTGCAATGAGTTTTAATATTTATGAAAATAATTGAATTCCTAAAAGAATTTTATTATTTATCAAAATAATTGAATCCCTTTAGAAATGTTATTATTTATCAAAATAATTGAATTATTGCCAAAAAATTTATAAAAAATTTGTAAATAATTGAATTCCTGTAAAAATTTTTATTATTTATGAAAATAATTGAATGTTTGCGTAGAATTGTATTTAAATTTTTTTTAATAATGGAATTGCTTTGGAAATTTTTATTGAAATAGTAGATATTGAAAATTATGGAATTTTAGAAAATTTTTGAAAATAATCGAAATTTTTGACAAGAATTTGTTTGAAATTTTGTAAAATAATTGAATACCAGAAAAGAATTTTATTATTTATAATGAGAAATAAAGAGAAATTTAAAATTGTATTCTAAATGATAAAATTTAGGAAAAATGGTTCTAATGTACAAACAATTTTCTAAAATGATTCGAGTCCAAAAGGTTTTTGTCAATTGGGCCCAAAAGAGAATATATTTTTTTACTTGTTCGTTTTTAAATTTCTCTCATCAATGACATTTGATAAATGTTTAATTATTTTTTCGTTTATACGACTTTTCCTTACTTCTTCAGTGAAATATGACTGATTGGCTATTAATTATTCATTGATTACCAGTAGATGAATTTCATTGATAATGAGTAACCTTTTTCACTTAATAAATTAGTCAATTCTGGTTCATTAACTCTTGGGAAAGAATACTATTAACAATGTAATCGGAACAACAGTTATAAATCTACTCAAAATTTTCTATTTTTAAATTTTCCACAAGTTTTGAATCTTTCAAGTGAACGAAATATTTTTTTATTATACAAAGAATTTTTAAATCTTTTCATAAATTACTGGTTGCAATAAAAGTTAACAATTTAATTTAAATTTAGAATTCTTGTAACTAATTTGTTTTTATATCTATGTCACAAGAAATAAAAATTTAATTTGAAGAAGACATAAAAGAACGTTCGGAACTTTAGGATCATAAATTTAAAAGATAATTTAATGGATTCATTTGATTGAGCGCATATAAAATTTAAATTTTAAGTGCATTTTTATAAACAGTTGCAGATATTATTGGTTTTTTATTATAAATAATTTGAGAAAAAGTGAAAAATAATTTTAAGAAAAAGCAATTATTAACTTTTGTTTTGAGTGTCTGTTAAATTCTTCTGTAATAAAACAGTAGTTATCCAGTAAAATTATATATTTTTCCAATTTGTAAATTTACATCTTCCTGAAGTTTCGAACTAATGTTTTTTTTTCTTTTTAATTTGTATTTCTTTACAGAAAAATATTTTTTAGATTAGAACAAATTAATTCTGCACTAAATATTGTTGAATTTTAATTACTTTTCTTTTTTAGACAGTAATTTTCTAAAAAAGAATTAAGGTGAACAAAAATGTTGTTCATTTGAACGTTCGAAACCTTAGCCGCACTTTACAGAGATTCGAAATATTTTTTACAAGGTACGACGTAAAATTATAATATCAGATTTTCACTTTTTGTTTTTTAGTCTAGACACTTAGGTTACTCTATTTTTAATATTACATTGTTTTCGTCGTCTTCTTTAGTGTCAGTTATTTATTTTCCAAACTCTGGGAATAATTTAAGTAATATTCATTTCTATTTTTGGAATCAAGCGTCTGTTTTTTTATCGAATCTTCAAAATTAAAAGATTGTTTTAGCTTTAACTTAAACAGAAAAAAATGGCTAAAAAGTCCAAAGTTTTGAGTTAAATCAAATAAAATAATCATTCAGCAGCATTTAAACTTGCAATAACAACATTGAGAAAATTGTTCCATAAGTTTAGTTGCTAAGCTATTCTTTCTTACAAATTTAAACCAGAGATTTGTTTCGATTAATTAAAAATTCACTTCTGATGATTAAATTCTTTCTCTGAATGTACAATTTACAAAAAAAAAACTTTTATTTTGGCTGTTTCAAACAAATGTTTTTTCTGAGTGATCGTAATAAACTCGACAGTTTCGTTTAGTGGAATAATTTTATTTAACATTTAAGATTAAGATGGTACAACAGTTTAAATCATGCACATATTTTACACTGTTTCATTATAAAGATGACGTTGATTTGAAATTAGTTTATAGATTCGAAAAAAAATTTTTAAACTCGTTTTCCAAGAGATTTACTTTTGCTGATAGAATGTCTCGCGAGAAAAACCAATTACCGAGGAACTATTTATCCTGATTTTCAACTCTTGAAGTTGTTGCAACTTAATAATATACCTTTTATCTTCTATTGCAGACATTATACGTGCGAGGAAAGTTATATGATGAATCAGCTCATACTACATTGTCGCATATTTATGTATGAACTTTATATAGTCAAGTTTTTAAATATACATTCATAGGAATTTTTTCAAATTCTTTAAAAATTCTATTTCATATTATTGATTTGTAGATTTAAATTCCATTTTGATGATGAAACAAAATTCTGCCAATAAATCGGAAAATAATATAAAAAATATAATATACCTACTTCGAAAAATAAAATAATGGGTTAATTTTAATTTCCGGATAAAGTAAAATTGTGGTAGACTTTTGTTTTCTAAATATTATATAAAGTCAAAAGTAGAAATGATTTTTCTCTCGAAAGTCATTAATAACTATACACTAAGTGAAGGTTTTTTCAATGGAAAATTGTCATTTGCTTCCATTTTAGTAAAAGATACATTTGACCACAAGAAGTGTTTTACGGTGCGTACTAATTTCATCATCGCCTTCTTCATTTGAAACAGGTTTATAAATCTCGCTTGACAATGTTTTTCCAAAGATTTTTCGTGGAGGGACATTATTTTTTAGCTTATGTCTAAAAGAAAAAGAGAGAGAGAGAGGAGGAGGGGAAACTATTTACCTTTGTACCTAATAGGGTTTTCTATAAACTTCGCGCAAAACTGGTTATGTCATTACTTGCAAAAATGGTATTCAATCATATGTTATTCAACTTATCCGAAATTGTAGTTCGTTAACGAGTGATTTCGAATTTTATAACTATTTATGCGGAATTGATCGCGCACTCTCGCAGAAACACGTTTGACTTTGGAAAGCGAAGGAGAAAGCTCCTTTGCTTTTTTCTTTTTTATCTTTTTCGACCATATAAAGCGACACAACATGGTGTGTGTTGTATCTTAAAAATGCACTCGTTCTTGATGGTGAATTATTATTATTATTATTATTATTATTATTATTATTATTATTATTATTATTATTATTATTATTAGTATCACGTGGGAATAATAGTTGTAGTATGGAAAATTTTGAAATTAATCTGATTCTGGGAGAGCAAAAGTTTAGAAATTTCTATATATAGAATTATTTCTGACACGTGTTTAAAATTATTATTATTTTAAAGCTGTTTTTATGATTCATCCAATGTGTATACATGGGCTTTACTTGTTATTGAAGTGTCAAATATTCCTTATATACAAAATAGGTATACTTTTAACTTTTTCTTGATGTTTTTCCAATCGTATACTTACTAAAGAAGTATTTCTTTTTGCATTTACAGGGAATTAATTTTTTTATCCGTAATTTTTTGTGTTGTTTTTACAATTCTTCCATTTGCAGTAGTAATGTTTTGGAATTTTTTTTTTCTTTCATCTAATGTTTTAGATAAACTTTCAAGAGGTTTTAAATTAAGGTTGGAAATGTGCACCTTAGATTCGTTTGCAAAAAATGTCCTCATTCAAAAATTGATAACTGCTCGTACAAGTTACGAACGATATTTTTCATAACAAGGAGCAAAAAAGTGCCCTTTTTAGCACCGCGTTATGAAAAAGAAATTTTTTGACTAATGTTAACATGGGAGTCGTTTTCAATGTATTTTTGTCCATTTGACACGATTTCAAATTCTAAAATTTGCCTAGAACGGCTTAATTTTGAGAAAGTGGAGGTGAAAACCCAAAAATCTAATGAAACTGAAGTTACCAACGTTGATTCAACGAAAAACTTAAAAAAAATTTCTCATGATACAAATTTTTGTTGTTTATTTTTAACCCAAGTAAACCCTCCAAACCATAAAATAAAAAAAAGATGAGGAAAGTAGTGATTTTTTTTTATTCGAATTTTTTCCAAAAATCACGCAATTTCATTTAAATTTATAATTCTCGCCTCGGTAGTAATTTTTTTTTTTTGATAATTGTTTATTTTAATATTAGACGCTAATTAAAAAAAATTTCAAAAGGTTCCAAATCGGGAAAAACAGTGATTTTGGTTTTTTTGTCACGGATTTTTGAAAAATCCCAGAATTTTAATTTAATTAATAATTCCTCGCCTTGGTAGTAATTTTTTTCTTTTGATAATTATTAATTCTAATATAGTGTGACATTAAAAAAAAATTTCAAGTCGGGGAAAGCAGTGGTTTTTCTTAATTTAATTGAAATTTCGTGATGTTTGGAAAAAATTCGACTAAAAAATAAAAATCATTGCTTTCCCCGACTTGGAATCACTTGAAATTTTTTTAAATAACGTATAATGTTAAAGTAAACAATTATCAAAAGAAAAAAATTACTACTGAAGCGAGGAATCGTTAATAATTTTGAAAATTCGGAATTTCTGGAAAATCCGTGACAAAAAACCAAAATCACTGTTTTTCCCGATTTGGAACCTTTTGAAAATTTTATTAATTAGCGTCTAATATTAAAATAAACAATTGTCAAAAGAAAAAATTTACTACCGAGGCGAGGAATTATTATAATTTAATTGAAATTCTAGGATTTTTCAAACATCCGTGACAAAAAAAATAAATATCGCTGTTTTCTCCGATTTGGAACATTTTGAAAATCTTTTTAATTAGCGTCTAATGTTAAAATAAACAATTATCAAAAGAAAAAAATTTCTACCGAGGCGAGGAATTATAAACTTAATAATGAAATTATTGATTTTTGGAAAAAATTCCATAAAAAAATCACTGCTTTCCCCACCTTTTTTTATATTAGGGTTTGGAGGGTTTACTTGGGTTAAAAATAAACAAGAAAAATTTGTATGAAGAGAATTTTTTTTAAGTTTTTCGTTGAATCAACGTTGGTAACTTCAGTTTTATAAAATCTTCATTTGCGTCAGACCTAAAAAATAGATGAATTTTGAAGAAAGTGGGGGTAAATACCAAAAAACAAAATTTTTTCTTATTTTCGACATGGGACTGGTTTTTAACGTATTTTTGGTCACTAAAAAAGATCCCGGGTGCTAAAATTGTCTGTAAAGTCGAGTTTTTGAGAAAAGTCGGGGTAAAACCCAAAAACACGTAACTTTAGAGATTTTCAATACTATTTTGCATTTTATTTTAACGTGCCACAGACTTTATTGAGCTCTTAATTTAAAATTTGAAAATACATTTCAAGATCCATTTGCGCCAGATCTAAAAAATAGAGGTTTTTTGAAAAAAGTGGGGGTAACGCCCAAAAAAATGTTTTTTTTTCTTATTTTCGATATGGGAGTGGTTTCCGACGTATTTTTGGTAGATGAACACGATCCCGGATGATAAAATTGCCCACAACGTAAAGTTTTTCAGAAAATTGAGAACAGAAACCCTGTAAATCAAGTTTTTCAAATCTTCACAGTCAGGTTTCTTTAAATCCTTGCATAAACCAAACAAACCTTTGGTTAAATGTAAAGAAAAGTATTTATTTGATTGACTCGAATTGACATTTGAAAAATTTGGTTGTTTCGAATACATTTTTCTCGAAGTGTTTAACAATAGTTTCCAAAAATATTTTTCCAGTAAAAATAAGAAGTAAAACTAAAACAATCTCAGCTTGGTTGTTAATCTTTCAGCGTGCACTGTACAAAAAAGTTATGACTGCTCCCGAGAATAGAACTGAGAAATAGTGATGGGAAACTGACAGCATTGAAATGAATCCTCCGATGATAATCTTAAAAAACAATAACTCGTCTGTACTGAAACGAGGTAAAAAATCCACAATAGATAACATTCAGTTTTCTAAAGAAAGTCCACTGAAATGCGTAGGTTCTAAGTATAGACAAAAAAAAATAGTTTTTTTCACGTAAAAAATTGGCAAAAGTTAAATTTCGACAACAAGTGATACTATTCTCATGAAAATTATTTTAAAAATACTATATTTATAAAATACTGTATACTAAAAAATACTCATGATCAGTTTTGTCTTTCTTGAACCTTTTAATTTTGTTTTTTCTTTGAACCTTTCTCGGGAAGTGGCACGCAAAGAAGCGCGCATTCATTTCCGAGACAAATGTGCGATTGTGTCAACTATTTGCCACATCTTTTGTGTATTATTATGTCTGTAAGCAATTGTCCGATGGGATTAAAACGGGTCGCGAACTCGTCCAAGGATCTATTTCGAACTGGCATGACAAGCTTTCTCGGTGACCCAGTAGCGCGAATAGAACTCATCGTCAGGTGCGTCCTTTCGAAACCGTAACTTGCGTGCGAAAACTTGGACGAGATTGCCAATGGGTCAACTCTCGGCTCTCGTATGTGCGCGCGAGTGGACATTTCGAGGTCTGGTTAGTTATTTGAGAAAAAGCATCATTTTCCCTGCACATGTATACGCTAAATGCTGTTCCAGTTAAATTTTCACAGTACTCAAAATACACTAACTCAAAATACACAGTTGAGTATTTTCAGTACTATATTGAGTCTATGCTCTGGATTGTCAAAATCTGTTTTGAAAATCTGGAATCGTTTCTTTTGACTTTTGACTTATGAAATTGTCCTTTGGGTTCATTAAAGAAATCAGTATAAGCTTTTCGGCTAATTATTAGGCGGAAATTACTAAATGGCTGTAGATTAATTGTTCGTAAACCAAACTAATAATTGCCATTAGAAAAATACTTGTTTGGTAATTAAAAACATTAAGCGTGTAAAGAAAATTAATTTAGTAACATTTTATTCCCTAAAACTCCCAAATAATAACTGCACACTGAGCATAGACGCTAACTTCAGGGTTATCAAAACAACACAAAATTACAAGTTCTTAAAAAATTAAAATTACAAGAGAAAAAACTAAAAGTACATGTCAAAGAAAATATAACAGAAACGGAGCGTAAAAAAGAAAAAAAAACAAGTGCGGTGTATTTAAACTACAGTAATTATCTTGCTCAATGTTGATTGATACGATAAATTGTTATCATACGGCATTGACATTGACCGTTTAAAATTGTTCATAATTGACTCTCGATACCTTATTTCCGCATAAGAGAGTTCCGCCTTATGTTTAGAATTTTGCGTCAATATTTCCGAATTCGAAATAAGATTTTAGCGGAGAAGATAATGGAAACTATTATCATATTTTATTGCATAATAATCTAAATTTAAACACACTGGATTGTTTTAATGCAAAATATCTTATCGTAACTTGACCTTTCCCCTCCATATCTTCAAAAAAAAAAACTAAATATAAGACTCGTAGTTACTTGAGCTAAAAAAAATAATTTACATTATTTGGGTTGATTCATTCACGCTCAGGAAAACATTTTCATTTTTGACAATCCAAACTGTTCACCAAAAAAAAATTTATTTATGTAACAACCAAACTTTGTACCACCACACCCAGAGAAAAATATTATTTAAACCAAATATATTTTATTTGACTTAAATAAACGTATATTTGTCTCAGAACCAACTAGACTTTTTATTTGTTTTAAATAAAATTTTTATTCGACATAAATAAAAGATTTATTTGAGTCAAATAAACTTTTATTTAAACCAAATAAAAGATTTATTTGAGTCAAATAAACTTTTATTTAAACCAAATAAAATTTATTTGAAACAAATAAAAAATCTAGTTGGTTCTGAGACAAATATACAATTTCTCTGGGTGCAAATTTTGTTTGAAAGTTTTTGAATTTTGCCTGCAACAAGTAAAATTAGTTGGAATCAACCGAATTTTCAGAGTTTAGTTATTTTCGAAATTCATCATAATAATAAATAATCCGATAATTTGAAACATCAAAAGCGAAAACGAAATCAAACATTGAAAAACTTTACGATCAATTTGGACCGACCTTGAAATGAATGATTGAAAAAGGAAGGAAAAATGGAAAAATTTTACGAATCTGTATAGATTGAGGGAATCAGTTCTTAACTGCCCTTTCTCTCTCTCTCTCACTACCCTTTTTTCCTCACTGATTCACTGACTTGCTTCACCTTCCCGCCCCACTATACAAGTTCTTTGCACGGCCTGTCCTTGCATCTCCCCCGTCCCTCTGATTCAATGCGGCCGCATTCCTTCTCGTGAACGGCCTGAGGCCCGTTTTCGATCGCCTTTGCTTTTGCACTCTCCAAACTCTTGCAAGTAACCTGCCTCACCGAATCAGTATATATATGCGTGCACACAAGCGCAGCAAACTCTTGACAATCTGCCATAAAGACAGCGCGCGACAACCATTTCTGTATTAATGTCGATATCGCCGCTTGAATTCAATCATTTTAACACTTTTTATCATTTTTCTTCTGTTATTGTTATTATTCATTCATTTCTTGATGGGAAATTATTCTGTACGACGATTTTTATTTTTTTTGTCTGAAATGTCTTTTTGTACATTCTCGTCATGTGGAATTATTTATTGAAGAGAATATCTGATCGGTTTGAATGGATTCTTGATGAAAGTCTGCATTTCTTCACTTGAGAACGCCCAAGGTCACCACTAGGTGGCAGGGAAAATTCCAAGAATGAACTAATGTGCCATCTAGCGGTGACCTTGGCGTTCTCAGGTGGAGAATGCGATTTCCATATCAAATCAATTAGTTTTCTTCTATCTATTAGTTTTCTTTATCAATTAGCAGTTTCTTTTTTATAGTAAACCAGTCGAAATACTTACTATTTCATTTAATGAAGGAATTTTATTTTTATGAAATAAATAGAATAGTAATTTTTACTATTTTCAAAGTAAAGCTAAAATTTTCTGGAATTTCTGCAAATTTCTATAACATTTTACTATTTCTTGAGTCAAAAGTGGCTAATTTAGATTTAGAGAGCCAACTGTCGGAAGCTTTCGCGAATTTTAAGCAACAATTGCTATGTTTTTAATAAAGTTTACAACATTCGATGTATTTATAAACATATTTGTAATAACACAGTAAAACGTGAGGTGTTAAAATAACACCATAATGGATTAAAATAATCTGCAACAGTTTAATCCCTCTAGGATTAAATTAACACCAAAACGGATTAAAATAATCTATCTTGGTGTTATTTTTAACTATGTATGAAATTTTATTTTAAATAAAACATTAAAGTCAACGATTTGTAAAAATTCAACGAACTTAGTTTCTCCAGGGAGAATAGTAACACAGTAAATCGTTAGGTATTAAAATAACACCAAAAAGGATTAAAATAATCCAATTTAGTGTTATTTTAATCCATTTTGGTGTTATTTTAATACCTAACGAATTACCGTGAAGTTAGTTACTAACTAACTTAGTAACATAGTTACTAAATTCAACTGTGTTCAAAAATTTACAAATATTCTCGTCAAAATTTCAATTCTCATTATAAATAATAAAATTCTTTTCTGATATTCAATTATTTTACAAAATTTTAAACAAATTCTTGTCAAAAATTTCGATTATTTTCAAAAGTTTTCTAAAATTCCATAATTTTCAATATCTACTATTTCAATAAATGTTTTCAAAAGAATTCCATTTTTAAAAAAAATTTCAATACAATTCTACGCAAACATTCAACTATTTTTATAAAAAGTGAAAATTTTTACAGGAATTCAATTATTTACAAATTTTTTTTTATAAATTACTTAGCAATAATTCAATTATTTTCATAAATAATAACATTTCTACAGGGATTCAATTATTTTTATAAATAATAAAATTCTTTTAGTAATTTAAATATTTTCAATAATAATAAAACTCATTACGGAATTTCAGTTATTTTTAATGCAATTTTAATCAAATTCCTCGAAAAATATAATTATTCGTAAAAATCTTATTAAAATTCGTTCAAAGAATTTTACGATTTAAAAAAATTGTTGATAACATTTTTTATGAGAATTTAATTTCAAGAAACATGAAATTAATAAATTGTTAATTTTTTTATTTAAATGATTGAATTCTTGTAGAATTTACTAATAAAAATGGTTTTAAAAATGGATTTCAGTTAAAATTTTAGTTTATGCTTAAGTATTAAGAGCATTAATACGTGGATTTTTAGAAATAATTAAATTTTGAAAAAGTTTTAAACTAAAATCATTAAAGTCTTAATTTTTCCTATTTTTTACAACAAATTATGTAGAATTAATTTTTAAAAGTTTAAAAGGATTTTTATAGGTATTATTTCAAGTTTTTATTTTTCAATATATATTTAATTGCAGAATTTCCGAATAATTGAAATTATGTAATGTTGAATTGTGAACGAATAAATTTGAAAGTTCTCATAAAATTCATCGCAGCGATTCAATTGTTTCTCATACAATTATAATTGAATTCCTTGAAAAAATTAATTATATTCATGCAAGTTTTAATAAAATTCGACAAAAGAATTGTTATTAAAAAATTTGTTACCAAAATTCTTCATGAGAATTGAATTTTGAGAAATATTAAATTATTCCATAAATTGTTTACTTTTGCATTTAAAAAATTAAATTCTTGTAGAATTTCTTATATAAAAATTGATTTTCATTTCATAAAAATGAATTTTAGTTAAAATTTTAGATTATAATTGAATATCAAAAGAAATATAGAGTGAACTTTTCGAAAGTAATTGAATTTTTAAATTAATATTTTTGAAAAAAATTAATTCATTCTTTTGAATAATATTTGAAGTTTTTATTTTGTAATATGCATTTAATTAAAGAATTTAGGAATAATGGAAACTTTGTGAAGTTGATTAATTAATTATTATTAAAAATAATGGATATAAAATAAAATTGTAGTTAACAATTTTTGAAAATAATTGAATTAAAATAATGATTTTATTACTAGGTTATCTTTAATTATTATAAAATATAAAGAAATCGATCACTCCGAGTCGAAGAGTCAGAGTTATCGATGTCTTTATATTTTATAATTATAAAAAAGTTTAATAAACTAAAATTTCATTCATTGTAAAAAATAACATCAAAATCGATTATTTTAATCTTTTTTGGTGTTAATTTAATCTGTAACACTTTTTAATACCTCACGATTTACTCTAAATTGTAGTAAAACGTACTTCAAACTTAGTAAAACTTAGATATGTGATAAATAGTAAAAATTCAAAGCAGAAATACGCAAATGCTCTACAGGGAAAATTTTTCTTTAAGAAATAATTTATTATAGTAATAAAATGATTAATTTATTAGTAATAGAATTCGAACCCCTTCCATTTAAATAAATATTAGCGAAAATCGACTAAGCAGCGTATATACCCTAATTGAAATAAGTAGTATTCGCTTAATCGATATTTTAGATTTAGAGAATTCTCAGAACACATATTTGCTTTTTCACGATTTTTTAAAGTTGTCCGTCTCTTGACCTGCTCAAGTTTGGGATACGTTGATATGCCAACGTCACAATTAGCAGGTCAAGAGAGAACAAGGTTACGGGGTTTGTAGGTAACAACAAAAATTTCAAGTTCCAGTACATTAGGCAGTAATGCAGCAGTCATTTAGTTTCATGCTTTTGTTAGTCGTTAATTGCAAACTAATCACTAGCATCTTTTTTTGGTGTTTTCTCAAACTGAATTCTTGATTTTTCTATTCTCACACAAAAAAATATGTGTTAAATTTGTTGCGTGTAGTTTTCAAGATGGTGTTATTTTAACAGCCATTAAAAATATGCATTAATTTTAACACACTCATGGTGTTATTTTAACACAAAATGTAGGTTAAAATCACATTGTATGGGTTAAAAATGTTGCGTGTTGTTTTAACACTACTTTTAGTGTTAAAACAACACTTCTTTTTTTCTGTGCTGATACCTCGACAATTTCGAAGCTGCGGAATAGTATATGTCTAGTTTTTTCTTTGTCTCCTAATTTATCTTTTTTGCACTTAGTATACTGCTTGAGATGGTGATTGATATCGAGCATTATTATTATCTGTAATTGATAGCAGTCTGTGTATTATGTACTTCATGTGATGGTAATGTTTAGCGCTAGTGATAGTATATAAATTAAAGTCTTCGTTATTTTGGTCTTTTCGGTATTTAATGAAAAGAATGTTATTTAATCTTGTTGCTACTCTTTGTCTTGCTGTTCCTTGCTGTTACTTGCTGCTACTTGCTGCTACTGTGTGTCAATGTACAAAGTACAAAAGTGTAATGACACTTTGAGTAAGATCATTCCTTTATCGGTTACTTTTTCTTCTTTGCTGTCCACTTTTGCTCCTAAAGTTGTGGAGAAAAGGACCTTTTGTTTAAATACTGAAAAAACCTCCCAACTATCGATTTTAAAGATGAAACAGGAGTTTTACATGAAAATATTAGCTATTGTAAAAAAACGAAAATTCACGCTCCTCCAGAGGGTCATTTTTGGATCCTTGTGTCCAAACTACCTGGCAATAGGATCCACTTTAAGGGAAAGTTGTAAGGGAAGTTACTGATGTATTTTCGAAAACATTTTATGTTTCTGAATGGCACTACTTTTACTGCCATTATGTAAGCGATGAATGGTGAATTTTATTTATTTCAGCCTAACTTTGTAGTGATAGATGATTTTCGCCAAAAGATCATCATCCAGCAGGATTTACGTTATTTTTGTTTTGGTTTCTTCTTCTACAGTTAATCTTTTTGTTCGGTTGCAGTTTTCTGCAGCATCCACAAAATACTCTGGGTTATGGAAGTTCTTATTTTCCTCCAAAGTGTAAACTTGGGTGATGCCAACCATAATCTCTTATCCAAGATAATTTCGTTGAAATTCATTATTTAATTCCACAGGTAATAAGTCATCAAGCATCATGCACGTAATGAGCAAGATCACACTCCTCAGATTACATTTTCTTAATTAAAAATATCCACGTAACTTTTGAAACTTTTCTCTTCTCACTCATTATTTTAGTTTTTCTAAGCATATCAAATTGAGACAAAAAATGTTCTGAAGCATCTTTTTGATTCGTTTTTTTTTGTCTTAATTTGATATCCAGAAAATGGTAAAAGAAGAGGAAATGTCCAAAAAGTGATTTTTGAAAAATTTGATTCTTTGATGTTGACGGATGGAAATTGTCTTAATACGGTTCCTTAGAACATTTGTGATAAAAGTATACAATGGCTGATTGATATACAAAAGAAGAGGCGTCAATGTGTCTATTCATAGACGAGACGTTTGTTAGGACCAGGTCTTGTTTTTTTTTTTTTTTGCAGAATTTTATATACAGATAATAAACAGCCATAGAACCAGTCATGATTTTTTTTTCTCAACTTTCCATTCTGCGCCAACTCGTTAAGAGCAGTTTCTTGTGTGTGATTATTACCATGTATATGCTACACGTACACATATAGTGACCAAGCTGAAAACGTTGGTTGTGTTTCTTGTCTGCGGCTTAGGGCAGAGACCTATAAAGAGTATTTCTTCTGCTTGATCACGTGTCTGCGCATTTGTAAACACATCTCTCACATGGTTTTCAGTCTCTTAGAGCTGTACCATACATCTTATTTCTCCGTGTACTCTGAAAGAAAATTCTGTTCATTTATGAAGAGAGAGTCAAAAGATTTTTTCTTTCTGCGGAAGTGCAGAACTCATTTGCTTTTTTGTACTTTCTTAAAGAAAATTTTCATCTTCTTATTCCATTATTTTTCTATTTATTCTCACTATCGTAAGCTAGGTTCCCGTTTGGTTAGGACGGGGCTTAATTTTCAAGTCCCTCTGATATATTTTGATAGTCACAAGCACTTTTCTCCTTTTTTTTTGTTGATAATGTTAATTTTTCACATACGGGCAAACATTTTCAAAAGAATTCATAAGAATTTATTAAAAAGAGTTCCGTTAAGAATATCGCTTTCCCTAAAGTCGAGATGCACTTGAGAAGATGAAATTGTGGAAGGTGCAGGAGAATAATGGTTAAAAGAGAGGAAGAAAGAGAGAGTGGCACATAAGCTCTCCCTCTCTTTTATGCATCGACCATTCAAGTCGGTATTATTGCCGGTGTGGCGGTGAATGTCTCTAGAATCGCGACCATGCCCCCATGGAGATCAACAAGTCGACTCGTGTTTCTCAACTATATCCTTTTAGGGCAATCTCAGAAGCCGCGCCGTTACTCTCTTACAGATCCGGAGGCACCACCACCATATCAAAACCACATGGACCATCAAATAACATATATTGCCTCTCTCCCACTCTCTCCCCCAAAAAAAAATCGAAAAATGCAGATCCTTCTCTCCGTAACAAATTAGCGTGGGAATTGCCATTAATAATTCTCATTGTGTATGACAAATGGAGAGAATTTTATTTAATTTTATTCGCGCTTTTTAAGTTGCATGGGGGAAAGGTTTTGAAATTTGTAATTAAAACAATCTTTACTATCGACTGATAAAGAGCTTTATAGACGAAATTTTAATCGAAATTTTGTAAGAGGAAATTAATCAAAAACTTCTCTCTATTTCTTATCTTAATTCTTTTTTAAATTTATTATTGAATGCTTAAATTAATTATAACTTTGCTATTTTAATTTTTGAATAAGTTTTTAGTATGTAAAATGGTGAGTTAATGTCTCCACTTGAGAACGCCAGGATCGTCACTAGGTGGCGCAAAAGTTAATTCTAAGAACTCAATCGCCATCTATCGGTGACCTTGGCGTTCTCAGGTGGACAATAGTATCTCCATATTGAATCTCAATTCTTAAATTCTATAATTATTTGCCTATTAGATAACATTCTATAAATATGTGTGAAAATTATACAAAGAATTTACAAATTTCTAAATAAAAATCAAAGAGACGTGAGTAACGTTAGTGAATTACAAAAATAATTATGAGTAACCTAAAAAATCAAATAACAGTATATCTGGTTTCAAAAGCAGGGTTGCCACAGGTTATGAAAATCAGGGATTTCGGGAAAAGTAAGGAATTTATTTTTTATTAAGGTAAATTTTTATTTAAGTACTGGAAAAAAATAAATTTACAGAATTCATAAATAGTTGTAAGTACATATTTAATTTTAAAAATTAAATACTTACAATTATTTTTGAATTCTGTAAATTTATTTTTTATTTTTTTATTTTTATTTTATTATTAATTTTAAAAATTAAATACTTACAAATATTTATGAATTCTGTAAATTTATTTTTTTTCAGTACTTAAATAAAAATCTACCTTAAAAAAAATTAAATTTAATTAATTTTTAAAGATCATGGATTTATAAAAGAATTTCAGCTAAAAACACCAGAAAAATTGAATTTTAGAAAATTTATAAATGTTTGCAGAAATTTAATTACATTTGTGCAAGATTTGAAAAAAATTCTCGTCATAATTTGAATTATCTTTAAAAATAATAAAATTCTTCTCCAAAATTCAATTATTTTCAGAAGTAATACCTAAAAATTTTCACAGAAAATTTACATTATAAAATTTTAATTATTTTTAATACAACTTTTTTCGAATTCCTCAAAAAATTAAATTGTTTTGGAAAATACTATTAAAATTTGTCAACAAAAATTCAATTATTTAATATTTTGTTGATAAAATTCTTTGAGAATTCTTTGAGAAACATTCATTTGTTTAATAATTTTTGTATTTTTTTATTTAAACAATTAAATTCTCGTAGAATGTTGTAATAAAAACTGTTTGAAAAATGAATTTCAGTTAAAATTTAGGTCCCTGAAGTTGCCAACGATGCTCAGCATCGAAAAATATTATTTGTACAAAACCAAAAAAGTCACTCAATTTTTTCCAAAATTTTAAGTTAAAAAAATACTATTAAATAGTTTTTTACTTCCTAGGTGAATAAAAGGAGTAAAATTAGTTAAAATTTTTTTTTTACTAAAAATAAGGAAAAATACTTTTCGATTCTGAGCATCGTTGCCAACTTCAGGAACCTTAAAATTTTAGATAATAATTGAATGCTAAAAACATTACAGCATGAATTTTATTAAAAATAATTGTATTTAAAAAAAAATTTTTTTTTAAATTATTTCAAGTTTTTATTTTCTAAATATTTATTTGTAAAATTTTCGAATAATCCAAATTTCGTAAAATTGTATTATAAACAAATGAATTTGAAAATTCTCTTGGAACTTTTGCAAAAATTTTTCAAAATAATTGATAATAAATTGTTAACTTATTTCTTTCGAAGAATTTTAATAAATTTCTGAAATTAATTACTTTTTAACAAATTTATTTAAAATTGTATTAATATAGTAATTTAGATAATTAGTACTATAGATAATAATAAACAATTTTATAATAAAAATCCTCTGATGAATTTTATTATTTATGAAAATAATTGAATTATTACAAACGAATTTTATTTCATTTTCATAAATAATTGAAACTCTTCTGAGAAATTTTATTAAAATAGTGTGGATTTTGAAAATATTTCAATTTCAGCGAAAATTCCATGATTTGTGAAATGTATTTGAATTCTTCCAAAGAATTTATGAAAATAATTGAATTTTTCATTTAAAAATAATTTAAATTTTAAGAAATATTTTATTATATTTATTTTAATAATTGAATTCTTGCATAGAATTTTATTAATTTTTTTAAATAATTGAATTTGATGTAAAAAATTGTATTACTTATGAAAATAATAGAATTCTTGTGAAGGATTTTATTAAAATTTTTGAAAATAATTGAATTTTTTTTTTTGAAAAATTCTATGGAAGTTTTAATTATTATAAAACATAAGAACATTGCGATCACTTAGAGTGTTCGATATTTTTTATTTTTTATAACAATATTTCTAAAAGACTGAATTTTAAAAGGTTTAAATTTTAATTTTTTTAAAATCTTAATTCCTATGGAAAAATAATAGTGAAGAAATTTTTATTTAAGATTAAACTATTGATGTTTTTGAATAATTTTACAAATAGAGGAATTCTGTAAATAAATGTAAAAAAACAAATTTTTTTGAATATTTAATCCTTTTTTGAGAGTGAATCAGTGTGTTCTTTAAGGTCAGGGAAAAAGTTAAAATTTTGTATGAAAATCAGAAAAAATAGAATTATTTTTTGTGGTAATCCTGAAAAAAAATATGAAAAATATTGAATGTTTCGTAATATAGAGTACCGAGTGTTAAAAGTTTTGTAGAGAGTTTTGTACAATTAAATACTTACTTACTTACTTTAAATACTTTAAATTTTGTTTTAGTAAATAAATTTCTGAAGTTACTAATAATTTCATGAGTTCACTTTATTATTATTGCTGAAATAGTGGATCGTAAATAGAACGATGGAGTATTTACTCCAAAGCAATAGTAAAAATTGCAAAGCAGAAATGCGTTGAAGTTCTAGATAAATAGTAAAAGTTTATTCGTTTTTTGTTGTTGTTTGAAAGCATAAATTCGCAGAAGTATCAGACAGTTTAGGTTCCACTTTGTAGATAAATATGTTTATTAATTTTTTCTGTATGGTAATAATTGTCATACGATAAAAAGTAGTTTTACGTGTTGCTAAAATTTTATCATTCCGCCTATTGTAGATTTCTCAATATACCATATATAATATACTCTATGCATTTACTTGTTCCATTCGCGTGGGTCTGTCACGTGACCAGTTTCAGTTAACCTCTTGACAGAAGTCTGATTGCAACTGTCAGACATTCTTGAGTTCGAAATGAAGATGTTTCTGATATTGAATAATAGATTCATTTATATTTCGATTATTCCACAGAAGCATTCCTCAGCCTATTATATATATGTTTATATATATACTTTCTTTCCGAAGATTATAATTAAATTCAAAATATGTATATTTACCATTTGGGTAAACATACACATCATTATTCTTGTCACGTTTTTCGCAAATATGCCTCTCTCCTTGAATATTGTTAAAAGTTGAAAATAAATGTAAAATTCAAGTAGTGTTCAGGATGTAAATTTTCGTCTTCAGTCATAAGAAAAGGTCTTGTTTTTTTTTTTTAGAGAGAAGAAGAAGAAGAAAAAAGGAATATTGAAAGAATATTGAAAAGATTCTCTTATGGGATGAATAAAATATATTCAGTAAGCCCAATCAAACATAATTGTTTTGGTTGAGATCTTTACGATAGTTTCATGAGATTTTTATGGTGGTGAATTCTTTTAAAACTTCTAAAGATACCGGCCACGATATATGACTGTCACTGTTATTGAGTAGTTTATGGCCTTTTACACTGTTTACGACTTTGCGCAATCTGCCGATTTCTCATGTCACCGGTTGAGGAATTTTCAATTGTGAATTACTCTTGTACATTGACCTCAATTTAAATTGCACTCGGTGAACAATTTTTTTTTCTTCTCTTTTTTTTCTTTAATCTATTATTGTGCATAGTTATTATTGTTTTAGTCGCAGTGCTTTACTTTGGAGAGAGAGAGAATTTTAGCGCTAGTGCTGAATTTGTTTCTGAATATAATGATATAGCTGTAGAAGTAATTCTTATTCTTCAGTTTTTAGCTATTTTCTTGTTGCTACTTCTTAAATGCTACTACTCTGTTGCTTCTTTGTTTCTACAACTTTCTTATCTTTTTGTTGATACTTCCAATCTTTATTTCCGGTTAGCTACTACATTAATCCTTAGGCTTTACTCTGGAACATTTGATTATTTATATTCTGCATCATGTGACAAGTTTTAAATGCTATAAAGCATCGAAATTAAAAACTCTATTTTTAAAAGAAAAAATTGACTCTAGGAAAGGGAGTTGAAGTCTACAACGTTTATCAACGAGAAAAAATTTGTTTAATGCAATAAAATATTATTTTTTTAAATATTTTATTGTTCGACAATTATTATCAAAATATAAACTTCAATCATTTTGTTTAAATATTTTTGTGTTAATATTAATGCATTATTTTTTTAAATTTGTTTAATTAATTTACTTAGTGAACAATTTTTTTCGTTGATCAACGTTGTGGAGTTCAACTTTGTTCTAGGAAGGAGAAAAAGTAGCAATTCTCTAAAGGATAATAATAGAAAATATCCACTTGTTTCACTTGAAGAAAAGTAATGTGTGCAAAAACATGGAAATAAATTCAACGTATCAAATTTTCATCTTATTTTTGTTTTTCCACACACCTTTGAGAGACTATACTCCCAGAAACAATATTAGAAACTGGATCAACCCGTGAAAACGACGACCCAATTTCTATGAATATATCTTACATTTCTCTGCGAATATCATATTTTCGGTTTCTATGAATAAATCCCCTACATTTGAAATGGAACCCCAAGCTCCCGATAAAATTTCTTTTTTTACCAATAAAAATGCAAACAAAATAAAAAAAAATACTTAAAATGATCAATTATACTTTTCTAAAGAGAAAGAGTTAAGAACTCTTTTTCTTTTATCAAAAAATCGTCAGGTCTCTTTTCTAAATTAAGATTGTGACCGTTTGGCATAATTTGAAAGGAAACATTTAAACCAGCAATAACCACGTCAACAGGTGCAAAAACCAGAAAATTGTGTCGTCCTATTTATACAATTGCCCACAAGTTATATATGTATACAAGCTGTGTGATGAGTTATGCCTTGTGCCGCTTCTGTTAATCTTTGCTGTTTACGTGTCGAGTGCAGAAAATCGCCCTCATTGCATTCGAAAACAATTTTCCACCTCCTCAAAATTGTCGTACCATATGTTTATTTTGTGTGTTATGAGCTTCTTTTGCTTTTATTTTCAAAAAACTGGGAAATGAGAACTAGAGTTGTAGAAAATTTCACAGTTGTGGGTGAGAAAATTCTTTAAAGGTAAACATCGAATATTTCTTTTTTTTTTTTTGAAGAATTTTTTACTTGGTAGTTTAGTATTTCATTGTGGTAATTTTTTCTGTAGTTTCTTAAAGTAATGATTTTAGTATTAATTATTATTTTAGTATTAATTTAGTAATGTTTTAGTATTTGTTTAGTAATGTTTTCGTATTTGTTTGGTAATGTTTTAGCATTAGTTTAGTAATTTTTCAGTATTAGTTTAGTATGTTTTTAGTAATTTTATAAATAATTTTCTTATTAAGTTTTTCAGTAGATATTTTAGCAATTTTTCAGTAACTTTGTTATAGCAAATTTTTAGTACTTTTTTAGTAAGCCTCTGGTCAATTTTTTTAACTGGCACATTTAGTAATTCTATTAAAAAGTGTTTTTAACAATTTTTAGTAGCATAGACATTAATTTTTTGTAGCATTTTTAGTTCTCTCATATAACGGTTTTTATTTATGTTTTTTTTTAATACTCTTTAGTATTTTTTAACTATTTTTCATAGGTTTTGTTAGTAAAGTTTTTTAAAACCAGAAAAAAAATTAAAAAAAAAAAAAAAAAAAAAATTAAAAATTTTAGTAAGATTTTAGTTATTTTTTTAGAATCTTTCTTAGTTATTTCCTTCAAAAGCTTTTTTAACAATTTTCTAGTGATTTTGTTAGTAATTTTTTGTAGCATTTTTTGTATACTTTGTACTAAAGTTTTTAATTTTAATCAGGGTTGCCACGCAACTTGGAAACCTATGTAAATGTCAATGAATTTTATAAAACTTAAAAAAACCTTGAAAATTCAGGGAATTTTTATCAAAATCCTGGAAAATTGTTGTTTTCGAATTGTATTTATTCTTGAAATCTAATTTTACTGAAATATTTCAAAATTAATTCAATTTTAAACGAATTGTATTTACAATTTTAATAAGTAGATGAGCTTGAAAAGATTTTCATTTAAAAATTTGTAAAATTTCAATTTTTAATAAATTTCATTAAAACATTTAAAAACCTAAATTTTTAAAAATCCTTAATATCTGAAATTTTTATAAAATTATTTACTTTTTTTAAAATATATTTAATTGATTCTTAAAAATAACGTATTTATAGAAGAATTTTAGTTAAAAACACTGAAGCAAATACATAATTGTTGGAGAAATTTAATTATTTAAAAAATAAATAAAATTCTTCTCAGAAATTCAATTATTTTTTTATCTTTTATTACTTATTCTTTAAAAAATTAAATTATTTTCAAAAATTTTAATGAAATTCTTTTATGACAATTTCATTAATTTCGAAATAATTTTAATAAAAATCTTGGTAGAAATTTAATTGATTTCAAAAATTTTTCAGAATTCAATTATTTTCATAAAATTTTACCAAACAATTCAATTATTTAAATCGAAGTTTTAATTAAAATTAGTCTAAAGAATTCAATTATTCCCAAACGTTATACAATTCTTCGCAAAAATCCAATTATGTTTGAAAATTTACAAAAGTTCCTGTCAAAATTTAAATTGTCTTTATAAATAGTAACATTTTTCTCCGAAGTTCAATTAGTTTTCAAAAATTTTAATAATATTCTTGGCAGAATGAAAATTATGAAATTATAATTGAAAAATGAAATTATTGTTGTTAAATTTTTTTTAAATTTGTCTCTTGCCAATAAATAATAATAATAAAAATAATAATTAAATTCTGATAAAATTTTTTATGAAAATTCAATTTTAAGAAATATTCAATTATTTAATAAATTGTTTATTTTCATAGGCAAATAACTGATTTCTTGTAGAATTTTCTATAATAAATATTGATTTAAAAATAAATTTCTTTAAAAATTTTAGATTGTAATTGAATATTGTATTAAAAAATATTTATTTATTTGAAAGTTCTACGAAAATTTATTTATTTAACTAAACTGAAAATTGGATTTGATTGAACTGAAAATTGAACTTTTGTTAACATAAAATTTTCATGAAGAACTTTATCAAGAAATTTTTAAATATTTGAATTCTGTTAAAAAATTGTAATACAACTTTTTTAAACAATTGCATTTTTCGAGAAATTTGATGAACATTTTGCATATAAACAATAATTGAAATTCTGACAAGAATTTTATTAAAATTTTGGAAAATAATTGAATTTTGCAGAAAAATTTTATTATTTATAAAGCTTATTTAAATTTTTTGCCATTTTGATACATAATTGGATTTTTGCGATGAATTATGTTACTTTTAAAAATAATTGAATTCTTGAGTTTTCAAATAATTTTCTAATAAATAGTTAATGTAGAAAAATTGCGTTTTTTAACCTGGAAAACCTGGAAAAGTCAGCGAATTTGAAAAGGGTAAAAGCGTGGCAACCCTATGTTCGTAATATTTTTAAATTTATTTTTTTTTAAAAATATTTTTTAAATAATTTTTCTAATAGCTTTCTCAGTTATTTTTCCTTGGCTTTATTATTGGTAACTTTTTGTGAACTTTTTGCTACTTTTGTAGTAATTTTTTTTTAGTATTTTTACGGAAACAAATGTTTACTTGAAATAGTTGTACAAATAAAATAGTTATCCAGTGTATTTTCTAATCATTTTTTTAATGATTTCGTTAGTAATTGTTTTGTAACATTTTTAGTTCTTAGCAAGTTTTTTTTAGTAAATTTTTAAAAAAGGTTTAGTGGTTAAAGTTAGAAATCTTAGTGGACTTTTTTGTATAAGATTGTGGTGATTTCTTTAGTAATATTTTGTAACACTTTTAGTAATTTTTTTTTGTAATTTTGTTAGCAATTTGGTTTTGTAATTTTGTTAGCAATTTGGTTTTATAATTTTGTTAGCAATTTGGTTTTGTAATTTTGTTTGCAATTTTGTGAGTATTATATCATAAAGTTCCCTTGAATACTTTTTTCCATTATTATTTGTTATTAGTATTTTTTTTAGCATAATTGACAATTAGTTTCACAATGAATTCCCATATTACGCCCATTCAGCTTAATTTTTTTTACACGATTTCTTCATTTGTACAAAAAAAAAAAAAATGCCTACACATCACACGCGACTTGCGACAGTATTGGAATATTCAATTCGCGAAATACATATAGAAATTGAACCCTTACGCAATAGGACGTGTGTCTCTTTGCCTCTATGTAATCGAAGCTTCTTAGATTCTCTCCTCTCTCGTAACGCCCACCCACGTTGAGATGAGATGAGAAGAGGCCCACGCGCACTTTCTAGGAAGGGGTCAAAGTCGTTACCTAGTCATCACAACTTAAAGAGAGACAAAAAAGGAATTTTCGGCTATACTAAAATAAAAAAAGAGGAGAAAATATTTCCGAATGTCAAGGTTTCGAGAAATTCTTTGTTTCGAAACGGAGGAATTGTTGAAAGATGTTATCGTTCTAACGAGTCAGTTGCAATAATTTTAGGAAGATAAGAAGAGAGAGATAATGTGAGGGAAATTTAAAGGAGGCGTCACTTGATTGCACATGTGTCGTGGCAAAGTTGCAAGTGCAGAAACCAGAAATGTGCGTGCATGTATGTACCAATGCAACGTAGATTCTTGTTTCTTGGCCCTCGAAGGGCTTAACGGAGGCCGATGACCGTGCTGACCCGCAGCGGCAGCAGCACACTTCACAACGACGGCATCCGACGAAGCTCGTGCCGCTTGCGCGGTTTCGTTCCATCCATGGCATTATATGTTGGTGGGAGGTGAAAGGAATCCTCTTCTTCTTCTTCTTCTTCATCTTCTTCTTCTTCTTCTCCTTATTCTTATTCTTCTTATCCTTCAGCAGCTTCCACGCGTTCTCTTGATGTGGTTTCATCTTCGCCTCGCCTACCGAGTACCGACTTCTTTAATACACATGTAATCTGAACCAAATATGACCGCACCAAGTCATTCACAAGTCATACACATGTCAAAATTAATTAAAACTTTCATATTCGTATTTTTCTTTATTCGATTGCATACTTTGTTTATCCTATTGCTATCAAATGCAAGGTAAATCGTTAGGTATTAAAATAACACCAAAAAGGATTAATATAATCTAATTTAGTGTTATTTTAATCAATTTTGGTGTTATTTTAATACCTAACGATTTACCGTGCGAGGTAGATATCGTAAATCGTTTATTAAATTAGAAACTGGGCAAATTTTAGCTCATAAAACTTGTGGTAAGTCATGATACTTTGTACCTTTTACAGAAACTCGTACTCCTTGGTTTTTAATGCAGCATAGAAAACTCTCGACACTCTCTAAATTTGAATCAGTTAAAAATAACTGATTTAAAAGCAAAAAGTCAGTCACTCATTCAAATAGTAATATTTCTACTGACAATTAGTTAAAAATAACTGATGATTCAGTGAATTTTTTTTTTTTTTTTTGACTGATTCAGTTAGTCAAGTTTAACTAATTTTTCAATTATTTTTTACTGTAAATCAGTTATTTTTTAACTGAAAATCAGTTGTTTTTTACTGATTCAGAAGCAAAAAGTCAGTCACTGATTGTCAGTTAAAACCATGATTTTTAACTGATTCAAATTAAGAGAGCACTTTTTGCCCTTTTTGCCTATTCAAGAAATTCATAATATACTTTAGTTAGATCAAAATGCAGGGCTGATAAAAATCATGATTTTTAAAAAAAAATCAGATTTTTTTGATTTAAATCGGATTTTTTTTATTTAAATCATTTTTTAACACTATTTTTTAAATATTTATTTTTTTAATATTAGGAATTAAAATATTAATAATAGGGTGCATGCAAAATTTCATTTTTAGAATTTCCTGATTTTTCCTGACTAATTTTTCATTTTTCCTGATTAACAAATTTTTAAACTATTATTTAATACTCTGCATTACTAATTAAAATTTTAATAATGCAATTCAATTCAATTCATGTTTATTCTGCATATAAAAATACATTTTTGTGGCAGAAGAGTTCCGCTTAACTTTACACTTAAAAAAAATCTTATAAAAATTTATTAATGCTTTTTAAGTAACAATTTTATTTATAAAAAAACATAAGACATTTAAAAAATGTTTGTTTAATTATTAAATATTATACAAAAAAAGTCTAAATTCAAAAACTAAGTTTATCAAAGTTTTTTAATTTGTGGTTTCTTTCGATTAAAATTCCCTGACTTTTAAAGAATTTTTAAAAATTCTCTGTATTTTTCTGACCAACTAAATCTCTGATTTATAATTGTTTTTATAATTTGTGGCTACCCTTAATAAAAAATACATATATAAATTCTTGTTACAATAAAATTTGTTTTAAAAAAGTTTAGGAAATCTTAACAAAATACTGATATTTAATGCTTCTTTGACTCAAATATAAAATACAGATTTTTTATCTTTCAATAACTTTCGCCAAATAAACAAAAAATAATAATTATTATTTTCTGATATTCATTATATTATCTTTATAAGATATTCTTTTTTACTTTTATTTAATTAAAAACTTTTAACATAAATTCTAATTTTGTATCCTTTTCGGTTTCTAATGCATTTCGCAGTTTGATTTAAATTATGATTTAAATGTCAAGATTTAAATCAAGATTAAAATCATTATTTAAATCAACTTGATTTAAATCATTGCAGCCCTGTCAAAATGATACAAAAATTTGTATTAAATTATAATTTGATGCACTTTTTGGTATCAATTCTATATGAGACTGAAGTCCACAACGTTTTTAAAAACGAAAACAACAAAAAAAATGGTACGGTATTTTTATTTTTTGATTCTAAATCATGTTATTTTTTTAATAATCGTATCCTCAGTGACAGTTCACTTCTTAAAAATGAAGGCACATAAAAATTGAAGACGAATTCAATTTTAAAAAAATTCTTTTTTGATTTTTCGTTTTTAAAAGCGTTGTGGACTTCAACTTCATGAAAAGTTAGGGAATTTTTTATCAAAATCCTAGAAAATTGTTGTTCTCTAATTATATTCATTTTTCAATACCAATTTCACTTATAAATATTTCAAAATTAATTCAATTTTCAATGAATTTTATTTACAATTTTAATAAGTAGATGAGCTTGAAAATATTTTCAAATCAAAATTTGTAAAATTTTAATTTTAAATAAATTTTATTAAAAAGTTTAAAAACCTAGATTTTTATAAAACCTTAATAACTAAAATTCTTCTAAAAGTATTTAAATTTTTTAATATATATTTAATTAATTCTTAAAAATAACGAATTTATAGAAGAATTTTAGTTAAAAACAAATTGAAGCAAATTGAATTTTGAAGCAAATACATATTATTAGAGAAATTTAATTATTTAAAAAAAAAATAAAATTCTTCTCAGAAATTCAATTATTTTTTTATCTTTTATTGTTTAAACTTTAAAGAATTAAATTATTTTCAAAAATTTCAATGAAATTCTAATCCCTCTAGAATTAAATTAACACCAAAAAGGATTAAAATAATCTATTTCGGTGTTATTTTTAACTATGAATGAAATTTTATTTGAAATAAAACACTAAAGTTAACGATTTGTAAAAATTCAACGAATTTAGCTTCTCCAGGGAGAATAGTAAGTTAGTTACTAACTAACTTAGTAACATACTTAGGTACTAAATTCAATTGTGTTCGAGAATTTAAAAAAATTCTCGTCAAAATTTCAATTCTCTGTATAAATTAAAAAAAATTCTTCTCTGATATTCAATTATTTTACAAAATTTTAATCAAATTCTTGTCAAAATTTCAATTATTTTCAAAAGTTTTCTAAAATTCCATAATTTTCAATATCTACTATTTCAATGAATGTTTTCAAAAGAATTCCATTTAAAAAAAAAATTTGAATACAATTCTACGCAAACATTCAATTATTTTCATAAATAATAAAATTTTTTACAGAAATTCAATTATTTACAAATTTTTTTATAAATTTCTTCGCAATAATTCAATTATTTTCATAAATAATAACATTTCTACAGGGATTCAATTATTTTTATAAATAATAAAATTCTTTTAGGAATTCAATTATTTACATAAATAATATAACTCATTGCAAAATTTCAATTATTTTTAATGCAATTTTAATCAAATTTCTCGAAGAATGTAATTATTCTTAAAAAATTTATTAAAATTCGTCCAAAGAATTTAATGACTTAAAAAATTAGTTGATAACATTTTTTATGAAAATTTAATTTCAACAAACATGAAATTAATAAATTATTTATTTCTGTATTTAAATAATTAAATTCTCGTAGAATTTAATAATAAAAATTGTTTTAAAAATGATTTTCAGTTAAAATTTTAGATTATACTTAAGTAATAAAAGCATTATAACGCGGATTTTTAGAAATAATTAAATTTTGAAAAAGTTTCAAACTAAACTCATTGAAATTCTTAATTTTTCGTATTTTTGACAAAAAATTCTGTAGAAATAATTCTATTTAAAAGTTTAATAGGATATTTTTTTGAAATTATTTCAAATTTTTTATTTTTCAATATATATTTAATTGCAGAATTTCCGAATGATTGAAATTTTGTAAAATTGAATTGTAAAGGAATAAATTTGAAAATTCTCATAAAACTCATCGCAGCGTTTCAACTATTTTTTATATCATTATAATTCAATTCCTTAAAAAATTTAATTCTTAGAAACTCACAAAGCTTTATTTTTTTTTTTTAAATCATAACACTTAGTATCCTTCCTTTCTTTAAGTAAACCATAATTTTTCAAAGTTTCTTGAGAAACTTATTCTTTGGTTATCAATGTTTTGTAAGTTATATTTCGTATAGCTGCAGAAAAATAAAAAATTCACAACTTGACAGTTTTAAGAAAATTTAACTGTCACCAATGTCTCTTTAGTGAGACGAAAACAAATTTTCAATTATGATAATTTATTTCGCAATAAATTATAAATGTTGTGTCTTTTTTTTGTGCACTTTAACTTTCTATGACATAAGTCTTGTTGCATTTCCTTAACGAAGTGCACTTCACTCTCTTGAGAGTCACTCGACAAAATTTCTAAATTTAAATTACTTTCAGAAAATTCATAATTCCTCCTCCTGTAGCAGGGGCAGAATTTATGACGTCCCATTGCTGAAATGATCTTATAATTTATTAAATGAATGAAATGTTTTCTTTCAGGAACATAATTAGTGTTTTTGAGTATAAACTATTATTTTTAGTCACTGCTATTATTATTATTCTTATTCTATTATTGTTAATATTAATAGTATTACTATTAATATTAATAGCATTAATATTGATATTAACAGTATTAATATTAATATTATTTTTATTAATATTAATATTACTTGTATTAATATTAATATTTTACTAATCAAATAATTAATAATAACTATTTTTTTTAAAAGCCTATATAATTTATGTTCAAATAAGTAAAAATTGTGGTAATTAATTCATTTAAAAAAATTTGACTATATTTTCGTAACTATTTATTTTAAATAAATAGTTATTTTTTACCAATAATTAGTTACTTTTTACTATATGGTGAAGCAAAAAGACTGCATTTTACTAATAAATAGTTTTAATATATCTTTTTATCGAATGACTTCTTGATAAAAGTGGGGACTTCATTTCTCCACTTGAGAACGCCCAAGGTCACCACCAGGTGGCAGGGGAAATTCCAAGAATGAAAATTGCCATCTATCGGTGGCCTTGACGTTCTCAGGTGGAAAATAGCGTCTCCATATTGAATTTCAAAATGTTTGTCAATTTTCGTTAGTCTATAATTACAGAAATACAAAAAATAAGCAAAAATAACTTATAATTACTTAGGACCCTCTTTAAAAAACTTTTAATACTTTGTAAAAGGTATATTTTTCTACCTTTTTCAGAAACTCGATTTCCAAAAAAGTACAAAGTATTAAATCTGTATGATACATAATATATTAATAAAATTAATTGATTGACAAATTAATAATTAATATTATAATTGGTACCTTTGTCAGTGATTTTAAAATTATGTCCTTTTTTAAAAATCATGGTTTTTGATGCATTCTACTTGTGACGGTTTGTGGTATGTTTACAGTAGCTTCTCAAATAAGGTAATAAATATTGTTAAAATGATATTAGAACACACTTTGAAAACGTGAATTTCGATTCGAATGATAATTTTTGCTGAAAAAAAAACAAATTCCATGTACACAGGTGCTGCATACATATATATAACTATGTACTAAAACTTTCGAATGTTTAATTTATACCCGGTATAGTTTAGCAAAAGCTGATCTTACGCCACGTAACGTGATCTGTGCGGTTGCAAGATATTCTCGTTTAATTTCTTTTTTTTTAGCTACCGAAAAAAAATTTACTGTCATTCGTAATATATTGAAAATTTTCTGGAAATATATTTAAAAATCTTAAATCAAGTTGAAACTATAAACTCTATTTCTCTCTCTCTCTCTCTTTTTCTTGGTGCTTAATTTTTCGTTTAATGTTGCCGATTTTTGAAGATCATTCCACACTGACAACATCAATTTAGTCAAAGTCAGCTGTTAATGTTCACAGACTCAGCTGTTTGCTGAATAAACGGCTGCCGCTTTGCTTTTCTTAGAACACAACTTCCGCTGGAAATTGTTGCCTTATATTTTGTCTATAGTCATTGTTTCATGTCAATTCGAATCGTCTTAAATGTCAAATTCCTACATGCAAATTTCTTGCGACATTTTATGTTGAAATTTGTAAACAATAATAATTGCATTATATTAACTGTAGTTATATTACAATTGTATTTTATTACAATATATTGTTAAGTAATGAAGTATAGTACAATATTTTTTTTATAAATATTAATAAAACAATATTTATTGTATTTATTATATTTACTATTATAGGATAATTAACAAAGAAACAATATATTATATATTTTTTACTATAGTATACATATTTTCTTATTGAATATATTCGATACATTTATGCAAACATTTGTACAAAAATGGACAATATTATTATATTATATATAATGTATTATATTATTATATTATATTATTATATTATTATAAAATATATAATGTAATTTAAAATAAAGTATTACAAATAAACGGGAGATTCTCCACCTGCGAACGCCAAGGTCACCACTAGATGGCACTTTAGTTCCTTCTTGGAATTTCTCCTGCCACCTGGTGGTGACCTTGGCGTTCTCAAGTGGAGAAGTAAAACCATCATTTTATCCCTCGAAAACATAAAACTATAATTGATATTAAAATCACATTATAGTATTCTGAATATTATTATTTTAAATTTTAATTAAATTTACCAAAAAAAAATATCGAAAATAATGTTTGGTATAATTTGCCTAATGATTGAACTAATTTTATGCATATAAAAAAATCCAACTCTACTAATATTTGTTGCTTTATTTTAAGAGCACAAAAAAGTTGCTTGATCATTGAAGGAAAATGAATTTCGTAATATATTTAACCGATTATTTTCTTGTTTGTTTCAGGTGAGTGTGTTTCTCCTTGTGTTTTAATGCGTAAAATAACAGAAAAAACTTAACGGTAAGAAATACAAAGTAAGCCATTTGTTAATATTTCATATGTTTATTATTTTTAAATGTTTCATTTGAATCGTAAATGGTAAAATTTCACTTCCGACATTTTGCTATAATATAAATAAATGTATATTGAAGTTGGAATAATTATCAGTTACACAAAAGGTGGCGTGGTATAAAAACACCCACGTGCGTATTTTTTAAATATAATAAACCGCAAACAAAAATTCATTCAGTTGATCTTCACAAAATATGTATCCATATAGTTATTTCGAAAGAGTTTGTGCCAATATATGTAAAAAAGAGAGAAGGAAAAAACACATCCTTTTTTTGCGCTCACTTCATTCAATAATGCTCATTCACTCGAATCGATTCAAACTTGGACTAAGAGAGAAATTATTATTATTATTATTATTATTATTATTATTATTATTATTATTATTATTATTATTATGATTCTTATTTTACGTAGGAAGTGATATTCTTTTTATTTCAGAGAATTATTATGTAGCTTTTACTTTTCTGCGCGCAATTTACATACCGCGGAATGTAAATTTAAAAATAGGTTTTTTTATGATTTATTGCAGTCGTAGGCACTTTTATTTCCTGTACCGCAAAATATTTCTTTTTAAAATGAATTTAATTTCAATTTATTCAATTGCTTTAGGGTGATAATAGAGAAAGAAAATTAGTTCGCGCGGAATGATTTTTTTTAAAGTAAACAAGTAGGAGAAGCGGCCCCCCACCACCATTCAGGAGACGCTCATTTGCGTTTCTACCTAACGCACTAGATATGACAAATTTTGTTTAATTATTATTATTTTATTCTTTTTATTTCTAAAGTCAATTATTATTTTATTTATTTTCTTCCACATTTTTTTATTTTTAATAAAAACTAACTCTACAAACTGAAATTTAAATTCAATGGTTAATTTTTCTAATTCCATTCTATTAATTAATTTATTTAATTTTAACGAATTTAAATTCAAATATTAAAAAATATTAAAATTGCCTCGAAGTCACTTTTAAATATTTATGTCGGATATTTATTAGTATTTAGAAGATATTTTTTTCTAAAAAAAAGTTTCTGGATGGATAGTAATAAAAAAAGACGAAAAAAAATAGATTGTTCAGATTGGGATCTAAAGTCAGGGACTCCTATGGGCGCACTGCACTCCTGCTAAGCCCAAGAACCACGCCTCGAAACTTTTATCAAGTGCTTCGAATCTCCCCGCAAAGCCCAAATTAAAAATATTTAAATCTTCGGTGTAAATACATTTTTTTCTCAATTTGCAATTCTGTGAAAAATGAAATATCTGTGCTTAAAAATCATTCTTTCATTAATTATAAATTTTAATAATAAAATATATTTTCAAGAAGAAAATGTCTTGAGAATTATAAAGATGGTTGCTTTTCTAAACTCTATGAATGAATTTTGGAATTTTTGGAAAAATTGAAATTTCTAAATATGGTTGGATGCAATGATGCTGAGGGTACACCTAATGGCACGTCTTCTTCCAGGGGGAACGAAAAATGACACATGTGGCCCAACGCGTGGGACCAACTTTCTTTCTCTCACTCCTCCTCCATACTTTGCTTTTACAGCTAGGATTTTATTTCATAAAACCCTTCGTAAATCTCAGCTCATTTTGCCTCAGCTTCATAAAAATGTCAAGGCCCTTTTCTCGTCTTGAATCTTCTTTATTTAACGCAGTATAAATATCACGTGAGGGCCTATAATAAAGATTACGTTTTCTAAAATTAAATTGCTTATTTAAATTCACTTTTAATTTAACTTTCAGAGCGAAATTTAGTATATTTCAGCCCTCTTTTTATTTATTTATTTAATCTTCAATTTATTTTTCTATTTTGATTATTTTTTGTACTGTTTATTTCGTCACATTTCTTGATAAAACAGGATGTCTACTAACCGGAAAATTCGGGAATTTAATTTAACCGTGAAAAACCGGGATTTTTAAACAAAACCGAGAATTTTTTTACGAAAATTTAAAAAAGTTTTATTATTTTAATTTGTTTTTAAAAAAATTACTTTTTATTTCAATTTTTATTTTTATACTCTTCTCTAACTTCGAATTAGTTGAAAAAAATTAATTTGATAGTAAAATTCAGGCACTAATTCAAACAGATTGTGTAAATAAATTTTTAAAAATTATGGAGTTAATAGAAATATTGTGAAATTCGACTGAAAATATGCAATTGAATTTATTAAAGAATTTCTTTAGAAACTTATTAACAAATAACATTTTCAAAGTATTTTAATTTAATAATTAATAATTGGATTTTATAGTCACATTTTAATGAATTCATGTTTCTTAGTGCGAAGATTAATAATTAAAATTTTTATTAGTTAATTTAAAAAAAACGAAATGGACTTCAAACTTTTTATTAAAATTGAATTCTCGCAAATTTTTTTTTAATTCTGAAAAATAACATTGCTGGAATTTTTCAATTCCATTGTTTCAAGATAATTTAATTTTTCTAAACAAATAATTGAAAATTTTTGAAATAATTTAATTCTTTGAAAGAATTTTAATTTTTCGAAAATGATCAAGGAAAGTTAGTGACCGTAATTATAATTTTATTTTTAAAATACAAAGTCCCTAGTAAAGTTTTAAATGAAGTTTTCGCTTCTAAAAATTATTTTATTCTATTATTATTCAATAGTTATAATTATTGAACTTCTTAAATTTTTATAATTTCAAATTTCTGAATGTTTAAATAAATTATGTTTATCATTTCTTAAGCAAATTTAATGTTTATTACTTATTAAGTAAATAATTAATTATCACTGCTTTTTTTAAATTGTAATAAAATTCTTCACAGGAATTAAATTATTTTCATAAATAATATCATTTTTTGGAAGGATTTCAATTATTTTTGTAAATAGTAAAATTCTTTAGAGAAATTTAATTATTATCAATAGAATTGCAATAAACTTGAAAAAAAAATTTCCAATTATAATTATAGGAAGACAAAATTATTTTTAAAAAATTGAAAAAATTATTTTCCAAATTTTCAATTAAAATTATTATTCATTTATGTTTGAAATCAAATTTAAATTTGGATTCTATGAGAAAAGAATACCTGGAAAAATTAGGCCGTGAAAATAACCGTTGAAAACCGGGAATTTTGTTGAATGAAAATAGTAGACACCCTGTAATAGTTTATTTACATTATTTTAGTTTATTGTTATTGTTAATGTTTTTGCTATGTTTATTATGTAATGTAGTTTTTATAATTTTTTTTTTACTTATTGACAATATTTTTTTGTTTTTTTTGTTTTTCCCTTATCTTTTTTTGTGGTTCAATCTCTCAAAAACACAAATATATATCTCTGCGAAGAATTCGATAAATCGACTGAGTTACTGCAACGGGATCAATTTGCCTCCTTCTTTTCAAGCAGACGCTCTGCAAGTATAATTTTTTTCACGTCTGCAAAACTAAAAGCCGCTTTACAGACATCATTTAATGTAACGCGTTGTTTTTTTATTTTTATTTTTTTTTTAATCTTACATCTCTCTTCAAGGGAGTCTTTATTCAGATTCTTTGCTTTTCACTGTCTTTAAAATAAGTCCAAAGAGGAAATTTATTATTATTGTTGTTATTTTTACATTTTAATATAATTGTTCTATTATTAATAATAAATCAACATGAAAATTGAAAATAATAATTATTATTAATTTTTTCATTACAGTTAATGACAAAAAAATACAAATTAAAGTACAAAATAAAATAATAATAATGATAATAATTAATAATAATTATTACTTTTATAAAAACAATAATAATAATAATAATAATAATATAACAATAGCAATAAAAATAACAATAATAAAAATTACATAATGGTAGTTATTATTGTTATTATTATTATTACATTTGTTTAGTCAATTATGCATTTGCTTTTACACAAATATTTATACACTTATTTACAAATGCATTGATTTATTTATGCATTTATTTATTTATTGATATATTTATTTATTATATCCATCAAATGCATAAATTAAAATTAATTACAATAAATAACGTGTGTAATAAAAATATTTTATAATGGATGAAATATTATGTAAATTATTGAAAAAAAGGAGGAAAAAGAAAAAAAGGGAATGACTCTACTGGCAGTGAAAAACAAAACCTGAAATATCTTTAACACCTATTGGAGAGACGAAGACCGGTTTCAACCTGTTTTATTTTATATGATAGCAGCTTTTAACGCTTTTACATTTTTCAGTTATTCAAATCAGTTTTTAGAAGAAAAAAAAACAGTTTCTAGATGTTGACATTCAGATTCTGCTATATAATAATATTCTAGAATTAAAAACAGTAATATTACTATATGTGTATATTTTTCTAATTTAATATTCATTCCATCGAGACGCAGTAAATAAAATGACATTATCGAACTGAGTGATTGTATTTTTGTGAGATGAATAGTCTTATATTATTTGTATTTTGTATAAAATATCTTTTTTTTGTATTTTTTCATTAAATTAATTACATTTAATAAAATTAATTATGCTTGGCAAGCGAAATAATTTATTGCAGTAGTTCGTTTATTTTCTTCTTTCGGTTTTAAAAATAAGTTTTATTTTTTCATTGCATCTGAAATTAGAAAACGAAATTTTATTATTGTTTTGTTGAACTTTTTGACGCTGCCTTGAATGTTATTTATGAACTGGCTGTCTCCATCCGGAAACCCATAAAATATTTGAAAGAGTCTGCCAGACCCATTGCAAGTTTTGCATCTGACCAAATGAACGCCATGTGCATCACGTATGGAAACATTTTGCCCCTGCAGGCGGTCTCAAATTTCCAAGTTTTAAGGAATCAAATTCTCTCTTTCTTGAGTTTAAGGTCAAAAAATGGAAATATAATAAATTCTCTATATTAGAATTAATTATTTTCGCAGATTTTTTAAATTTATTATTTTTTGGTTGCAATAGTCTCGATAATTAGTCGGGGAAAAATTAGTAATAATAGCAATAATATTAGTAATAAAGACAATATTAAAATAATTATGATAATAATTATAATGATAATAATAATAATAATGATAATAATAATAATAATAATAATAATAACAAAATAATAATAATGATAATTAATAAATAGTTGGTTCTCCATAAAAGATTTTAATGCTTTCGAATATTTCCCAGTAAAGCTATTTTGTTTATTCTATAAAGTTTATGTTAATTACCCTTGCAGAATAAAAAATGCTAATAATAAAATTGTTCCAAAATAATTAAAAAACCGTTTTCAGTAAAAATATTGCACTAAAAAAAATTTATTCGATTCAAATAACTGATTTCTTGTCTATTATCAAATAAATATTTACTGGAATCAAATAATTTTTACATAAATCAATTAAATTAAATTTCCTTTAAATACTGAAATTATTGACTCAATGCAATTTATTTAGGTCCCTGAAGTTGCCATCGATGTTCGGCATCGAAAAATATTTTTTGTACAAAACCAAATAAATCTCTTTATTTTTTTCCAAAGTTTTAATTTAAAAAAATACTATTAAATAGTTTTTTACTTCTTAGGTGAATAAGAGGAATAAAATTAGTTAAAATTTTTTTTACTAAGAATAAGGAAAAATACTTCAGGAACCTATTTATTTGATTTAAATGAAAATTATTTGATTCAAATAATTATTAATTTGTTAATATTGACAAATAATTTATTATTTTAGGACTCGAACAAGATCCGTAAATTTGTTTAAAGTCTGTAACTTGATTGAAATAGCGAGAAAAGTTCGTAAATTGTACGCTATAATTTGGAGAATTACTCAAAAGTAATAAAATTCTTCTTAGAAATTCAATTACGTTAAAATTTTTTTGTAATTCTTATCAAAATTTCAATTATTTTTATAAATAATAAAATGCTCTAAAATTCCATTCTTTGCAAAAATTTTAATAAAATTCTTGGTAAAATTTCAATTATTATAAAAAATTTTCCCTGGTTTAAATAATTTTTAAATTTTGCTCCAAAATACAATATTTTTGGTATAAAATGCAGCTTATTTCGATTTTTATACTGTACAAAGTATAACTTATTATAGACAAACTTTTAGAACTTTATTTTTCAATCAGGTTTCTAATTAAATGTTTGAAAATATTACAATTAAAAAGATTTCTAATAATTAAAATTCTGTAAAATTTGATTAAATCATCTTTTCAAGTGTTTTTTATTCCAATTTTTGAAAATTAACTTTTCAAGAATTTTAATTGAAAATTTTTGAAATAATATTAAATTATCAAAAATTATAATAAATAATCTTCAAGTGTAGATTCAATAAAAATGAAAATTAATGAAAAATAGAATTTAAAGATAATATTAAAATAGTTTAGGAAAGAACAATTCTCTGAATTATTAAGTTCTAATTTTTTTAAATTCAATTATTTTCAATATTTCCGAAAATTAAAATTCATACACAAAATAATAAAATTAAAATTGTTCAAAATTATTTTTAACATTTTGGAGAAAACAGTCATGTATTCCAAATTTTCAATTAAAATTCTTGAAAACAATTTTGTTTACAATTTTGTTTTAAATTATACAAAAATTCTTCAATTATTTTAAAAAAATTATACATTACAATATTTATAAAAAATTAATTCTTACAATTGTTTTATTACAGTTTTTTAAGATTCAATTACCTTCGAATAAAGTAAAGTAGAAAATATTTTTTAAATTTACTACTTTAGAGTTTTTCAGAAATAATTTATTTATAATTACAATTTTTTGAAAAATTTGATTAACTCTTTTATATTTTTAAAAAACTTCATTATTTTTCAAAAGATTTTGACAAATTTTGCATTATTTTCTATAAATGTTTTACTAAATTTAAATTAGTTTTGAAAAGATTTGACCTTTCAATTTTTTAGACATTTTTAATTATAATTAATTGTAAAACTTTTTGTATTTTCAAAAAATCATTTAGTAATATTTTTAAAAAAGTTAATTTTTACGAATTTCTTTATTAAAAGTTTTGTAAATGTTCTACCTCAATTAATATCTTTAAATAGAAAAATAGACGGTTTAAATTATTATAAAAAATTTGATGTTTTTTATTTAAATAATTGAATTTTTGAAGAAATGCAAAAAATGATTAAAAATTCATATAGATGATTGATTTAGAGATGAAGTTTAGTTAAAAATTGTAGAAAGTAATTAAATTTATAAAAGGGTTATAGTTTTAGTTTTTATCAATTATTAAATTTGAAAAGTTGAAATTTAAAAAATTTTATTTCCTGCGAATAAAGAAGTAAGAAGTATTTGAATATTTGTGACGCGCTCCGAAGAAAGGTACCTAAGAAGCAAACGAATTATAGGTTAGGGTCGTGTTACATTTCTCTTGATTAAAAGTTTATTTTTAATTATTTGCATTTGAAACCAATTTTTATTGAATATTTTGGATATAATGAAGACTTGAAGGTCAATAATTTTTAAATAATAATTGACTTTCTTTCTGTATTTTTACTTGAAAAATTAAAAACATAACCTCAAATTTTTTGTTTCTTAGGTACCTTTCTAAAGGAGCTTGACACATTTATTTAACAAAATTATACAAGTTTTGATTAATTTGAATTTTTGTGACAGCACTGAATTGAATAATCGACTTTTTTGACATTTTTTCTATTTTTTATCGACTAAGGCGACTTTTTTGTTCGTTAAAGTCGATCCCAGGCCTGAAAAAACGAATTTCAATTTTCTGCTATTGATATTTTGGGGAAAATGGGAAATTGAAAAATTTAAATAAAAAATGTCGAAAAATTAATAGATTGAAGTCGGTCATGAGGGGTTTGCTTCCCTGTCATCGCCCCTGACCTCAGAGTTTCGTCACGGCAATATGAGCTTGGTAATTTAACCGCGAGGAGAGTAAGAGAGCGAGAGAGAGAGAGAGAGAACTAAAACTGTCGGTTTCGTGCAGCCAATGCGATGCAATGGCAAAATGTACATTACTTTTGAACGCACCCGTATAGAAGCTTCAATGGGCGTCGGACTTCCAATGCGATGCGATGAGATGTTTGTGTGGGTATATAGGTATATACACAAGTTATAACGGGAACTTCCCGTGAAAGGATTCAAAGTCTGTAATAAGACAGTTTAGTGTGACCGCAGAAGGCTTGGCATTTAACGTTTTTCCGCTGCGGACTAACGAGCGAATGCACAATAAAAAAAAAACTTTGATTATTTCTATTCTTTCTTTTCGTACCAACCCCTCCGCCCCTTCGTTTGTCTTTATAAAAAAATATTATTGCATTAATAAAAGATCCCTTTTTTTCTCACCCCATCCTCTCTTTTTTTTCTCTCTTCTTAGAATGACGAGAATTGTTTTCTCGAAAATAATATTCTCGTGATTCAAGTTCATTTCCTCTTGATTATTTTCATTAAACATGTTTTCTGTCTCTGCCGATGAGTAAAAAAATAAATATGAATCAGATGATTTATATTTTATTTTTTACAATGTATTAAATTTTTATGACGACGATAGTAATTTTTTATTATCGTAATAATAAGGAAGCGAATTTTCTCATAGAGGAAGGATTTTATTTTTTTAATTCATCATTATCATCAACCGTATTCTTATTGTTTTTTTATTAGTTTTGCAATCATTTAAAACTTAAATACGCATTCGGCGATTTGAAAATCGATGAAAATAAATGTAAATTCATAAAAAACTTGCAATGAATTAGAATAAAGTGTAAAAGTGTTTGAAAAATTCAAGTCCGATGTAAAGCAGTTTGATATTCGATTTTAGCTAAGGGCGTTAAAGCGCGTCACTCTAGTCGGTGTGTAATGCATTCGAATCCTCCCAGTAGTAGAAATTTTTTTTTAATTTCTATTCACGATATTTCTATACAGGAAATTATCTGTGTTATTTAAGTACAAATACTAAAAATAAAATGTTAAATAATTAGTTACAAATAATAATTAACTTAAAAGCAAAAAGTAATTTGAAAACAAAATTTATTTTTCAAAAGTGTAGAATAAAAATAAACTGAAAATAAATGATAGTTTTAAATTTTTAATAAAAACAGAACGTTTTGAGTAATACAACACTTAATACGAAGAAAAATATGACGAGAAATTAAGAAAACATTATTATTATTAATGTTGTTTTAAAGTGTCTGCGAGATCTCTTGGACACAAAATTGTATACGTACGTTCATACTCCCTGACACATGTAATAAATTTTAAATTCATGATTTTAAAAGCCGCCCACTAATTATAAGTGATATATTTTTTCAATCAGTTTCTCTCTTTTTTATTTAATATTTTTTATATTTTTTCCAATCAGATTTATTATTATTATTATTATTATTATTATTATTATTATTATTATCGTCTATTTTTTTAAAGGGAAATATCAAGTTTGATAATAAGAGAGATGATGAAAAACAAGAAATAATAAAGATTTGAAAATCAATAAAATAAAAATAATAAAAAATAATAATAATAATAATAATAATAATAATAATAATAATAATAATAATAATAATAATAATAATAATAATTAATAATAATAATAATTATTATAAATAATTTATAATAATTTTTTTATTATTTTTTCTAAAATCGATTTGATTTTTTTTTTTGAAGAGAGAGTGAGAGGAGGGGGGTTCTTTTTGGTCGAGATTGAATCGCAGGTGTGAGAGCTGCACCCATATTATTTGCAAGCGCGCCACTAGTTCCTTTCCCATGTATGAGTATAAAAAGTAAACGATACTTGGGAATCATGTTAGCGAATTTTTTTTTGGTAATTATACTGTTTCTTTAAAAAAAAAGCGCACCGTTACGGTGAGTTAGTCACGCTGGCTGCTTTATTTTTGTTTAGATTAGTTACAATGATTAAAAACTATAAATTCTAAAGAGGTGTATACCACAGTAGGGGAAAATTTTTATGAGTTTTTGTAAAAAAATTCATTTTCTAATTCAGGGTTGCCGCGCGACTTGGAAAGGCTGGAAATGTCAGGGAATTTTATAAAAATTGAAAACACCTGGAAAAGACAGGGAATTTTGATCAAAATCGTGGAAAATTTATTTTTAAAATCTCATGTTACTTCAGTTTTTCAAAATTAATTCAATTTTAAAAGAGTTGCAATTACAATTTTCAGAAGTAGTAGTAGAACTTGAAAAGATTTTCATTTAACATTTTTAAAACATTAATTTTAAATGAATTTCATTAAAAAATTTAAGAACGTAGATTTTTACAATAAACCGTAATAACTAAAATTGTTCTAAAATTATTAAAAAATTTTAATATATATTTAATTGATTATTTAAAACTAACGGATTTATAGAAGAATTTTAGTTAAAAACACTAAAAGAAAATTTAATTTTGAAGCAAATACATATTATTTGAAAAATTCAAATATTTTTACACGGTAAATCGTTAGGTGTTAAAATAACACCAAAATGGATTAAAATAACACTAAATTTGATTATTTTAATCCTTTTTGGTGTTATTTTAATACCTAACGATTTACCGTGTAAAAGAAGTAAAATTCTTCTTAGAAATTTAATTATTTTTTACATCTTATATTATTTATTCTTCAAAGAATTAAATTAATATCAAAAATTTCAATAATTATTTTAATAATAATTTTGTAAGAATTCAATTTTTTCAAAATAATTTTAATAAAACTCTTCATAGAAATTTAATTGATTTCGCAAATTTTTTAAAATTACATTATTCAATGTTTGAGATTTTAATAAAATTTCACAAAACAATTCAATTATTTAAATCGAAATTTTAATTAAAATTAGTCTGAAGAATTCAATTATTTCCAAACGTAATATAATTCTTCGCAAAAATCCAATTATGTTTGAAAATTTACAAAAATTCCTGTCAAAATTTAAATTTTCTTTATAAATAGTAACATTTTTCTCCGAAGTTCAATTAGTTTCCAAAAATTTTAATAATATATTCTTGGCAGAATTACAATTATTTTTAATATACAAAATTTCTATCGAATTTCTCGAAAAATGAAGTTATTGTTAAATTTTTTTTTATTTGTCTTTTGACAATAAATAATAGTAATAATAATAATAATAATAATAATAATAATAATAATTAAATTATAATAAAATTTGTTATGAAAATTCAATTTTAAGAAACATTCAATTATTTAATAAATTGTTCATTTTTATAGTTAAACAATTGATTTCTTGTAGAATTTTCTAATAAATGTTGATTTAAAAATAAATTTCTATAAAAATTTTAGATTGAAATAATTTAATTGAATAGCATATTCAAAATTATTTATTTACTTGAAAATTCTACGAGAATTTATTTATTTAACTATAAAAATAAACATTTTATTAAATAATTGAACTTTTCTTAACATAGAATTTTCATGAAGAACTTTGTCAACAAATTTTTAAATAATTGAATTCTTTTAAAAAATTGTAATAAATGTTTTTTAAATAGTTCCATTTTTCCAGAAATTTGATGAAAATTTTGTAGATTAAAAATAATTGAAATTCTGACAAAAGAATTTTATACAAATTTTTAAAAATAATTGAATTTCGGAAAAAAAAATTTATTATTTATAAAGATTATTTAAATTTTGACGGGTAGTTTTGTCAATTTTTGAACATAATTGGATTTTTGTTGAAGAATTGTGTTACTTTTGAAAATAATTGAATTCTTGAGTTTTCCAATAATTTTCTAATTAATTATAAATGTAGTTTTAAAAACTTGGAAAAATTGAAGAAAACCTGGAAAAGTCAGCGAATTTGAAAAAGGTAAAAGCGTGGCAACCCTGTCTATTAATTTTATAAAAAAATAATAATATCAAGAGTTACCTACTATAAACGAAGACATTCCAAAGGAACCAAAAATTATGAGATAACTCAAGGAAGGTATCTTTAAATATAAAATCAGTCTGAATTTCTGAATTTCGTAATTTCATTTTTTCATTTACAAACAAATATTCTAAAGAGCAAAGATCGAGCACACTTTGACGATTCTTTTGAAGAATTTAATTCTTTACTTGTTTTCACATTTTTTTCTATAACAAAAAATTCTTTTTTATCAAGAAAACTTGATAATTTGTAATTTATTCATCATTGGCAATAATATGCTAAAAAATCGATAGACAAAGGAATAATTTAAATGTAAATTTGAAAGTATCTGTATTTCAGTAGTGTACATATATAATATATATTTAAATTGTAGGAGAGAATACGAAAATGACTATAAAGACAGGTTTATCGTTCATGTTTGTAAAATAACTATATAGTAGCTAATATCTAATTTTATGTTCACAAAAGTGATAACAAATCCAAATTAAGCATAACGAGCAGACTGTGAAATCATCGCGCGCGCACATATATATAATAGTTTGAATAGATAACACGGGATGTATATATAGTTTCATATTCACCAATGAGGCATTTTGTATTTGTAAATTATTGTTGAAATCAGAAAAGTTACATCATCATATTTAGGTTAATTGAACTATATATGTGCATGAATTTTATATCGAATATTGTTATATTTCCATTAACTTATATCTATATAATGCTGTAATAACGTCTTCATTAATTATACATTTTGTCAACTTGTTTATACGATTATAATTTATAATTTATAATTTTCTTTACTGCCTTTTAAATCTAGATCTTTATTAAATTTACTTGCGTATGTAAAAATTTAATTTCCAGACAAATATTCTGTTTCCTTATTAGATGCATTCATTTGGAATAAAAGAGAGGATTTTAATTTTTATTCTATTATTTTTTTTATTCATATTTAATACAAGAAAAAAATTTGTTTCGAAAGAAATGGAAATATATAAAAAGATTTGAGAATGTAGAAAGTTTTTTGGGAAGCAACCCCCAAAAAATGATATGTTGCGTGGGAAATTCTTTGTTGAGATATCTACCTGGCAGGTAGTAGATGTTTGTTGGCAATGCGAAGGATCTATTTTATCCGATTGAAGAGTGTCGTGGCGGGGAGAGGGGAAAGAGAGAGAGAGAAAACAACCTTTAAATTGTAAATTCTCGTTTTTAATGTATGTGCATCGTTATGGAGAATGGGGGAAGAATGAATGGAACCTGTTAGATTTTTGTATTGCCATAGCACCTGAGAGAGGGGAACTGAATTCTATAGTGTATAAATATTGGAGTACCACAGAAGTGGGGCCTAATCTTCCTTCCACCTGAGCATCTGACTTTTTTCATTTCTCCCTGTCGATTTAAATCTTTTTCAAAACTTGATAATCATTCCTTCTTTTTCTCTCGTGTTTTTCTTTTTATTTTACTTGATTTCAAATTTTTTTTTGTTTCATTTTACTTCATTTCGTTCAATGGAAAGTAGGTTATTTTGTTTTATTTTTTAGAATTAAAAATAGGTTATTATTTTTATTGGGATTCTAGATTATTGCGTAGCATAAATACTCGGTTTAAATTTTTCAGTATGTCGCGTAATGAGGATTAGGTTCATCCTTTTGATAACTTGAATAAAGTGGTCCAGGTTCGTACTTCGTTTGCAGAATACGGATTAGGATTTGATGTGCTTTAAAGAATACGGATTAGAATTTGATGTGCTTTAAAGAATACGGATTAGGATCGTATTTTTGACGAAGCTGAAGTCCACAACGTTTTTAAAAAACGAAAAATCAAAAAATAATTTTTTTTCAAATTAAATTAATTTCTAATTTTCATTTGCCTTAATTTTTAAGAAATGAATTGTCACTAAGTATACAATTATTAACAAATAACATAATGTACAATCAAAAATAAAAATACCGTACCATTTTTTTTTTTGTTTTCGTTTTTAAAAACGTTGTGGACTTCAGCTTCATTATTTTTGGTACTTTGAAGAAAATAGAGCAATTTCATTAAGTGATCGATATTTTGCAGATCGTATTCTTACTGTTTTGAAGAATATAAATTAGGATTGATTTTTTGGTCAAGGGGTTCAAATTTTTAGTATTTTGCAATATACGAATTAGGCTCATCTCAGGACTCGGATCGACTTTAAGACTCAAAAAACGTCGCTTTAGTCGCATAAATTTACAACTAAAGTCAAGAAAAGTCGCTTACAATTTCCGAAAAAGTCGTAAATAAGTAGCATGAAATTTTAGCAAAAAACGACGAAAAGGAAACACGAAATCGTCAAAATTGTATAAAAAATCACATTTCTCGACAACAGATACATTAATGTCAAACAATCGGAAATAAAATTTATAAAAATTTAATAAAATTCATAGCAAAATTTTAATTATAGGTATTTTTAACATTTTTAACATTCTCTTTAAAATGTCAATTATTTTTATAAATAATAAAATTCTTCTTCGAAATTCAATTATTAAACAAAAATTTTAATAAAATTCTTGTGAAAATTTCAATGATCTTTATAAGTAATAAAATCCATCCTAGAAATTCAATTATTTTCGAAAGTAATAAAATTCTTCGCAGAAATTCAATTAAATTCAAAATTTTTTTTTAATTTTTCGTCAAAATTTTTTAAGTAATGAAATTTATCATAAAAATTTAATTATTTTCAAAAGTTCTAATAATTTTTTTGCTAAATTCAATTATCTTCAAAAGTAAGAAAATTCTTTACAAAGATCACTTATTTTCAAAATTTGTTTTTAAATTCTTAAAATTTCAATGATGTTTATAAATATCTAAATTCTTCTGCAAAATTCAATTAATTTTAAATATTTCTAGAAAAAACATGTTCAAAATTTCAATTATCTTTGTGAATAATAAAATTCTTCCCTGAAATTCAACTATTTGCAAAGAATTTTAATAAAATTCTTCTCTGAAATTCAATTATCTTGAAAAGTAATAAAATTTTTCTAAGAAATTCAATTATTTAACAAAAATTTTAATAAAATTCTTGTCAAAATTTCAATTATCTCTATAAGTAATAAAATTCATCATAAAAATTTAATTATTTTCAAAAGTTCTAATAAATTTTTTTGCAAAATTCAATTATTTTCAAATTTGTTTTTAAATTCCTTAAATTTTAATGATGTTTATAAATATAAAAATTCTTCTGCAAAATTCAATTACTTTTAAATATTTCTAGAAAAAACGTGATCACAATTTCAATTATCTTTGTAAATAATAAAATTTTTCACTGAAATTCAACTATTTGCAAAAAATTTTAATAAAATTTTTTGTAAAATGCCATTATCTTCAAAAGTAAGAAAATTCTTTACAAAAATTCAATTGTTTACAAATTTTTGTTTTAGTTTCTTAAAATTTAAATTATGTTTATAAATATCAAAATTCTTCTGCAAAATTCAATTACCTTTAAATATTTCTAGAAATAACCTGTTCAAAATTTCAATTATCTTTGTGATTAATAAAATTGTTCCCTGAAATTCAACTATTTGCCAAGAATTTTAATAAAATAAAATTCAATTTAATAAATAAAATAAAATTTTTCCTGCAAAATTCAATTACTTTTAAATATTTCTAGAAATAACCTCTGTTCAAAATTTCAATTATCTTTGTGATTAATAAAATTCTTCCCTGAAATTCAAGTATTTGCCAAGAATTTTAATAAAATTCTTCTCTGAAATTGAATTATTTTGAAAAGTAAGAAAATTAATTACAAAAATTCAATTATTTAAAAATTTTTTTTTTAAATTCTCTTGAAAATTTCAATTATCTTTGTAAATATTAATATTCTGCAAAATTCAATTACTTACTAATGTTTTATAAATTTTATCCCAATAATTCAATTATTTTCATAAAAAATGATAAATTTTTTTTTATAAAGTCTTGTAATGCAAAATAATGATTTTATCAGTCGGTCATCTTTAATTATTATAAAACACGAAGACATCGATTGCTCCGAGTGGAAGACTCGGAGTGATCGATTTCTTCATGTTTTATAACAATTTTTTATAATTTGTTTAATTTTTAAAAGGTTTGAATTTGAATCTTTTCAAGAATTTTAATTTCTATGGAAAATCAATAATTAAATATTTATTTAGAAAACAAATTATTGATGTTTTCGAAAAATTTGTAAATAAATCTAAAAGAACATTTTTGTGACTCAAACTTTTTCCTTTAAATTTCATTTTTTTTTTAAATTTCATTCGTATTTTAGTAAAAAAAATCTCGAGGAACTCGATTAGTCGTAGTTTTCCACAAAAAAGTCGAAAAAAGTCCCATTTCTTTAGAAAAGTCGAAAAAAGTTTAAAAAGTCGCACAATCCGACCCCTGAAAGTTTAAGAGTCATTGAAACAGTTTCAAACCTCTATTTTTGAAGGAAGTACCACTGAATACTTCCTGTAAAAAGTAACTCATAAAACTTAGTTTATTTCTTGAGGTTTATAATCATGAGTTTCAAAAGAAGATTCGAAGTTTTAAGAGTTACTGTCATAATTATGAACTTCAATTGAATGAAGTAGAAAGATTTAAATGTTTAGGAAGATGTAAAGTTTCAAGAGTCATTGAAACAGTTCCAATGTTCCTTTTTTGAATCAATTTCTAATCTTTCTAAGTTTATAAATATGGTACCGCAATTTTTAAGAGTTAGTGAAGTTTAATATATACATTACACTTCATTTAGTAGTTAAAACTTTATTGTTTCTATAACTCTCAAAAGTACCTTTTTTGAAACTCCTAATCCCTTTTGTAACGTTAAAAATTAGTCAAAAACTCTTGAGAGCTCTTAAGAAAAAAATCAAATCAAAAGTGTTGCAAAGCATCATTTTGATTCCATTTTTGCCTAAATATTTGATATCCATTAAAAAATCTGTGATACGAATTAACAGAATCGTATCTCGTTACTCATAAACTGGAAATCGAAAGTAAAAAAAAACATCTAGACTCTAAAAATTGTTTGTTCAGTTTTGCAATTTTCGAATTAGAAATGGGTGATTGATCGCCATCTGGGGATCGCTTTTCATTTCGCACTCACACACACACACACACACACATTTGCGTTTCGAAAGACATTTTGCGAGTGCTCGCCTTCGTGAATATAGAATGCGAAAAGGGGCGCACGCGAGTGAGTGTTCATTTTGAAGTTTTAAACGTACACACACACCTCTTCTCCTTCTCTCGCAACGGCGCGACAAAAATACGCTTTGCTTGCGCGGTTCATCGTCTGTCCTATTTTGAGAATATGTGAAATTGAGGAACCAGTTTTTTTAGAAACAGTTTTATCGACCCCTGAGCAGTTAATGTGTAGGTACATCTCTGTGTGTGTGCATATGTGTAAGAAAGCAAAGTGACTTTCATATTATTGGAAAAGAAGAAAAAAGGTTCACTTTAATTTTACACCCCCTCCCTCTCTCTCTCTCTCTTTCTGAATATATCGTACAGGAATATTAAAAGTTGATATTTTTAAAACTGAATTGTCTCAAATTTCTTTTCATTTTTTTTTTATTGCGAACATACTCATAATTCTTCAAGCGGGGAGAATTTTAAATCCTTTAAGATAGTCTCTTGAACATTTTTTTTTTATTTTTACTTCTTCAACTTTTTTCTCTGAAGAAAAAATGGATATTTTAGGAAACGATCGTATATACAGGACACCTCATCTCAAGACGAAAGTTTATTTTCAAGCGAGACACGACAATAATTTTTCAACTAGAATTAGTTCGCAGTGATATATGAAACTATTTCTAACTCTCGTTATTATTTCCCTCTCGGGGGCAATTAATTTGCTTCTTCTTTCCTTCGAGGAGGGAAAAAATATTTTTCGCAAAAATCTAATTTTTTGAAATTCAATTCTTTTCTATAATTTTTGTCTACTTTCGCGTTTTATATATTTATACTTTTTCTTCTATTCTTTTTATTCTTCTAACTTTTTCTAATCTAAACAATAGAATTAGTCTTTATTTGTTTCTATAATTTATTCTATTTAAATAATTGTATTTTCTTTTTTCAAATTTAGTTCTGAATTCTATTTGAAATATTTTATTTATTTGATAAATAATTGATAAAATTCAATTAGAAAAATAGTTCATATATAAACATAATTATTGTCATCTAACTCATAAGTTTATTATTTACTTTATCAATTGATTACTGTATATTCCGGTATTATAATTTTTCCTTGTAACTGCAAAAATTGTAGGAATTATAATTTTCCTTTTTGTAATACAGTGGAAATTAGAAAAAAAAATTATCAATGTTTCTCTGTTTTGTGTTTATGAATAAGATTGACGATAAAGTGTCTGTCATAATCAGCGATGTCAATGACAAGTTATGCATACGGTCATTAAGATGGGTGGGCAGTCACGCTTGCATTCGAAATCAAGATTTATGATGTCATACAAATGGATTTCCAGTCGGAGTGCAAAATAGAAGAATTTTTCTCCAGAAAAAATTCAACAGAAAAACACTAATAGTTTTTAAAAAATTTATGGAAAAAATCAATTCACTTTATGTCTTTATCGAAAGTATTAAAATTTTATGAGTTTCCTATTAAATAGCCAAGCATTAGATTTTTTTTTAAGAAAAGTACAAAAAATTACCCATGTTTTACCGAAAAGAATAACTCATGTTGTAAATTTTTTAAATTCGAAAATTTTTATACAAAAATCACTCTAATGTTTGGAGAGAGAAAATAAAGTTTCTCTATACGAAAATCACAACTTTAAATAACATTTGAACCTTTTGTGTTGATCTTTTCTTTTCTCGACAAGAAAAATGATGATTGACGCCGCTTGATACAAATCACATATATAATATAAGATTAGAGTGACGTCATTATGCTTTGTTTGAATTTACTTAGTATTCAATTACTGTCAAGCGGCAGGAGACGTTACAGAATATAATACACATTCACGTTTAATTTTCACCTTGAAGTGTATAGAAAATAATGACGAGAATGCCATATATTGAAAGGAAAGCTTTAACAGACACAAAGAATTTAAGAAAATTCCTTTTTATGCCATCAGTAATAAAAAAAAATGCCAATTCAGTTCTAGTTTTCCCCTTTTTTTGAACATCTTTATATATAGAAATTAAAAAGTAAAACTGAATTTGATCGGGAAAAAAATTAAAGGAAGAATGAAGCAAAAAAAAGAATGAAACAAAAAAAGAACTGTTATTGTAAAGATTCCAAGTTGTTGGAGAGTATATAATTGCGCGAGAAAAAGTGAGATCATCGATGCTGTAATGTTCAAAAGAGAAAAGAAGAAATAACGTGACACACAAGAGATGCTTGAAAACTGTAATAAATGACTTTATTGTTAATAATAAATTATGAATAAGGGCGAAATAAAAAGTTTCCATGATTCATAAATGCAAATTTTTTCCCCCCTCATTTTTTGAAATTGTTAGAAAACCTTCTAGACAATTCTTTGCGTTTATAATTCAAATGTGTATTTAATAAATCATAAAAGTGCAAAATATAGAACGCCTTCGGGATATATCGAGTTTCGACAAAGTCAGCAATAGTTTCATAATCTTTTGAGATCATTCAGCAATGATAGTAGTGTTTTTTATCCTCTACTCTCTTCACATATAGACATAATAAACTTTCAAAGTGCTGTTTAATTCTCTCAAACATAATTTTGCAATAATGGGAATTTTTTTTTTCTTCTCTCGCTGAAAACAAATTCAGTGAAAGAGACGAAATTTTTTCAGAGCGTGACAGCGAGTTTATTTAAACCATTAAAAACATGAAATGAACGAAGGGAGGCATTATTGAATGCATGATTCCTGAGCGGGTGGCTTAGGCAATTCGCTTTATTTTTATCACTGATGACTCAAAGCGATGTTGTATTTATAAATTCGCAGCTCAAGAAATCTGCGACTAATATACATATATAAACCAATCTCGCGCAATTCAACTTTGAATCCCGCGAAATCATAAGATGAGAACGTTGTTATAACGCGCTTATATTTCCTTGATGAAAGATTTGTCGCCTCTCTCTCTCTCTCTCTCTCTCTATTTCATTTTAAGTATACACTCTGCAGGCTTTGCTTTGGCGAAATTATAAGGGAGGAAAATGATTTTCCTGTATAAAGAGAGAAAATTAGCCGCCACAAACGATTTAATAATGTTTATGAAGCACTTTCGGGAAATTTGAAACATAAATAATATGAGGAAATTGTACAAAACTAAATATATGAATCGAGAAAAACTGTTGTAGCTAAATTATAAGAATTGCTTGTGAATTAATTTTGAAATATGAAATTAATTTTAGCATTGTGGAACTTCCTTAAGAATATTTGAACAATTGATGATGTGTTCTTTGAGTTTGTAGGCAGTAAACACATAATAAAGATGTGAGATGAATATAATAGTTTGCCATCGCGATATCTCGCGACAAAAATCTCTGATTAATGAATGCTATTTGATGCTACACGATGCACAACAACAATTGCTGATTTATTATGTATCATTCTTGGTTCTAATTCTGCAAAACAAACAGTACGATCCTAATCCGTATTCTGATGAAAACTTAAATTTCTGCTTTGTATTCCGCTTAATACCAAAAAATATAAATCCTGAATGGAAAATATGAGTTTTAAAAGAAGATATAAATTTTTATATGTTGCTTACTAAAGGAATAATCGAATCTTTATAAGGTTAATGTTCGTAACGTAATTGGTAGTTTCCTATTAGCTGATGTCAAAAACATGAGTTTTTGGATAAAATACGAAGTTATAAGAGTCACTGACAGAAGTATGAACTTCCTGTTGTATGAAGTACGAAGCTTTAGGTTTTACAAAAAAGATTCCAAGTTTTAAGAGTTACTCAATGTTTTAAGTCACTGAAACAAGAAGCTTGCTGCATGAGTCGCAATTTTTGCATATTTAATACAAATGAAATCATACTTCTGCGAGTTGAAAAAAAAAAAATTCCACTTTGCGCGCTCTTGTTAAGCAAAACGAAAGTGTTTAAAGGAATATGACAATTCAAGTGATGACCCTGGAAATTTTTCGCATGAGTGAATGAATGAAGGTGGCAAGCGATCATTACTCTTCGGCAATCATTTCAATGATGATGACTGGTCATTATATCTCCTTCAATTTTCTAAGAGTCTCTCTCTTTCTCTCTCCATAATTACAACATGTCAATGATTCCACATGATGTAAATTCCTCGAAAAATGAGCAAGACATTGAAATCTCTTTTATATGTACATACGTTTATGTATGTATGGCAAAAGAGAAGAAAAAAAAGGAAACATTTCGCGGGAAGTGGAGCACACCACCGACATAAGCAGATGTAATTAATGATGAACACCACTTGTGTGACGTTAAGCTCTGCGTAAATCTCGTTTAACAGGTAACACACCTAAGAACTTCTTTGATTATGTTGATTACGTGTTCTTTCGCTGTTCCTTTGATATGTGCTTACAAGAACTGTTATTGTCAAAAGGGTACAAATTATACTCTTTGATAATTGCTTTCTTTTTTCGTTACTTCTTTTATTTATTAACGTTTACTACTTTTTTATAATAAATACTAAAAGAACTAAAAAAAAGAAACTATAAACAAAGAAAAAAAACTATAAACTATAACTATAAAGAACTACTAAATAGTTGAGGCTGTAGAGGATATCTCTTATAGCGTCAACTACTTAGTACTGCTTATTTTTATTTTTTCACATTCTGATAACGAACCTTCGAAGTCGAAACAAATAACCGAAAATTTTGAAAAGATTAAAAACTAACTGCAGAGCTAGGATTATGCGACTTTTTAGACTTTTTTAGACTTTTCTAAGGAAATAGGACTTTTTTCGACTTTTTTTGTGAAAAACTATGACTAATCGACTTCTTCGAGATTTTTTTTACTAAAATACGAATGAAATTTAAAGAAAAAAGTTTGAATCACAAAAATGTTCTTTTAGATTTATTTACAAATTTTTCGAAAACATCAATAATTTGTTTTCTAAATAAATATTTAATTATTGATTTTCCATAGAAATTAAAATTCTTCAAAAGATTCAAATTCAAACATTTTTTTAAAATTAAACAACTTATAAAAAATGGTTATAAAACATGAAGAAATCGATCACTCCGAGCAATCGATGTCTTCATGTTTTATAATAATTAAAGATGACCAAGTGATAAAATCATTATTTTATATTTTCAGACGTTAAAAGAAATTTATCATTTTTTATGAAAATAATTGAATTACTGGGAAAAAATTAATTAAACTAATAATTAATTGAATTTTTGTAAAGAATTTTCTTACTTTGAAAGATAATTGAATTTTGCAAAAAATTTTATTAGAACTTTTGAAAATAATTAAATTTTTATTATGAATTTTATTACTTATAAAATTTTGACAACAAAATTAAGAAAATCTTTGAATTTAATTGAATTTCAGAGAAGAATTTTATTTAAATTCTTTGCAAATAGTTGAATTTCAGGGATAAATTTTATTATTCACAAAGATAATTAACATTTTGAAAAGATATTTCTAGAAATATTTGAAAGTAATTGAATTTTGCAGAAGAACTTTGATATTTATAAAAATCATTGAAATTTTAAGAATTTAAAAAAAACTTGAAAATAATTGAATTTCTGTAATGAATTTTCTTACTTATGAAGATAATTGAATTTTGCAAAAAATTTTATTAGAACTTTTGAAAATATAATTAAATTTTTATGATGAATTTTATTACTTATGAAGATTTTTGAAATTTTGACAAGAATTTTATTTATATTTTTGTTAAATAATTGAATTTCTGCGAAGAATTTTATTACTTTTCAAGATAATTCAATTTCAGAGAAGAATTTTATTAAAATTCTTGCAAACAGTTGAATTTTAGGGAAGAACTTTATTATTCACAAAGATTATTGAAATTTTGAACAGGTTTTTTCTAAAAACATTTAAAAGGATAATTGAATTTTGCAGAAGAATTTTGATATTTATAAACATAATTGAAATTTTAAGAATTTAAAAAAAACTTGAAAATAATTGAATTTCTGTAATGAATTTTCTTACTTATGAAGATAATTGCATTTTACAAAAAATTTTACTAGAACTTTTGAAAAAAGTTAAATTTTTATAATAAATTTTATTACTTATAAAATTTTCACGAAAAATTTTTAAAAAAATTATGAATTTAATTGAATTTCTACGAAGAATTTTATTACTTTTCAAGATTATTGAATTTCAGAGAAGAATTTTACGAAAATTTTTTGCAAATAGTTGAATTTAAGGGATAAATTTTATTATTCACAAAGATAATTGAAATTTTGAACAGATTTTTCCTAGAAATATTTAAAAGTAATTGAATTTTGCAGAAGAATTTTGATATTTATAAACATCATTGAAATTTTAAGAAATTAAAAAACAAATTTGAAAATAATTGAATTTTTTGTAAAGAATTTTTCTACTTTTGAAGATAATTGAATTTTGCAAAAAAATTTTATTAGAACTTTTAAAAATAATTAAATTTTTATAATGAATTTCATTACTTATAGAGATAATAGAAATTTTGACGAAAAATTTAAAAAAAAATTTTGAATTTAATTGAATTTCTGCGAAGAATTTTATTACTTTTGAAAATAATTGAATTTCAGAGAAGAATTTTACTAAAATTCTTTGCAAATAGTTGAATTTCAGGGTTAAATTTTATTATTCACCAGGATAATTGAAATTTTGAACAGGTTTTTCCTAAAAATATTTAAAATTAATTGAATTTTGCAAAAGAATTTTGATATTTATAAACATAATTGAAATTTAAAGAATTTAAAAAAAATGTGAAATTAATTGAATTTTTTGTAAAAAATTTTCTTACTTCTGAAGATAATTGAATTTTGCAAAAAATTTTATTAAAACTTTTGAAAATAATTAAATTTTTATGATAAATTTTATCACTTATAAAGTTTTGACAAAAAATATTTAAAAAATTTTTGAATTTCATTGAATTTCTGCGAAGAATTTTATTACTTTTGAAAATAATCGAATTTCTAGGATGAATTTTATTATTTATAAAGATAATTCAAATTTTGACAAGAATTTTATTAAAATTTTTGTTAAATAATTAAATTTCGAAGAAGAATTTTATTATTTATAAAAACAATTGACATTTCACAGAGAATTAAAAAAAAAATGTTAAAAATACCTAATTAAAATTTTGCCATGAGTTTTGTGAAATTTTTAAAAAGTTTTATTTCCGATTGTTTGACATTAATGTATCTGTTGTCGAGAAATGTGATTTTTTATACAATTTTGACAATTTCTTGTTTCCTTTTTGTCGTTTTTTTCTAAAATTTCATGCGACTTTTTTACGACTTTTTCGGAAATTTTATGCGACTTTTCGTGACTTTTGTTGTAAATTTATGCGACTAAAGCGACGTTTTTTGAGTCTTAAAGTTAATCCGAGTCCTGCAACTGGTATAAATTTAGAAACAGAATGATTCCTTAATTTTCGAAACATCTGGATAAAACTGAATTTGATTTTTAATTTTTATTGATGATTTATGGGAAGAAAAGATGTGGAACAATTACGAATATAGAAGGAATTGATTTAATGCGATGAAATTAGAGCAGAAAGGAAAGAAAAAGATAATCGTTGGAAATATTAGCGCTGGTATCTTTTCACTACAATGATTTGCAATAAGTTCTCGTTAGAAGTACATAATAATCTTCCGGCGCCAATGTGCATATCGTTTCTACTTTACCGATATTATAAACGATTGACCCCTCCTTTAAAGCACACGCTTTGAAAAACCCACTCCTCACCTACACGCACTCAACAAATCTCTCTCTCCCTCTTTTACATTTGCACAACACGCATATATATATATATATATAAACTTGCAAATGACATGATACACTGTCGTGCCACACCCGCAAAACTGGACTGCCACACGACATCCGTATATCATTATTCATCAACAGATTTCGCTGTTATTTTTTTCCATCTTCTCTTTTGTCTTTTTTTATTTTGTCGAAAAATTCGGCCAAACATCTGTATATATACTTTTTGGGGCACGTGCGGCGTCGTCAAAATGTTGCGTGTTAATTTTTATTTTTGCCTTTTGAATAACGTATAGCAAAGAGATGCGGTCAGTGTGCAATGAATGATCAATGACACTTCCGCTCTGGTTTTCATCAGCGTGTGGCACACAAAATTTGTGTCACTAAACCATCAGATTTGTCTTCATTTAGATGAAGAAATTTGTGGGAATTATGGTTAATTTGCAAGCGGTGCTTTTAAATTGAATGATTGATGATGATGATGTTAAAAGTTGGGATTCTTTTCTTTCAAGAGATGAAAAGTTAAATATTTTCGCTTATGCAGCAAGTTCGGGTTTTGTACGGAAAGGGAATTTTAAATGCTTTCTTTCTTGACAACTTCTGATTGAAGTTCAAATGACAATCAAATTAGATGACAGTGCTTTGAAATTGAAGTTGTTCTTTCTGTTGGACTAGAAGAGTATGATGATGCTTCTTCATGATGATGAAGCTTGTTAATCGCTAATGATGTCTAATGTTCTGATTTTTAATGATTCAACCAATTTTTTGTCATCAACTCTTAAAAGATCTCAAGAAGATTGTGTAAATAATATTCGTAATCAATGTTTGGTATTTGAACCCTTCTTTAAAATTTGTTCCAGAATAAAGAACCATGCTGGAACAAATTTTAAAGTAGGGTTAAATTTTTCTTGAAAGATTTAACTTTGAGCTTTCTAATGGTGTAGACTTTACAGAAAGATTCGAAATCATAAAAAGCTAACTCTTATTCTATCTATTTTAAGAAAAGAGAATATTTTCAAGAAGAGCTTAACATTCTTGGGAAGATTTAACCTTTGGGATTTGATTTGTTTTGGAGCTAAATGACTTTTTATGTATTGTTTTTGGTTCTAAAGAATTCTCGGGAGTATAATGGAAACAATAAAAGGAATATATGTATAATTATACACGCGTAGAATTTATTCATTTAGAGCCACGGTCTATCAAGAAGTTTGCTATTAACTCTCTGCGCTCATGCATTCATCATTAACAGCGTGTTTTAATGTCCTTTTTCAATCTACCTACGTGGCACGTGCACGAGGTTCACTTTTGCATATAAGCATTTCAAAGGAGAATGAAAGGGCTGCATATATAATCTCTGCAGTCTTTTGTAATTCGCTTTTACACAATTTGCGTCGACACTCTCAAACCAAACAAGTTTCGCCACGTGCCTTTTGTCCACTGTTGAATATCATTTTTCAATTTCTTCCTCCCTTGTTCATTCTTAATCCCGCCAATAATAAACCTTGCGTCTCATTGACAAGAAAAGAAAGCATACTTTAAAACCAATAATTCAAACAATTTTTTATCAAAAACAACAGTTTTTTTGGATTAAAAAAATTTTTTTATCAGTGTTATTAAAACTGTCTAATTAATAAATTGTTCCATTCTATTTGACTAAGTTTCTAGTTATTTTTCTATTATTTCTTGTTTTGTTTTCAATTCGAAGACAACTGTTGGCGTTTGAGAAATCAAGAGCGAAAAAGAATTCAAGTTTTATCTCCGGAAATACTATTTTAAAAGAGCGCGCAATGCAGTCTCGGTAAAGTCATATAATCACGGTGTATTACTAAAACGTACCATTAGTCATTAAGGTCATTTCGAAAAAGAAAAAAAAATTCTATCACTCTTTTCTTTATATACATACAGTTTGCCTGAGATTCTTTTCATTTCTTCACTATTTAATAGTCGTGGTCTCTCCTACAAAAAAAAAATAGAGAAAGAAAAGAATAAAAAAAAAATTGTCCACACACAATGCGACTTCCATTTGAATTCCTTTGCCAAGAGGTTGAGAGTATATACAATTAGCATTATTCTAGAATGATCCTTGTTTCCTTTCTTTTATGTTCATGCATACGTGTATTATATATGCATGATGATAATGCTTGAAAATTTAGAAAAATTTATATAGAAGAGGTCGAATTTTAGCAATTTTTGTTATTACGTTTTGCACTTTATGGCTTTAGGAAAAAAAAGTGTTTAGGTATACACAGTGATTAAGTGGGCAAATCTTGTAAATTATTGTAGACTTGAATATTAAAATTGCAAACCAAGAATTTCTGGATTATTTAAACTAATAAATAAGTGACTTACTCGCGGCTTGTGAATGCAAATGCAGCGATAAGATAAAGTCTAGTTACAAGTTGGTAATACCAAAGTCAAGTATATTCTTGACTATTGAACATAGCAGCAGATTTTTGAAATCATTCCTGTTTTTTGGTTTGTCGGAAGAAACTGTGCGAAAATTATATTTTCTTTCGTAAACTGAACTAGATTACTGTATGGTTAATTTTTAGTTTATTAGTTCAGGTCTTTTGACTATAGTTTACAAACTTTACTTCATGAGTTACTAGATAAATTGAGCTCCCGGATCAAAAAACTCGATTTGCGTTCGGACAGACAATTTTTACTTCAGTCAAGACTCCATGAAAAAATAAAGAAAAATAAAATGTAACAATTTTCAAAAATATATCCTTGTAGATAATGAAAATGCACAACTCTTTTTTCTTCCAAGTATTTTTTTGAATCTGACTATTTTGGATATTGTAAGCCTTCCAAACGTCAAATCGAGTTTTTTGATCCGGAAGCTCAATTTATGATTCACTAATGCTGGTGTAGATTATTATTATCATTAGTTATTATGAATTCAAATTTATGTTTCTGAATGCTTTTGTCAATTTTTACGAGTTTTGTAAAAAACGCACCAATTCTGACGTTTCATAGTTTTCTTCTTAAATTAAAAAAATAATGTCTATGCAGGACTCGGATGGACTTTAAAACTCAAAAAAAGTCGCTTTAGTCGCATAAATTTACAACAAAAATTACGAAAAGTCGCATAAAATTTCCGAAAAAGTCATAAAAAAGTCGCATGAAATTTTAGAAAAAAAAACGACAAAAAGGAAACACGAAATTGTCAAAATTATAAAAAAATCACATTTCTCGACAACAGATACATTAATGTCAAACAATACGAAATAAAATTTTTAAAAATTTAATAAAATTCATAGCTAAATTTTAATTAGGTATTTTTAACATTTTTTTTAATTCTCTTTAAAATGTCAATTATTTTTATAAATAATAAAATTCTTCTTCGAAATTCAATTATTTAACAAAAATTTTAATAAAATTCTTGTCAAAATTTCAATTATCTTTATAGTTAATAAAATTCATTCTAGAAATTCAATTATTTTCAAATATTGTAATAAAATTCTTCGCAGAAATTCAATTCAATTCCAAAATTTTTTTAAAATTTTTCGTCAAAATTTTATAAGGAATAAAATTTATTATAAAAATTTAACTTTTTTCAAAAGTTCTATAGTAACATTTTTTTGTAAAATGCAATTATCTTCAAAAGTAAGAAAATTCTTAATAAAAATTCAATTATTTTCAATTTTTTTTTTTAATTCTTAAAATGTTTATTATGTTTATAAATATCAAAATTCTTCTGCAAATTCAATTACTTTTGAATATTTTTAGGAAAAACCTGTTCAAAATTTCAATTATCCTGGTGAATAATTAAATTTATCCCTTAAATTCAACTAATTGCAAAAAATTTTCGTGAAATTCTTCTCTGAAATTCAATAATCTTGAAAAGTAATAAAATTCTTCGCAGAAATTTAATTAAATTCAAAGATTTTCTTAATTTTGTCGTCAAAATTTTATAAGAAATAAAATTCATAAGAAAAATTTAATTATTTTCAAAAGTTCTAATAAAATTTTTTGTAAAAAGCAATTATCTTCAAAAGTAAGAAAATTCTTTACAAAAATTCAATTATTTTCAAATTTTTGTTTTAATTTCTTAAAATTTCAATTATGTTTATAAATATCAAAATTCTTCTGCAAAATTCAATTACTTTTAAATATTTTTAGAAAAAACCTGTTCAAAATTTCAATTATCTTTGTGAATAATAAAGTTCTTCCCTGAAATTCAACTGTTTGCCAGAATTTTAATAAAATTCTTCTCTGAAATTGAATTATTTTGAAAAGTAAGAAAATTCTTCGCAGAAATTCAATTATTTAACAAAAATTTTAATAAAATTCTTGTCAAAATTTCAATTATCTCTATAAGCAATAAAATTCATAATAAAAATTTAATTATTTTGAAAAGTTCTAATAAAATTTTTTTGCAAAATTCAATTATCTTTAAAAGTAAGAAAATTCATCACAGAAATTCAATTATTTTCAAAATTTTTAAAAAATTTTTCTTCTAAATTTTATAAGTTAATATTTTCCATAAAAATTTAATTATTTTTAAAAGTTCTAATAAAATTTTTGGCAAAATTCAATTATCTTCAAAAGTAAGAAAATTCTTTACAAAAAAATTCAATTATTTCCAATTTTTTTTTTAAATTCTCTTCAAAATTTCAATTACCTATGTAACTATCAATATTCTTCTGCGAAATTCAATTATTTTTAAATATTTCTAGGAAAAGCTGTTTAAAATTTCAATTATCTTTGTGAATAATAAAATTCTTCCCTGAAATTCAACTATTTGCAAAGAATTTTAATAAAATTCTTCTCTGAAATTCAATTATCTTGAAAAGTAATAAAATTCTTCGCAGAAATTTAATTATTTTCAAAAATTTTCTTAAAATTTGTCGTCAAAATTTTATAAGTAATAAAATTCATCATAAAAATTTAATTATTTTTAAAAGTTCTAATAAAATTTTTTGCAAAATTCAATTATCTTCAAAAGTAAGAAAATTCTTTACAAAAAATTCAATTATTTTCAATTTTTTTTTAATTCTAAAAATTTTAATTATTTTTATAAATATCAAAATACTTCAGCAAAATTCAATTACTTTTAAATATTTCTAGAAAAAACCTGTTTAAAATTTCAATTATCTTTGTGAATAATAAAATTCATCCTAGAAATTCGATTGTTTTCAAAAGTAATAAAATTCTTCGCAGAAATTCAATGAAATTCAAAAATTTTTTAAATATTTTTTGTCAAAACATTATAAGTGATAATATTTATCATAAAAATTTAATTATTTTCAAAAGTTTTAATAAAATTTTTTGCAAAATACTATTATCTTCAAAAGAAAGACAATTCTTTACAAAAAATTCAATTATTTTCAATTTTTTTTTAATTCTAAAAATTTCAATTATGTTTATAAATATCAAAATTCTTCTGCAAAATTCAATTACTTTTAAATATTTCTAGAAAAAACCTGTTCAAAATTTCAATTATCTTTGTGATTAATAAAATTCTTTCCTGAAATTCAACTATTTGCAAAGAATTTTAATAAAATTCTTCTCTGAAATTCAATTATCTTGAAAAGTAATAAAATTCGTCGCAGAAATTCAATTATTTAACAAAAATTTTAATAAAATTCTTGTCAAAATTTCAATTATCTCCATAAGTAATAAATTTCATAATAAAAATTTAATTATTTTCAAAAGTTCTAATAAAATTTTTTGCAAAATTCAATTATCTTCAAAAGTAAGAAAATTCTTTACAAAAAATTCAATTATTTTCAATTTTTTTTAAATTCTTAAAATTTCAATTATATTTATAAATATCAAAATTCTTCTGCAGAATTCAATTACTTTTAAATGTTTTTAGAAAAAACCTGTTCAAAATTTCAATTATCGTTGTGAATAATAAAATTCTTCCCTGAAATTCAACTATTTGCAAAGAATTTTAATAAAATTCTTCTCTGAAATTCAATTATCTTGAAAAGTAAGAAAATTCTTCGCAGAAATTCAATTATTTAACAAAAATTTTAATAAAATTCTTGTCAAAATTTCAATTATCTCTATAAGCAATAAAATTCATAATAAAAATTTAATTATTTTGAAAAGTTCTAATAAAATTTTTTTGCAAAATTCAATTATCTTTAAAAGTAAGAAAATTCATCACAGAAATTCAATTATTTTCAAAATTTTTAAAAAATTTTTCTTCTAAATTTTATAAGTTAATATTTTCCATAAAAATTTAATTATTTTCAAAAATTCTAATAAAATTTTTTGTGAAATGCAATTATCTTCAAAAGTAAGAAAATTCTTTACAAAAAATTCAATTATTTTCAATTTTTTTTTAAATTCTTAAAATTTCAATTATGTTTATAAATATCAAAATTCTTCTGCAAAATTATTATTATCTGTGTAAATATCAATATGTTTCTGCAAAATTCAATTATTTACTAATGTTTTATAAGTTTTTTCCCAATAATTCAATTATTTTTATAAAAAATGATAAATTTCTTTTAACGTCTGAAAATATAAAATAATGATTTTATCACTTGGTCATCTTTAATTATTATAAAACATGAAGACATCGATTGCTCCGAGTGATCGATTTCTTCATGTTTTATAACAATTTTTTATAAGTTGTTTAATTTTAAAAAGGTTTGAATTTGAATCTTTTGAAGAATTTTAATTTCTATGGAAAAAAATAATTTAATATTTATTTAGAAGAGAAGTTATTGATGTTTTCGATAAATTTGTAAATAAATGTATCAGAATATTTTTTTGACTCAAACTTTTTCCTTTAAATTTCAATTTTTTTAATTTCATTCGTATTTTAGTAAAAAAAATCTCGAAAAAGTCGATTAGTGGCAGTTTTGCACAAAAAAAGTCGAAAAACCCACATTTCCTTAGAAAAGTCGAAAAAAGTCGAAAAAGTCGCATATTCCGAGCCCTGTCTATGAGTTACCTCATTGTCAGATTAAAATAGCGAAAATAATTTCGTGTTTCGTCCTTTTGGAAGAGGAGGGATTTTTTTTCTGCCGAGTATAAAATGATATCCACTACAATCGAACTTGATTTAGCATTCGTATGACCAAGCAGAGATTTTTAGTAGGTCGTTGTCAGTATAAGCAAGGGAGGAGAGGGACATGTGTCGTGGTCGCAATTCATCCAGTACGGTTTCCAAGTCCCGTTCGGGAGTATCGTCGACGCCTTCCTTTTACATGCTGTATTTGCGAGAAAGAGAGAAGGATTGAAACCAGTATATAGAATCAAAAGAAAAAAATCGCGAAAATACTTTGCATCCCAATCTTGAAACTCTAGTCTTTTTTCTCCTCGCGCCTCATCACGTAATTTTGTATTTGAATCTCGAAAATCCTTTCACAAAGGTAAAAAAAAACAGAAAATAAAACCAAATGGCTGATGTAATTTTTTTTTTCTATCTTTTCTCCTTATTTGGGGAGCGTCAGAGATTTTGCTTGCTCAAGATCGAGGGACAATTTAGGAACCTCCTTTGGAAAGGTCTGTACCGCTTTTCCAGAAATCACGTAACTCTTGTTCTGTTTGTAAACGCACTCCTTCATCTAATTGTATAAGTCGAGATTTCAACGACTGTGATTATCCCATAGACAGTGTTGATTCACCTACATATGAGGTTCACAATATTGTGCAACATAAAATGCCCAGAACTTGGTTTTCACATCTGGACATATCGTTGCAAAAAAAAAAATTGCGCACTATTTTCTTTCTTTGAAAATTTAACACATTTTGCCTTTCACTCTGTTTTTTTTTGCCAATAAAAAATTTGATTCTAGTAAACATTTAATTGGTAATAATTAAATATTTACTTGAATCAAATAATTTTTGTGTCATTCAATTAAATCGTACTTGTTTCAACTATCGAAATTAGTGATTCAATTACTTTTAATAGATCGGTTATTTAAGTAAAAAAAATGAATATTTAAATAGAAAAAAAACTAAATTTAAACTAAATTTATATCGAAAATCAAAAAGTAAGATTTTTATCCTTTACTTGAAAGGAAAAGAAATGAAAGTTAAATTTTATTGTTTCTTTAAAAAAGAAGAAAGATAAAAGGGAGGAATGCCCTTTTAGTAAATTTAAAAACCCCTGCTGGAAACAATACCCAAAAGAAGAAAGAAACAGTTTTGGAATATTTATGTTTTGACAATATTTGTGCCGGTATGTGTGTGTGTGTGGTTCATGGGAGGAATAAGAAGAGAGGTCAGGCACTCGAGAAAGTGGGACATACTGGGAACATTAACCTTTACTCCGTTACGAAGCGGAAGAAGGGTGGATGATCGACCTAGAGGATCTATTATCGCACCTTGCCATCGCGAAACAACAACCCTCTTTTTTTGCTATTTCAACAAAAAAAAAAGCAAAACGAACCTCTCCTTTTGAAGAAGAGAAATGCAAAAAAGAGCCTTCCTGTCCCACACAGAAAAGGAAAAGGAAAACAAATCTTGATTATTAAACAATATTTTCACAAAGAGAACCCAAGGTACAAAGAGACGGAAGAGAAGATTCGAAACTACCAATTATCATTATATTGAACTTTCGAATAATTGCTGAATCATCTAATAGATATATTTTTATTATTCTTTTTCTTTAAAATTAACCTAGATATCCTGCTCTTTAGTGTTTTTATATTAGTCGTTATGTTTATTACCTGTTGGTAATTTTAGCTTTTATTATTATTTTTTTATTATTTTTATAAACTGTATGTTTAAAAACTGTATTAAAAAGACAACTATGAAACTTACCAATAGTACTACTAGCAATTAAATAAATTTACCAAAAAATATTTCCATGTTTATTTAGTCGTGAAGAAACAAAATTACTTAATTATAATTATAAAGTGTCAGATCTTTCCCATGACATTCAAGAGGTTAAATTATTTTAATTTTAAAAAAAGTTCTCTAGGGGTAAAATCGTGGTTTAATTTCTCCACTTGAGAACGCCCAAGGTCACCGCCAGGTGTCAGGAGAAATTCCAAGAAACAAAGTGCCATCTAGCGGTGACCTTGGCGTTCTCAGGTGGGGAATAGAAGCTCTGAATGTTCAAATGAGAAAGAAATGTTTTTTTATTAAAAATATTTTCATAAATTAAAAGTTACTGATGGATATAATAATTAACAACTTATACATGTAGAAACTTTAATAATAATTTTTTTTTCTCATCAAATTTCTAAAAAAATTTGAAAAGGAAATATTGATGTGAACTTTTGGAGCTTTAGGATCAGTGTAACAAAAAATTGGCGTTCATTAAAAAATTCTATTTTTTTAAAGACAGTAAATAAACAAATGAATGAGAATACAAAAGCTCGAAATTTAAAGACTTTCTACGACGAAACTTTCAATATCTGTTCCGAAAAAAACGATATTTATTTTTGCATAGTAATAAAAATTCAAAAGTTCCAAGAGATGTGACCATAAACTGACGCAGTAAAAAAAAATAACTAGAATATTCGAAAATAAATACAATAAATCAGAATTTAAGTAGCGAATAAATATTTTCTTTTTCATTGAAAGAAATATTTCTGTTTATTGTGTGTAATATACGCGTATAGGAAATTGATATAAAACGACAAATATATATAGGAGGTACCAAAGTGACAAATGATAATGAACCACGTACAACATTCTATATAGTATAAATATAGAGAAAACAAGACGAATGTGTAAACGCTTTTATATTGAGAGAAATCTTGAGAAACATCATCTTGGGTGTCCAAAAAGCAATTCCCATATATCTCGCGGAATTTCCGATAAACATAGGTATATATATATATATATATATATATATATATATATATAAATGTATGTTAAAATGAATAATTTATATATCACTACAGGAGTGTTGAGTGTATACGCTATATACTAGAAGAGACCTAGAAGTGAATGGCCACAAATGCAAGTCAGTAGATGAAATCTCAGAATCTTGAGAGATGGAATGCTGCAACCTCCCGAGGTCAGTGCCCCTCCCTTCGAACTGGTTCCTAGAAGAATTCCTCAATTGTATTTGTATACATACATCCAAAGCATGTGCTTCCACTTCGAATGGAAGTGGACATTATTCTTGGTTATTAAACAATGGATTACTTCATTTTTTGTTTTATTGTTTATTATTGTTTTTTAAAAGTTTTCAAAAAATTATAACATATACACATCTTGTAAACAACTCATAAAAGTTTATGGCTGTAGTCCAAATTGGATTGAAGTTTACGAGTTTCTTCCAAAATTGGAAAGAAATTTATTAGTTTGATCGAAAATTGGATTGAAGTTTGTGGTTTTGATCAAAATTGGAATTAAGTTTATGAGTTTACTCCAAAATTATATCGAAGTTTATGAGTTCGATCAAAATTGGAATGAAGTTTATGAAAATTGGATTGAAGTTTATGATTTTGATCGAATGGAAATAAAGTTATTAAGTTTGTTCCAAAATTGGAATGAAGTTTATCAGTTTGGTTCAAATTGGATTGAAGTTCATTGATTTGATCCAAATTGGCATGAATGTTATTAGTTTGATCCAAAATTAGAATAAAGTTTATGAATTTAATCCAAAAATAGGAATGAAGTTTATGATTTTGATCAAAATGTAAATTAAGTTTATGAGTTTGTTCCAAAACTGAAATGAAGTTTATTAGTTTGATCCAAGTTGGAATGAAGTTAACGCGTTTGATCTAAAGTTTGATGAATGCACAGTAAATCATGAGGCATTAAAAAGTGTTGCAGATTAAATTGACACCAAAAAAGATTAAAATAATCAATTTTGGTGTTATTTTTTGCAATTTTTTATACTTCTTCAAAATTAGTTTCATTATTTCAATTCAATTATTATCAAAAAGTTCACTCTATACTTCTTTTAATATTTAATTATAATCTAAAATTTTAACTGAAATTCATTTTTATGAAATGAAAATCAATTTTTATTAGAAAATCCTACAAGAATTTAATTATTTAAATGCAAAAGTAAATAACTTATTGAATAATTGAATGCTTCTCAAAATTCAATTATCATAAAGAATTTTAGTAACAAATTTTTTAATAATTCAATTCTTTTGTCGAATTTTATTTAAACTTGCATGAACATATTTAACTTTTTTCAAGGAATTCAATTATAATTGTATGAAAAATAATTCAAACGTTGCGAGGAGTTTTATGAGAATTTTCAAATTTATTTGTTTCCAATTCAATTTTACAAAATTTCAACTATTCGGTAATTCTGCAAGTAAATATATATTGAAAAATAAAAACTTGAAATAATTTTAATAAAAATCCCATTAATCTTTTAAAAGGATTAATTTTACAGAATTTTTTGTCAAAAATATGAAAAATTAAGAATTTCAATGATTTTAGTTTGAAACTTTTTCAAAATTTAATTATTTCTGAAAATCCACGTTATAATTCTTTTAATACTTAAGTATAATCTAAAATTTAAAATGAAATTCATTTTTAAAACCATGTTTATTAGTAAATTTTACGAGAATTCAATTATTTAAATACAAAAATTAACAATTTATTAATTTCATGTTTTTTGAAATTAAATACTCATAAAAAATGTTATCAACAAAATTTTTAAATCGAAAAATTCTTTGAACGAATTTCAATAAGATTTTTAGAAATAATAACATTTTTCGAGGAATTTTATTAAAATTGCATTTGAAATAATTAAAATCCTGCAATGAGTTTTATTATTTATGAAAATAATTAAAATACTGCAATGAGTTTTATTATTTATGAAAATAATTAAAATACTGCAATGAGTTTTATTATTTATGAAAATAATTAAATTCCTAAAAAAAAATTATTATTTATAAAAATAAATGAATCCCTGTAGAAATGTCATTATTTATAAAAATAATTGAATTATTGCCTAGAAATTTATAAAAAAAATTTGTAAATAATTGAATTCCTGTACAAATTTTTATTATTTATGAAAATAATTGAATTTTTGTGTCGAATTGTATTTCAATTTATTTTTAATAATGGAATTCTTTTGGAAAATTTTATTGAAATAGTAGATATTGAAAATTATGGAATTTTAGAAAACTTTTGAAAAGAATTGAAATTTTGACAAGGATTTGATTAAAATTTTGTAAAATAATTGAATATCAGAGAAGAATTTTATTATTTATAAAGAGAATTGAAATTTTGACAAGAATTTTTTTAAATTTTTGAACACAATTGAATTAAATAACTATGTTACTAAGTTAGTTAGTAACTAAGTTAATAAGTAACTTAATATTTTCCCTGGAGAAGCTAAATTCGTTGAATTTTTACAAAACGTTGACTTTGGTGTTTTATTTAAAATAAAATTTCATTCACAGTTGAAAATAACACCAAAATAGATTATTCTAATCCTGTTTGGTGTTAATTTAATCCTAGATGAATTAAACTCTTGCAGATTATTTTAATCCATTCTGGTGTTATTTTAATACCTCACGTTTTACTATGTGTTTATGAGTTACTGAAACAACTCTTGAACTTCAATAAAGTTTTTAGCTTATAAACTTAAGTTAAGCTTATAACTTAAGTTTTAAACTTATAAGCTTTTAGCCGATTTTTACCTTAAAAACTTTAATCTTGTTTGTGCCAAACTCATACACTTTAATCCAATCTGAACTAGAGTCTATGAGTTACTCAAGATTTTCTGGTATGTAAGAAAGAGTTTTATGAGTTATACATTAATATTTCAAAATTCCGTCTAATGAAGGCTTCAACTATGAATTTTTTATGAAGGTATAAAATATAATTAGTTATTAAATGTGGTACCAAAGTTTTAAAGTCAAACCCAAAAAATGACGAGTTTTTGAAGAGAAATATTAATTTTGACATTTCTAGAGAAGAGAGTAAATATTATGAACATTATAGAGGAAGTTGCGAAGTACTGTGATTTATCAAAGAACATAAAAAAAAGAAAGTCGATGAAGAAAATAAAGAAACAAAATATTATGAGTTTTCTGATAGTAAATATAAAAATTCTATGATTCCTGATAGAAAATATGAAATATTATGCTTCTTGATAAAAATATAAAGAATTATGAGTTCCTTGATAAGAAATATAAACACATAATGAGTTTCCTTCTGAGGAAGGAGCCAAACATGATTTTTTAAAATAGGTACGAAGTATTGATAAGAGTTGCAAAAAACGTTACCAAACTTCTAAAAAAGACTCATTATGAGTCACAATAAAGAGAGGTGGCAAATATTACCAACTTATTCAACAAAAATTTGTCTCCTCCAAGTAAATTTTTTTCAAACAGCAATTATGATTTTCGTAATAATCGATATTGCCTCTTTCGAAACAAGAAAACTAATCTGGAAGTAATTTGTTAAATCTACACACCTATAGCCATAAATCGTAAAAGTTGACATTGATGCTTTTCAATCTCTCCCGGCTGTAAAATGAAGAGAAAAAAAAACTGTGCAAGACAAATGATAATACAACTGTACGCTACCTGTTATACAGTGAGTTTTGTAACAAACTATATAATTTGCACATAATTCCTGCAGCTCTTCCCGTTTTCTTCGAATTACATGTATATACATATACACCTTTTATTCAATTTCAAGTGGACAATTTTCTCCATCATACATGCGCTTACTTATTACGAATAACATTCTTGTAAATCAATTTCCGTTATGACCGAGATTTAATGCATGACAGTGAAAAAAAGCTAAAAAAGGAGTCATAATCTCAGTTGCAATTCACTATTCCTTGGGAAGAATAACTTCTGTTTTTTTTTTATTTTTACGAGTTTGACTTTGTTTTGGTTTATGAACAAGATTGTATAAAATATACTTGTAGATTTTCGGATAACATTTGAGCAAAACAATCTTTCTTTCTCTTTCTTTCTTGGCCTCAAACTAGAAAACTTTACTGACTTCCACGGTGATTCTGATTGAGCAAAACAGACCACGCCTTACGGTTAGATTTACAGTACGCCACGTACAATCTCACGACACCAAATGAATACATCATATATAGGAAATGCATGTAAGGCAGAAAAAAGCACTTTTTTATTACCTTTTGAATGAATAAAATTGCAAAATATAAAATAATAAATGAAACGCTTTATTGTTCTCGGATTTTTATTTGGCGCAATATTTTCAATTATAACTGGAATAAGCAAATGGAATTTAAAACAAAATTCCCTTGAAAATAACGTGGAAGAAAATTGTTTCGTTATAAGTTCCACTATAGAATAAAACAAATTTAAAAAAAATGATTTGATTCAAGTAAATATTTTATAATAGACATATCGGTTATATTAGAATTTAAAATAAAAAAACTTAGAAATTTTGGCATTTGCAATATTATAGAAGATTTAATTTTTAAATTCATATTGCTGTATAAAAGTGGAAACACTGTAAAAAAAAAAGAAAAAGATACGTATCATAAATAATGATTAATCGTATATCATTGTGCAATAAGGAAAAGAAGTTAACTGTATAACCCCTTTTTTGGTTAGTAGTGCATTTTTTTTTTCTATCGTCTTGATATATATAATATGTATTATAGTATATTTATGACATAAAGAAGACAATCCCAGCATTCGACCAAGCAAAGAAACCAAGTGTCTCGTCTCGTCTGGCTGAGCACATTGGACATTAAGTGGATGGGTTGGGCCCCTCTTTTCTATATACATATATATATAAATATAAATGTATATACGCACATAGTATGGGCCTCACATACAGTGATTCTCTCTTCTGACTTACATACCTTTTATAAACGACTAGTCATTTTCTTTTAGCTTTCGGCTTCGTCTCACACTGCCAATAGCAGGAAATGACACTGGTCTCGCATCGCAGGATGTTCTCACAATATTTTAAATATTCATCAAAAAAATAACGAAGAAGAAAAATTGTATTCTTCTAGTGTAGTTTCAGATGAAATTAACAATATACGTGAATTTTATTATTTACATACTTTTTTAATTTGGCTCAAAAAATTATTATTTCATTGAGGAGAGAAATGTTGTTTCTTAGTAAACACACTTAGTAAACATTTATCCAGATGTCAAATTGATACAAAAAACGAATCAAAAATAAAACTTTTGCGAAGGAACTGTTTGATTTGTTTTTTTTTCCCAATTTGATATCTGTAGAAAAACTATGAAAACGTTAAAGTTTGTATTGAAAGGGAAACTATTATAATGACACTATTTTAATATTGCTTTATTTTGAGGAAGCTTTTTTAATATTTTTAGCTTTTTTTATTTTTTTGTTTTAAGATATTTCATAGTTTTTGAAAAAAAATGGTCGTCAGATTTCTCCACTTGAGAACGCCAAGGTCGTCACTAGATGGCGAGGAATTTGATTTTAACCGTTAAACTGCCATCTAGCGGCGACCTTGGCGTTCGCAGGTGGTGAACAGCGTCTCAATATTGAATCTCAAGATGTTAGTGATTCAACAATATTACATCAATAATAGAAATAAAAACTAATAATATTAAAAATAAATAATAAATAAATAATAATATTAAAAATAAATAATAAATAAATAATAATATTAAAAATAAATAATAAATAAATAATAATATTTAAAAACATACACTAAGAGAAAATTAATTATAATATTATTTATGGAAATTATGATTAATTTTTTTTATGCTTTTTAAAAATTTAAAGTTCAAAGTTCTAAGTCAGTGAAGTTGGTGCCAAAGTTTAAGAGTCTCAATCAATAGTGCATGGAATCGTGAATTATTTATATTTATAGTACACCAAACAATGCGGTGGTTTTGATCAAATTATAATAGTCGAAAACATTCCATTCGGAATGACTGTGGCTATAGTTTGAATGCAGTTTCATATTGCAAACGTTGGCAAGAAACTAAAATTAACTGCGGTACTTGAAAAGACGATTATTCCTATCAATAGGCCGCCACATGGTTTCACAAAGATTTAATTGACAGAATGCAAAGTAGACACTTTTTTCAGTCACGCATTTTTAGTGACTGAGAATTCACTTTACTTTTTGATAAAACAAACAATAAATGTGATATTTGTCACTTGAGTGTAAATTTAGTATTGGAAAATAAACTTTTATTACACTTTTGACACTGTGATTATAACCATTTTGAAACAAATTCTGGGTGCCGGTATAATAAATTTTATCGTAGAATTTTAATGATTTTTGATACAATTCTAACGTATTCCTTGAAAAATGTAATTATTCTTGAAAATTTTATTAATACTGACCGAAAAGAATCGATTACTTAAAACTTTGTGGAACTTTTACAAAAATTATTATTAAAAATAATGGTTAATTGCTAATTTATTTTTTCGAAGAATTTTGACATAAATTTTTGAAATTAATTACATTTTTCGAAGAATTTACTAAAAATTGTACTAAAAAAAATTGAAATCCTGTGAATAATTTTATTAGTTATAAGGAATAATTTCATTCTTGTAACGAATTTTTATTACATTTTTTTAAATAAATGAAATCCTGTGAAAAATTGTATATTATTTATGAAAATAATTGATTTTTTGCAACGAATTTTATTACATTTTTTTAAATAATTAAATTTTTTAGAAATTTTAATATAATAGTAGATTTTTAAAGTACTTTAATTTTAACGAAGAATTTTATTATTTGTGAAATGTAAATGAATTCTTGCAAAAAATATTTAAAAATAATTATATTTTTCGAACGATTTTTTTAAAATTGTATTACAGGTAATTTGAATTCTAGGAAAAATTTTATTATTTATGATAATGATGGAATTCTTACAACGAACTTTATTACGTTTCTTAAAATAATTGAATTGATGTGAAGAAATGTATTATAATTATGAAAATTATTGAATTCTTGGGAAGTATTTTATTAAAATTTTTGTAAATTTAAATTATAAAAAAAAATTATAATTAATTTTCTTTGAAAAGTTTTTTGGAAAATTGTGTTAAATGTGTAGTGTTTTAATTTGTCAGCTTCCTTAAAAATTAAATTTTATATAATATTTTTCAAAAGTTCTAGAAAATTAATTGAATTTTGGAAGACTTGCTGTTCAAATTTTTAAGTATTTAGAAATTTTAAGCAAATAAAGAACAATATTTAGTTGAATATTTATTTTACAAAAGTTATTCAAATTTGAAAAATTCAATTTGGAAATTTTTAAAAAATTCGGTTTTTGAAATATAGTAATTAAAATTTTTTAAAGATAAAAGTACTTGAATTCACAATAATAATTTTAACAAATTGAAACAATTGGAAATTCTGTAAAATTTGATATTTTTTATTTGTCCTCTTAAAAATTGTCTATAAATATAATTATATTTTTGAAATTATATCATTTTATGAATTTACAAAAATTATTCTATTTAAATAATTTAATTCTCGTAGTTGAATTCTGTTAAGAATTGATTTAACAAAAATTTTAGTTAACATTTTAAAAAATAATTAAATATTTAAACCGTTATAACAGGATTTTTAGGAATTTTACTTTAAAAGGTTTTTAAATTAAATTCCTTTAAAATTTAAGGGAAGCAAAAGTTTTAAAATTTAAAAATTTTTATTTAAAAAAATTATTAATAACATTATTTTTCTTAAAAAGTTATTAAAGTTTTTCAATAATTTTATTCAAAACTTCTAAAAAAATAATTGAATTTTGGATTAAGTACAGTTGAAAATTAAAAAAAAAATTATTATTTCATGAGATTTTTCATTGAAATTATTTGAAATTTTAGTTCCTCAGGAAAAATAAATATGAATAAGTTTTTAAATTTTTGTTTAACAAAAAGTATTAAAGTTTTGAAATATTTAATTCAGAAATTTCGTGAAATTGTTTCTTGAAAAAATGAAACTAAAATTTTTTAAAAATACTTCTATTTCCGAAAATAGTTTTAACAAATTGAGACAATTGAAAAATTTGCCAATTTTTATTGAAATAAATTTTGAATTTTAATTCAAGTTGCTGTTGGAAATATTTTGGCATTTACTATACGAGTTGTTCAAATAATCACATTTAATGAAAGACCGTCAGAAAAGTATATTTTTCAAGAAATTAAGAATTTTTTTTAATTTTGGAAGAGCAATGTTTGGAAGTAAAAATGGAAAAGAAAATTGCACGCGCGCTTGAGCGCGTTTAGTTTTGCTTGTTTTAAGAATAATTTTACAATTAAAGTAATTGGTATATAAACGAACATTTTTTCGAAAATCTAATCATTTTGACAATAAATCCAGAATATTCTTTAGGATAAAACTAATAAACCCTGATAAAATCTTTATAAAACTCAAAGACTATAAGCTATAAGGATATTCGGTCAAAAATATTACTAATTAAAAAGGATTTGGCACAGGCAGACTAAAAGTATATGATTTAATTTTTAGTTCAATTTTTCGTTTATTTCTGTAATTTGTTCTTTGCGGTGGATTCCCTTTGTCACTAAAATAAATGGCGCCTCATTTTCAACGTGTAAAGGGGGATCATGATCGTTTGTCGTCACAATCGTTGCGTATTAATGGCGCGCGAGTCGTATGTTCACCTAATGTACAAACTGCTATACATGCATCAAGTATTAAAGAGTCAACCACCAACGTTCATGATTGGTGAAAGAGGGACCGACACATCAACACGACGCGTGGCCACATTGTCATATTATCCAAAGTATTAAATTGGATCTGTTCAAAAATAAATTATTACATCCACTCTATCCACTTATCGCATATTAAAATTCCATTAATCTTTTATTTCCACATTAGTCGGAAATTTTCATTTCGAAAAATTCTTCTTCTTCTTTTTCACTTTAGCAAAAAAAAAAAAAATAACAAGTTTCTCATCTTTAAAAATTTCAAAGCAAAATCTAATTGATGGGAAATTTATATGATTAAAGAAATATATAAATAAATAAATAATAAATTAAATGTAAATACAATAATAAATAAATATAAATAAATGTAAATAAATATAAATAAATACAAATAATTACAAATAAATTACGCTCCAGTATTGTTAGGTAGAAGTTAAATTGAAAATATTATTGTAAATTCAATTAGTATATTGTACAGAATTGTGATTTATATTACAAAATGTAATTTTTCTAAAAGTTAGCACATTAAATGTTCAACAGGTGTGACTGTGTTGTGGATATACATACACGAATCTAGTGCATTTATACATAAACTTTGCAGCATTTCCTGCTCTTGAAGTTATATTAATATTTATGTGATAATTTGTTTTTTTCCCTTAACTATCTTCATCAACGTCAGTATCTATAAGCGAAATATTAAATTAACAAACCCGTCTTTATAAAGAAATATTCTAATTGACATCCACCCTATTAAATATGGATCGTATAATAAAATTAAAATTAGGTTTTTCGCACTATTACATGTACGTGAACATGAACATTTACTTTTCATTATCAATACGGAAATCTGACACACATATTTATATTTCAATACAACACTTCCGCATTCATAAAAAGTTTATTTCGCTATTATTATTATTATTATTATTATTATTATTATTATTATCGTTGTTGTAAATGTCTCAATACGGAATTAAACCTTCAAGAACTCTATAAATAATATGTATTCTAAAAGTAAATTGAATCACTGTATATAGATAATACAATTGAATGCAAAATGTTTCTTGATAAGTTACAAAGTATAGTCTGAAGTTTCTAAAGTGAAACGGAGATAATGTGACTGGTATTTTCAATTTTTGTTTGCTAAATAAAAATCTTTATTTAATTTATTCATAAGTTTCTACATTCTTCATTCAGAGGAAAATTTGTTTTCAAGAATTAAATTTTTTCGCTTTTTTTTTTTATTGTTGTATAAAATTCGTTTGAAACTTGACTGGTAATTTTTAAATTCCCTTTTAAGAGGTTTTTTCCTTTTTTGAGTATTTAATGTTAATTAATTTTAATTAATTTTAATTAATTTTAATTAATTTTAATTAATTTTAATTAATTTTAATTAATTTTAATTAATTAAACATTATTTTCCGTGTAAGAAAAGTGGTTTTTCTAAATTATTTCTTTAAAAAAATGAAAATATATTTTGAGTATTTTGCATAATTTTCATAAATTCTAATCGTTTATCTCCATTTTCTACAAATTATATTTATTTATTTATTTCTGTAATTTTTGACAAACAAAAATCGACGAACATTCTGAGATTCAATATGGAGACGCTATTCTCCACCTGAGAACGCCAAGGTCACCGCTAGATGGCACTTTGTTTCTTGGAATTTCCCCTGCCACCTGGTGGTGACCTTGGGCGTTCTCAAGTGGAGAAATTCAGTCACCATTTTCAAGTAGTCATTCAAGAAAAAGAAGAATGATAGATAATGCAAAGAATTGATATCAAAATGTGGACGAAATTAAAAATTGATTTTTTCGCAATCCATTTGATTCACTTTGGAATTAATTTGTTACTTTAAAAAAAATTTCTCTATATTAGATTTATTATAATTTAATGTTTGAGTTTAGGGATAAATTTTTTTTCATTTTAAATTCTATCTAAACAAATAGAAATTAATTCAGAAAGAGAGGAGTTGAGGAGGAAAGAGTTGAATATACGCCTGGGAAGCATTTTCTCCACTGAAATATAATATTATGAATAAGAGTTGCAAGTTTGAAAAATGATGACGAGAGAAACTCAAATATAACGTCCGGCGATAGAGTGCAGTGACCATTTCATAGTCGGAATGCTTGATCTTCGATCGGCTAATTAATTCCAGACGATATCGAAGCACGATCTCTCAAGTGCTTCTGGAAAGAACAAGCGTGACTTATTTACAGTGGCTCGACTGTATAATTGCTTCACTGTGTCAAGGACAAATTGATCGAATTTCAATATATTTGTTTATTTACTTATTTATTCACACTGTTAACTTAAAAATATCAAATTTGTAACCGATTGGTAACCGATTGTTACCAAAAATATGAATCAAATTAAAAATTGATACCAATTTTTTAGTATCAATCTCATTGTATCATTGAAGAAAACCGTGCACATAAAGATATAATTATTTAATTAAAAAGTGATAATAAAATACAACTTCCACTAATTGATTAGAATAATATTTGTTCGTGTGTATTTATTCTACACGAACAAATGCATATTTAGAATTCAAATGAGAAAAAAAGTTCAATATAATGCCACATGTGTCTACAATCAATGTTTTATGTAAATCAGTAGAATTTGAAAAATGTATGCACGAGCAATGCGCTTATAATACATGAACGCGCTAATTTTCGCGGCGTAATGCATTTCTCCTCATCGCATTATACATATATTACAACTCTACTTGCGAATTGCGAGACACACTTTGATCCGCTCGAGATCCTCTTACATTATTATCTTGCGTATTACAGTCACTGCTCTGCATGCTCTGCATTAAACTCTTTCTCTTTTAGTTTCGCTTTTTTCTTTTAAATTTGCAATTTTACTTTCTCACACATACAGAGATTAAAACATTGTTAGGTAATTCTTCATTTTTTTGTTGTTGAATTTATTAAATTTATATAATATATTCTTCTTCGCCTGTTTGTATTTTTACATTGTTATTATTCGTATATCAGAAGTGTATTCTTATTAGAAAATTTATTATTTTAGGTAAATTTTTTATGTACAAAAACTATAAGTATTTTTTGGTATTTATATTTTTTTGTCTCAATTTGATATCCTTACAAATTTATTTACGTATGTTTTACCAATAGTCTGGTTATAAATAATAATTATTGTGAATATTGAAAAATATTTCGAGATTCAATAAGGAAATGCAATATTCTCCACCTGAGAACGCCAAGGACGCCGGCAGATGGCACTTTGGTTCATTCTTGGAATTTCCCGTGCCACCTGGTGGTGACCTTGGCGTTCTCAGGTGGTGCAATGAAACCAACATATTTTATCTTTTTTTTCATGAAAAACTTTTTTGTATAATTATTTTTATTGTTAGACTAATTTAAATTGTTACAATATGCGACTATTTGTAACTATTACGAACATTTTATGACACTTCCGATATTTTTTATTTCTAAATTCAGTCCGAGACTGCAAATAAATATTTTTGAACCATAATATTTTTTTGTACTATAATTTGATTATTATAGATTATTTAATTGAACAAAATTTTTAGTCGAAATAAATATTTCGTTAAAACGAATTTTTAGTTGAAGCGAACAAATTATTTTGCTAACTATTTAGCAATGCATAAAGTAGCTACAACATAAAGTTTGCTTGTATTAAACAAATTTTTGAAAGAACAATGGAAGTAGAAAATAAAATTGTTTTTACTTTTATTCTCTCTAGTCCTATTTTCCTTGTACAATTTTAATTTTAATCGTAAAACGAATATAAAGATGTAAATACGCATTCATATAAATATATATATGGGAATTTTATTTTGAATCCCACGGTAATTTGAAGATACTAATTATTTTCGGCCCTCCGAAATTGAAATCGCCAATTAACTGCATCCGATGCAAATGACCTTGAACCCGCAAACAACTTTTAGAAGGCATATATGTATGCACACACATCTATAGTCTCAACGCAATTTTTTACATTTTTTACCTTTTCTTTTTTCAGAAATTGCCAAGGTTCGCGCCAGTCTCTTTCAAATAAGTGGTGTCAAAAAGGAACCACTTGTCTTACCAGAACCGGAAGGTGAAATCACCACACTCACAGAAAAAGTATATGTACCTGTCAAAGAACATCCAGACGTAAGTACTTTATTTTTTTCCTTCTTCTTAAAAAAATTTTTATAGATACAATCTCTTCAATTCTCTCATTTCGTTAATGACTATTATTAATAAATGGGAAAAAGGTAAACATATCATTTGAATCATGATTTAGAGTAGCCTATAAAAATAAGGCTCATACAACCAAATAGAGTATTAGCAGCATGTGACTCTTACATCTGCAATGTTAATTTTTTGACCATTTTTAATCTTAAAATATTCAATAAATTGAGCTGAAATTTTTAAAGTTAATTATTATGAAACACTTTTAAATTATTAGTTGCGACTGTCAAGTTTCATCTTATTAGTGATGCATAACGAGACTCTGTCCTTTCATAAAAAGAAAGAGATGAAACTATAACATTCAATTGTTTTCAATGTATTTTTCGCGAGATTCTCGTTCTCACGAGACGATATTCGCTCGTAATGCATCACTACATCTTATACTCTTTTTTTATACCACTTTTACAAAAATTCTTGTTGGAATTACCAGAAATTCAAGTTTTAACTTTTTGCAGTGCAATTTTCAAATGTTTTTTTTTTATTGTTAAGTAAAAAGACCAAATTGTAACAAATTAATCATAGTTGCCACAATAAATTAATTTTGGTTTTTCCCCAATTCCCAGATAAAATTTTGACTTTTCCTGAAACTTGACAATATTACAATTATAAAATTATCCAAAATCTTTAATAATTTCTTCTCTAAATTTAAATATTTAATCATTATTATTTTTCCATAGGAAAAAATTTAAATTTTAACCTTTTGAAATGCAATAACTTTAAAGTTTGTATAGTAATATAAATTTCCATAAAATTTTTCAAAAAAATTAAAATATAAGGTAATAAAAATTTTAATCAAGTCCTTCCCAAAAATTATGAGACTGAAGTCCATAAAACAATAAAAAAATGGTACGGTATTTTTGTTTTTTTATTTTAAATCATGTTATTTTTCAATAATCGTATCCTCAATGACAGTTAACTTCTTAAAAATTAAGGCACACAAAAATTAAAGATGAATTCAATTTTTAAAACATTCTTTTTTGATTTTTTGTTATTGAAAACGTTGTGGACTTCAGCTACGTTAAGAAATTACATTTTGTACGTAATACAATTTTTCACATCAATTCAATTATTTAAAAAATTTTAATATAATTCGTTGTAAAAATTCAAATATTATCATAAATACTAAAATTTTTCCTTAGATATAAATTTTTTTTAATATACAGTGATAAATGAATTCTTCCAAAAATATTTAATTATTTTCAAACATTTTTTCTAAGAATTCAATAACATTTCACAAATAATAAAATTATTCGTTGAAATTGAAATATGTTCAAAAATCTACTATTTTAATAAAATTTCTCAACAAAGATTCAATTATTTACAAAAATGCAATAAAATATTTTGCAAGAAATCAATTATTTTCATAAATAATATACAATTTTTGACATGATTTCAGTTATTTAAAAAAAATGTAATAAAAATTCATTACAAGAATTGTATTATTTTCATAAATAATAAAATTCTTCACTGGATTTCAATTATTTTTAATACAATATTTATTAAAATTTTCAGAAAATATTATTACTTTAAAAAATGTTATTAAAAATTCTTTAAAGAAATAAATGAACAATTATCAATTGTTTTAAATAATTTTTGAAAAGTTTCTAAAAATATTTCAGATATATTTGTTTAAAATTCAATTTCACTAAATTTTCATGATATGGAAATTCAGTCAGAAAATAAAAACTTGAAATGATTTTTTTAAAATTCAATTGAATTGTTTCAAAATACATTTTTTTCTAAAAATTTATGCTAATAATACTTTTAATATTTAATTATTACCTGAAATTTATAGTGAAATTAATTTTTAAAACAATTTTTTATTAGAAAATTTTACTAGGATTCTATTATTTAAATATAAGAATGAAAAAACTATTGATTAAATGAATGTTTCTCAAAATTGAGTTCTCATAAAGAATTTTATAGTCAAATTTTTAACCCTCCGTCACACACCTAGGGAGGGATTCCCTCTACGGTTTTAGTATTTTTAAAATAACTTTTGTTTTCCTCATTGAAAAATAAAATCAGTTTCTATACCTTTCGACAATTTACTCCTCAACACATTTCTAAAAAAACATTTAGTTTAAACATAATTAATATTTAATTATGAAGCTTCAAAGCTAGAAAAAACTCGAAAAAGTGAGGTTATGTTGAATAAAAAAATCAAGTTTTCAAAACATTTTTTGTTCCACTGTTGGTTAATGGCAAAATTATATTATAAATATAATTAAAATAAACTATTTTATGATTTTTTTGCTTATTTGTTAATGTTACATTATTTTTAAATGTAAAGTGTAATTCCTTCGAAGATGTGCATTCGTGTAATTAATTATTATTTTTGAGACCGAAAATTAATTTTATTAATTTTATAATTTAGAATAATTGACTACATATTTGTAAGTTTGTGTTTAAATTAAATTTTTGTTGATTCCTTTGTTTACGTTGTAATGCCGCTTATTTTACAATGTGGTGAGGGATTCCCTCTAAACCTGTGTAAAGTCGTAATTTTTTCCAAGGTGTGTGACGGAGGGTTAAATAATTGAATTTTTAAAACAAATTATAATAAAATCTTCAAGAATAATTCCTTTTTTCCGTTAAAATTGTATTTAAAGTTATTGAAATTGTATGATGTGTTACAAGAATTAATTGATTATTATATTCATGACAATAATTAAATCTTTTTAAAATTTTTAATATTTATGAAAATGATTGAATTATGTCAAAGAAATTTATAAAAAATTTACATATTTTTCAAACTTATGTGTTTGAAGTTATTTCATACAAATATTTTTGAAAATTTTAAACATTTTTGTGTGAAAATATTGCAAATTTACAAATATTTTAAACACATGTAATTGAAATTATTCTATATATAAATTTTTTAAAATTTTAAACACTTTTGTGTGAAATTATTGTAAATTTACAAATTTTTCAAACACATATAATTAAAATTATTCTATATACAAATGTTTACAACTTTCAAATATTTTTTTGTTGTAGATTTACAAGAATTTTAAACATGCGTTTTTGAGGACCCTAAAGTTTTGAACGTTCATTTGAACGAAATTTTTTTTTTTTAATTTGTCCATTTTTTTTACATAATCCTGTTCAGAATAGTAAATAAAACCAATATCAGCCAAAAAATTATAAAAAATTTAATATTAGGGGTAAAAAACCACCCTTAATTAAATAACGTATATGCGTAATAATAAAGTACACCATATTACTATTATGCGTTCGGTTTTTTTTCTGAAAATATTTTTAAAAATTCTAGAAAAATATACCAAGCAATTTCCAAAATGTTAGAATGCTCGCTCGCACCCCCAAAACCCACCCCTAATTTAACTTAATATTAATTTAAAACATAAACGTCCAAAAGTGAAAGAACGCGTTCGACGATTGACCTGAAAATATTTTTAAAAATTCCCTAAAAATATACTAAGCAATATCCAAAAGGTTACAATGCTCGCTCGCACCCCCAAAACCCACCCCTAATTTAAGTTAATATTAATTTAAAACATAAACGTCCAAAAGTGAGAGAACGCGTTCGACGATTTACTTGAAAATATTTTTAAAAATTTCCTAAAAATATACCAAGCAATACCCAAAAGGTTAGAATGCTCGCTCGCACCCCCAAAACCCACCCCTAATTTAACTTAATATTAATTTAAAACATAAACGTCCAAAAGTGAAAGAACGCGTTCGACGATTGACCTGAAAATATTTTTAAAAATTCCCTAAAAATATACCAAGCAATATCCAAAAGGTTAGAATGCTCGCTCGCACCCCCAAAACCCACCCCTAATTTAACTTAATATTAATTTAAAACATAAACGTCCAAAAGTGAAAGAACGCGTTCGACGATTGACCTGAAAATATTTTTAAAAATTCCCTAAAAATATACCAAGCAATATCCAAAAGGTTAGAATGCTCGCTCGCACCCCTAAAACTCACCCCTAATTTAAAATACTCGTAAATAATATATAAAAATGCAAAATTGATAGAACGCGTTCGACGATTGACCTGAAAATATTTTTAAAAATTCCCTAAAAATATACCAAGCAATATCCAAAAGGTTAGAATGCTCGCTCGCACCCCCAAAACCCACCCCTAATTTAACTTAATATTAATTTAAAACATAAACGTCCAAAAGTGAAAGAACGCGTTCGACGATTGACCTGAAAATATTTTTAAAAATTCCCTAAAAATATACCAAGCAATATCCAAAAGGTTAGAATGCTCGCTCGCACCCCCAAAACCCACCCCTAATTTAACTTAATATTAATTTAAAACATAAACCTCCAAAAGTGAGAGAACGCGTTCGACGATTGACCTGAAAATATTTTTAAAAATTCCCTAAAAATATACCAAGCAATATCCAAAAGGTTAGAATGCTCGCTCGCACCCCCAAAACCCACCCCTAATTTAACTTAATATTAATTTAAAACATAAACGTCCAAAAGTGAAAGAACGCGTTCGACGATTGACCTGAAAATATTTTTAAAAATTCCCTAAAAATATACCAAGCAATATCCAAAAGGTTAGAATGCTCGCTCGCACCCTCAAAACCCACCCCTAATTTAACTTAATATTAATTTAAAACATAAACGTCCAAAAGTGAAAGAACGCGTTCGACGATTGACCTGAAAATATTTTTAAAAATTCCCTAAAAATATACCAAGCAATATCCAAAAGGTTAGAATGCTCGCTCGCACCCCCAAAACCCACCCCTAATTTAACTTAATATTAATTTAAAACATAAACGTCCAAAAGTGAAAGAACGCGTTCGACGATTGACCTGAAAATATTTTTAAAAATTCCCTAAAAATATACCAAGCAATATCCAAAAGGTTAGAATGCTCGCTCGCACCCCCAAAACCCACCCCTAATTTAACTTAATATTAATTTAAAACATAAACGTCCAAAAGTGAAAGAACGCGTTCCACGATTGACCTGAAAATATTTTTAAAAATTCCCTAAAAATATACCAAGCAATATCCAAAAGGTTAGAATGCTCGCTCGCACCCCCAAAACCCACCCCTAATTTAACTTAATATTAATTTAAAACATAAACGTCCAAAAGTGAGAGAACGCGTTCGACGATTGACCTGAAAATATTTTTAAAAATTCCCTAAAAATATACCAAGCAATATCCAAAAGGTTAGAATGCTCGCTCGCACCCCCAAAACCCACCCCTAATTTAACTTAATATTAATTTAAAACATAAACGTCCAAAAGTGAGAGAACGCGTTCGACGATTGACCTGAAAATATTTTTAAAAATTCCCTAAAAATATACCAAGCAATATCCAAAAGGTTAGAATGCTCGCTCGCACCCCCAAAACCCACCCCTAATTTAACTTAATATTAATTTAAAACATAAACCTCCAAAAGTGAGAGAACGCGTTCGACGATTGACCTGAAAATATTTTTAAAAATTCCCTAAAAATATACCAAGCAATATCCAAAAGGTTAGAATGCTCGCTCGCACCCCCAAAACCCACCCCTAATTTAACTTAATATTAATTTAAAACATAAACCTCCAAAAGTGATAGAACGCGTTCGACGATTGACCTGAAAATATTTTTAAAAATTCCCTAAAAATATACCAAGCAATATCCAAAAGGTTAGAATGCTCGCTCGCACCCCCAAAACCCACCCCTAATTTAACTTAATATTAATTTAAAACATAAACGTCCAAAAGTGAAAGAACGCGTTCGACGATTGACCTGAAAATATTTTTAAAAATTCCCTAAAAATATACCAAGCAATATCCAAAAGGTTAGAATGCTCGCTCGCACCCCCAAAACCCACCCCTAATTTAACTTAATATTAATTTAAAACATAAACGTCCAAAAGTGAAAGAACGCGTTCCACGATTGACCTGAAAATATTTTTAAAAATTCCCTAAAAATATACCAAGCAATATCCAAAAGGTTAGAATGCTCGCTCGCACCCCCAAAACCCACCCCTAATTTAACTTAATATTAATTTAAAACATAAACGTCCAAAAGTAAGAGAACGCGTTCGACGATTGACCTGAAAATATTTTTAAAAATTCCCTAAAAATATACCAAGCAATATCCAAAAGGTTAGAATGCTCGCTCGCACCCCCAAAACCCACCCCTAATTTAACTTAATATTAATTTAAAACATAAACCTCCAAAAGTGAGAGAACGCGTTCGACGATTGACCTGAAAATATTTTTAAAAATTCCCTAAAAATATACCAAGCAATATCCAAAAGGTTAGAATGCTCGCTCGCACCCCCAAAACCCACCCCTAATTTAACTTAATATTAATTTAAAACATAAACGTCCAAAAGTGAAAGAACGCGTTCGACGATTGACCTGAAAATATTTTTAAAAATTCCCTAAAAATATACCAAGCAATATCCAAAAGGTTAGAATGCTCGCTCGCACCCCCAAAACCCACCCCTAATTTAACTTAATATTAATTTAAAACATAAACCTCCAAAAGTGAGAGAACGCGTTCGACGATTGACCTGAAAATATTTTTAAAAATTCCCTAAAAATATACCAAGCAATATCCAAAAGGTTAGAATGCTCGCTCGCACCCCCAAAACCCACCCCTAATTTAACTTAATATTAATTTAAAACATAAACCTCCAAAAGTGAGAGAACGCGTTCGACGATTGACCTGAAAATATTTTTAAAAATTCCCTAAAAATATACCAAGCAATATCCAAAAGGTAAGAATGCTCGCTCGCACCCCCAAAACCCACCCCTAATTTAACTTAATATTAATTTAAAACATAAACGTCCAAAAGTGAAAGAACGCGTTCGACGATTGACCTGAAAATATTTTTAAAAATTCCCTAAAAATATACCAAGCAATATCCAAAAGTTTAGAATGCTCGCTCGCACCCCTAAAACTCACCCCTAATTTAAAATACTCGTAAATAATATATAAAAATGCAAAATTGATAGAACGCGTTCGACGATTGACCTGAAAATATTTTTAAAAATTCCCTAAACATATACCAAGCAATATCCAAAAGGTTAGAATGCTCGCTCGCACCCCCAAAACCCACCCCAAATTTAACTTAATATTAATTTAAAACATAAACGTCCAAAAGTGAAAGAACGCGTTCGACGATTGAACTGAAAATATTTTTAAAAATTCCCTAAAAATATACCAAGCAATATCCAAAAGGTTAGAATGCTCGCTCGCACCCCCAAAACCCACCCCTAATTTAACTTAATATTAATTTAAAACATAAACGTCCAAAAGTGAAAGAACGCGTTCCACGATTGACCTGAAAATATTTTTAAAAATTCCCTAAAAATATACCAAGCAATATCCAAAAGGTTAGAATATGCTCGCTCGCACCCCCAAAACCCACCCCTAATTTAACTTAATATTAATTTAAAACATAAACGTCCAAAAGTGAGAGAACGCGTTCGACGATTGACCTGAAAATATTTTTAAAAATTCCCTAAAAATATACCAAGCAATATCCAAAAGGTTAGAATGCTCGCTCGCACCCCCAAAACCCACCCCCAAATTTAACTTAATATTAATTTAAAACATAAACGTCCAAAAGTGAGAGAACGCGTTCGACGATTGACCTGAAAGTAGTTTTAAAAATTCCCTAAAAATATACCAAGCAATATCCAAAAGGTTAGAATGCTCGCTCGCACCCCCAAAACCCACCCCTAATTTAAAATACTTGTAAATAATATATAAAAATGCAAAATTGATAGAACGCGTTCGACGATTGACCTGAAAATATTTTTAAAAATTCCCTAAACATATACCATGCAATATCCAAAAGGTTAGAATGCTCGCTCGCACCCCCAAAACCCACCCCTAATTTAACTTAATATTAATTTAAAACATAAACGTCCAAAAGTGAAAGAACGCGTTCGACGATTGACCTGAAAATATTTTTAAAAATTCCCTAAAAATATACCAAGCAATATCCAAAAGGTTAGAATGCTCGCTCGCACCCCCAAAACCCACCCCTAATTTAAAATACTCGTAAATAATATATAAAAATGCAAAATTGATAGAACGCGTTCGACGATTGACCTGAAAATATTTTTAAAAATTCCCTAAAAATATACCAAGCAATATCCAAAAGGTTAGAATGCTCGCTCGCACCCCCAAAACCCACCCCTAATTTAACTTAATATTAATTTAAAACATAAACGTCCAAAAGTGAGAGAACGCGTTCGACGATTGACCTGAAAGTAGTTTTAAAAATTCCCTAAACATATACCAAGCAATATCCAAAAGGTTAGAATGCTCGCTCGCACCCCCAAAACCCACCCCTAATTTAACTTAATATTAATTTAAAACATAAACGTCCAAAAGTGAAAGAACGCGTTCGACGATTGACCTGAAAATATTTTTAAAAATTCCCTAAAAATATACCAAGCAATATCCAAAAGGTTAGAATGCTCGCTCGCACCCCCAAAACCCACCCCTAATTTAACTTAATATTAATTTAAAACATAAACGTCCAAAAGTGAAAGAACGCGTTCGACGATTGACCTGAAAATATTTTTAAAAATTCCCTAAAAATATACCAAGCAATATCCAAAAGGTTAGAATGCTCGCTCGCACCCCTAAAACTCACCCCTAATTTAAAATACTCGTAAATAATATATAAAAATGCAAAATTGATAGAACGCGTTCGACGATTGACCTGAAAATATTTTTAAAAATTCCCTAAAAATATACCAAGCAATATCCAGAAGGTTAGAATGCTCGCTCGCACCCCCAAAACCCACCCCTAATTTAACTTAATATTAATTTAAAACATAAACGTCCAAAAGTGAAAGAACGCGTTCGACGATTGACCTGAAAATATTTTTAAAAATTCCCTAAAAATATACCAAGCAATATCCAAAAGGTTAGAATGCTCGCTCGCACCCCCAAAACCCACCCCTAATTTAACTTAATATTAATTTAAAACATAAACGTCCAAAAGTGAGAGAACGCGTTCGACGATTGACCTGAAAATATTTTTAAAAATTCCCTAAAAATATACCAAGCAATATCCAAAAGGTTAGAATGCTCGCTCGCACCCCTAAAACTCACCCCTAATTTAAAATACTCGTAAAAAATATATAAAAATGCAAAATTGATCAGGGTGTCCAGCGTCCGGGAAATGCGTGAAAAGCGGGAATTGTACGGGAAATATTTTGGTGCGGGAAATGTACGGGAATATACGGGATTTTTTTCTTGCTACCGGGAATTTTAAGCAAATGAAATTATGTACAAAAATTTAACTTATAAATATAAATTTTTCAAATTTTCGCGCTCTTTGGCCATGTATGTGTTCATAATCTAAAGGCGCAAGCACAGCTGGGTAGCTGCCTGCAGATAGCACATGAAAGTAAGAGAGTCAGACAATTCAAATCATATGTTTTATCTCCCTTACTCTAATAGGCAGACAGCCACCAAAGTTGTGAGTGCGCCATAAAGGAGAAATAGACAAGTCAATCGATTTTTGACTTATATCGAATTAGATCCGCTACTGACTTCATTTGTGTACAGTGAGTTGCTTTGTCGTTTATGTACTTTTCGTTTTTAACATAAATAATATATAACTAACATAAAGAAATGTGATTTAAATATTTATTTTAATTACGTTATTAAACAAGGTGCAATAGTTATTACTTAAGGTAAGTAAGTTCATAAATAAAAATAATTAATTAGGTAAGAAGTACAATGATTACCATTTAAAGATTGAATGACATATTTTCATTAAAATATTACACAAATAAGATAATTAAGAGTATGCTACTTTATTGACACTGAAATCGATTTCATCAGACAAATACAGTAAAACTACTTTAAAGATTCTTAAAGTAAATTTGATATTTAATTCTATATTTTTCTCAAATTACTAATATTGGTGTTATGTGAGGTTATGTTTGTACTAAGTCAAGTAGTAAGAAAAATATATACTGAAATTTCTCAGTACATATTTTTCTCACTATTACAAACATAGAAACAAATTCTATACTACAAATATAGAATTAAATATCAAATTATCTTTAACAATCTTTAAAGTAGTTTTACTGTATTTATATGTTGAAATATACTTCATTAAGAAAAGTGAGTACAATGAGGAAACTAAAGTTTACTCATCGCATTATTGAACATTTCATTGTATTTATAATCTATTTAATTAAAAGTATAGCTCACTGTATTCTTTTTTATGCTTTAATTTCGATTTGAAACATAATTTGTGTGTTTCTTTAGTTTTCTTTATACCATTTATCATTTTATTCATGTAAAAGAATAATTTTAAACATAATTTAAATGAGTCTTTATAATGGTTTAATTTTTGCTGTTTTAATAAATCACCCCAAATTTTCTTAACTATGTATGCACGGAATATTATATTTTCAAAACTTTTTTAAGTCTTTCTGTCCTATAAATACTATTTCAAAACTTTAGAGTTGTAAAGTTTTGTAGACATTAACTCATTCAATAATAATTATTATTATTATTCACGATTAGCTATTCATTTGTATAATATTATTACAAGTAATTTTAGTGACACATGTTTTATAATATTATATTTTGTAAATAATTTTAAATAGGATGGGTGTACCAGTAGTTGTGGATCGTGTACTAGTGGTGGATCAGTTGCAGGGAAAAATCTTGATTGTGCTTGTGCGATTGTAAATAAAAAACTGCAATTATTAGTTATTGTAAAGGGTAGTATATAGATCAATATTGCATATTAAAAAACTTCATATTTACAATCGCATAAGCACAATTAAGATTTTCCGTAAAGGTGATCCACTACTGCTACACGATCCACAACTACTGGTACACCTCTCCTATGTTATTTTATTATGTTTTAAGTATTTTTACAGATGCATAGAAAAAGTCGTGGTAAAACTTCATACCTATCAAAATGGGAGGAGAGTTTTTCTTGGGTGACGTCCAATCCAAAAGACAATTACTCTGCATTTTGCAAATTATGCAAAACAAATTTTTCTGTTTCATCTATGGGAGCACAAGCGCTTCAAAGTCATAGCGAAGGAAAAAAGCACAAGGAACGGGTTGCGTCTGTTGAAAAAAATTTACGTATAGACTTCGCTTTGCAAACTGGTGATAAGCCTTCATCTGCGTTAGAAAAACCACCTGAATCTGTTCACGAACCTTTGTTAACTGCTTCACAAAGTGCCATTTCAGATGAAACGAATAATAATACTAAAGCATCTTCGAATTTTATTTCACCACGAAAAGATTTAATGAAGTCTTATATAATAAAAAAAGAAGCAACAAGAGCTGAAGCTATTTGGTGTCTTGAGACTGTCATGTCTCATAATTCTCTCAGGCATGCTGGAAATGCAGCTTTAATGTTTAAATATATGTTTCCTGACAGCGATATTGCTGCGAAAATGGAGCTGCAAAAATCCAAAATATTATATGTGATAATGTACGGTCTAGCACCATTTTTTGCGCGAGAACTTGAAAATCTTGTTAAGTCCTGTGACTTTTACGTGATAGGTTTTGATGAATCCATGAACAAATATTCTCAAAAGCAACAAATGGACATTATGTTGCGTTTTTTGGGATTCAACAGTTCAGAAAGTTAAATCTAGGTACTTTACTTCAGCTTTTTTAAATAGTACAACAGCAGAGGACCTTTTAAAAGCATTCAAAGAAGCATTGGTTGAGTGGGATTTAAAGAAAATTCTGCAAGTATCTATGGATGGGCCACACGTAAATCACAAATTCATTAGACTTCTACAAGATGACATTAAAGAAGAATCAAATGATCCTACATTTCTTGATATTGGATCTTGTGGTATTCACACATGTCATAATTGCTTTAAAACAGCTATAAATGAAACTGGATGGGAATTGTCTTCCTTTTTTAGTTCCCTGTATTTTCTTTTTCATGATTCGCCTGCTCGTCGAGGAGATTATATTAGAATTACGGAAAGTAACGTGTTTCCTTTGAAGTTCCTTTCATCAAAATGGCTCGAAAACGTCCCAGCAGTAAGGAGAGCAAGAAGTATTTTACCGAATATAATAAAATACGTCGAAGCTGTAAAAATTAAACCTAAAAGACTGCAACCAAGTTGCAAAAGCTTTAAAATTGTTGTCCAAGCTGTTGAGGATAATATGCTTCCAGCTAAGTTGGCATTTTTTGAAAACTTAGCAGAAAACGTTACTCCATTTTTGACTGAATTTCAGTCAGATGCTCCTCTTGCTCCATTTCTATATACTTCGCTCGCTCAGATGGTTAGAAACGCTATGGAAAGAATTGTGAAGAAGGATATTTTAGATGAAAAAAATCTTTGCGACATTGATGTAATGGACGGTGAAAATCTGTTAGCAAGTAAAGTAATTGATATAGGTTTTGAGACGGGAAAAGCTTTATCGATTTGTAAAAACAAAACCCAAAAAGATATTCTTCAATTTCGCCAAGAATGTAGAACTTGCCTACAATTTTTCGTGTCGAAGCTTATGGAACGATCCCCACTCAAATTTTCACTTACCAAATATATCATGTGCTTGAATCCGGAAGTTATAGCAACTGATAAAAATGGCACAATATACGTTTATTTAAAACGTACTCTCGAAAAGCTCGTAAAATCAAATATTTTAAGTGGGAAAATCGCTGATCGAGTTAAAAGAGAATACAATGAGTTGTGTAATTCTGAGCACATAAAAGCAGAGATGCAAAAATATCGTCGACATGAAGTTCGCTTAGACGATTTTTGGATTTCTTTAATAGATCAACGTCCCCAATACGAAAACTTGGCACATTTCGTTAAAATGATTCTCATATTATCTCATGGTAATGCTTTTTTGGAAAGAGGTTTTTCTGTAAATAAGGAAATTATTGAAGTTAATCAAAGTGAAAGATCATTAATTGCTCAGCGAATTATTTTTGATTCTGTTACATCAAAAGGAGGAATTAAAAATGTTGATATAAGTACAGAAGTAATACACGCTGTAAGAAATGCACATGGTAAATATACTGAAGTCCTTACAGAAGAAAAGAAAACTAAAGAAGCAGAAAAAAAATTAAGAGATGAAAAAAAAGTGAAGCAACGTGAATTTCAAGAACTAAAAGCCAAAAAACGAAAGCTTGATGAAGAAAGAGAAGTCCTTGAGTCTGAAATTGAAACTAAAAAGAGAGAATTGATGAAATAAAATTCTTACATTTTTCAGATTTTAATTATTAGTTATATTATTTTTGTTCCATTAGAATATAAGGTGTAAATGAATGTACTTTGTATATTTATAATTTGATGAGTTAAATTTTATGTTTTCTAAAATTTGGATATTTATCAATTTATTGCAAAAATAAAAAACTTGAAATAAAAATGTAACAATCAATTTTCTTCCTTATGATAAAGGCGTTTTTTATAATAACATTAAAAATTAACGGAATAATATACGTAAAAAAATGCGGGAATTTTGTATATTTAAGCGGGAAATGTACGGGAAATGTACGGGAATTTTATTTCATGTCTTCGCTGGACACCCTGTTGATAGAACGCGTTCGACGATTGACCTGAAAATATTTTTAAAAATTCCCTAAAAATATACCAAGCAATATCCAAAAGGTTAGAATGCTCGCTCGCACCCCCAAAACCCACCCCTAATTTAACTTAATATTAATTTAAAACATAAACGTCCAAAAGTGAGAGAACGCGTTCGACGATTGACCTGAAAATATTTTTAAAAATCCCCTAAAAATATACCAAGCAATATCCAAAAGGTTAGAATGCTCGCTCGCACCCCTAAAACTCACCCCTAATTTAAAATACTCGTAAAAAATATATAAAAATGCAAAATTGATAGAACGCGTTCGACGATTGACCTGAAAATATTTTTAAAAATTCCCTAAAAATATACCAAGCAATATCCAAAAGGTTAGAATGCTCGCTCGCACCCCCAAAACCCACCCCTAATTTAACTTAATATTAATTTAAAACATAAACGTCCAAAAGTGAGAGAACGCGTTCGACGATTTACCTGAAAATATTTTTAAAAATTCCCTAAAAATATACCAAGCAATATCCAAAAGGTTAGAATGCTCGCTCGCACCCTCAAAACTCACCCCTAAATAATAATAATTATATATATTTAAAATTTTTTTTGTGCAAAAAAAATTTTTTTTCTTTTTTTTCATATAAGTACTTCTTTTTATGAGTATTTTGCAAAAAAGCATGTTAATCGGTATATAAAAAAAGTTATGTGCTTTATTTCTAAAAACGGACTAAAATTTTGTGTATGAGGTAACTCAAAAATTTTTGAAAAGACGTATACATTTTTATTTTATTCATATAAAGGAACACATTCAGAAAGTATTTTTAATATTGCTGAAAGCATCCATAATTCTTATGATAATTTTTATTTTATTACAATTTTTTATGATCAAGTTTCACAAAACTTTATGTATGGAATAATTTTTAAATTAATGGAAATTACAAAATAAACATTGTCAAAATTATTTTACATTGAGAGGAGTAAATAATTAATAATAAGAAGAGTAAATAATAAGAATTATGTAGCGAGTGTCGCTCAGGCGATAGGCAATGCAAGCGTGATTTTCTCGGTGAGCCAATCTCCGTCGAACGTACGCGAAGTAGATTTCCTACACAATTCACTCAGCGTCGCCCGTTCTCTCTGCGAGCATGTGTGTGTTTCTATTGGGTCCGAGCTCGGGAACGTTCGGCAAAGCTCGGTTCACCTTGAGAACGAACGAAAAGAGAAAGGACTTTCCGAGTAACAACGATGCCAGGCGGCACACACAAACTATCCCCACTCTCACAGTTCCATATGATGGCACACACATTCATACGTCCGGTTTCTGCTTTCGCCGGTGAGCCTCTTTTTCGTTTTTCTCGGCTTGCTCGAAAAATGTGGCGCGAAATTTGAAAATAATACTTCTCCGAGAAGTATTACTTTCAAGACTATTATAAGAAAATTAATATTTAATAAACGTAATTAATTAATTGACATAATTAAATAGTTTCTGTATCAATAAATTAATTTTAATTTTTTAGGATAAAAGTTATTTTTATGTATTTGCTTTATTTACTAATATTTTACTTTTGATTATCATATTATCTAAAGTTCAGTACTGCAAAAATTTTATTATTCAGTTTATAATGATACAAATAAATTAAAATGGTATTATTACTTTACATTAAATTTACGAAAAAATGTTTTTTTTTACTTTTTAGAAACAGCAAGTTTGAGGGCTTTGAAAAATGGTTTAATATTATTATTTTAAAAAGTCAAATATATGGATTTTTTCGTCTTTTCGTCTACTTTAATCCCATGGAGTTCCGGAAAAGAAAAATTGAATTCCCTTTTTTCAAAAGCCATATTTTCGGAACATACTTCCGGCAGGACGGGCACTTGGACGTTCTATCATTAATTAAAAAAAATAGTTTGTATTCATACATAACATCCAATTATTTTGATAAAAGGAATGAATGAATAGTTTCAAATAACTCATTCATTACACAGGCACTCAAAAAAAATGTTTTTTGGCCGAGACACTACAATAGTATATTCCCATGTATTTTGGCCCGCTGAATCCGAATCCAAAGTTAGAATTGCCAAATTGGTTCTTTATTTAGTTATACTCAAAAAATGTCTCAAAAACCAAATCAAAATAAAAAAAAATAAAAATTTTTTTTATGACACTATAGTAGTATTTTTCCATGCTTTTTTGACGCTGAATCCGAATTTGACTTCAGAATTAATAGATTTGCTCAAAATTGTGAGATAAACTCAAAAAACCGAATTAAAAGTAAAAACAAAAAATTTGATTTTAACACTACAGTAGTATACTTCTATGTGGTTTTTCCCGCTGAAAACCAAATTAAAAATCGAAAAAAAATTGAGCGGCTGGATTCCATAAGGGCACATAAATTTTTCTCGGCCGAAATCGAAGTCCCCTGGACACTCAAAATTCAACTTCTGAATTTAAATGTTTAAAATATATATCCTTATAGGAAATTTCATTGCGCATCTTTTTTTCTTTTAAATTTTTATTGTATCTATTACCGTTTTCAAAATATAAGGAAAAAACTGTTTTTTTAAAGAGCGAAATTTTTATTGTTTTTTTCATTTCAACTCGCGATTACTCAGTCAATTTTACATATTTTTTAATGAAACAAAATCAAAAATACGCGTTATTTTATCCTACGAGTGACTAAAAAAGAAAAATAATGTTTTAATTATCAATAAAAAAGTTATTAATTTTTTATTTAGATATTGCAAAATTCGTAAACTAAAATTTTTACTAAGCGGGGAAGTTGAGGAAATTTTGAGCAACAAAAAACTTCCAGCGAGAAAGTTGTTTATTTAGGTCTAAACAAGTTTTTCCCGAAAGTTACAGTTCAATCAAACCATTAGTTAACAAATGGCGAATGTTAAAAGTCGTTTGCGGCTGAACGCCCAGCGCACGTTTCTCACCTTATAGCAAGCTGGAGAGTTTTATTCTGCGTATACATAATACGGGTGAGAAACGTGCGCTGGGCGTTCAGCCGCAAACGACTTTTAACATTCGCCATTTGTTAACTAATGGTTTGATTGAACTGTAACTTTCGGGAAAAACTTGTTTAGACCTAAATGAACAACTTTCTCGCTGGAAGTTTTTTGTTGCACAAAATATCCTCAACTTCCCCGCTTAGTAAAAATTTTAGTTTACGAATTTTGAAATATCTTAATAAAAAATTAATAACTTTTTCATTTATAATTAAAACATCATTATTCATTTTTAGTCACTCGTAGGGTAAAAAAACGCGTATTTTTGTTTTTGTTTCATTAAAAAATTTGTATAATTGACTGAGTAATCGCGAGTTAAAGTGAAAATAAAAATAAAAATTTCGCTCTTTAAAAAAACAGTTTTTTCCTTATATTTTGAAAACGGTAATAGATACAATAAAAATTTAAAAGAAAAAAAGATGCGCAATGAAATTTCCTATAAGGATATATATTTTAAACATTTAAATTCAGAAGTTGAATTTTGAGTGTCCAGGGGACTTCGATTTCAGCCGAGAAAAATTTATGTGCCCTTCTGGAATCCAGCCGCTCATATGGAACTGCGAGAGTGGGGATAGTTTGTGTGTGCCGCCTGGCATCGTTGTTACTCGGAAAGTCCTTTCTCTTTTCGTTCGTTCTCAAGGTGAACCGAGCTATGCCGAACGTTCCCGAGCTCGGACCCAATAGAAACACACACATGCTCGCAGAGAGAACGGGCGACGCTGAGTGAATTGTGTAGGAAATCTACTTCGCGTACGTTCGACGGAGATTGGCTCACCGAGAAAATCACGCTTGCATTGCCTATCGCCTGAGCGACACTCGCTACATAATTCTTATTATTTACTCTTCTTATTATTAATTATTTACTCCTCTCAATGTAAAATAATTTTGACAATGTTTATTTTGTAATTTCCATTAATTTAAAAATTATTCCATACATAAAGTTTTGTAAAACTTGATCATAAAAAATTGTAATAAAATAAAAATCATCATAAGAATTATGGATGATTTCAGCAATATTAAAAATACTTTCTGAATGTGTTCCTTTATATAAATAAAATAAAAATGTATACGTCTTTTCAAAAATTTTTAAGTTACCTCTTACACAAAATTTTAATCCGTTTTTAGAAATAAAGCACATAACTTTTTTTATTTACCGATTAAAATGCTTTTTTGCAAAATAATCATAAAAAGAAGTACTTATATGAAAAAAAAGAAAAAAAATTTTTTTTGCACAAAAAAAAATTTTAAATATATATAATTTTTATTATTTAGGGGTGAAGTTTGAGGGTGCGAGCGAGCATTCTAACCTTTTGGATATTGCTTGGTATATTTTTAGGGAATTTTTAAAAATATTTTCAGGTCAATCGTCGAACGCGTTCTATCAATTTTGCATTTTTATATATTATTTACGAGTATTTTAAATTAGGGGTGAGTTTTAGGGGTGCGAGCGAGCATTCTAACGTTTTGGATATTGCTTGGTATATTTTTAGGGAATTTTTTAAAATATTTTCAGGTCATTCGTCGAACGCGTTCTATCAATTTTGCATTTTTATACATTATTTACAAGTATTTTAAATTAGGGGTGGGTTTTAGGGGTGCGAGCGAGCATTCTAACCTTTTGGATATTGCTTGGTATATTTTTAGGGAATTTTTAAAAATATTTTCAGGTCAATCGTCGAACGCGTTCTCTCACTTTTGGACGTTTATGTTTTAAATTAATATTAAGTTAAATTAGGGGTGGGTTTTGGGGGTGCGAGCGAGCATTCTAACCTTTTGGATATTGCTTGGTATATTTTTAGGGAATTTTTAAAAATATTTTCAGGTCAATCGTCGAACGCGTTCTTTCACTTTTGGACGATTATGTTTTAAATTAATATTAAGTTAAATTAGGGGTGGGTTTTGGGGGTGCGAGCGAGCATTCTAACCTTTTGGATATTGCTTGGTATATTTTTAGGGAATTTTTAAAAATATTTTCAGGTCAATCGTCGAACGCGTTCTATCAATTTTGCATTTTTATATATTATTTACGAGTATTTTAAATTAGGGGTGAGTTTTAGGGGTGCGAGCGAGCATTCTTACATTTTGGAAATTGCTTGGTATATTTTTCTAGAATTTTTAAAAATATTTTCAGAAAAAAAACCGAACGCATAATAGTAATATGGTGTACTTTATTATTTCGCATATACGTTATTTAATTAAGGGTGGTTTTTTACCCCTAATATTAAAATTTTTATAATTTTTTGGCTGATATTGGTTCTATTTACTGTTCTGAACAGGATTATGAAAAAAAAATGGACAAATTAAAAAAAAAAAATTTCGTTCAAATGAACGTTCAAAACTTTAGGGTCCTCGTTTTTGAAATTATTTCGTATACAATATTTGTAACTTTTTAATCAATTTTTGTATGAAAGTGTTGTAAATTTTCAACCTTTTCCCACAGTTTTAGTTCAATTCCTATGTGAAATTTTTATTATTTAATTTTAAGAAAATAATTAAATTTTTGGAGAAGAATTTTATTATTTTTAGAGATATTTCCAATTTTGAAAAAATGATTTTTTTTCAATTTGTTGAAAATAATTGAATTAATACAAATGTTTGTAACTTCTTTAAAATTCAATTTTTTAGTGTTTTAATTAAAATTCTTCTGTAAGTTCATTATGTTTAATATTAATTAAATATTGATGAAAAAATTAAATAAAACTAATTGTCAGTCCTGCAAGTTTAATTTTTTCCAATACTTTAACAAAAATATCCCTGACTTTTTTCTGATTTCCCTGATCTGTGGCAACACTCTTTATGCCAAAAATGTATCAGCAAAAAATACAAATTTTTGCCATCAATTTGATTCACTTTAGTACCAATTTTATACTTTCCAGAAAATTGTGATAATAAAAAAAATAATAATAAATATAATTAAAACTTATGCATCTCATTGCCCTTGTCTTATAAAATTTTCGAGTCGTTCCCAAAAACACTAAATTTAATTCATTTAATATTTTAAGAGAAAAATAGTCAAAAAATTAACATTAAATTTCTAAGAATCATATGCTGTTAATAGTTTTTTCAGAATTGATATTTGATTCCAATAAAACATTCCTCTATAGGTGAGAACATTTGAATCATACACGCAACTTCTTATTTGTTTATTTTTATAAATATTAATTTATCGAAGTGACTAATATTCATATTATACGCGCGGAATTAAAAATGGAACAGTCATGCCTGAATGTTTTACATCTAATTGAATGTATACGTGTCGTATGTATATATAAATTTGAAGATCATTTTAAGATCCCAGTGCAATAAAAGATGCATGAATGAAATATACATGTCATATTTTCTCTGCCCGCATATAATCACTGGAAATCGTGTATTAGAGATTTATCATTGAGGGCAATCGTAAATTATATATGCGCACTGCTGTGAGATTGGTCCCGTGAACAGAAGAGAAAAACAATTTTATTGCAAAACTGATGCTAAGTACCATTCGCTCGATTTGCAAATATGAGTCCATTAAGTTTCTGATTATTCTCATGTCATGTTATTTTACGGAAGAGATTTTATATATAAACTATTTCTCATTAATTATAATTTATATATATGCCGTGCGATTATTATTAAACTTACGAAACTTTGCATTCAATTATATTATCACTATCATTAATAATAATGAAAAAAATAATAATAATGAAAACAACAATATTAATAATAATAATAATAAAATAATAATAATAATAATAATAATAAAATAAAAGTATTGAAAAGTTCCAATAATTCGTCTTTGTTCCAAAAACCGAAAGGTCCAATAATTCGTACTGTGTTCCGTCACTTCTAAGAATTACCAGAAACAAAATGGCGGCGGACTGATAGAACAGCTGATCCACTTAAAATTTTACAATTCGTCTAAATTCCAAATTTAACGGAATTAAATGACGATATTTTTTAAAAACAGTTTTCCCCAATGGCAAGAATGTGATTTATGTTTAAATAATATTATTGAATGTAATTTATTGAAATAATTTAACAGGATTATATTTAATAAATCATAAAAATTAAAAAGCCAAGCATAGGTCTGAGCAGTAGAAAATTCTTCCAAATTGCTAATTTATTTTCATTTCATTGACCTCATTTATTTGTACAGAATTTGAAAAATTAAATTTCCGCAAATTTTCGAATTGTCGAACATTCGTTGGTGCTATTGTTTGTAAATAAATGAAACAAAATAAACTTTTCCCAAGCTGAAATAGTTTTCTGAATTTGAAAATCGTAAAGTGAAATAAACCATTTTCAGGGTGAAATAGTTTTGATGAATTTCATAAAAATTGTCTAACAAAAGTGAAAATGGTTCTCTAGTTTTAAGACGAGAAGTATATGTGTGTGTGTTGAGAATATATCGATATCCCAAAACGATAACATCCTGCCTGCCAAAAGCACATAGCCTTCACACAAACTCTCGTTATTATAACTCTCTTGGAGGGTGTGTATACTAAATAGTGGTAGTGCGTATAAGTTCAGCAAATAGGAACGGGGAGAGAGCGCAGAGTTAGTTTCTTCTTCGTCAGGGTTTCTATTTTGAGCGTGCCAAAAATAACATAGCTTCACTGTACACACATTTTGAACATGCTCAACAAAAACCCCCCACAGAAGGACCATTTCTTTATTGGATTATATGTATTTTATAAAAGAGAAACCGTTGAACCTCTTCGAAAACTACACTCAACTTCCGTTCATAAAAAGTGTATTTTTTTTCCTTGCCTTTAAAAATCAGACGTGTATAGTGTTAAAATCGCGCTCCCTCTTTTCTTTTTCTTTATAAATAAACTATTGGAACAAACGCCTGTCGGTTGTAATTTACAGTTGAACTTTTTAATTCCAAATGTCATTCTATAAAAAATTAGGGAACTCTCAAGCATTCGAAAATAAAAAAATGTTTTTTTTATTTTTGAATGCTTGAGAGGGGGAAGGAAGGAATATTTTGCGCCTTGACATTTATTTCAAGTGTAATAATAGTTTTTAATATGTATCCATTCTTAATAATAACAATAATAACAATAATAATAATAACAATAATAATAATAATAATAATAATTATAATGATTATTATTCCATTACTATTATTTTTTTATTATTATTATTAATCATAGCATTATTATTATTTTAAAATATTATGTATAACGTTATATTTTGAAAAACATGCACGTAAAATGTCACGGATAAGGGGAATCGAACCCGCGACCTGCAAATTCGAAGACTAACGCACTAACCACGAGGCTATTACACTTGTACTAATGTATAATAGACGGAAATCTTATGAACTGTATTGGCGCAAAATTTAAAATAGAAAAAATTTAATGAAGAACATTATGAAAAATATTTTTATCGATAGTATTACTAAAGCGTAGACAATTATTTTATTTGAATAATACATATAAAGAGTAACTATTGAGTCTCCGGAAAGTAAAACCACATACAAAATTTGTACTGTCATTTTCATTAATACCTGATGCCTAAAGGTTAATGTGCTAAATACAAATTTCAGTTTAATTTATTTTTTCTGTTTTCAAAAGATAAACTTGGTTAAAATTTATGTTTAAAGCACAAATTTTTTTTTAGATATTACAGGCCAATAAAAGCGACTGAATAAATTTTATATGCAGTTTTACTTTCCGGAGGCTCTATTAAGGGAAAATTAAGAAATTTAAAGACGAAAAAATTCTCAGTCGCGAAGAATCGAACCCTGGTCCTTGATGTCCCTACAAGTACAACAATAAAGCCACGAAGCTATGACACTTGTAATAATTTACTACAAACTAGAAGTATCGGATAAAAATTCAATAAATAAATAATAATAATAATTGCAAGTAAATTATTGAAGATTATAAGAATAATAATAATATTTGAATAAAAGAAGAGAAACCATAAATTATTAATTCAGAAAAAACAGATATACAATTTAAAATAGAAATACATTTCAAATTACATTAATAAAATGTTTATTGCTTCGAATATTGAATTTTAAATGTCGCTTTTTACAATACAGTTGTTAAAATGAAACGCGTTTGAATTTATAAAAAAAAAGAAGGAGAGAGAAACGAAAAAAAAAACTAATTACAAGTTACGTAAAACTGGTTATTATTATTTTATTTACGACCTAAAATGGATTTTATTCACTATTTTTATGTGTTATTGCTCTAGTTGACACAGTAATTAGTTGTCTCATAGTCGCCTTATCTGTCACCCATTGCTGATCATTTACTTTACTGAAAATAGAATTAACAGGCCATTTAATTTTTCACCCGACATTTGCTTTTCGTGATTGTTTATTAAAAGAACTAATTAACGCACTTACTCTAACAATAAATAGTTCATGTATACATATATAAATAAAAGAATTCGGGAGTGTCAAAGGACGTGATTACCACCCGCAGAGAAAGTAAATGTTAACAACCTACATTTATCTTATTACCTACAAATTTTTTTTAACTGTTCACTATTTCTTGTTTATTTTGATTTATGCATCGAAATTTTGTGTTTCTCTTGATTTATTAATAGTACAATAAATAATAATAATAATAATAATAATAATAATAATAATTTAATTAAATAAACTTAATAATAATACGTAATTTGGGGGGTTTTTTAAAAATAATTTAAATCTTCTTTTATCTCGTTTAATATTTGCAGGCCTCGGATATTATGACTTTTTCGACTTTTCTTACAAATTTTGCACCAAAGTACAATATTTTTGGTATAAAATGAAACTTATTTCGATTTTTATACAGTGCAAAGTATAACTTATTATAGTCAAACTTTTGAAAGTTTATCTTTCAATCACTTTTCTAATTAAGTGTTTGAAAATATTACAATTAAAAAGATTTTCAATAATTAAAATTCTGTAAAATTTCATTCAAACTAAATCATCTTTTCAAGTGTTTTATTCCACTTTTTGAAAATTAATTTTTCAAGAATTTTAATTGAAAATTTTTCAAATAATATTAAATTATCAAAAATTATAATAAATAATCTTCAAGTGTAGATTCAATAAAAATGAAAATTAATGAAAAATAGGTTTTAAAAATAATATCAAAATAGTTTAGAAAGAGTAATTCTCTAAATTATTAGGTTCTAATTTTTTTAAATTCAATTATTTTCAATATTTCCGATGATTAAAATTCGTACACAAAATAATAAAATTAAAATTGTTCAAAATTATTTTTAACATTTTGGAGAAAATATAATCATATATTCCAAATTTTCAATTAAAATTCTTGAAAACTATTTTGTTTACAATTTTGTTTTAAATTATACAAAAATTCTTGAATTATTTTTGAAAAATTATATACATTACAATATTTATAAAAAAATTAATTCTTACAATTGTTTTATTTCAATTTTTTAAGATTCAATTACTTTCGAATAAAGTAAATAAAATTTTTTTAAATTTACTACTTAAGAATTTTTCAGAAATAATTTATTTATAATTACAATTTTTTGAAAAATTTAATTTATTTTTTTATATTTTTAAAAAACTTAATTATTTTTCAAAAGATTTTGACAAATTTTGAATTATTTTCTATAAATGTTTTACTAAATTTAAATCAGCTTTGAAAAGATTTGACCAAACTTCAATTTCTTAGACATTTTTTAATTATATTTAATTGTAAAACTTTTTGTATTTTCAATAAATCATTTAGAAATATTTTTAAAAAGTTAATTTTTACGAATTTCTTTATTAGAATTTTTGAAATTGTTTTACTTTAATTAATATCTTTAAATAGAAAAATAGTCGGTGTGAATTATTAAAAAAAATTTGATTTTTTTTATTTAAATAATTGATTTTTTGAAGAAATTGCAAAAAATGATTAAAAATTCATATAGATAATTGTTTTGGAGATGAAGTTTAGTTAAAAATTGTAGAAAGTAATTAAATTTATAAAAGGGTTATAGTTTTACTTTTATAAATTATTAAATTTGAAAAGTTGAAATTTTTAAAATTTTATTTCCTGCGAATAAAGAAGTAAGAAGTATTTGAATGTTTATTTAGCAAAATTATCCAAGTTTTGATTAATTTGAATTTTTCTGACGGCACTGAATTTAATAATCGACTTTTTTCTATTTCTTATCGACTAAAGCGACTTTTTTTGTTCGTTAAAGTCGATCCAAGGCCTGTATTTGCAAACTGGAAGTTTCATAGCTTAGTGGTTACTGCATTAGGCTGCAAGTACCAAGGTCGAAGGTTCGATTCCCTTCAAATTATTACTTTTTCAATATTAGATTAAATATTATTTAATCCACTAAAATTACATAGTAAACTTTTAAATTAAACTAGTAAGCTTGTCTATAAAAGACGAAACTCTATCTAAACTATAAGAAAGCAAACCATAAATAATTTTAATGGAATAAAAGCTAAAAGTTAGAAAATTATTTGTACACTGCAAAATGAAAATCTGAAAATAACCTTTAAATTCAACTGTTTTTTGTTTTCGTTATCTTTCTTGGGGGGAGGGGGGTAATTATAAAATTTTCTTTTACCCAAGCTCCTATATAGACAGTGAAACCTCTCAACTGACTCATTAATCAGTTCTTATTCCAGTATTTCTGAGAAGTACTTTATTACCACATGTAATGTACATGGTCCAGATGCAATGGAACTTCTCATACATAACATATGTGCGCATGTTATGGGCACTTGCGCTCGATGAAAAAAATTGTTTTTTTTTCTTTTTTGTTCAGGGACATTTAACTTGCATTTTATAATATTCCGGGTTTTATATATATTTTTATATATTTTTTCTTTTATTGCTTTATGCATATATATGTATGTAGTGGTCTCGATTAATGTTTAATATAACGAAACTGGAATCCAAGGACAATTATTGGTCGCTCTCGGTAATTGGAACTCTCCATTTTTTTCTCTTTTTGCGAGAAAGGAAAAATTTAATATTCAGCTTTCATTGAAATATTTTTCGACAAAAAAAAAATGATTGAAATAAAAATAGTAAAATAAAGATAGAATACATTCTTACTCTGAAAGTCTCAATTGATGAATTGCAGTATTTACATTCTTGGCTGAACGCCAAAATTCGAGAGTTACAAGTAAACATCCTCTCTTTCTCATACCGTGTATGTAACATATATAAATGTGTATTTCAAATTTTATGTATTTTCCTTTCATAGAAGGAAATTTTCGATAGTGCTTATTTTACTTCTTAGTTGTTATCTTTTTTGTTTGTCTTTTTTATTTTGTTTTTTTTTGTCTCTTTTATTTATTTTTTCGACTATTTTTTATTTTATTTTTTTTGTTTTTACATTTTTAGTTTATTTCTACGTTTTTTCTTTCTTTTTTCTTTCTTCATTCTTTTTTTGAGTATTTAATAATTTTGAGTGAATCAGAAAATTCAATCAGGGAAAAAGAAAATTAATTTTTCGTGACAACCCGGTTTATTTTATTTCACTTGACTTTTCATTTTGTTTCTTCTTTTTCACTTTTTTTCTTCTGCTATTTCTAATTGTATTTTCTTCCCTTCTTTCATTTCATTAATTTTATTATTTTTGTTGTAATTATAATTTTTGTAACTTTGAGTAATTTAATGTTTAGAAATACAGAGAATTTTTGGTTTGCTTTTTCATTTTAGATTTTTTCGTTGTTCCAAAGAGAAAAAAAAAATTAGGACCTTGAGAGTTTTAAATAAATGAAAGATGTTTCTTATGGTCGAAAATTGAAAGCATCATTTTTTTTGTACATGACACTGAAAATAAAGAGACGCATATAGTTTTTTGTTCTTATGAAGGGTGATGATTGTGATGATGACTTTGTCATTTTACAAGCTGCACATGGAATTCAATTAGTAATATTTTTAGAAACATCGCTTTATTTCCTCTTATATCAACAAAATTAAACACAACATTTGAAGTTGATAGTTTAAAGCATTTTTAAAATTTTTTAAATTTCGAATCTTAATTCTCTTTTTTTAAAAATGTAAATATAAAAAAAATGTAATATATAAATATTAGGCATAACTATAAAATATAAATAATAAACTGTAATAATAATAATAATAATAAAAATAATGTCAAAAAAAAATTTAATTAAGTAAAAATGACAATAAAAATTTTACAAAATTTGAAAACAATTCATATTTTTGTTCATATTTTATCTGTTGAATTTCGTAGAAATATTTCAAAATTCGTGTTATTTTATGATTCTTTCATTTTTATGAAGATAAAGTATGCGTAGAAATGATAATTTTTGGAAGTCATGCGAATATGTTTCTAATCCAAGATTAACCTCGTTTTCAATTAGAATCTTGAAGAGCATGCGGGCAACTTTGAATCATCGAGGTCGAGGGGAATCGTTCATTTAAACACGAAAATGGAATCACCGATTGTCCACTATTATAATAGTTTAGTAAAATTTATGCTGGTGCATTATTGAAATTTTCTGCTAAAAATGACTTTCAACAATTTTACTTCAATTTAGTGTGTGACATACAGTAATTGAATATTCTATTTTCATCAAACCCAGTAATTTGAAAAATTACTTCCCTTCATTTACAGAAAATTATTTTGTCTCTTCGCATTCTATGGTAATTAATATTTAATCCATTTCTTGAAAATTAAATTAATACATTAAAATTCATAAATTAAGATTTTAAAAAAATTTAAATTAATATTAATTTTTTCCGTAAATTGAAAAATAGATCTATATTAATCCTCATTGAATAAATTAAGTAATTATCTTTTTTTAATATATTAAATATAATTATTAGGTATATTAATAATAAACTGATTGATATTAATTATTTTCTATTTTTCGTACGCCTGCATATCATTAATCCAAATGACGAAAAATCTCTGAATCACGCGAGCTCTAAGAAAGGACAGAATTCTGTGCTTTTCTCGGAAAGTCGACTTTGATTTGTCCTATCCGCCAAGACGCTCCTTTTTCTGAAGTAATTTTCTAAAGATAGACGACCCCATGCATTAAACGAATCATTTGTCGTCTGAAAGTTGACGGTATTTCTGAGAATACTTTTCTAGCAAAAGAAAAAAATTATTCTTTTTTAAATAACCGATTCCCCTTTATTAAATCTGGTGAATATATTGCTAATAATGATTCCCCTCATTTGAAAAATTTTATTCAGTAATAGTGATAAATTTTCATCGATACTTTTAAAGAAACTGTCTTCATTAAGATTTTTCGTTTTGAATTTTCGCTCCTTTTTGTTTAGCCAATCGAGAGCGGGAAACGTCGACCAATGGGAGAGTTGATTTTTTGACGCTATTCGTCTCGAGGCGTTTATTTACGGTTAATTTCTAGGTTATGAAAAAGGATTATTCGATATTGGGAAGAATTTAGGGAAAAAGGATTAAAATATGGGCAATTTTGATCGACATCTCCGCAATTGAAGCACGCAGTCAATTTGTCCGCTGTCTTACAAACTCTCTCTATATGTGACCATAAACAAGACACCGATGAGAAATATATGATCTGTTAACGTTCCTTTGGATGTCGCAAGACTTAATTATCTTTGCACTTTTCTCTTCGATCTTTCAAAGACATTTTGCTTCTTCTTTCAACTTACCTGTGTTGGATTCAGGTATTTACAAAGTTGCAGTGTAAAAAAAGTTTCGCAATATTTTAATAAGGGACAATTAAGCTATAAACACTCTTTCCATCCGTTATGGTCTGTGGTAATGCAGTTTGTAAGATGTTCAAACGCCTCTACGGTTTTTGCCCCTTTGGCGCCATCTGCAGCGGAATTCGAGGAATAAAATACTTTTGGCATCATCTCCAGGAAAATAAAAAAAACTTGTATTACACCCAAAATCATATATGCCTTCCTTCCTTCCGGTTTGAACAACTTTTTGAAAAGCGGTGTGCCTTCTATAAAAATGTTTTAAGTCTATGGCGTATGATTGAGATATGCCATAGACTTAAAACATTCTTGTAGAAGGCACACCACTTTTCAAAAAGTTGTCCAAACCGGAAGGAAGACATATATGATATTGGATGTAGGAAATCAGTCGAAATACAGGTAACTGCAAATATGTTGTCCTTATACGGTTTGCACACCTTTTTGAAAAACCGCGTCATCTCTATTATAATTTTTAGTTCGTGGCTAAAGTAATATACAGATTTGTCACGAACAATGGTAGAAATGTTACGGTTTTAAAAAATGTATACAAACCGGAAGGACAGCGTATAAGCAGTTACCTATAATTTCACAAAAAATAAAATTTTCTTATTTTTAATACAAATGATTCTAATGATTCTATGATATTTAATGTAACAGTTAAAGATTATTTGCTATGCAAATATTATTCGATATTAGATATCGAATGATATCTATTATTAAATGTCAAATGCATAACAATTTTATGATACAAAAAACTATTCTTTAATAACGACGAGTCGAAAATACAGAAAAAAGTACATTAAAACAAATCCTATTATCTTTTAATGATCATCTTATGAATATATCTTGATAATGTTCGCGCCGATTACATTTGCTGGACGTGGCAGAATACTCCATTCTTGTTGATTGATAGGATAAGACTTTATCTGATTTATTCTACCTGTATTACACACGATTGGTCAGCACTTATCGTTCTTCAAATGGGACTGGTCACACTTTATAATTCTGCAACCCCCAGTTTCTGTAGTGCTAACTCTGTTATCTATGGTTTTCTAATAATTTCTTTTTGTTTCAACAAATATAATATAACAAAAAATTTACTTCTCTAAAATATTTTCTATTGCCTATACTAAAACTTAATATGTAATATTTTTAATTTCAGTTTAACTTTGTGGGACGAATTCTGGGACCACGTGGTATGACAGCAAAACAGTTGGAACAGGAAACGGGATGCAAAATCATGGTGCGAGGCAAAGGTTCAATGAGGGACAAAAAGAAGGTAAATATATATTTTTTTCCTTCCTTTCTAACTAAAAAAAAACCTGAAATAATTAGCAGCTAAATGGGTTGAACCAGTTTGAACTTCACAACTGGCACATAATCTTGAAACAGTGCCAAAAAATCTATTTTATCCACGATGTGACACCTTTTACAGACTAGGATTTTCAAAAAATTTTTCTAAAAAAATGTCCAAACTTATTTTGGAACTTCAAAATTGGTTCTAAATCCAAAATCAATGTTATTTTCTGTTCCAATCACAAGAAATATGTTTTCATATTCTCTTAGCTTCTAATTGTGAAAATATTACATGGTTTATGGTTTTTAACGATTTTTAATGAGTCTATATGGAACGTTAAAGTAGAGTAAAATTAATATATTCAAAGAGAGCAATTACGCTTTTGCATGGATCTCGTTCCTTCTCTTGGTTAGAAAAATGCTTCAAGTGGACTAGCTATTATAAATGTTATGCGCTAACTTTCTTGGAGCAGTATAATGCAGTCTGTGCAATAGTTTTTCTCTCAAGTCCCTCGTATAAACGGCATTAATTCGATAAGTGAACATTCCAGTAGATAGATATTTCGCGTTTCTTTTTCAAGAGTCGTGCTCGAACGAGAATGATCGCATAACTCCAAGTGTCTCATAACTTTAAACACTTTTGAAAAAATGGCACAAACGTGTTTGTAATAATCTACAAGAATAGCACTTTCAATTCAATTAGGATGCAATTTTTTAAATATTAATATTCATTTTGTTTTATTATTGAAATTATACGTTACACGCTTTTGATTTTTTAAATTCTCGCGCGCGCTTTTTTAGTTTGAAGATGGCGCTCGAGGCTATTCTTAAAATATATTTCCAGACGACTTCTATATAAATTTAGTTCGTGCTGAAGAAGAATGTCTCGCGAAGGCAAGTTTAGGTAAAGAATAAACAAAATGTTTTCATAAGTAAATAAAAAGAATTTTGGGAATTTTAGTAAATTTCCTCATACTAGATTATGAATAAAAAGCAGTCTTCAGAGATAATTCATCGAAACTGGAATCCCTTATAAAATAGAAATCAGTTTGGAATTAGTCATCTTTTTATTTCATCATTTAACAAACATACTAGTTTCAATTATTTGTAGAGAAAATTCAATTTGGCTTATAATTATAAACTATAAATAGAATGTTTTTTGTATTAAAAAAGTGAGAAAAAAGTCAGTAAATTGTCTATTGGGTAAAATAGAAAACCTCATAAAAATTGTTTGTCACTTAAAAACAGATGTACTGATAGATAATCAATAACATTTAAAGAGTTCCTATTTTCAACTGACGTGTTTTGTTCGATGTGTAATTCTTGCGAAAAAATTCTATTAGAAACTCGTTATATAGAGAAGTTGCCATAAACATTTATCCTTATTCGGAGGTATAAATTAGCAAAGATTAAGGCCTACTTCGATTACTAGGTCCATTTTCAGCTTAATCGCCCTCAGCTGCATAAAATAGAATTTAAGTAGATTTTACGTTGAGGCATTTCTCTCTCTCTTAGCTAATCTTAGCCAAATTAAAAGTTCTTTATTTTCTTTTATTTTTCCCACAAATTGTCCAAAAAAGATTTTTCCGCAAAATTGACTAGTTTAACTTTTTGCGTTCAGTTTTACTTATCGCGTGTTACTTTCTAAATTATTTTTTATAAATTAATAAAAATACAAGTACTATTATGAATTTATCATAAATTATTACAGATACAGTGGATTACAATTATTTTTCTATGAAAAAATGAAAATGTTATGGGTAATTTAAAATTTATCATCTATATAATTAATATAATTGAAAGTTAAATCCTTGAAATAATATAATCTTGAAGTCAAGTTAGCAGAAAAGTATATGCAGTTTGCTGTCCCTAACGGTATATATAATATAAAGTAATTGAGATGCCACACACGTAACATCGCAATTGTTCCAAGACATTTGGAGATACCTCGATGTCTCCATTTGCCAGCTACTTTCAATTCAATCATAATTTTCCACCTTTAATTTTAATTAAAAATATTTTTTCCCTTTTGATAATTAACATTTTTACAATGAAAAAAATATATTTTCCAAGCTGCATAAGACAGACTTTCGTAAGTACAATCTTTCACAGATATTCTGTAATTTAATTTTATTATATTGTTTAATTTTCATTTTGCACTTTTGTTAATTTTCCTTTTGTATCACAGGACACTATATAATTGTATAAATATAAAGTATATTTGAATTTTATTGTTTACGGTTTAATATTATTTTTTTGTAATTATTATTATCAATGAATGCGTTTAATTACGATTAGATCTGGACTTTAAGGTTCGGATTTGGTTTTTGTTTTACTTTTTCTTTTTGTCAGAGTTTAATTCTCTTGTTTTATGATTTCCCAGGAGGAGCAGAATCGGGGTAAACCTAATTGGGAACACCTGACTGACGAGCTTCATGTGCTCCTCACAGTTGAAGATACCGAGAATCGTGCCACCCTGAAACTTGCCCGAGCTGTCGAGGAAGTCAAGAAACTACTTGTGCCCGTGGTGAGACAGTTCCGACTTTTATCATTGAATTCAAAAAATTACAAGTCTTACAATCTTAAATATATTTCGATATGTTAATCGTCTATTTCTCAATTATTGTTTTAATTAGAGTAGAATTCATTTAACATTTCACTTGAGGAGTTTGGTGCTCAATCAGTCTTCAGCCGATGTTAATAACCTTGATAAAAGATGGATTCTGACTATCACAAAATATTGGACTATCACGTCCAATTATGATCTAACATCTAATTATTCGATTGTGTAAATTACAAATAATTTACTAAAAAAAAACTTGATTGCTCCATCTTGGAGCCACCTTAATAATTGATGGATTTCGGAGTCAGAAGCATATTCACGCCTAACAATGTTCTGACATCTAATTATGAGACCGGTTATTAGAAGCAACTGCCGGTTGTCTACTCTCGAATGTCGGAAGTATTTTGAAACTATGGGCGTGATTTGAATTTAATATTAGCAGAACAATTTTATCAAAATCCTAGTTGTACTTCTTACAAACCTGGATGTATAAGTATTTCAATACAATAATCTGAAAAATGTCGATTATCGATCAGATTCTGTGCGGAAAGTCGTCAATCAGTGTGTCGGGATACTTAATCATGAATCGGTAACTGTAGAATTAGAATTGTAGCCTCATTCATCACCTTTCTCGCAGTAATTACGAATCGTCTTGAAGAGATTTTAATGATACGTATCCAACTTGTTTATAAATATATAAATCTTTATCTGATTACAAAGATTTGAATTTAATTGCTATAAGTTGTTCGATAATAAAAAAAGTTTTCTCACATGATTGTCGGATGTATGCTGTTTATATAGAAAGTTTTAGAAGAATTACAGGGACTATGAAAGCAAACCCTTAATTTCTTTTTTTCTTATTTTCACCTTCGTCTCGATAGTTGTTGATGAAATCAGACAAGCGAACTTGACGTATCTCCACCATATTGAAATCTATCCCATGTGCAACAGGCGTGGTATCATTGACTTTAATCGTGAATCGAGTCAGCGCATTCCTCGTCGGCTATTTTATTATTTTTCTTCCGCGATCAATTTTTCACCGAACAATTCCATTGACTTCACTTCCATTTACTTACACGGAAAAACTTTGTATACTAATTCCTGTTAAACTCACAATGTATTTTTAGTAAACTGACTACTAAAGTGGGGAAAAAGTGTTCACTATACGAGATTTATAATTTAATAGAAGTTTTTGTAATACTATATGATCTCTTTTTTTGCAATATTTAGTAGTCAAGTTATGAGAAACTCGCCTATGATATACGAAAGAAAGTAGATGTAGAAAAAGTGAATGCCAAAATTTTTATTTTCTATATTCGAAAGAATGATATTTTCTTCGCGCCGCGTTTACAATTTAGTAGTCAAACGATCAAAACTGCACGCATACAAACGAGCACCGCTGTTCGTGTAGTCACACATAACCACTCAATCTCATATACATGTGCTCAAGTCAAATGGCTGCTGTCATTCCACCTGGTTCTCTTTTAATAATTTAATAATTCACTATACAGAGAAAAGTGGATATTAAGAATTTTAATGCATTAGATATTAAAAAAAGGATGCTAATGCATATCATCTAGATGTTGTGGTTTAACATCTCAGATGTTAAAAAGTATAATTTGTAAATGTGAGGTTATGTGTCAACAAGTCTTCCGTATTTTCCAATATCGATCTGTCGATATACTACTTGAATTTCAACACTGCAAGATATATTTCACAATTTTATTTAAGAGGATTTTTCTAAATTTCTCTATTTTTATATAATTATTTTTAATAACGGAGAAAATTGTAATTGCTGCATTAATGTGAATTTTTTTAATAATAATAAATTGAAATGTTTCTTTTAAATACATATAAAGAATACTTATTCTGATTTCATAGTTTTTAACTTAAAATTATTTAATTTAATCTTTTTTTATATATTTCACAATATATGCAAGAAATAAACTTTTAAGTTAATAAAAAATATTTATTCTAAATCTTAGCAATAAATTTCTACAAAGAATAAAAATTTAATCAAAAGGATAAATAATTTTACGAAATAATAATGATAATTCTGTCCATTTCAAAAATTGACCTTATTAATTTTAAAGATAATTGATTTTGTGAATTTTATTTAACAAACAAATATTATTTAATACAGCATTTAACAAATCTTCTCCCAAGTGTCAATACAATGTTTTGGATTAGTATATAAGAACAGTGACTTACTTTCTTGATATGAATTGTATATGCGTTCCGTCGATTAAAGTGTGCGTTACTTTATCAGTATGTTAGGCATTAGATTAGGTTGCGTTCAAATAAGTTATCAATCGTCATAGGTAAAATAGATTTCTACCTGACTTATTAGTATGAGATGGCGACAGTCTGCCCCTGTCACTGACATTCGACATTGTTTTTTAGTGAAATCATGAATTTTAAATTTTCATCAACTGACTACTAAATTTTAAAAGTCTGGTTCTGTTCCGTGTTTTAATAGTCAGACTACGAAATATTGATACCGTCGCAGTTTTTCCCCACTTTAGTAGTCAATTTACTAAAAAAACATAGTGAGTTTATCACAAACTAGTATACAAAGTTTCTCCGTGTACTAATTATAATAAAATGTGTTCCGTGGTTTAACGATATTTGAGATTAAATTTAAGTCCTTAGAAAATTAAACCTTACCGAATGGAAATTAATTTGGAATTCGTTCGTAGGAAAGAAATTATTTGCCAGAATATTACAAAATTGATTTTGAATAAAAGAGTAGAAGTAATTGTGAAGTTAAACGAGTTGAGAATACTTAGTTTTTAGTCTCTGTAGTGTAATCGTAGTTGTGTTAAAGAGCCTATCTCATTAAATAACCATTACACGATGGACATTTATTACATAATTTCTTATTGAGTACGTAGCCATCTAGTACTTCATCTTTTGCAATATTGCAAACGAGTTGGCGGAAAATTTCTCAAATCTAAAACGTAGAAATTGGGCCATTATCTTTTTTATACAAGGGAACACCTGCAGTGCTAAAATTTACTTTGGTGACAAATCCAATGACACATGCGAAACCGTGAATATGAAGGCGTCGACTGCCAAAGCCGCAGCAATACGGATTCCTGTGCCAAAGTCATATATATCTTTCCTCAGTTATTATACTCGTGTAGTTTATGCCGTAATTCTCTTTCTCTTTCTTTGCCAAGGGGGAATCTGAGGAATGCAACATTAGCTGACCACGATAATAATGCAACACATAAAAGCCTTCCTTGGCGGGACACAATTCATATTTCCTGACACTTTCAAATTACATCGCGTGATATTTTTTTTCAAGATTTATTAATTGGGAAATAGATGATTTTTTTTAGAAATTGTTTTTGATTCTAAGATTATAAGGGATTGTGGACTTTTGATATCTGTCTGACGTTGATATCGATTGTTAGCAGGCTGATGGTGAGGACGAATTAAAGAAGAGACAACTTATGGAGCTGGCCATTATCAATGGAACCTACAGAGATTCAAATTCAAAAGTTGCCGCAGCAGCAGGTAATTATTTTTAGAAATTATATTTGTCGTGAGTTTATTTGATGCTTTAAGTCAAGTTCCAAATGGCAATCGTCGACGATATTATTCCAAGTGAGAAATTATGGGAAATAATCTCCAATAAGTGAATTTTTGAATAGAGGAATTACATTTGCTTTGATTGTCGGTTGATTTTTCTGTAGTCTGGATTTTTTGCAGGTTTTTTTTAGTTTTGGGAGGGAATTGTCAGTATATCAGTTGATACGATAGATCGATGACTTTTAGTGACTAGAAATCATCATCTAATCTAAAGTGACCGATACGATTAGGAGTCTTCTTGATGAGATTTGGCAAATGTTGGTTAATGTTCGATCCATTGTACATTGGATCCTGGTTTTCTTTTAAAGTATTAAAGTATTTGAAACTTGTTATTTTCTAGAAATAGTTTGGAAAATAAATAAATAGTTTGGATCACAGAAGCTAGGGTTAAAAATTTATTGAATATGAATCTCCAATTGGTGTTTTTGACAAATGCTTGGCGTTGGAATTCAAACAGTGGATGCTGACAAACCAGGCCTTTGTGAAAATTTACGCTATCACAGGAATAATATAGGGATTGTTGAAGTTCCCAACTAACAAACAGAAGTCTGGCTAAAATCCTTTCGTTGTTGAAGTAATTACAGATGGTGGTCACATCCTAATTTCTCTAAATCCAAAGATAATAGATATTAGCCATACCTAGTAATCCTTAACAAAATGATTTGGAAGAAGTTCTTTGAATATCAGTATTGTAGGTTGTGTACAGTCTCTTGGACTTTGGATGATAGGATCCTGTTGGCGAATTGGAAGCCGGATAATTTCTAGAAGAAGCTAAATCAACTTGCACCTACAAGGGTAATTAATGCTAGAATACTCCTCGACCTCCTTCTCATCAAATAGCTTAGGACCCCAATTTATACCAATACTCCACTGAACACCAAAAACTAAAACATTCCAGCAGAGAAATCCAGTGACAATCAAAGCTATAGTAATTTCTTCCGAACCCTTTTTAAACGTTCGTAATATTAAATTGTACAGCGTGTCTACCAATTAAAACCTAAAAATCTTGAAAATTGAACTAATTGTAGACACCAATAATAAGAGAAAAGTTTAGATTTTATGTAATTCCTGTTAAAACTCTAGTCGTAGGATACCACCTTGAGCCAACGCCACTAAGATGCTCAGGTATGATGACATGAACCGACACCAAATTGACGTCCGGGTGACTTTGATTTTTATTTCTCTCATTGCTCTCCTAACGAACAAGACAAATTAAAACAAAACAATATCAATCGATCGCATACTAAAAAAGCAACACTAAAGATAAACAAAAACCTCGTTTAACCAAATCATTGTCATTCGGACTTTATTAACTAAAACAAAAACGCACTACTATATGACATCAGTATTACTAATCAAGTTTGAGATCAGTCTAAAAAATTGAGATTAGCATTTGATATTGCAGCTTGTGACGCTGAAGAGTGGAGGCGCCTGGCAGCGGCAACAGCCGAAACACAACGTCTTCTTCCTGGTTTGGGAACACAGATGAGGACACCAAGTGCTCCCCTAGGTGCTCCATTAATTCTCTCGCCGAGGATATCCGTCCCAACGACAGGCGCCTCCCTTCTCAATGGATCCGGACCGCCAGCTTCTCTATTGTCTGGTGATCCACATGGTCTTATCTACACGCATTATCCAGATTATGCCAACTACGCAGCATTAGCATCGCCATTACTCACCGAGTATGCTACGGCTGACCATTCTGGTGGGTTGTTTGCGCGTTGACGCTAGGCCGAGAGTCGCTCCTCTCTAAAATGATGAAAGAATTTTTTTTTTTGAAAAACGTTTCAGCTCCGTTTGTATTAGAATCCGTGCATCATTCCGATAATTGCAGACTTCGCCTCAGGGGATTTTACACTACTTTTTCGGTTTTGGGACAATTTGTAAATTTCTTTTTCATTTTTTAAAAATTTCTTTCATTCGAATGAAAGAATTATTTTAGTCTGCAATAGTTTCGCGGAAGATGGACGGATTTGATTATAATGAAGTTACAGGGCTGATAGAAAACACTTCATGTGCTTGATTCAATTCACATGAGTACTTGATTATTCTCTTATAGTGTGGATTTCTAGACTAGAAATCCATTGTCTATTAATATCTAGATTTAGGTGTTTTTAGCAAGAAATTAGAGAAACAGTCAATTGCTAGTCCATCAATTTTTTTTTTTTGTTTTTTTTTATTAATTACTATATTAGAGCAACGTATGCGTCGCCCATGAGTATAAGTCACGACTTAAGAACACAAAAAAACAACAAAGCAGCAACACATGACATTACGTCCAAGTGTAGGTATTTTAATGATAGGAATTTTTTTTTTAATCTCCGCTAAAGTGCTGCGGTACGAGAATGTATAGCTGTACTAGTCCAAAAGTTTACTTTTTTAAACCAATATTCTTTTTAATGTTTGTTTTTTGTTTACTCTATTATAGAGTAATCGAAAGTTTTAGATCAGGTCCACGTGGAAAGAGCAGAGAAGAAAGATTACCGTGCGTGCTTCAAACTTGAAGTGGGGAGAATGAGAGTGAGAAGGAAGTTCCGAACTTTCTCTCTTGCTCCTACTCGCCGCACTCGAAGTTTTACGCATGCGCGAAGAAATTTCGCGCTCGTGGCCTCCTGTTGTAGATCTTCCATGAAAAAAAGGAAAATAAATATTTTTTTTTGCAAATCTCCGCTAGAGATTTGTAGCAAATACTCCGATTCAGCGCAGAAAAATATCAAAGATTACAAAACAGTAGACTTTTAGTTCTTTTACACGATTTTTCCTTCGATAAGGCTCGAACACACCGTATTCATTCAGGGAGAATTTCTGTATAGGGCAAAGATATTTTTTTTGCAGGGCTAGTATAGTAAAAAAGTTTATTTAAACATATAATACACTCAGTATTGAAAGAGGCATGGTGTTTAAAGTGGGCCAGTTAATGGTACTGTCGTGCAATTAGTAGCTGGTAATTTTTTTTACTACAAGCAGGAAAAATTTATTTCGTCCACAAAAAATTGTCTTTTCAATAATTCATTCGAATATTTCACTTTTATTTTCATTTCGAATATGAATAATACTGAAGAAAAATAATGTAAAGGAGAAAAAAGAAATTTTTAATTTCTATTTTTTTCCTTATCTTTATTTTCTCTTTTACTTATTTATTTATATTCATTTTATTTCCTTTACCGTTTTATTTTTTACTCCAACTTTTGTTAGATTTTTACAATTTTAATCTTACGTAGAAAATTGTCACAATTTTTTCAAAATATTTTAGTCTTTGCTTTATTATATATTTCCCTCCTCTTTTAATTTTTCTTTTTACGAAAAAATTGGACTTTATTCGAGAATCGTACATTGCCGTGCACTACTCAATGCAATAATCAAAGGCCATTCATTGTTGTAGCTATTATTTTTAATGATAATGATAATTATTTTTATTATTATTTAAGCGAAAGAAGAATAGATATATATTGTATTTATTGAAAAGAAATAGAGATTTAGCAAACTTTAGAGTGATAGCTTTTACAGAAGATTTTTTTATAGAACTATTTCTAGATTTAAATCTCAATACGAGATTGTACCGTTGGATATTGTTAGGAATTTAAGAATTATTATTATAGAATTTTATACTGTTAGCACTTGGAAAATAATAATTAAAATACCAAGAGAAAAATTCGGTGCCAGAGTAAAATTAAAGCATTTTCTATTATTTATCTGGAATCGCGTTTTTTCTTTTTTAATTTTCTTTTTATATACGTATAAATAATATGGTGATGGTCATTAACTTTGGTACTTCGTTCTGCATTTTTTTAATAATTTCTATTATTTTCCTTAATAATTTTATTTATTTTTGGTTTGTTTTCTTTTTTTTTTAATAAAAAAAACATTCGTGCTTGATAAATAATTAAAAATCAATTTTAACACTACAAAGTACCACTAGAATCTCAAGTAAAAAGATAAATCCCTAGGGTTTTGGTATCAACGTAACACATGACTAAAAAAAAATAAACAACTAACTCGATCGGTCCGCCTTTGACAACTTTTACTTACACAATTGTATATTTTTTTTTATTGACGTCCTAATCCGAGAGAAAGAAAATTCCTTCTATTATTTAATTTCTACACGTATAGAATTTAATTATTTTTTTTTTAATAATCGAGTCATCAGATAGGTCCGCTTATTATCGTACGTAAGTTTGAGCTTTAAACAAATATTCTTGCATATGTTACCCGCGGATATGAGAAAGAAAAAAAATAAGGAGCGATCGATGGAGGATAAAAAGAATGAGGAAAGACTGAACAAAAAAAAGTGCTTACTCGTGTCCAAGTTTAGCGTAAGATTCTACCTTGCCACCAAAATTTTAAAAAATGTTTTTTAAATTTCTTTTTCATTTTATTAATTTGAAGGAAATTAATTAATTTAGTAAATTGAAGAACTAATTTTTTAGAAGAAAGAATATTTGGAGACGAGATGCGTGATAACGAGTACGAGACGTTGAGAAAAGTGCCGGAGTGGGGGCAATGAGAGCGAGAGAGAAGTCTTCGTTGCTCTCTCTTGCTCACATTGTCCTGACCACGCCCCTAGTTCTCTGCTATTGGCGGCGGACGAATTTGAGAGGGGAGCCGCTTCTCTCACTCTCGTGCTCGCTAAATTAATTCACTTTTTTTTAATTAAATATACAAACTTTTTATTCCGTTTTTCAACAAAATGTAGGCTCAAGAGAGAAATTGATTTTAATAATAAAAAAATGCTGGTGATAGGTAGGATTATTTACGTAGGATCTTAGGCAGACAGATAGGCGTAGGAAAATACCCAGGGACCAAATATACGTGTTTTCAGGACTGATGGTTCTAGCGCATACTTGTAGCTGTGTAAGCATATCGGAGACTATACGTTTGAATCCATCGAACCATATACAAAATATTTTTTCCCTAGGGAGAAAAATCATTATTTTTATCCCTAGTGACAAAAATCGTTATTTTTACCCCTAGTGACAAAAATCGTTATTTAAGTCCACTCCAAACGAACAATTGGTAGAGCAAAAGGAAACAAAAAAACTGCAAAAGTTTTGCGAAAAAATCAAAAATTAGTTAAAACTATACTTAAAGAGAATTTTAAAGAATAAAAAAGTATTTTTGAAACGAGTCAAAAAGAGAATACTCCTAGAATGTTAAAACGAATAGTTTTCGAAAATATATTATCCAAACACGAACACATATACACAGACACACTACATTATACGAGAATCATGTAAATTATTTTATATTAATTTCTATGATTATTTAATTTTTATTTTTTTATATTATTACAAAAAAAAGAGAAGATTTTAGCCATTATATTTATATGATGAAGGGTGAAGTGACGGATTTATATACATATATATATTATATTTAAATTTAATAATTTATATAAACAAAGCATAATTTCAAATACTCAGTGTTGAATCGTGACGAAGAATTTTTTTTTATTTTTATTTAGTGTCAAAAATCAAAAAAGAAGAAAAAAATAATAAATCTGTTTCAAGCCATATGTTATGAGTGAGACACTCTAAAAAGCCCAATTCTAAATGAGAAAAAAAAAGAATACTTTCCCATTAGTGATGGGAATAAATGGCTTTTTGAGTATAACGAACATCTTCGAAATATACGTATAAACATTTATTTATGTATAGATATTCTAGTTTGTAAGAGATAGTATTTAATGTTTTCATTTTTTCATTGAGAACCTTGGCGGTAGGAAGCTTTGTTTTTTTTAATTTTATCTCCACTTTTTTATTATTATAAAAATCGGAAAATTATAACATTTTTATTTTTAATTTTTGAAATTGTTTTCTCTATTTCAAAGGGAAACAATTTGAAAGTTGAAAAAAATCTTTAATGGTAACAAGAAACTAAGAGAAGCGGCTCCCCTACGAGCCGTAAGTGGAGGGAGTACCGTCCGCTTGGTGGGGGGCCGCTTCTCTTACAGTTACTCTATCTACTTTGTCACTTGCAAAAACCAATTTCAATAAGAGTTTCAAATAATTTCAAAAAGTGAAAATTTTTTCTATCATATTTCGTTTCTGATAACAAAGCTTGCTACCCAGGTTTGCTTATTATAAAGCATGAGCTGCTAGAAAAAATATTAAATTAATTTCTATGACATTTTATTTTTATTAGTATTATCGTAATTATAATAAATATTAATATTATTAAAATGATAATTATTATTTTATCATTGTTATTATGGTAATTATCATAATTCTTTTTGAAATTACCTAATTTTAATTTGATATGCATAATGAAAATAGCGAACAAAAAAAGTACCAGTGAGATAAATTTTTTTTCTCCCAGCTCGTGACTTGTGCGATATAATTTTTTTTTTTCATTTCTTTGAATCGCAAAAAAAAGTTAATTTTTGTTGATGAATGTTAGTTTTTAGAAAGGAAAATGAAGAAGAAAAAAAATATGATATTTATATTTGAACGAGAATACCGAGGACTATTTTAAAGAGATCTCGGAAATGAGATTTATGTGTGCGGCGTGATTACTGATATTTGTATGTTGGGGACAGGTGCAGCAGCCGCTGCGAAGCAGCGTAGGCACCTGGGTCAAATACGAGAGCACCCTTATCAAAGGGCTGGCGCACTCTCGTGAATACTGAGTACAGAGTCGCGCCTCCGCGGAAAGGTTAGTTTTGCACAAACGTTTCATTTACGTTTATAATAATTTTTTTTTATTATTACTTTGTACCGCCTACAAATTATGTATGCGAGAGCTTCCGCATTGCACTCGCCTACTTTTTTTTTGATTGAAAAAAAAACAAAAAAAAAAAATTGCTGAGGATGCTCTAAAAAATTTTTTTGTTTAAATTTATTGTTTACTTGAGATATTTATTTTAAAAAAATATTTCTTTTTTAAAGTGCATAATAATTAATTCGTCGGTTCTTGTTTAACAAGTTTTATAATAAGAAAATTGGTAGAAAACCTTTTCTGTTTACTATTAATATTTATTTATCATTAAATAAATATAATAATAAATATTAAATGAAATAATAAATATTAATAGTTTGTAAATATTTTTATATCGAAAATAAATTACTGTCTGGAAGAATCGAACCCGCTCCTTACGGTTAGAAATCCAATAGAGAAGCCACTGAGCCATATAACACGTTTTTTCATTTAAATAATAAATATTAATTTAATTTTACAATAGTGTAATTGTGAAATAATTCTAAAAATTGTTTTATTTTTTATTAAATATTTTCAAAAAATTATTTTATTTATGATAAAATAGTTCCGAATAAATAGTCAAAAAATAGTGTTTTAATTACATGTACAAAAAATTATTACTGTACTTAGTAAATTTATTTTAGTTTCTTTCAACAGTTCTTTGTTTACGAATATAATTATTATGCAATGATTACAAGACTTGTTATCAAGAAACAAAGAAAGACGAATAAAATATTTGCTAATTATTTTATTTAAATATAAAATGGTAAGGGAAAAAATGAAGAGCATCCTTAGCAGTAGTGCTGTGTGAACGCTCGTTCTGTGTACCTGATACCGCATCTATCGATTCTGTTTATTTGTTGAAAATCGAATTTTTTGTACCTACAGATTACCCCCACGATTATGAATGACACATTTGCCCCGTCCTCTATATTATTTATTTCAAAAGAAGCAATTATTAAATTATTTTCAAATGTTTTTTTCTCCTTCTCACTCTTTCCTTCAATAAGAAACAGAAGACGAAGAAACACTTGGAAATATTTTTAAATAAAAAAAGAGAATTACAAAAATGTTTTGAACAAAAAAATTTTTTTGGCGTAACTCCCCGCTCTTAGGTCTAAGCAATAATCGCGTGTAAAAGAGAACAGGTTTCTTAATGTTGCTATTTACGCCAGATCGGAGAATGTGGGTGCGCACCTACCTCATCCTCAGAACAAATTGGTAGCAATTCACTGCCCGATTTTTTTCCAGATTTGAAAATTTTTCAATCTTTGAAAAAGTAGTTTTATTTTTTAAAGCAGTAGATTCAGTATTGAAAAAGAAAATTTTTTCTAGGGGGCAGTGTTGTATTTGTGTAAATTACACTGGATTTTTTTTTTTTGGTGCTTATAGTTTAACTTATTTATATCTATATAAAAATATTTATATACAAAATGATCATTAAAGTTATGCGAAACATGTAAAGAAAAAAAAATTTCTCTTTATTCTTACGTTTTCAATTACTATATATATTTTCTTTACCGGTTTGCTTGATCATTTTGTATAATTTATACATAAAAAATAAATATATATTATATTTACATGCATACAAATATAGTAAGATTTCAAATCCGTCTATTGTAAATGTTTTCCAGGACATGATAATTATTATATTTTGCATTTTGTTAAAATTTTTTTTTTTCATTTTTTTTTCTTGGCAACTTGTGCCTGTGGAACACTTATTGAATTTCCAACTTATTGTGTATACAAATCGACATATATACATATATATATGATTATATATTTAATTATATGAAGTAAATAAATATTTATATGAAAAAAAATAACGAGTTTCTTGTTACAAGTAAATTTTGCAGGGGTGGTAACGCGGTACACAACGAAGGTTTCGTGATTTTTTTCCCTCTTTATTACTGTCAGTTGAAAAAGAGACCGAGAGGAGTAGACGAAAGTTTGAGAGAAGCGGCCCCCCACTACGCGCCATGGGTGGAGGGAGAAGTGTCCGCGTGGTGGGGGGGTCGCTTCTCTTAGCTTCGCGCTCGCTTGAAAATTAAATCGAGTTCCAGTCTACTGCCAATCGGCTTAAAACTTTCGCTGATAGGAAAAAAATAATAGAGAAAAAAACGTGGAAAAGAGGAGGAGAAAGTAAGAAAAGGTGAAGAAATTTGCACGGCAGGGCGTTCGATATCGTCCAGGAAACGGCGTCCCACCTTTTTTCATGTATTTTTTCACTAACATTTTTTATTTTTCTTTAATTTTAATTTTAACATAATCTAAAAAATATAACTATACCACCCTTTTTAATCATTTAGAACGCAATATCATCCATCTCATAGACTGCACATTAAAAAACAAACAGTACCATCTATTTAATATTTTATTCGACTAACAAAAATGCTCCACATGGCCAAGTTGACACTAACTTTAATATTTTCCATTAAAAACAAAAAATTAAATCATTTCTTTTGTTATAATGTTCGCTTTTTTATTTTTAATATGCCTGGAAGTAATTATTTTTTTCTATTAAATCTGAGCGTAACTCATGAGCCTCTGCGCCACTTGCTTGCTGATGGGAAACAATTAATCACTATTTTAATTAATTAATAATAATAATAATAATGATCGCATGTGTATGGCGGACGGTTCGGCGAGAACAGTTGCGCGCGCCGCACTTGAGAAGGGGGAGGGGATAGCGTGTATGCGCGCGCAACTTTCTCAATGACGCTATACCGGACTCTGTATTATTGCAATAACTAAAAATCCTGGTACCTCGACGACAACGTCACTTACTAAGCACTGCTACTTGGTGACAGGTGCACACCCAAGCTACCTCTAAAATTCGATCAATTCAAGAACTTTTTACCTGTCTAATTAATAATAAAAAAAAATAATTAATGCTTATTCTGAGCTGGGTTGCAACTCCTGTTCTACTCTAAATAACGTTTCTTAAAAAACTATTGTCGAACCAATTTTTTTTTTTATTTAAATCATTAACTTCAAATATTTCCTAGTCTCTTATGCCTGTCCTATGCGCGGGGAGGGTACACGAGCCACATATGAAAATAATTACTTAATAATAATTGTGTGAGAACAAAAAAAAAACTTTCCTGCCATTTATTGTAACAAGGCGCAGGTTTAATATAGTAACCGTTGTAAATGAGGACCTTTTTTCATTCAAATAATTTTACATGTACGAATCAATATGCTTCAAACTAATCAAAAAAAAAACTTTGACATTATGTGTAAAGCAATGCTACCCCTTCATATTCGTACTCTCTTACAAATTCCTTTGTTTCGGTAGTGAAAATAATTTTCAATTTTTTTTTAGCGACACTGCATATCTCAAAGAATTAAAAATATCTTTAAGGTTATGTTGAGTGTCGTAACAAAACTGTTGGAGCCGAAATTTTGTCCAGAAGAACTGGATTCTCTATTTAAATTACTAAAAATTACTAAAAAAAAATTGGGATTGGTGCTAATAACTTTTATTTACTTCTGACCTCCATTTTGTTTTTTCTCTTTCTGTCGTACTAATTAAAGAAAGTTGGAAAAAGAAAATAGCAGTAAGATGGTGTATTAAAGTTCAACCAATCTCAATAGACTAAAAGAATATTGTCTTAAGGGTCCAACAGTGTTAGTTAAAAAATAATCTAACAGAAGAAAAGGAATTACACTGTTTGCTATTTCTGGTAATGGTTATAACAAAAATTTTTGTACAATTAATATCGAGTGGATTAAAAAGAAAAATAATATGGCGATTCTTATTCTTTTGTTCTGTCAATATAACAAAAATATTAATTTTGTTGATAAAAACAAAATTAAAATGTGTCACGTTGCTAAGAAATGGAACTAAGAAGGAAAATTTTATAGGTTATGTTTTCAGCATAAAGGTCAATGCGCAATGAAATGCATGAGATAGTAAAGGACGAAAATATACGATTATCCTTTTCTAGCCCATGCTTTACGTTCTCTTGTGCATTGACCTCAAAGAACAAATTCATGCTTTAAAATTGTTTAATATAATCAAGAAAATTTTTTTTTCAAAAAGAATCCTTTATTGACAGTAAATGTAAACTAGCAAGATAACTAACATAACCTATAAGTTTTTGCTTCCCAGGTCTCTTTCTTCGTGACGCGTCACGTATTATGCATTTTTTTGTACGTATATAATAATAATTGCGAGAGCATTGCTTTTCATTAACCATTATTTCTCTCAGCTGATGAGCTATTTTAGTAAATTATTAATAATCATAATTTGTTAACGTCGGTTCATAATCAAAATTACTAACAAACTGTTTTTCTTTTCTTTCTTGTTAACCCTGGTTGCCCATGGCCTGTAGGCTTGGAGTGCTAACAATGGAATCCACTCGCCCCGTGCTAACACCTGGACTCTGGAACAGCATCCGCGTTTGATTGGTTCGACACAACCAGCCGACAGACCTTCGCCGTCCGCGTCACCAGCCCTGTTCGTCAAGCTTATCCATCCTGCCAAAAAGAAAACAAAAAAATAATCCCACACACAAAAAAAATAACCCAGAAAATCCTTTCTATATCCAGATGTCAAGTATCTTAATAATTTAATGAATTTAATTGGGCGCCGGTTAATAATTACCTTAAAACACAAAGCTCTGTACTTTTTGGGGTAATAAGCAGTTTTACGATTTCCTCCTGCTGGTAATTAAATTGAATTCGTAGTCAGCAAGTTTTGATTAAGAGAAACGTCTTCCCACCATTAAATATCTTGTTGGATTGCAACGAACGGAACGTAAGAGCAAGAGTGGGGATAACGAGAGCGAGAGAGAAGTGCCGGACTTTCTCTCTCGCTCTCATTGAACCCACTCCTCCGCTTCCTGGAAGAGCGGCGCATGCGTGGTGGGGAGAAGCTTTCCTATTCGTCAGCAACTTACAAACCTGGTTTAAAACACTTTAATGTTTAAAAAAAACATTTAATGTTAATTCTCTACAAAAAAAATGAATTTTTATCAAAAAAGGAATTTTTCTAGGTAAAAGAATATTTTCATAAAAATATTTCTTTCTAAGAAAAAAAATTCCCTATAAAATTTCCTTTCTAAGAAAATATTGTCATTTAAATATTTTTTCCTTTTTAAAAAAAAGGAAAAGCTCACTTTCAAAAGCAGGGGGAAATAAATTAATTTTACTTTTATTATAGAGCAAAATATAACAATATTGCAGTGCGTTGTAGGAAATTTTACAGGTGGCCCATCTACAGAACTAGTCGAATCGAGATTGAACGACGAAACACTTTTTGGCTTCCACAGTACTTATATTTTTATCGAGAGTAAAAAAATTTTTTTTTTATAATTTTAGGTATTTTAATGTGAAAAACAATTTAAAAAAAAAATCACACGAAAAGAAGGTACATCATGGAAAGCATCGTCTATAAAGGAGGGAAGAACAAGGATTGTATTTCTTTTTAATTTTTTTTCCTCTAATTTACACATTATGAAAATAATCATTTTTTTTTAATCTGAAATCTTGAGAGAAAACTACATTTATCACAGGAATCTCAAAACTCAGATTAATATTTAGTTAGTTTATTCTTGTTTCTTATTTTTTGTCTCTTTTTGAAAACATATATTTAAAGAAAAAAGTCAAAATTATAAATACTTCTGTTTTACTTATAAGGACAATTTTCAAAAACTCTTTAAAAGTGGAACATTTTTTTTTTGTAAAAAATGTTTTCTTTTCGATATTATAACTGTGGGAATCGTCACCAGAAATTTTTGTTTCTTTTAACGAATTATGAGTAAAGGATTTTTTGTTTTTAAAAACAAAAAAGTACACGTTTTGATTATAAAAATTGGAAAATTTTAATTTTCTTCCAAAAAAAAGAATATATTTTGTCTTTGAAAGACAAAAAAGGAAAAAAATTTTTATTAAAAAAGAAAAATTTATATATTTTTGTACAACGTCGAGTTTGTAAAATAAAAACATTTTAGATTTTTTTATGTAAACGAAAAATTATAAAATTTTGGTTTAAAAAACGAAAAAGTATAACATTTTCGTTTAAAAAATACAAAAAAGTAGAAATTTTGTTTCCGACAACAAATTTTTTACTATTTTGTTCTTCAAAAATAATATTTTTACTTTTCTTTGTTTTCAAAAACAAACTTTACACATTTTCTAAATGTATTTATTAAAAAACGAAAAGTATAGATTTTTATTTAAAAAACAAAAAATATATAAATTCTATATTAAAAAAGTTAACAAAGTATTAATTTGATTTTTAAAAAATTAAAATTTGTCTGCTTTTCAAAAATGAAATTTATACTTTTTATTCTTTAAATCAAAAATGTACACCTCTTTGTTTTAAAAAACAAAATTTATATTTTTTAACGTTGTTTTCAAAAATAAAAATATATAAGTTTTATTTCAGAAGAATAAAAAAAATTCTAAATTTTTTTTTTAATAACAAAATTCTACTTTTTTGTTTTTCAAGAAACAGAATTTACACTTTTTTCTTAAACCTTGTGTTTTTAAAAACTGAAAAATATAAATTATATTTATACTTTTATTATTGTTTGAAAGTATAAATTTTGTTTTTTAACAACTTTTTTCGTTGTTTGAAAAAAAAATTAATTATAATGTATTTAATAAATAAATAAAAGTGTAAATTTTAATTTTAAAAAAATACGAATTTTGTTTTATGAAAGTAGAAAAAGTAAAATTTCATTTTTAAAAACATAATTTGTACTTTTATTTATAACGTCGTATTTTCAAAATTAAAAAGTGTACATTTTGTTTAAAAAACAAGAAAAGTGAAATTTTTTTACTAAAAAAATATTTTCTCTAACGTTGTGTTTCTAAAAACAAAAAAGTGTAAATAAAGTTTTTAAAAACAAAAAACAGTAAATTTTGTTTTCAAAAAACAAAAAAAAATTGCATTTCGTATTATCTCTTTTTTTCTTTTTGGTGACGTTTTCTGGATATTAAAAAAATTGTGAATTTTTAATGCTATATTATTACTATTATTATTATTATTATTATTTTTAATATTATTATTATTAATATTATTATTTTTATTATTATTATTATTATTCTATTATTATTATCATTATTATTAATATTATTATTAATATTAATATTTTTAATATTATTATTGAATATTGTGAAATTTTGTTTATAGTTCTATTTGCAGGAGCGATGACGTGAGAGATTGATTTACTTAACGTTGAATACAATTATAATATTATAAATTGTTAACGTTTAGGTCTGCCATAAAAAAGTGACGATACAAAATATTGTAGTTATATTATTATTAATGTATAATTGTACACGTTGAAGCTCCTGTGCCTATTTTGTTAATTAAGTTAAGTTGCAAAAAAAAGAGGATTTTTTTTATTCGTCAAATCCTGTATAATGTTTCGTCATATTGTTGTAAATACGTGTTTAAAGCATAGTTATATACACCAATTTATTCATCAGTGATCTGCAAATCTACTTAAGTTCTAATCGTGGATTTATTTTGACAAAATACATCTCTCATTATAAATTTCTCAACTATATATACATTATTATATCAATATACGTAAATGATATAAATTTATATATAGAGATTATTAAGAGTTTCTGATAAAAAAATGAACAATTTATTATAAAAAAATATTTATTTATAAAAAATTGACATTTTTTTCTTAAGTATGTGAAAAAAACGTTATGAGAAGAAGAAATGGCACGAACAAACATAACAAATTATGTGAGAAAACTGATGAAAAAAAAAGTTTGTTAGTGTCAGTTTAAGATTTAATTTTTTTTTTCTTTTGGGATTTATTCCCATTATTTTCTTAGTTTGATATTTTATTGTAAAGTTGGCACGCACTTTGGCACGTGCAGGATATCGTGGCAATATTAAAAAAAAATTACGGGCAGCAATGCAAATAAATAATACTTTTTTTTATCTCTATAAAGATCTGATTATTATATATTTGAATATATATATATAGATATATATAATAAATCGTATTATTTTCTGAGAGTTTATGGCTATAGAAAAATAGGTAGAAATAGAAAAAAAATATTAAAAAATAGATATCTACAAATATATTATATTTTATAATTCTGGTTTTGCCAGTGTTTATTGTGAAATATTTCTTTATCATGATTCAAAAAGTGTTTTTCTTTTTTTTATCCATTCAAATATTTTGTGGGTTTTTTTTTCATTTCCTTATATTGTTAAATGTGTGATAATCTAAGACAATAAAAAACGATATTGCATAATTATTAATCTATTAGTAGAGTACATATTTATGCAGTACCAGAATTATAATCTCATTATATAGATGTATTTACTGTCGAAGATAAAGGAAAATTGCAAAAAAAAATGTTATAATTTAATTTTTACTTATAATAAAAAAGGGACATGATTTTTTTTCTGAAAGTTAGATTTTCTTTTTTATATTATTCACACGCAAAATAACTGATATTGTATAATTGTGTAATTTGAAAAATTATTTTAGAAAACTTACAATATATATCGTTTTTTTTTTCTCGATCAGTGACAGATAAATATTTTTATTACTATTGTTACATTGGAAAATTGTTTTTTCGAGTAATTGACACTTGAATAAAATTGAAAAATCGAAAAAATTGTTGTTTTATTTACACCGTTTAACCATCTATTTATAAGGAATTTAATTTTAATTTTTAAGCCAATAAAAGCAATGTAAATTTCGAATTTCTTTCTATATTTATTTTCTGTCTACTATAAAATACTTAGAAAATTACTCCACATAAATTTTTTTTAATAAAATCAATCAAAAATTATTTGAAATTAAATTTATAATTTTTATCAAAATTTATTTACTGTTAGATTTCGAAACGTTGGAATAAAATAACTTTTGAAAATTATTTATCTGAATGTTTTTCTTTTATTTTCCTACATTCAATAAAATTTTAAAAGTTTATTCAAAAATAAATTTTTTAAATTTGATAAATAATTAAAACTATTCATCAAATTAATTTATTTTAATAATTAATCATTTTAAAGAAGAGAACTTCTTTTGAAACTTAATTATTCGCAAAATTAATTTTAATTATTTTAAAAAAGTTCTTTTGAGAATTTATTTATTATTTAAAAATTGAATTTAAATAATTTAGAAGTCAATTGAGAATTCAATTATTAAAAAATGAAACTTGAAATACGTTTAAAACTTGTCTTCAATTTAATATTACGAAATTTAAATTATTTGGAAAACTTTTAATTCAATTTTTATTAATACTTATTCCAAAAAAATTCAACTAATTTCAATAAATTTTAAATTTCTCGAAAATTTTTAATTTTGTTTTTTCAAAAACTTAAACTCTTGAAATTAAATTATTTCAGAAAATTTTCTCTATAACTCTTCAATATTCAATAACTTTTAGAAATTTTTAACTAAAATTGACTTAAAATATTTAGTAATTTATAAAATAAATATTAAAATTTTAGAAAGCCTTTAGAGCAATTCAAATTATAATTTGAAGTCTTTATAAAAATTATTTCTAAAAACTGACACTGAAAAATCTCTAAACTTCAGTAATTTTTTAGAAAATTTTTCCTAAATTCTTTCCTTAGGAATTGAATGATTGAAAAAATTAATTTATTGGATTCAAGTGATTTATTTTATAAATGAATTTTAATCTAAAATTCAACTATAATTTCAAACAAATTTAAATTAAAATTTTCCAAAAAAACTATAAGATTTTCAGAACATACAAAATTAATTGAATTTTGGAGAATTACTGTTCAAATTTTTAAGTATTTTAAAATTTGAAGAAAATAAAGAACAATTAGTTAAATATTTATTCTACAAAAGTTATTAAAATTTGAAAAATTAATTAGGAAATTTTTAAAAGACTGGGTTTTGGAAAAATAGTAATTAAAATTTTTTAAAGAAAAAGGTACTTGAATTCACAATAATAATTTAAACAAATTGAAACAATTGGAAATTCTGTAAAATTTTATATTTTAAAGAATTTTATTTTTCCCTCTTTAAAAATTATCTATAAATATAATTGTATTTTTGAAATTATATCATTTTATGAATTTACAAAAATTACTCAATTTAAACAATTCAATTCTCGTAGTTGAATTCTCATACGAATTGATTTAACAAAAATTTCAGTTAAAATTTTAAAAAATTAATTGAATATTTAAACCGTTGTAACAGGAATTTTAGGAATTAATTAAAATTTAAAAGGTTTCTCAATTAAATTCCGTGAAAATTTAAGGGAAGCAAAAGTTTAAAAATCCTTAAATTTTTGTTTAAAAAAATTAGAAATAACATTATTTTTCTTCAAAAATTATTAAAGTTTTTGAATAATTTTATTCAAAAATTCTAAAAATTTAATTGAATTTTGGATGAATCACAGTTGCAAATTTTAGAAATAATTTTATTTCACGAGGTTTTTCATTGAAATTTTTTGAAATTTTAATTCTTTGGAAAAAATAAATATGAATAAATTTTTAAATTTTTGTTTAGCAAAAAGTTTTGAAAAATTTAATTCAGTAATTTCGTAAAATTGTTTCTTGAAAAAATGAATCTGAAATTTTTTAAAAATACTTCTATTTCCGAAAATAATTTTAAAATATTGAAACAATTGAAAATTTTGCCAAGTTTTATTGAAATAAATTTTGAATTTTAATTCAAGTTGCTGTTAGAAATATTTTGGCATTTTCTATACAAGTTGTTCAAATAATTAAATTTAATGAAAAACCGTAAGAAAAATTATATTTTTTAAGAAATTAAGAATTTTCATTAAATTTGGAAAAGCAAATTTTGATAGTAACAATGGAAAAGAAAATTTCAAGCGCGCTTGCACGCGTTTAGTTTTGCTAGTAATGTTAATATTTTTAATGTTTGAATATTGTAACTCTAATTCGTTTTTTAGAATGAAAAAATTCTAAGAATTACTATTTTCAAACATATTTTAAAATAATTTTTGGAGTTTATTTTTATTAACTTTCATTAAAATTTTTGAAAATTCAATTATTTTTAAAATTTGCAGTTAAAATTCTTCAAAGTTGATTTTCAAAAAATGTAACAAAATACTTTGAAAAAATGAATTATTTTGAATAAAATGCTACAAAATTACAATTATTCAAAATGTTTTTAATCACGTATATTTCTAAAATTTAATTAAAAAAAATTATTCACTAATAATTGTTAAAAATCTTGTCTGTAGTTATTTTTTTACACTATAAAAATTGAAATAAGTTGAATTTTATACTAAAAATAAGGCATTTTGTTACAATACTTGAATGAAAACTAGAAAAAGGCCCAATTTTTAAAAATAAATTTTAAAAAATCTCATTTTTCTTAAAAAGGTCGAAAAAATCAATAAATTTTATGTAAATGATCTCCAAGGTATAATTAATAAATAATTAACACATATTGTGATTATGAATTTATAGTTTTTTATAATAATTATTTTAGGAACCCTGAATTGACGAGAAATTTCATCAATTTATTTCTTACATTTATTATAATTTGTCAAATAAAAAATAGGATAACTTTTACTGCAATTTTTTTCTCTTCTGTCCAATTTAAATTTTTTAACTTTGTGAAATAAAAATTGAAATAACTTCACTGTATTTTGTTTTTTTCTTTTTTGTTCACTTTTGTCCAATTTTAAATCCCGTTTTTTTTCGTTTCCTGGGAAAAGTAATTTTCTCGTCACCAGTTTTTAAAGCACACATTTCTTTTGCAACCAAACTCATTTTACTTGAACTCAATCTAATACCCTTCAAAACCAATGGTTCAAGTTCTTTAAAAAGTCCAATAACTTTTGACGACAAACTAAAAGGAATATCATTATCGAGAAAGAGTTGTGTAATCTTATGCTCAGCGTCGCGTACTTTTTCTTTAAATGTAGGACCCTTTGTTTCAATTGTACATTCATCTTCATTCTCATTTTTTGTCGTAACATCTAAAATATTATTCTGTTGATAGAATATTGGAACATTTGATACACTATTAATTATACAACCGTAACGTAACATTTTTATAGAAATTTCCCTCTTTTTTATGTGCTTTATTGTTTCCTCGTGTTTACGAATTTCCTTTTTGCCGCAACTCAATGTTTTATCACAATATTTACAGTAAAATTGCGTATTATTTTTTATTTTTATAACCCATTCCTTCCACGATGGAAACTCGTCAAACCATTCTTCTTGGAAACTTTTTACAGTTTTTCTTCTTTTGCGCGCCACTTTTTTAATTGCTGGCTCCCCTTCTTCATTTTTCAACTCCTCGTGTATTGACATATCTGTTATTATTTCCTCTGTCACCGATTCCTCATTGTCTGAGTCTACGTCTTGCTTTAAAGCGTTTAATTCCGCCATATTAAAATTAAAACTGAAATAACAGACAAAATTGATTTGAAAACTTCTATTTTTAACGTAATAACGATAAAGTTATTGAAAAACTTTTCTCAAAGTGTCAAAAATGTTATCAGAATTTTAAAAACTGTTTTCTAAATGTTTTTTTCTGCCCGAAATTATAGTGCCCCTGTATATTGACAACCCTTCACTATTGAATCAAAATATTGTAACTCAAGTTATTAAGAAATAGTTTAATATTTATTTATATTGTGTGATCAGTTGAAAAATTCTATTTTCTAAAGTGAAATTAATAATTTACCTTGTAGTTTTAATGCAGCAAGAGTAGTTTAATATATTAAAAATCCAGAGGACATAATAACCTCTTAATTGTCAATCTTCTTTGGTAAAACTTCAATACTCTTGAGAGAATTGAACACTGTCACTAGTGTTTATTAAAATACTAAATCTGCACAACAATACATTTATCTGTAAAATGTAAAAATTATACTTTCCTTCTATTGAGAGAAATTATATAAACATTTCATTTATAACAATTTCTGACATTTTTCTACTACTGCAGGATGTGTTGTTTATAAAAAGCAAGGTTGGGTCGTTGAATTGTAGTGCGCAGATATTATGATTAATTCATACGGTGTGAAGCACTTTGGACAAATTAGAGATAATGGCTGATCTGCAAGTAAAATCTCAAGGCAGATTCACAATTATTTTCGTTTACGCAGTAAAATTTAGCAAATTACCTACCAAACGCTGTTTAGAATATTTATTTCCACGATTTCCAAATATATTTTTCTTTTAAAACGTGGCGATTTCTGTCAGTTTATTGATAAAAATTAAATATGAATCATGTAAGTCAAAAATTTCAACTCTTAAGTGGAAATTTTATGCCGCTTATTGGAAGTAAGTAATTTAATAAATGGAAATAAATTAAAAACATAACCTTGAAATTAGTTTCGTGCAAATAAATTTGAAAATATTTCAATTTTAAACCATATTTTATATATTTTTAAGTTAAAGTCTTTCGGATCAGTAAAAAAAGTTATAAAATTATCTTAATTATAATACTGTTATTAATATTGTTTACATGCATAAAACGAAATATTTTTAGTTGGAACCTTTCGAGTACACAGTCAAGATATTTTTAATGTTCTCGACGAAGCTTTAAAAGCAGGGTACCGGTCAATTGGTAAGTAATTTCGGATTCTTGAAGTACTATCATTATCAGGGTTGTCACAGGTCAGGGAAAGTAGAATTGGTCAGGTCAGGGATTTTTATTAAAGTATTGGAAAAATTAAATTTGCAAGATTCATAATTCAAATTGTTTCAAGTTTTTATTTTCTAACTAGGCATTTAATTGAAGAATTTCCGAATAATCAAAATTTCGTAAAATTGGATTCTAATTAAATGGATTTGAAAATTCTCAAAACACTTTTTAAATTAAATTATTAATAACAATTAATAATGGTTCATTTATTTCTTTCGAAGAATTTTAATAAAAAATTTTTAATTAATTGTAAATTTTTCGAAGATTTTACTTAAAATTGTATTAAAAATAATTGAAATCATGTGAAGAATTTTATAGTTAAGGAAAATAATTGAAGTTTTGCAAAGAAATTTTATTAAGTTTATTTAAATAATTAAAATCTTGTAAGGAATATTATTGTTTGTGAAAATAATTTAATTTCTTTCAGCGAATTTTTTTATATTTTCTAAATAATTGAATTGATGTGAAAAATATTACTATTTAAGTAAAGAATTGTAAGGAATATTATTGTCTGTGAAAATAATTCAATTGTTACAGCGAATTTTATTATATTTTTTAAATAATTGAATTTTTTGGGAAATTTTATTAAAATAGAAGATTTTTAAGATATTTGAATATCGGCGTAGAATTTCGTTATTTGTGAAATGTAATTGAATTCAAGCAAAAAATATTTTACAATACTTACATTTTCTTAGGAATTCATTAAAAAGTGTATGAAAAAAAATTTTATTGTTTATGATAATAATTTAATTCACTCAACAAATTTCATTAAATTTTTTTAAATAATTGAATTGATGTGAAAAATTGTATTAATTATAAAAATAATTGAATTCTTGTGAAGGCTTTTATTAAAAATTAAAATCTTCGTAAATATTAATTAATTATTTCTTTTTTTAAATGTTATTGTCTTTATGTTTTATAATAATATATTAATATTAATTCATACTTAATGTATTATAATAATATTTTTAAATGTTATTGAATTACAAAAGGTTTAAATTTCAATTTTTTAAAAATCCTAATTTCTATGGAAAAATAATACTGAAGAAATTTTTAATTAAATTACAGGGTATCTACTAACCGGGAATTTTATACAAAACTGGGGATTTTTTCACCAAAATTGTTTTTTTAAAAATTACTTTTTTTCAATTTTAATTGATATTTATACTCTTTTCTAACTTTGAATTAGTTAAAAATAATTAATTTGATAGTAAAAATCAGGTACCAATTCAAACATATTATGTAAATAAATTTTTAAAAAATTACGGAGTTAATAGAAATATTGTGAAATTCGACTGAAAATATGTAATTGAATTTGTTAAAGAATTTCATTAGAAGCTTTTTAACAAATAAAATTTAAAAGTATTTTAATTTAATAATTAGTTAATAATTTGATTTTATAGTCACATTTTAATGAATTCATGTTCCTTAGTACGAAGATAAATAATTAACATTTTTATTAGTTAATTTAAAAAAACGATACACACTTCAATTTATTTAACAAAATTGAATTTTCGCAAATTTTTTTTTTAATTCTGAAAAATAAGATTGTTGAAATTTTTCAATTCTATTGTTTCAAGATAATTGAATTTTTCTAAACAAATAATTGAAATTTCTTTACATTTTTTGAAAAATAAGTTAATTCTTTTAAAGAATTTTAATTAAAATTTTTCGATAATATCAAGGGAAGTTAGTGACTGTAATTATAATTTTATTATCAAAAATATGAAGCCCCTTTTAAAATTTTAAATCAATTTTTTGCTTCTAAAAATTATATTATTCTATTATTATTCAATAGTTAAAATTATTGAACTTCTTAAATTTTTATAATTTCAAATTTTTGAATGTTCAAATAAATTATATTTATTTATTTCGTAAAAAAAAAATTTTTTCCAAATATTCAATTAAAGTTATTAAAAAAATATTATTTTCAAAAAATTTAAAGATTTATTTATGTTCGAAATCAAATTTAAATTTAAATTTTATGAGAAAAGAAAACTGGGAGAAAATTTGGTCATAACCGGGAATTTTGTGGAAGGAAAATAGTAGACACCCCGATTAAATACAACTATTGAACAATTTTTTTGAGTATAATCCTTTTTTTGAGAGTGAATCAGTATATTCTTTAGATTCAGGGAAAAAGTCGAAATTTTGTCTGGAAATCAGAGAAAAGTCAGGAAGAAACAAAATTAATTTTTTGTGTTAACCTTGTATTATTAACAATTATTTATTCCTTATGGTATTTTTAAGCAAAGTATTAAATTTCCCTGATCGATATGATCGATATTAAATGTAATAAAATTAATATTTACAGACACAGCTGCTGTTTACAGAAATGAAGACGCAATCGGAGCTGCTTTAAAGATATTACTACCAAAATATAATCTCAAAAGGGAAGATCTTTTTATAACAACTAAACTTGGTAAGTAATTTATTTGTTAAGTAACTTACTGAGTAAGTTTGGTAAACAGTAAAATCGAAGTAAATAAAATTGTTGAATAAATTATTTAATTAAAATAGATCCAGTTGAAAATGGAAACCCAGAAGGTGTACGACGAGCTGTTCGCAATTCATTAATGGCCCTACAAACCGATTATATCGATTTGTTTTTAATTCACTGGCCAGGTGCAGGTAGAATTCACGCGAATTCTTCTCTAAATACCGAATTACGTAGTTTAACTTGGAAAACTCTGGTAGAACTCCATCAGCAGGGTTGCTTAAAATCCATAGGCGTTTCTAATTACAATATCAATCATCTTCAACAATTGTTTAAAAAGTGTGATGGCGTTAAACCGTCTGTCAATCAAGTAAGTTGTCTTTTCTTTAAATAATTATAAAGCTAAGAAAAAGAACAGAATTCTAAACATTGAAATGAACAAAAATTTATTTCTGATTTTAATCCGAAATATTAATTGTACAAAATATAAATATTTTGCAAAATTAATATTTCGGATAATTTTACAAGATGCTCACAAATAAAGGTACAAATTTGCAAAGATTTTTTGTGTATCTAATCATTTCTAGAGTGAATCAGAATATTTTTTTAGAGACAGGGAAGAAATCAGAATTCTGTCTTGGAAAAAAAGATGAAAAATCTGTAATTGTTATTAATTAAAAAAATGTATAATTAACAACAGGTAGAATGCCATCCTCATTATCGACAGGACGAACTATTGAAATTCTGCACTGAAGAGGGAATTCATCTTCAAGCATACTCCTCTTTAGGAGGAAGTGATAATGGAGCTCTTTTAAATGATTCCACTGTTCGTAAAATATCCTCAGATCTTAACGTATCACCAGCTAGATTACTTTTAAAGTGGGCTCTTCAGAGAGGAATTGGTAAATTTTTCTTTAACAGAATAATTCAAACTAACGAATCATAAAATAATTTGAGTTTGCAAAAACCTATAAGTTTTAAAAGAAGCAAAATAATTTTTATTTCTTCTTCTTTTTGCAGGTATCATACCTAAGGCAAAGAGCGCAAACCATATTCAAGATAATTTAAAACTTAATTTCACAATTGATCAAGAATCAATGAAATTACTGTCAAATTTGCCGGAGAGAAAATATGCCTGGGATCCAAGTACAGTCAATTAACATCTAATTATAGCAAAATATAAATATTTATAAGTAACGCCAATAAGAACAAAAAATATTTGATCAAAAATTTGAGTTTCGATTAAATAGAGAATAATATTACAAAGATATTTAAAATAGAAAATAATTTGAAAGGAAAAAAAATGTTAGAATTTGCCAATAAAATATCAAAATTATGCCTTGATAAGTATAAAACATTGAAAAAAACAGGAAAGCCAACAGCAAACGAATGGACAGTATTGTCTGGAATTATTTTAGAAAATAATGCTAAAGAATTGACAGTAGTTGCCTTATGTACAGGAACAAAATGCCTAAGCGGTAGAGAATTAATAACAACGAAAATTCACGAGATTGGGAATAAATTGAGTGATTCACATGCCGAGATACTTGCTCGACGTGCATTTCAAAGATATTTATACAGTCAAATCGAATTAATTGTGAATAGTAAAGAGAGTGATGTATTTTTTATGACAATGGACGGGAAAATAGAGTTGAAGGATAATGTTTCATTTCATTTTTTCTCCAGTCAAACACCTTGCGGTGATTGTTCAATTATTCCGAAAAGAAATTCAAGCTCTCGTGATGATAATGGAAGAGAGATTAAAAAAATTAAATTGAATGAGAGCGAAAAATTTGAGGATGCGATTGAATTTGAAAATGATATTCATCGAACGGGAGCGAAATGTATAAGCAATGAGGAGAGACAGGATTTACATTTGTCGGGGGAGAATTATCATGTAGTTGGACCATTACGAACGAAACCTGGAAGAGGAGATCGAACAATGAGTCTTTCTTGTTCGGATAAAATGGCAAAGTGAGAAAAAATCTCAATTTATCCTTTTCTGAATTTTAGTTTTTCATTTATTTATTTCCATCAAAATTTTTAAAAATAATTAAATTTTACAAAAAATTCTATTACAATTTTTTACAATAATTGAATGTCTGTTGGAAATTTTATTAAATTTATTGAAAATAATTGAATTGCTAAAAAATATTTTATTATTTATGAAAGTAATTGAATTCTTGCGAACGATTTATTAGAATTTTTTAAAATAATGGAATTTTCAAGAAGAAATTTATTACTTCTAAAAATAATTGAATTATTGTGATGAATATTGTTATTTATGGAAATAATTGAACTTTGCAAAGAATTTTATTAAAATACCTGAAAATGAATGAACTTTTGGGAATAATCTTCTGATTTATCGAGATAATTGAATTCTTTTGAAGAATTATTTATAATAATAATTATTATTATAAACAATTCTTCAAAAGAATTCAATTATTTCTATAAATAACAATATTTATCACAATAATTCAATTATTTTTGGAAGTAATAGATTTTTTCTTGGAAATTTCATTATTTAAAAAAATTTTAATAAATCGTTCGCAAGAATTTAATTATTTTCAATAAATTTAATAAAATTTCCAACAAACATTCAATTATTGAAAAAAAATTTATAAGAATTCTTTGTAAAATTTAATTATTTTTAAAAACTTTTCGCAAAGCAACTATTCAATTATAATTGAACAGTTGCTAAGAATTTTATTAAAATTTTCAAAAATAATTTAATTCCTTCGAGAAATTTTATTGTTTTTTAAAATAATTGAATTATTGCGGAAAAGTTTATTAAAATGTTTAAAAAGAATTTAATTTCTGTGAAAAATTCTGTTATTTTTAAACGTAATTTAATTCTTCATAAGAACTTTATGAACATTGTTTTAAATAATTAATTTTTTCGAAATATAATAAATATTATGAACATTTTATTAGTTTAAATAATTGAATTCTTGTGGAAAACTTTATTTGTGAAAATAACTGAATTTTTCGATTAATTAATTTAAAATAGTATGAAAATAATTGCTATTGTTACGTCCTATGAACGGATCGTAATTACTATTGTTTTTTATTTATTAAATAAATAATTATTTAATAAATAATAATTGTTTTTGAACCTAGACTCTCGTCTAATAGTTCGGGAAACTTTCGAGTTTTATTTTGTTTTTGTAATAAATTTAGGATTTGTTGGAAATTTAATTAAGACGGAATGAAAGCAAATCACTGAACACAAGAAAGTAAAGTAACAGCTTTCGATAACATAGGTAACACGTTAAGGAGTCACAAAGGTTTTTAAACAAATTGGTATTGGTAAAGGATATTCTCACTTTCGTAGAATAATAGGATTTGAGAAATTAAGTAGAATAAAGTTTAGAAGAGAAAGATGAATTTAATAAAGAAAATCGATAATTTATTGGTACTCACTTTTTATTTTATATTCCGTTTATAAAACGTGGAATAATTCGAATATTGGCGGTATATCGATCGATATATCGAAGATCGAGGTATCGATATTAATAATCGATATATCGATATATGGTTCGAGAAAATAGTTAAAACTGTTGAATCTTGGATTTAATTTGATTTTCTGACACTCGCGAAATAATACTTGAAATTTGTCGAACTACTTTTCACTTGGAAATAAAACTTGTTTCGAGATACGTTTTAAATTGGAAATAAGAACTTGGAATTTTTATACTTGGAAATAAGAACTTGGAATTTTGTAACTTGGAAATAAGAACTTGGATTTTTGTAACTTGGAAATAAGAACTTGGATTTTTGCTTGGAAAGTTGCTTGGATAGTTGCTTGGATAGTTGCTTGGATAGTTGCTTGCGAATTGAACTCTGAATTGAGAACTAACTAACTTGTCTTGTGTGGACACTGTTTTTAAAGTATTGTCCCCACTTAGATTTTAAGGAGTTTCCAAATTTTGGGAAAATATTTCTAGAGAGATGGAAAAAGAGGGTGGAAAATTTTAGGATTGGTTTTCCGAAAGAAAATGGTAGAAAGAAAATGGAGAAAAGCAAGGAAAATTAGGGTCTGTCGTTTCAGGATTGGGCCTTCGAGACCCATCCCTCTATTGTGGGGTGTGACTTAAGGGGACGTACCGTAGGTCAGTGTCTATTTCCAGAAAGTAGGGATTTTGTCTTTTGATTTTACTTTAAGTAGGGATATTATTCCACGTTTTAGAGTTTTTACAAAATATTATTATAAACTAATTAATACTAATGTTACATTAATTTTTATAACGTAGTTTAATTGTTTACAAATTTTAATTATATGTACTTTTTTGAATTATAATTTTATCGTAATTTTTAGGGTTATGTTTGAGTAATAATTGATTGTTTATAATTCTAACCTATTAAATTGGTTTATTTTACAATTTTGTTGATAGTAATTTGTTCGTTGTTTATTAATAACAACAATCAATTATATTTTAAAGTTTAATTATTCAAAATAATTTTTATTTATTTGTTTATCGGTAATTTCATTAATAATTATTATTTCAGTAATTTATTATTTGTTTACCATTAATTGTTTATTATATTCATAACCTTTTGGTTATTTTATTTAATAATAAGGTTAATATTAATTATTCGTGTAATTACCTATTTATTTACAATTTATTATTGGTTTAATCATTATTTACTATTTAATTAAGTTTATTATTTTGTTGTTGTTTATTTTTGACCAGAAATTAGGGTTATGTTTTAGTTTAAATAACTATTTTTATTTTGAAATTATTTCAGGGGTATAGTACTTTAAATCTTAGAGTCGGTGCATAGACATTGTATTTTAGATTTGAATGGTTATGATTTACAGTACTGCAATATAATATAAGAATGCCTTTAAAAAAAGGAAAGTTATTTAGAGACATTGTGTATTGTACCTTATTTTAGATTTATTAATAATATTTTATTTTTAATAATTTTACTATTTCAAGAAAGTTAACATATTTATTGCTCTCAGCTGTGTCCTGAAGGAGGCTGTTTTTTAAGCATCTGGCAACAGGTTGTTTTACAATTTATGGTTTCCTTTTTAACATTTGGAAACACTTTTGATTTTTGTTCAAGAAAAGTATTTTTTGAAAGGTTAAACTTGACCGTTAAGAGGGATGAAATGTGAAACTGCCCTTTTCACGGTACAATCTGTGAGCAATAAAATTGAGAGTCGACAAGTTTTTTAGGAAAAAGATTACTTGGAAATTGTCGAGTCTGTTTTGTGTAACACTTGTGGGATCCTTTTTAAGGTTAATTGAACATGTGTTTTTGTGTGGGAAAATAGAAAAAGTCGAAAATTGTACAGGATGTAACACCCCCATCGTAAAATGGTTAGTTGAGGATGTAAGACGAAAGTAACCATAAATGGTTTTACAAAAAGTGATGATGTTCTTGGTTGAATAGATGAAGATTAATGATGTAGATGTAGAATTCCTTGATGATCTTGAAGAGGACGAATTATGATTTGAGAGACCTACCATATGGTCTATAATTACTGAAGATTAGGTACATATTATTGTTGTAGATTGAAAAAATGTTTTTGTGCTATAGCGCTGTGTAACACTTCTGGGTTTGTTGGGTTTGAAGGTAGTTGGTTATGTTGATTTTTGACAGGTGCTGATGGTTGTTCTAACAACTCCTGTCCTTGTTCCATGTTGTCTTCTTTTGATGTTTTGTTTTCCTTTGTATGTGCTAAGTGTAGCAGGAAATGTGACACTGAACTCCAAAAGGCTCCAAGTAAATGAATAGACCACCCGTACACCGAGTGTAAAGCATAGCCTTGTAGGATAACGTCAGCTGTCATCTTGATGAAATGGCAAATTGTGAGGAATGCTATGAATCCTGCACTGATGGTTCCGAAAGTGAGAAATCTTTCCCACATCTTGGACCATGTAGATTCGATAAATTTATCAACTGCATCTCCGCTGAAGTACTTGATTAGGCTTCCTTCGTTGTTGACAGTCTGGTATCCTTGGACTTCTCTGGCTATACTGTTGAGAACTCCATTTCTTTCCATCGGGAACATGATTCTCTCCTTCAAACCGTCTATTTCTTCTTGGGTGTAGATTCCGTTTTCAGCAAGATGTCCAGGGTTTTGGTAGTGGAAGTTATGTCTGGTATAGGGTTGAATAATGTTGGGGGCATTAGTTAGTGTGGGCAATGGTAAAATTTTGATCCATTCACCGTCGATGTAATACACAGCTGGTAAAAGTCTGTTGCACTTAATTTCTGTTCCAGTTTCCTTAATAACACGTGTCCTTGGCACTAGGAAGTGGGTTTTGTTTTGTCTGGTTACTTGCAATTCGTTGTAGCACGATTCTCCATGTTCCAATTTTACCTCAACTGGAACACACTTAATAATATGCACCACCTCTCCAGCAGCTACAGCCATATAACCGGGTCCCTGCATGAGGTCGTATGCAAATTCGTCTGGTGATTTGACAGCAATTGACAAAGAGTTCTTTAGAGTTTGTCGTTCGATTTGACATTTTTGAATTATAATATCGCGGTACAATTGTTTTATTTGTGATCGGATGTGTTTTTCGACGTATATAAATTTAGAATTAATATAAGTAAAAATATCTAATTTTGACATTGAAATTTTTGTGTGGGTTGCAAATGAATTTCCCTTATAAGTTTCGAAGATTACAATTTTTGGGTGTTCAGTTCTGATAATATTATATCCACACAACAAATATTCTCCTTTAGTAGCAAAAGCAAATGTAGATTCGGCAGCATTAAGCGTATAAATGGTTTGATCAAAAGCAGTTTCATTATCCGTGAATTTATTCGCAAAACCTTCATGTAAAATGCTATATCTGTCAAATTTACATTTATCAATTGGAACGGGATCCCAAAAAGAATTTCCGCCTACTGGGTCAACGCATTGACCTTCATTTAAACGACAAGTTGCTCCTGAATTTAATTTAATTAAATTATCGTCGAGATTTACAATACCTATTTGTTCGCTAATTGTTATTCTGACTAAACCTTGAACTAAAACATCTTCCCAATCGCCGTAGGGATCAGAGTATTTAGCTCCATCACATTTTCTACTATCTGTTATTTCGCCCGCAAAAGTTATAGAATGGGTTGAAGTACTATTGATTTTTATTCCTCTAATTTCATGGTCATCGGTTATTTTAATAAAGCCTGTTCTGTGAAGTTTTCGGCATGCTTCCTCACTAATCTCTTGTACATATTCATTTTCAGAATTTTGTACTAAAGATATGTGAGAAAACATCCCACAACTAAAAATTGTTCTGTGGACTACTAGTTTGCATTGAATGACTTTAACGTCATTAAAATTGTCTATCTGTAGCAGTTGAATATATCGTTGTTCGATACTTACATTACTCGTAGGAATATTGCATTCCCCAACCTCCCTTAAAGATAAGGTGGTAATATTTAAATTACCTGACCCGCAATCGTATCCGATAAGTGCATTGCTCGATGAAATTAGAATAGCGAAAATTATTGATATCATTTTCTGAAACAGAACTTGTTTTCGTTTTATTTCCAATTAACACAACTTATATTCGTTTTAATCACTTTCGTTTCTCTGTGCCCTTTTGTTAATTTTATTTTCTGAATTTATGTGGGAAATACGAAGTCTATTTGCGTGGACTACCTTATGGTTTTTGCCCATTTGAATTTTGATATTGTTTTTATTTAAAACTTCGATTATTTTAAAAGGACCAGAATAATGGTCTCCTAATTTACCAGGAACCGGACCTGATTGTAAGAATACGTAATCTCCTAGTTTGAAATTTACAGGGTTGATTCTTTTATCATAGTGATTTTTAGATTTCTCTTTAGAAATCATTTGATTTTCGTAGACTATTTTTTGTATTCCGTTCAATCGGGTTACTAGTTCCGAAACATATCCTTTAAAAGTAGGGAGTAGATCACCTTCTCGAAGAGGATCACTAGAAGGGAGTCTTGCTAATCGTCCGAATATTACTTCATAAGGAGTATGTTTAGTGGCTTCATGGACACTAGTATTATAGCTTAGCATAGCTATGTCTATCCATTCGTCCCATTCATTGTCCGCATCCGTATACTGTTTTAAGAATTCAGCCAATGAATGGTGAGATCTTTCTAAGGAACCGTTAGATTGGGGATGGAAGGCTGTGGTTCGAATTTTCTTTATTCTGAATCTTTTGGATACTCTATGCATTAGTTCGCTAAGGAAATTTCTTCCTTGATCCGTTAGAACTGTTTTGGGAGAACCGAAAACGCATATGAATTTTTTTATGAAAGCGTCCGCTATAGTACTTGATAGGGTATTAGATAACGGTACGGCTAAACAAAATTTAGAAAACAGATCTTGTATCGTGAGGATATATTCGTTTCCTTTTTTGGTTTTCTTTAAAGGTCCTACTATGTCCATTGCGATTTTTTCTAAAGCAACACCAGGAGTATCCGTAATTACCATGGGTTGTTTAGTTTTTAGTCGCACTAGTTTTTTTAACTGACAGTCTAAACATTGTTGTATACGTCTAGTAACGTCGTCTTTTAGTCTTTCCCAGAAATATTGTTGTTTAATCCTATTGTAGGTCTTACTAACACCTTTATGACCTCCAATAGGGCATTTGTGAAATTCTTCAAAAATTTCATTTCTCTTTTCAAGAGGGACGTAGCTAACTGTACCATAACAGACCAGGACTGTGATATTTGATCCTTTAAAGACTAAATTAATCAAGTTAAATATCTCTTCCCAATCTAAATTTTCAATTCTTTCACTTTTGGCAATTGAAAATTCGTTTTGGTTCAAGCTTTCCAAAATGTATTTCAAATCTTTAAATAGATGCAGAATTGAATCTCGGATCTGTGATAAAGATTGAGGATTTTTATCTTTTAAACACATAGAAAATAGGTAGCGATTGTTTTTCCTTTTAACTCCATTAATCTCGCCTATTGTAAAGGTACCCTTTTTTGGAATTTTATTGTGTTCAATCAGTTTTTCGGCACCTAGATCACAAGGAGAGCCTTTGGTGGTTACAAAATACACGATATTATCCTGTCTATATTGAATGGGTTCCCTAGTTTTAATTATGTTAAGTTTCCCAATTTGGGGAGTAAAACTTAGGGAATCTTCAGAAGAAGTCGAACTACTATCTTCTGAATCGGTATCCGAGTCATGGCGTAAATATCTTCTTTTTCTAGCGTTTTTTCTTGGGTTTGGAAAGATAACATCACGCGAGACGATATCTTTTTCTTGGATGGGAATTTTTCTTGGACGTCCTCTCTTTTTATTAATTTTTGAGGTTTGTGGAGGTTTTGTTTTAGGAAATAATTCTTCCTCAAAACCGTCCGAACTGTCTTCTTGGGGGTTAGATTTAGGATTTGTGAGAGGTACGGGATCTGCATTGGATTCTTCTTTAGAATTTTCGTATTCTTCGTACCTGGGCTTGGGGATACCTAAATTCCGTTTGGGAAATCTTTGAAATGTTACCTGTTCCACAGGTTTATTTGTGCTAAGAATCTCTTCCTTTTCTGATTCTTGAGGATTTACCACTGTGGGTTTGGGTATGGACGTGGAGTCAATTTTTGAATTAGAACCTTTGTTTAGAATTGGTGAAGGGGGTTTGAGATTTGGTACTGGAGTCTGGGAGATTTGAGTATCATGAGATTCTAATACTTTCTTTTGAGCTCTGGTCAAAACATTAATTGAAATTTCTTCTATAGGGTTTCTTGAAAGGGCGTCTGCATTCGTGTTAGTTTTTCCTGATCTATGAATGATTGTATATTCATATTCAGAAAGTTTAAATCGCCATTTTTGGATTCGAGTATTTAAGGTTGCCGTTTTGAACCAAACCAATGGTTGATGGTCGGTATAAATCGTAATTTTTCTACCGTATACATACGACCTAAATGCTTCTACTGAATCAATTATAGCCTTTGCTTCTTTTTCATAAACCTCGTAATTAATTTCAGGACCACGTAAAACTCGGGAAAAATACGCAATGGGTTTATCTTTACCTATATCCCCTTGGGACAGTATTCCTCCAATCGCGTACCCTGATGCATCGGTAGTTACGTTGTAAGGTTTGTCTAGGTCAGGAAATTGAAGTAAGGGCGCATTACACAAAAGATTTTTGAGGATATTGAAGGATTCGTTTGCCTTTTCGTTCCATTCAAATGTTATATCTTTTTGTAGTAATTTAGTAAGGGGTTTCGCGATTTTAGCAAAATCTTTAATGAAACGTCTGTAGTAACCGGCTAGACCTAAGAATTCGCGGATATTTTTAACATTTTTAGGATTAGGGAATTTTTCTACAGCTTCTACTTTTTTAGGGTCTACCTTCAATCCTCTTCCACTAAGCACGTGTCCTAAATAAGAAACTTCTTGTTTTAGAAACTCGCATTTGTCTACTTGTAATTTAAGGCCTGCATCACTTAACCTTTCTATTAAAAGTTTTAGTTTTTGGTCATGTTCTTCGATGCTGTTGGCGTAAATTACTATATCGTCTAAATAAACAAAGAGGATTTCTCCTTGCAACCCTTTTAAGACTTGATCCATGAGGCGTTGAAAAGTGGCGGGAGCGGTTTTAAGGCCAAATGGCATACGAGTAAATTCATAATGACCAAAAGGTGTACTAAATGCCGTTTTATGAGCGTCTCTGGGATCCATTTTAATTTGCAGAAAACCTTTAGCCAAATCAAGAACGGAGTAGTATTTGGCGCCCCCTACCTGATCAAAAATTTCCGTGATGTTAGGCAATGAGTACGCGTCCCCCAGAGTTTTCTCGTTAAGGGCCCTAAAATCTAACACTACTCTCCATTTAATATTCCCCTCTGAATCAGGTTTCTTCTGTACTATCCATAATGGTGTACTATATTGAGAATTAGAAGGCTTGATTATTCCCGCATCTAATAATTCCTTGACCTGCTTTAAAATTTCCTTTTTCATGGAATGGGGAAATCTATATTGTTTTGAATAAACGGGAATGTCGTCGATAGTCGGGATTCTGTGCATTATTTTATCTGTTCCCGTGAGTTTGTCCCCAGGAAGAAAAAAATGTTCTCTGTAGTTTCTAGCTAATTTAAGAACGTGAGCTTTTTCTTCAGAATTTAAGTGGTCTAGTCGTAGGTAGTCCTTTATGTCGTTTGAACCTACCTTAGGCATAATTTCTTCATCAGGGATAAATTTATCTAATTCTTGTGGATAATCGTCATCACAAATATTGATATTTAGATCGCGTTTTATTTCGTTATTAGAGAGGAGAAACACATGTTTTTCTCCTATACTTTTAATGTCAGGATTTTTAGAATCTTTTGTATTTGAATCAGGTTTAATTTCAGGGATAGTGGTTTCGTTAATTTGTCTGTCCAGGGAGTTTCTGATTTTATACTCTATACAGTATTTCATGTTATCTACAAGAAAGATAGAATTTTCGAAATCGATTATTGCTCCGCTTTCTTGGAAATATCTAGATCCTAGAATAGCTTCGCATGGAAGTGGAACTTCGTCATCGATTATTTGAAATTCAGATTCTGACCCAAAAATGCATAAATCTATGCCACCTAAAGTTTTAATTGTTTCCGGTCCTATACCTTTCAAAATTAGTTTTTTGTTAGAATCATAACAGTCGCCATTGAACAACAATTTTTCTTTCATTAGATTTACTTCAGATCCGGTATCAATAAGAAAAGAAGTGGCAACATTACTAAGCATGTGTTGGATAACCAATATAGGTAATCTACCTATATTGTTAGCGTGTTTGGAATAGTATACATTTGGATTATCTTTTAATTTGTTTATCGGCATTCTTTTCATTTGAATTTTTATATTCCCGATTTCTAATTTTTGATTTTTAAAGTTCAGTTTACTTTTGGTTTGAAAGAAAAATTGAGTTCCTAGGATACCGTCATAAGGAATGGAAATAGAATCTGAAATTACCAAAAATTCTACTTCTTGATTAGCTATTTTCAATTTAAAAGAACCTATGGTGTCCGATGAATCTCCTCCTATACCACTGATTTTGTAGATGTCTTTACAATCGATTTTTCCTTCCATAGGTATTGCGCTTTGTTTTATTAAATTTACTTCTGCGCCTGTATCTAATAAGAGATTTACAGGTTTGGTTAAGTTACCTATGGTCATACTGATATAAGGGTTGTATTTTAAGGATTCTGAATCGAGGGTATTAATTCTGACGTAAGGTTTTCGCTTTCCGTCAGATTGATCGAGCGATTTGGATGGGATAGGGTCCCTTGATTGACGCTCTGGCGATAGGGACCCTGATCGTTTCCCTGATCCCTAATACTGTTATTATACGCCCGCAATCTACAATCTGCTATCTTATGCCCCTGTTTTTTGCAATAATGACATTCTATATCATTTGTTTTTCTTAAACTTCTGCATGTCGCTGCTGTGTGGCCAACATTGTTACAGATTTGGCATCTAAATTGGGCCCTAGATTCTATTTGTTTTTCATTTTGACCCGGTTCTAAAGATTTCTTATAAAGAGGATTTTGATAGCAGTTTTTGGCATTATGTCCAGTTCTACTACAAATTTGACATTGTTCCGCGCCATTTGTTCTACAGAACTTAGAATCATGTCCGGTCTTATTACAAACCGAACATGGTCTAATCCTATAGCACTGTAGTGCAGAATGACCTTTACGGTCGCAAATTTGACAGGAAACAGTGGCAATGTCCTGATTATTTTGTGGAGATTTCTGTTCTTCCGTTTGAAAGATATCTCTTCTTTTGTGAATTTTAACTTCCGAATTTCCACGTCTTTTATCTTTTTGTGCAAGAATTTTTTTTTCAATTTTGATAGCTTCCTTAATGACGTCGTTTATCGTGACTTGAGGGGTTAGTTTTTGTTCAATTTCAGGCAGAAGGCCATCTTTGAAACATTCAACAACGTCATTTTGAGTTTCAGTTCTAAAAGCGTCAGTAATCGCGGCATCTGTTGCTACCCTTTGAGCCTCTAAAATTCTAGTCCCTATATCGCGGATTCTGTTAGCAAATGTTAGAACATTTTCATTTTCCTTTTGATATTCATTACCTAGTTCACCGTATAATTGTTTTACAGTTTTTGTAACTGCATATATGTCTCGTAAGAAATTAGTTAATTCATCGATATTTCTAAAGGTCTGACCACATATGGTCTCTCTAGCTTCTCCGTAAATTTTTGTTCTTACTAACCTAGTGAGGTTTTCTTCCGCTGCCTCTCCTATCATGGCCTTAGCTTCTAAACATCCCCGTATGAATTCATACACAGATACATTTGTACCATCGAATTCTGGTACTGCCTTAAGGGCGTCTGTCAAACTGACAGTTTGATTAAATTGTAAAGCCATGTTCACTTGGTGTGGGAGAATATTATTAGAATTTATATTAGGGTCCGAATTATTTAAATCTGGATTTAAAAAATTATTTCCTAATAAAACTTGATTTAAATTCTCCGAATCTAAAGAAACTATAGTGGTATTTTCTGATTCATCTGAATAATCTAAAATTTTTGGGTTAGGTGTAGAAGTGTAAAATTTGATGTTTGAATTAAGTGGTGTGTCTGTTTCTTGTATATGTTTAATTGTAGTATCGTCATGTATTTCACTGACTGGTGAATTCGTGGATAAATCTAAAATAGGCTTTTTACTTTTCGTAGGCGAACGTGGTGTTAATTCAGATTTATTAAAAGGATTAAATTGTTTAAGTTCTTCTAATAAATTTGGATCTTCTTTTGCTCCTTGACGAGTAATTCTTTTATCACTCATTAATAAATGAAATAATAATAAAAAAAATTAATGACAAAGGAGACCAAAAAAAAATTTACAAGATTTGAATTATAATTTATTTATTTGATAATTTAGGTATTTTATAAGTTTTTCTCCAATTTTCTAAACAATTTACACATCGATTAGGAACTAACATGTGACTACATAAATTCTTACGCATTAAATTTATTTTAGTGTCTAAACTAAGGGTTTTATAAACACTAGGATGTATTAAAGTGGGATCATTTTCTTTTTCTTCAGGAGGAATAATAATTGTTTTCACTTCTTCGTCTTTAGGAAGAGGTGGAAGTGGTTCGATTTCCACTTCTTTGGGGAGAGGTGGAAATATTTAATTTTCCTCGATGGCCTCAAGAGTTTGTGACAGCGCTTGTCTTTCCCTTTTTAACCTGCGAAATTCTTCAATTGGTAACCAGGGTTCTCCTTTCGCCGCTTTAGCTTTAGCTAACCTTCTATTAATAGCTTTCCTTTGTGTTCCGGTATATTTCTTGGGTGCCGTAAAATATTGAGACACTAAAAAAAAAATTTTAACAAATCAGTATTCTAGTCTGTTAGGTCAATTATTTCTGGGAATATAATATTTCGTGCTTGAGTTTCTTCCGCGAGGGCGCGAGTTCTCAATAAAATGGCTTCTTCTATCGTTAAATCGATTTCTTCAAAATTTTGAGGTTGTTCTTGCTCAACTTGAATAGGTACTCTTATAATTGGTTTAACAATCGCAGTTGGAATAATTTTTATTGGTTTCTTTACTAAATTATAATACATCCATGAACTATTCGGAATAGTTACGAATTTTTTATTTCCTCTTTTCCTTTTATTAGAGGAATTTTCTTTTAAAGGAGGAATGTTTTCCATGGATAAGGATATTTTCTTATTCTGCAAAAATAGATATAATCTATTCGAGAAAGTAGAAATTATTAAATTAATTTTATTTTATAGAAAAAATAAAATTAATTATCCTATTAATTAAAATAATTAAAATATTCAATGCTGCAGTGACACGCATGCGCTAATGCAGCTATTGTGTACCTGCGCGTATGAATAGTAAAATTTAATTCAAAATTTTAATATTTTGAAATAAATTTCCCTTCTTTTATTTATTTTGGAAAAAAGGGACTAATAAAATTTTAAAATCTTATAATAATTCTTTTTTTATAAGATTGTTGAATTGGAACAGGATAAGGAGAAGGAATAATTTCAATAATTCCTTGTTTTAAAATTTTCTCAATATTCATTTGGATTAAATCTTTTTTCATTTTTGTTTTTAAATTAATAAAAAGAAATGAAGAGATAAAAATTTCTACAACTTTTATAAAATTTTTAAAAATATTTTCTAATTAATAATTCAATTCCACAACTCTTTCCTTATACAATCCCGCATGAGGACATATAATTAAAAAAAAAATTTGGATTGATAATAATTATTCCATCTGCATTTAATTAATTAAATCGACTTTAAACTGGTACTCAATTAATTTTTAATCTAGCAGAAACAACATTCAATTCATTTGAAAAAAAAAATTTTAGAATTTCTCATAGATTAGAATTTATTTTATTCCGTTAGCAATCTTTGTTTTAAAATTTGAAATATTATAAACAAAAAAATTTAAATAGTCAATTTAGTAAAGGCGAATTCGATTTCTTCGATAATATTTTGTTTTTCGGGGATATTAGAATCACTAACCAAACGCTTCACAATAGTATTCAAATTTCGATTTTCCTCTGCCAATGCCTTAACTTGACGTCTCAAATATATAAGTTCCTTATAGTTTGACTTGACTATTTGTAACAACTCTGGATTTACAGGAATATTTTCCATTTTGAAAAAAAAAATTTATATATAAAAAATAAAGAGTTCAGAAAATTCAAAAATGATATTAAAAACCGTGAGGGACTTCGCGTTCGCGAGATAACGCTCGGGAGTCGCGGATAGTGGGCAGCAGTCGCGCGCGGACTCTACCTGCTACGTCACTTGTGGGGAGACGTAGTCGTAATAGGAGTAAGAGAGAACGCACTAGGCAGGCTGACTACTATGAGTGTGAGGGAGAACGAACTATTGCTCCATTGGAGTGAGAGAGAAAGACTATAGGCAGGCAAGCTGCCATAGGAGTAAGAGAGAACGAAGATTGCCCGAGTGGGGAGCGTCTATGTACACGTACCGAAATAGGCTTCGCTTGCTGCGTTGAGTGGCAGGCAAGAGCGTAAATATTACAATTTCAAGCAAAATTTTGATTTAAATTGAAAAATATATTATTAAACTTCGATAGAAAATTAAAAATTTTTAAATATTATTGGAATTTCTAGTTTTTGTTTGGAAAATTACGTAATTTGCACTTATTATTTGGACATGAGAACGATTGTGATAAAACGAAAGACATATATTTTTGCACACATTTTAGATAGTATAGAGACAAAATAGAAGAAAAGAAGAAAATTTAACAAAATATAACTCGAATTATCCCTCCGGGGCCTCCAAAAATTAATAGTATGTTACGTCCTATGAACGGATCGTAATTACTATTGTTTTTTATTTATTAAATAAATAATTATTTAATAAATAATAATTGTTTTTGAACCTAGACTCTCGTCTAATAGTTCGGGAAACTTTCGAGTTTTATTTTGTTTTTGTAATAAATTTAGGATTTGTTGGAAATTTAATTAAGACGGAATGAAAGCAAATCACTGAACACAAGAAAGTAAAGTAACAGCTTTCGATAACATAGGTAACACGTTAAGGAGTCACAAAGGTTTTTAAACAAATTGGTATTGGTAAAGGATATTCTCACTTTCGTAGAATAATAGGATTTGAGAAATTAAGTAGAATAAAGTTTAGAAGAGAAAGATGAATTTAATAAAGAAAATCGATAATTTATTGGTACTCACTTTTTATTTTATATTCCGTTTATAAAACGTGGAATAATTCGAATATTGGCGGTATATCGATCGATATATCGAAGATCGAGGTATCGATATTAATAATCGATATATCGATATATGGTTCGAGAAAATAGTTAAAACTGTTGAATCTTGGATTTAATTTGATTTTCTGACACTCGCGAAATAATACTTGAAATTTGTCGAACTACTTTTCACTTGGAAATAAAACTTGTTTCGAGATACGTTTTAAATTGGAAATAAGAACTTGGAATTTTTATACTTGGAAATAAGAACTTGGAATTTTGTAACTTGGAAATAAGAACTTGGATTTTTGTAACTTGGAAATAAGAACTTGGATTTTTGCTTGGAAAGTTGCTTGGATAGTTGCTTGGATAGTTGCTTGGATAGTTGCTTGCGAATTGAACTCTGAATTGAGAACTAACTAACTTGTCTTGTGTGGACACTGTTTTTAAAGTATTGTCCCCACTTAGATTTTAAGGAGTTTCCAAATTTTGGGAAAATATTTCTAGAGAGATGGAAAAAGAGGGTGGAAAATTTTAGGATTGGTTTTCCGAAAGAAAATGGTAGAAAGAAAATGGAGAAAAGCAAGGAAAATTAGGGTCTGTCGTTTCAGGATTGGGCCTTCGAGACCCATCCCTCTATTGTGGGGTGTGACTTAAGGGGACGTACCGTAGGTCAGTGTCTATTTCCAGAAAGTAGGGATTTTGTCTTTTGATTTTACTTTAAGTAGGGATATTATTCCACGTTTTAGAGTTTTTACAAAATATTATTATAAACTAATTAATACTAATGTTACATTAATTTTTATAACGTAGTTTAATTGTTTACAAATTTTAATTATATGTACTTTTTTGAATTATAATTTTATCGTAATTTTTAGGGTTATGTTTGAGTAATAATTGATTGTTTATAATTCTAACCTATTAAATTGGTTTATTTTACAATTTTGTTGATAGTAATTTGTTCGTTGTTTATTAATAACAACAATCAATTATATTTTAAAGTTTAATTATTCAAAATAATTTTTATTTATTTGTTTATCGGTAATTTCATTAATAATTATTATTTCAGTAATTTATTATTTGTTTACCATTAATTGTTTATTATATTCATAACCTTTTGGTTATTTTATTTAATAATAAGGTTAATATTAATTATTCGTGTAATTACCTATTTATTTACAATTTATTATTGGTTTAATCATTATTTACTATTTAATTAAGTTTATTATTTTGTTGTTGTTTATTTTTGACCAGAAATTAGGGTTATGTTTTAGTTTAAATAACTATTTTTATTTTGAAATTATTTCAGGGGTATAGTACTTTAAATCTTAGAGTCGGTGCATAGACATTGTATTTTAGATTTGAATGGTTATGATTTACAGTACTGCAATATAATATAAGAATGCCTTTAAAAAAAGGAAAGTTATTTAGAGACATTGTGTATTGTACCTTATTTTAGATTTATTAATAATATTTTATTTTTAATAATTTTACTATTTCAAGAAAGTTAACATATTTATTGCTCTCAGCTGTGTCCTGAAGGAGGCTGTTTTTTAAGCATCTGGCAACAGGTTGTTTTACAATTTATGGTTTCCTTTTTAACATTTGGAAACACTTTTGATTTTTGTTCAAGAAAAGTATTTTTTGAAAGGTTAAACTTGACCGTTAAGAGGGATGAAATGTGAAACTGCCCTTTTCACGGTACAATCTGTGAGCAATAAAATTGAGAGTCGACAAGTTTTTTAGGAAAAAGATTACTTGGAAATTGTCGAGTCTGTTTTGTGTAACACTTGTGGGATCCTTTTTAAGGTTAATTGAACATGTGTTTTTGTGTGGGAAAATAGAAAAAGTCGAAAATTGTACAGGATGTAACACTATTTTTCAATGAGTTTTATTATTTATGAAAATATTTAAATTCATACTTAGAATTATTTTATCAAACAATTTTTTCAAAAATTCATTTTTCATGAAAAATGTTATTATTTTAGTGAAAGTAATTGAATTATTGTAAAAAATAAATTGTATAAAATTTTGTTAAATAATGGATATTTTGAAATGTTTTTGAAAATACTATTTTAAATTAATTGAATTATTTTGACAAATTTTCATAAAAAAAATACTAGATATTGAAAATAATTGAATTTCGAACATTTTTTAAAAATAATTGAATATTTTTTAAAGAATTTGATTATAATTTTCGAGAATAGTCTTTTTTTACCTCCTCTATTTTTCAGAATAATTCAAATTTTCGTAACGAAGATTATTTTTAATTTAAAAATGAAAGTATTAAATAACAATTTTTGCGAAATTCAATTTTCTTCGTTCAAGAAAGATAAATTATTTTCAATTTAGAAAACTGATATCAAATTTGAAATTAGTATTAAAATTTGTTAAAGATTTTTTGTATACTTTAAAGTTTTTAAATAATGTAAATTGAAAATTTAATTCTAATTAGTTTTTCAGTTATGTGTTGTAATAATTATTTCTTTAAAAAATTACTGAAATTAAAATGACTTGAACCTGTTTATAATAATCAGTGTAATACAACATTCCCACGCGAATAATTTGGCTAGTTTATAAATAAATGAAATAATATATTTAACGATATAAGTGTATAAAAAGTAAATAAACAATATTTAAAATTTTAAATAAAGTATAATTACAAAATTTCTTGAAATTTATTCAGATGGAACGTCGTTGGAATTCAGGGATCTTTATTATCCCTATTAATTCCTGCAATAAAACTAAAGACGATAACAATTGGAGGTAGTTGTCCATTTTCTCTGGAAGCAATGGAACGCGGTCTATTTAAACGATTCGATAATTCAGCTGGACCGAGAATATTTCAATCGTCATTTTCATTTGACGAAATAAAAGGTGAAACAAGAAAAAATCCCTGTCCTTCTAGTATTATTTGGTGCTCAGTTTCCGAAAGGTAGGAACAACGAAATTTTCTATCTTTCATTATAATTTTTTGCAACATTATCATTAGATTACAATGTAATTTTATATTTTCTCCTTTGAAGAAATCTTGAAATTGCCGTCAACGGAAGAAAACAAGGCGTGACGAAGAAAAAATCGGGAATTTATCTTCTCGTCAGTCGACGTGGATTATTCGAGATGTTTATGAAAATTTACGATAAATATTCAAAGGATATTCACTTACCACAGCATCCGAAAAAAATTACTTATCAGAATTGTAAGCGCTGGTCACATTCCTATCGAAACTTGTGGCGCGAGGCGAAAATAACGACTTTTGATAAATGGCCCACAAAACCATTGTCATTGCAGAATTTTATATTATAATTGTTATATTTTTCTAATCTTTGAATTCTATTTCAATTCGTTGCTCTTAATAAAAATAAATACGATAAATTTGTCGAATTTTTTCATTTTTTATTTAGAATTATTAATTCTAATTTTAAGAAATAACATAACTAAATCATGGAAAATTGTTGCTTATATACAATAGTAAACTAATTAATTGATTTTTATTAAAATTTGTACCTCCAACTTCTTATCGAACTGGTTTATTATAATTGGAAAATCCAATTCCAATACAAGTTAAAGTCACTTGATTCTCCATTGTCACTGTATCGTCCTCGTCTTCTTTTACAAATTCCAATTGGAATTTTACACCGAAGAAATCTTTTAAGTCGCGTAGAAATTGAATCCTGCAAACAAAATTCAAAATAAGTTAAAAATAAAATTATTGAAATAATTGTAAAAGCATTGTTATTGACAAGAATGAAATTGTAAATTAAATTCACTTCATTTCATTTATAAGTTGTAAAATTACTCCTAAAATGTTTTTGAAAAATTAATGTGGCGACTTACATAACTGGAGTTAGGGGACCAGTAGTAATTTTTGAAACATCTTGTTTGCCTAATGCCATAAAAAGTGCAGTTATCATTTGAAAAGGAGAATCCACACATCCATTTCTGTAAAAATAAAATTTTTATTTATACTTTTTTACTGTATTTTTAATCCATTTTGACTAAAGGAAAGTTTTTTTCAAACTTGATTTTTCAAAACTAAATTAAAAAATAAAAAAGTAATAAATACATGATTAAAATACAATACAAAAAGTGATTAATGAAAAATTACGTATAATGCAGAAAGTAGAATAAAAAATTAAATACAATAATAATAATAATAATAATAATAAAAATAAACCTGTGTATTTCGTCCAATAATTTTAAAGCGGCTTCTTTTCCTAAATCTTCGGGAATACAGGGCAAGCCTCCAGGTGGAACAATCGGCGAAACAGATTCGCCACAATAAACAACTCCCGTTGTTGTCTCGGCAGTTAAACAAATTCCAAAACCTTAAAATAAAAAAGTAACTATTATTATTATATTTAATATTATTCAATTATGTTCAAAATTTACAAAAAAAACCTCGACAAAATCCGAATTTTATTATCTTTATAACTAAAAAAATTCTTCAAAAATCAATTATTTTAAAAAATTTCCCTTATTTCAATGATTTTTAACACATACTATTTTAATAAAATTACCCAAACGAATTCAATTATTTAAAAACAAATCTTAATATTTAATTTTTGAAATAAACTTTATAGGCAATCTTAGAGATAATTGAATTTTTGAGAATAAATCACATTTTTAGTCAAAACTTTGACGTTTTTTATTCACTTATTCATTTTTAAAATGTTCAACTAAAATTCATCTTTAAATCAATGTTTTTTTTAAATAATTTTTTAAAAAGTTTTTTTCAGAATTATCAAAATAATTTGTTTACAATTCAATTTTATGTGAAATTTCGATTATTAAAAAAATCTTCAATTAGATATATATTAGAAAATAAAAATAACAATAATAATTGAAAGAAAATACAAATTAAACTTTTTGAAAAAATTCTACAGAATTGTTAATTAAAAATATGATAAATTCAAATTTTCAAAGATTTTAATTTGAAACCTTTTTAAAATAAAATTCATACTATATTACGTTCAATATTCAACGATAAAATCTTAATTTTACACATAATTAATTTTGAAATCAATATTTATTAGAAAAATCTTCAATAATTCAATTATTTGAATAAAAAATTATGTCAAGCAATTGAATATTTCTTAAAATTGAATTTTCATAAAGAATTTTATCAACAAATTTTTAAAAAATAAATTGACTCCTCTTTACAAATTTTGATAAAAATTTTTAAGAATAATTTCATTTTTCGAGAAAATTAGTTAATTGTAGAAAATTGTATTAAAAATAATTGAATTTTGTAAAGCGTTTTATTAAAATTCCTGAAAATAATTGAATTTTGTAAAGAATCTTGTTAAAATTCTTGAAAATAATTGAATTCTACAAAGAATTTTAACAAAACTCCTGAGAATAATTGAATTTTGCAAAAAAAATTTATTACAATTTCTGAAAGTAATTAAAATTTAAAAATTTTTTTTAAATAATTCAATTCTTTTAAGAAATTTTATTAAAGTAGAAGATAATAGAAATTATTGAATGGAGGAAAGTTTTTGAAAGTAAATTAAATTTTGCCAAGAATTTAATTAAAATTTTTTAAAATAAATTGATGTTCTACAAATACATTTGTAATTGCTTCGAAATTTATTTTTTTAAAGTGTTTTTGACTAAAATTCTTCTGTAAATCCAATGGTTTGAATAATCAATTAAATATATATTTAAAAATTTAACGAATTTCAGAAGAATTTGAATGATTAAAATTTTTCAAACATCTACGTGCCTTAAGATTTCTAATTAAATTTATTTAAAATCGAAAATTTCTAAAATTGCAAATTGAAACCTTTTAAAATCGATCTACTTTTAAAAATTGTAAACTCAATTCTTCTAAAACTGAATAATTAATTTTGAAATATTTCAGTATCTAAAATTAGATTTCAAGAATAAACAGAATAACTTTTGAAAATAACAATTTTCCAGAATTTCGATAACGGTTTCCTGATTCTTTCAGGTTTTTTACATGATTTATAAAATTCTCTGACATTTGCAGGTTTTCCAAGTTTCCAGGTTGCGTGGCAACCCTGAAATTTCAGAGAATAATTTAATTCTTTCGTGGTTTGATTATCAATTTATCAAAAAATTAAAAATTATATAATTTTTATTATAATAAATTAAATACCACGTTCCGCGTGGTAGCGCGTGTAAAATTGACTAGTTAATTAATTAATTAATAATTAATTACCTGGAGATTTTCCACTGACAGCACCTCGACTCGCGTCAGTGTGAATATAAACGTCGGGAATGAAATTTAAACAAACTCCTTTCGCAGATTCGACGAGTCGATTTGAAATTGCTGGTGAAACTCTTAAACTACAAGAAACGCCTCTTATTCGTTTCACTAAACCGCTATCTAGAATCTAAACATATTTTCCTTTTAATTAAATTTAGTGACGTTGAATTATTAATTAAATAACTGAATTTAATTCAATTTTATAAGTTCAACATTTTTAAATACTTAAAAAATTGTTTGATTATAAATACCTGTAGAGTTCTGAGACTACGAATCACTGGACATTTAAAATGCACTTCTCCACCTCCTAAAGGTGCGACACCTCGCTTTTTAATTGTCAATTCGATTTCATAAGCAGGTCCGAGAAATTGTTTAACAATTGGTATTCCCGAAGATTTTATTCTATCAATAGTTGGATCTGGAAAAGGCAAATTTCAATAAAATTCAAATTCCAATTATTAAACATTTAATAAAGAATTGACATTCTAAAAGACAAAAATTAGAATTACTATTATATATACCTCTAATTAAAATTATAAAAAAATATAATAAAAAAGATGTTTGTTAAATTAGGTAAATCTTTAGTAAATTTATTTATTTTAAAATCTATATTAATAAAGTTCGTGATCCGGTAATCTGTTCGCATTTTGAAGTTAGTTGTTTTTTCATTTAAAATATTTTCAGTTTAAAAATTAATCTATTGAAAATCATTATTATTATCATTATTATCAAAGAATTTTATTAAAAAAATTTGATAATAATAGAATTCCTTCTAAAAATGTTATTAAATTCTTGTGAAGAATTTAATTAAAATTTTTTGAAAATCCTTATTAAATTCTATTGAAGAATTTCTTTCAATTTAATTTTTAAACTAATGGAGTTTCTTTAAAAAATTTAATTGAAAATTTTGAAAGCCATTGGATTTTATGAAGAAGAATTTTATTACTATTTACAAAAATAATTGAATTGTTCCGAAGACTTTATTAAAATTTTAGAAAATAAATGAATTTTATGGTAATATTTGAAGATTAAAATTCATTCGAGAAATTGTATTAAAATTGTTTTGAAAATAATTAAATTTCTGCAAAGGCTTTTACTATTTATAAACAATAAATAAATTCTTGCAAATAATTTTACTAAAATTCATAAAAATAATTAAAATGTTTCGAAGAATTTATTAAAATTTTGAGAAATAATTAAATTGGTATGAAGAATTTTATAGAAATAATTGAAAATATTGAAATTTTGTTTTCTTTTTTATAAATATTTTGACAATAATTGAATTATTTTTAAAGAATTTAAAATTCTTGTTGAAATAGAATTTTATAGAAATTTTTGAAAATAATTAAATTCTTTCGTGTAATTTTATTTAAATTGGATTAAAAATAATTTAATTCCATCAAAGAATTGTAATATTTACAAAAATAATTAAATTGCTTTGAAGAATTTATTACAATCTTAGAAAATAAATAAAATTTATGAAAATATTTAAAAATATTTGAATTCATCCGAGGAATTTAATTAAAAATGTCTTTGAAAATAATTGAATACCTGAAAAGAATTTTACAATTTACAAAATTAATTGAATTCTTGCGAAGAATTTTACTATATTTATAAGAATAATTTAACTATTTCGAAGGATTTATTAAAATTTTAGAAAAAAATTTTATTTTTTCCTAGTGTGTTAAAAATATTTCCAAAAATTGATCTCTTCCGAGAAATTCAATTAAAATTGTTTTAAAAATAATTGAATTTTTCTAAAGATTTTACTGCTTGCAAAAAATAATTGATTTCTGATTTTTAAAAATTTTAGAAAATTATTGAATTATTTCGTGAAATTTTTTCAAAATTTTGAAAATATGAACAGTAATTATTAATTTTGTACTTAATAAGTGGATTTTTTAAATTTGGAGTATGAAAGTATTTAAAAAATTTATATTTCAAATTAAAAAAATTTGTAATTTGCATAATTTGCAACAAATTGAATAACACGTTTCGCGCGCTTAACATTTGCTAATGATAATATGAACCATTAAAAATACTAACAAATTAATATTACAATATAAAAAAATAGAAATTGAAAAAAAGAAGAGGAAGAGGAACATTTGTGTAAAAAGTAATGTTAAACTTTACCTAGTGGACTATTTGTAATTCCTTTGAATTTTACACTTAACGATTGTTTACAAAATGGTGCCAATGCAATTGCAACTTCTAAATAATACGAAATAGAACGTTGTAAACTACAATCATGTTCAAATTCACCACCTTCCAAACTACCCGGAACATAGTACAATGATGTTCCTGTTTCGTTCACTTCTGCTCTCATTCCATTCGAAATTTTTCTCAAAAACGTCAATAAATTCAATTCAAATTCTGGAAGTTAACGAAAATAAATCTAAATTCATTATTATATAATATTATTATTATAATATATAAATTTAATTTAAATGATTAAAAAATTTACAACTTTGATAACTGTATGAATAACTTTTTAAGTTTAATAATCACAGTTACAAATTAATATTTTATTAGCTATTTTAAAAAACAAGTTAAATAATTAAGTTTTACTGTATTTTTATGTATATATTATATTATATTTAATAAAAAAAGCCTGAAAGCTATTATAAAAGATTTAAAAGTGACAGTAGAAACTAACCTCTAATACCAGGATCGTCATGTTGACTTCTTATGTCTTCTATTTTCACCGATTTACCAGACAATGTTGACAGAATCAGTCTATTTTTCAAGTAATTACAACCCTCGTATATGAGAATATTATGCTTTACTTTGGCAGGCATTTTAACAATTAGAGATATAAATTAATAACAAAAGCACGTGTCTAGTGTCCGCGTTTTTTAACACCGAACTTTCATGTTTTGCATACAGAGATAGGCAGTTTCAGCAATAAATTTTCCTTTTCCTACGTATGTTACCCGAATATAAAAACAAAGTAGATTGTAAACGTACCTTAAAGAAGGAAATACGTAAAGTTGGACAACTTTTCTGAGTTTCTCAACCTTGCAGTGTCACATGATGTTACTCGTATGTTCCCAACCCTGACCACAAAGAACTGTCAATTTTAATTAAAAAGAAAAGAAAAACTTTTTATTATTATTATCTAAAGTGTCATTGCAAAACAAAACTGAATTAATAATTAAAAATAAACAATTTATCGAAAATTTTTAATTCAGTACATTAATATTTCTTTTTGTAGTACAAAATTCCAATAGTACTTTTAAAAACCGATTTGTTATTGTAAGAAACAAATGCCATTATATAATCGCCAAAAGAAATCTTCTGTATAAAACAAAGTAATTAGGATTGAAATACAAAATATTGTAATTCAGTAAATACAGCCCTGGAAAAACAAAAAACTTACCAGTTCGTGAATTGTCGTGTACAATATATAAAAACACGGAAGTCGACCACTTGATTGTGTGTGATTTTTTTTTCCCTTCATTCCACGTGTGACGAATGGAAACTTAATTAATTAAAGAAAAGTTGCTAATTTTTTTTCTCGCGCCCATTAAAATTTTTCATGTCGATGAAATATCTGAACTAGTGATCATTTCCTCATAATTCTCTCAATTCAAACTGTGTATATAATTCATATATAGTATTTCACGATTGTATTTGTGGGTGTGTGTGTGTGTGTGTTTCTATCTTCAGCCAATGGCGAGACGACAAATATGTTTTTCCGTGATGTCGCATTATGTATATATAAAATACATTGAGAGACTTATTACTTTGATAAGATCATATTAGAGGATATAACGTCAAGACAATTGTATAAAAAAAAGTGACAAATTTTCGAACAGTATTTTTTGTTTGTTTCAGTGAAGGAAATTGCAATTCTCACTCGTGAGTTTTATTGTCAAAATTTTCCAAGCTGTCAAACGATTTTCATTATTATTTTTTTATTCCTAAGTGTAAAAAAGAAACGATAATAAGTGAATTGATATTTATTAGCCTCGGTTCTCTTATCGACTTTTTCCTGATTTCTATACACGTAATTGGTTTTAAATTTCCGTTTCCTTCTCTGTAAAAAAAACAAACTCTTCAAAAATGGAAACTGCTGGTGTTCGATTAATAATAAAGGCTCCGAATCAACAAATTGAGGATCAAATTGTAATTTGCGAACTTGGCTGGACAATTAGGAAACTCAAGGATTATCTGGCCGAAGTTTATCCCAGTAAACCCGTAAGTTTATATTTTATTCAATATAAAAAAAACCTATTAATATTTTACTATTTTTTCTCGTATTCTCTTGTTTTTCTTTTAAATATAGAGGTACATTAGTCTTGACGTCAGGCAATAAAATCCAATTGTTAAAAATACATTTATTTTCTATTCGAACTAAAAAAAATTAGATAGAATTTTTCAAATATTCAACTGTATTTATCTTTTAGAAAATTAATTAAAGATTCGTTTTTTTAAATAAATAATGTATATTTTAATAAAAGATTTGTAAAAATTATAATTTTTGTACTTTTGTAATTTTTTATTTTCAAAATTTAAAATCGTTTTTATTTTACAAAACTTTTTGTGTTATAATTTTAAAACATGAAAAATTACTCTACTGATAAAGAATAAAAATGATTACAACTACAATATATTTTTATATTTATTGATAAAAAGTAAATACACGAAGAAGTAATAAATGCAAAAAGGAAAATTTTTTATTTTCCTTGTTTATTAAAAAAGGAAGAGAATTAAAAATGAAAAATAATTTTTAAAAATGTTTTAAAGAATATTTTAAAAATTAAAAATAGAAAGTGGAGAATTTATTTAATTCTTAAAATAGAATTAAGTGGATTTTTTAAATTATTTATATGTTTTACAGGAAACGAAAGACCAGAAATTAATATATTCGGGACAACTTTTAAATGATTCGGCATGTTTAAAAGATGTTTTGCGACATTACGAGGACACTGAGGATCAACCATTCACTGTGCATTTAGTTTGTCCAAATGATAAAATGGGCGCAAATGAAAATAAATTGGATAAATCAAATGAAAGTAATAATAATAATAAAAAAAATACATTAAATTCCGAACGTAATGCGGAACAAAATCGCTTTGATTCGATTGGCGGTCAGGGAACAGTGAATACACAACCAACTGCTCAAACATTTCCAATACAATCATTTTATGGACAATTAAATAGTCAACAAATTGCCTGGATGCAACAAGCGTACACACACTATTTAACGCAGTACATGCAATTGTGAGTATGTTTTTAGTCATTTTTTATTATTTTAAATGTTTTGCTTTTGAATATTTAATTTAATGGAATTCTAATTTTAAATATTGCAGTTTAAAATATAACAAAAATTAATTAAACGAAATTGTTTTCAATTAAAAATCATAATTTAGTTGGTAAAAACAAATATTTTTTTAAAGAATTGAATTCTTTCACTTTCAAATTTTAATTTTTCGATAAATTCATAATTAAAATATAAAAATTCTTTTTATTAAGTAAATATTCAATTATTGTCGTTTATATTTTCAAAAAATTAAAAATAACTCTTTGAAAGAATTCAATTATTTACATACATAATAACATTCTTCAGAAAAATTCAATTATTTTCTGAAATAGTAAAATTCTTCGCAAAAGTTAAATTATTTTGAATACAATTTTTAAAAAATTTCACTAAAGAATTCAATTATTATCTGAATTTTGCAATTAATCCATTGAAACAATTCAAATATTCAAAAAAATGTCTTTGTAAACATTCAATTCTTTTAAAAATAATTCTAAAAGTAATTTAATCTCAAAAATTCAATTATTTTCCAAATTTATAAGAAAATTCTTGTAAAATATTGAATTATTTTCTGTGACACAATTTGTTTATAAAAATTTTATTATGTCAATTTTTTAAAAAAAATTTACTGAAGGATTCTGTAAAATTTTATCTAATTTATAATAAAATTTCTCGAAAACATTCATTCATTATCTAAACTTCTAATAAATTCATAAGAATTAAATTATTTCTATAATTAATAAAATTTTTAACTGGAATTCAATTCAATTCAATTTTCCAAACAAAAAAACATCACAATAGGAATTCAATTATATTCAAAACAATTTTAATGAACTTCACCAATAAAGTATTTAATTATAATATTTCACAAAAGCGATTATTTTAAAAAGTTGAAATAAATTCTTCATAAAATTCAATTACTTCAAAATTTGAAATTAAAATTATTAAAGAAAATAGATTATTGAAAAAAAAATTCATAGAAATTATTCAAACGAATTTAATCAGGATTTTGAAAATTTTTAATAAAATTCTTCTCAAGAATTCAATATTATTTTCTTTATTAATAAAATTCTTGAAAGGAATGCAGCTATTTTTTATGTAATTGTAGTAAAATTTCTAAAAAGAGTACAATTATTTTTAAAAGTATTAATTAATTAATTAAATTTAATTATATTAAAAAATTCTGAGAAAATCCTTCTGAAAAACTGAATTATTTTTTTAAATAGTAAAATTCGTCGCAGGAATTCAACTATTTTTAATAGTATGTTAATAAAATTTCTTAACAAAATACATTTGTTTTTAATAATACAATTTAATTATTTTTATATATTGTAAGATTCTTCTCAAGAATTTAAATGATTTTAATGACAATTTATTTTTAAAAATTGGGAAACGAAAAACATTACTAGAACATGTACTATATTATTATTAATAATAATTAATTGAAATTAATGAAACTGTTACAAAAAATGTTATTAATATTTTGGAAAATAATAATTAATTAGTTAAACTGAAATTAAATAGCAAAAGGGAAAATAGAGAAATTTTGCTGAATTTTTCATTCTGGTTAAATTGTAATTGAAAAAAAAAAAATTTCTAAATTTGGCTAAATTTTTCACTATTAAAGATTTTCACCTTCTTGCTAAATTAAATTTGGAAAGAAATTTAATTGAAAATAATTTACTTATTTCAAGTATCTATTTATAATTTTTGAAAATCAATTATTTGAGAATTTCAATTGCAAATTTTGAAAATAATTGAAATATTATAAAAAATTTTAATGAAAAATCTTTAAAGGTAAATTAAAAATTAATTAAAATTTTTAATACAAGCCCGTGTATTTTTGAAATAAATAAATAAAATTAGCTTTTAATTTTTTTAAATTCAATATTTTCAGTATTTTCAATTACATATTTGATATTTCTAAAAATTAAAATAAAAATTCAAATATAAAATTAGTAATTTATTTTTTAAAATTAAATTATCTTGGAATAAAGTAAATAAAAAGTTATCAAAATTTACATTTTGGACTTATTAAAATTTAACTTATTGAAATTTACCATTTTGATAATTTTTATTTACATTTTTCAAAAATTTAATTATTTTTAAAAGATTTTACCAAATTGGAGTTATTTGGGAATTTTTAAAAATTGAAAGACTATTATCTTTCAAAATTATTTAAAAATATTTTTAAAAAATTAGTTAATTGTTAGAATTTTATTATAATTTTTTGAAAATGTACCTTGATAACTTAAGGAAAAACTATGGAGAGTTACAATTATTATGAAAAATTGAGTTTTTATATTTAAATAATTGAATTCTACAAGAACATTTGGATATTTATTTTAATTAATTGATTCAGAGATGAAATTGAGTTAAAAAGTTGTAGAAAATAATGGATAAAGTAAAAAAAAAGATTTGTTGAATCAATTTTTGTTCTCTTTACAGAATGGCTGCTCAAGGTGTTCAAGTGCCAAACAGTATACAATATGTTCAAAGAATGAATCTAAATTCAAATAATTTAGGTAATAATAATAATAATGGTAATGGTAATAATGTTAATCAAAATGAAGAAGTTGAACAGCCAAGGCAACAACAACAACAACAGCAACAACAAGATGGTGTCGATGCGGCAGGTGGTGATGATGCTGCAGCAGCAGTGAATCGAGATTGGCTCGATTTCTTTTACATGCTCTCGAGGATAGTTGTTTTATTGAGCATCGTCTATTTTTACTCATCGCCAATAAGATTTCTCATTGTTGCCTTTCTTGGACTTGCCATGTATCTGTAAGTTTGTTTTTTTCTTTCCTCAATTTCTTCTAATATTATTAAAATATTAAAATTTTATTATTGAAATTCTATTTTATTTTGTTATTGATATATTAAAACATTAGAAAAACAAAATTAACGTTCGTAAAGTTTACAATGTTTAAAATAAACAATTGATGGAAAACAAATACGTTCTACAAGGAAAAAGAATAAAATGTTTCTTTTAATCAAAATTGCTAAGCGAAATTTGTAAAACAAAGTTTATCATCGAAAAATTATGATAATTTGCTTAGAAAATTACTTTTTCTTTTCATTTTTTTATTATAAACATTGTGAACTTCATCAAATACAAAATTAATTTTTTTAAATTTTCTTTTTAAATGTTTGGAATTTTCAAAGCATAATTGAATTTTACGAAGAATTTCTTTCAAATTTCTACAATAATGTTTATAGGTGTAATAACAAATTTTGTTAAGATTTTTCAAAAATAATTGAATTCTTACAGAGAATTTTATTAAAATTTTTGAAATACTAAAATTCCTGAGAAGAGTTCTTATTTATTAAAATAATTAAACTCCTCCAAAGAATTTTACTATTTTTTAAAATAATTAAATTTTTCCACAGAATGTTATTATTTTTGGAAATAATTGAATTCTTGAGCAGAATTTTATTCAAAATATTCTGAAAATCATTTACTTATAAAAATAATTGAATATTGTCAAAAAATTTTATTAAAATTGTTTAAAAAATAATTTAATTCAACTCCTAAGAAGAATTTTTATTTATGTTAAAAATTAGATTCCTGTGATGAATTTTACTATTTTTAACAATAATTGAATTTTCCAAAGAATTTTATTATTTTTGAATATATTTGAATTAATGCGATTAATTTTATTAAACATTGTGATAGAAATGATTAAATTCTTGTGAAGAATGTTTATTTATAAAAATAATTGAATTTTCCAAAGAATTTTATTAAAATGTTTCAAAATTGTTGGATTCTTGCGAATGATTTTTATTTATAAAAATAACAATTCTTGCAATGGATTTTATTAAAATTTTTGAAAAATAATAGAAAATAATTACTACAATTACAATTATTTCAAATGGTACCTACTTTTAGATTGTAGAAATAGAATAAACATTTTTTTTATTAAATTCTAATTAAATATTAATTGAATAAAAAAGGTACTCGAGCGGTTTCTTTCGAGTGCAGCCGGTTCTCCTGCCTGAGAATAATAACGCACGGCCTGAGGAAAATAATCCACGACCGGAAAATAATAATGCACAAAATGATGAGCAAATTGGTGTTCAACAAGAGGGTGGTGGCAATCAAGAGACTAATAGAACCGTACCCGATGAGAGAATAAATCCAAATGAAGAAAATGAAACCGAAAGACCCGGTGCTTTAGCATTTACATGGTCATTTTTCAGTTCATTTTTTGCGTCCCTAATTCCGGATCAACCAAATGTTCTCTAATTTTTCATCACTACAAAACAGAGAATGTGAAATCATCGTTATTTCCTATTATTTTTCTTTGAGAAAAATTTCAGAATTCACTATAGAAATGAAAAAAAAAAACAATTTCCAAATAGATGCCATTTTTGTAAGACTATCAAGACTCAAATCGAAATGAAAAGATGAAAAAAAGAGAAGATATTATTTATGCAGGATAATAATCTAAATTCTTCTTTTTTTTGAGGTGAGTCGTTTTCCTATATTGTATATAAGAATATTTAGAAAAAAGATGTATATTTTTAAACTTAAATACTGTCCAATGTGCGTTGTTATTATGTTTAAATTATAAAAAAAACTCCTAAATTACAATATGAGATATTTTTAAACTGAAAACCCAAAAATGAAAATAGAAATTTGAAAAATTAATTTTCATTTTAAAAATTCATATTTGTAATTTATGGAAATTTGATAAAACGAGAGGATATTAAATATGAAAGAAGAAATACAATGTAAAATTAAAATTAATTAGAATAATGAAAAAAATACTATGAAGATTAAGTAATGAAATTAATGTCGATTATTAATATTGTGAAATTTATAAATTATTAGCAAGGTAATTTTTATAAAAAAAATTCCTTATGTTATATTCAAAGATTTGATTAGAGTATTACGAAAATAATTCAGTAACTTATGTGTCGTAAATTTAATTCTATTTTTTTAATTTCTAGTTGTAATTTATGCGAAAGATTGTGTGTGTGTTTCGTTTTTATTTATAGAACAGGAAAAAAAATTACATGCACATTTTGAATTGTTGATGAATAATTCATCGAAAGACAAAAAAAAATGTATTATTTTGTCTATTAAGAAGACACTAAAATAGAAAAGAAAAAAAACATAAAACAACGACGCGAAATAAAAAGCTGTGCTTGTAAATAAATTTTAACTATTAAGTTTAGTTTTTTGATCACTTCGTGATTGTCTTTTTTTAATAGTGAGGCTAATTACCAAACATTGATACTGACACATATTAATTGTGCTATACCGTGGTGTATTGAACCTTGTGATTTGTATCGTAATGTAATTAATAGCGGGCTTTGTAAAGAAAAGAAGGAAAAAAAATAATTGACTTTCATTCGTATTCTTTATCTATACATATTTACACAAAAAATAAATTAAATACTACTATCGTCATAATAAACAATGGTACTTCAATTTACACGAAATTGTGAAATTATCTTTTTTTGAAATAATTATTTAAAAAGAATTTTTTATATTTGTAATATTTTTAAAATTTGAATAATTTGCGAAATGTTTAATTTTTAGATTTTTGTGTTTGTTTAGATACAAAAGTGTTAGTAATGAAAAATTTAAATAGTTGAAGTTCAGTATTTTTAAAATTCTTTTAGAATTGATTTTTAAATGTTAAAATTAATTAATTATTACAAATAATCTATATCTTCTATGTTAATAATAATGTGGTATTCCTATGTCTTTTCACAGTTCGAAGTTTAGTTCTTTTGATTTGTTTTCGTATTTTCTAATTTTTTTATAACTTTCCTGTTTATGAATCTGAAATAATTTAATTTTTGCTTTGAATTTTATTTCAATTTTGAAAAAATCGAATTTTTTCGATGAATTTTATTAAAAACACTTGAAAATAAATAAATTCTTTCAAGAAATTGAATTAAAAACTGCCAAAAATTAATTGAATTTCTCTAAATAAATAAATTAAAATTTTTTAAAATAAAAATTTTATTAAAATTTTTAAAAATTATTGAATTTTATTAAGAAATTTTTTTGAAATTGTGTTGAAAATAAATAGTTCAATTCTTGCGAAGAATTCTTCTGAAGAATTTTATGAAAATTTTTTAAAAGAAACTAAAAAATGTAGGAATAATAAAGTTTGTAAAAATACAAATTAAATTATTTCGAAAAATTTATTTAAAATTATAATGAAAGTAATTGAGCTCTTGCCAACAAATTTATTAAAATTTTTCAGAGAAATTCAGTTAAATTTGTATTAAAACCAATTTAATTCTTTCGATGAAATTTTATAAAACATTTGTGAAAATAATGTAATTTCTCGAAGGAATTTTTTATTTAAATTGTATTGAAAATAGTTCAATTAAGAATTATATTATTTATGAAAATAATATTTAATTCTTGCAAAGATTTTTCTTTTTTATGAAAAAAATTTAATTCTTGCGAAGAATTTTATTAAAATTTTTGAAAATTATTGAAAAACTGTTTTAAAGAATTTTATTGATTTTTAAAAATAATAATTCGTAATTTTAATAAGTAATTCAAACATTTTGTTTAATAATTTTTTTATTTGATTTTTTTTTCTTTTCTTTTGTAAGACAATATTTTTATTAATATCCGGTTAAATCGGCGAAAGTTGAATCCAAATCGTCACACATATATTTGAATTTCTCTTTTTCCCTACGAAGTCGATCTGGAAACGTATTCAAAAATTTATTATAAAGAAAGAAATGGTAAATTTTTTTAAAAGTATTTTTTAATATTTATGGATATTTTTTTTTTTTTGAAAAAACCCTGAAAAAATTTCTTTGATGACTGAAAAATACCTTCTCGACTGTCCAATTCTTTCAAATAAAGTTTCACTGATTTCTCAGCAAAAATAGCACGTTTCTCTGCTTCATTTAATTTTGCTGTAAGATTGTCCAATTGATCTTTAAATTCTTCGATCCTTTCATTCGCCTGGTAAAATAAATGAAAAATTTCTTTTTTAGTTTATTTTTGGGAAATAATTGATTTTTTAATTTTATTATAAATAGTTATTGACCTTTTCTTCGGATACTTCCAACGATTTGAGAATATTACCAACGATGAAAAGTTCGTCTTCACGTTCAGCAATTTTACTATAAAATTATTATTTTTATGTATAAATCTTTTTAATTTATTTTTATTTTATTATTTTATTCTAGGTTATTTTTCTTATTTGTTTTATTCGTCGAGAAATATTATGGAGTTTTATGAAAGAAAGTTGAATAAAAGTTTTCTTTCTTTGACTAAAAATCGCAATTTTGCATCATAATAAGTCTCGGTTTTTTGTTTTATAGGAAAAAATATTCTTCTTCCACTGAGAAATAAAATATTTCATACGCTTCACTAGATTTCACTCTATCTTCAGCGATTTCCAATTCGTCCTCAACAAACGCTAATTTTCGTGAAATTTCATCAGATTTCGTGTCAGCATCTTCAGCAATTATTCTCGCCTCCTTCAATTGTGCCGTTAAATAATCCATTCTCTCCTCGTCCTGTTTGCTTCTTGTTTCCAAAACTTTACAAATTCTGCAACAGAATATATTAGCAATAGTTATAAATTTAATTAGTTGTTAAATTTACTTACTATTACGAAAAAGTACTTCCTTACGTAAAATAATTTTTATTCTACAATTTTGTAGAGAAAACTTATTTTCTCAATTTTACTCCTTTTTCTGATTTTTTTTAGAAATTAGATTTATAAAATATAAATAAAATAAAATAAATACTTAATAATAAATGAATTGAATAATTAGTTTGTATTTATTTATATTGTACATAATAAGTATAATTGAATAGAAATTTTTGTTAATAAATATAAATTTTTATTTATAAAAAAATAGACTTTTCGGAATAAACCTTTTGGCGTCTTCGGCAGTTTCTAAAGCTTGCGCAAGTTTTGTTTGAGCAGCCAATCGACGTTCCTCAGACTTTTCTAGATTCGCCATGCATTGTTGCATTTTTCTATTTAGCATTGCCAATTCAGATTGTGCCTTTACAAGAAAACAACATCCTCATTAAATTATTTTATTTAAAAAAAATAATCTATAAAAATAAAACAGCATTTTCTAATTTAAAAAATTTGATTTTTTCACTACTATTACGTAAGTTTAATTTTTGAAAATTGGAAAATTAAATCAAAATTTGTCTCTCTTGATTTTATCATCAATCAATCAATCAAAGATAATCAAAAGATAAGTAATTGAATAAATATCTACATTTTTTTAAACTTAAAAATTTTTCGACATTTTTTTGTTTGAAGGAAAAAATTTTCTTGTTTAAAGTTTTTTAAATTTTTGTCATTTTTTTGTTAAAAAAAACGGATGCTCACCATCATAAAAGCCCTCTCCTTCCTCTCTAAATTCAAATTTGATTGAATCAATTGTGATTTATTGATTTTTAAATCCTGTTGCATTTGTGATAATTTTTTCGCCAATGCACACACTTCGTCCAATAATTTTTCTTCTCGTCTATTGGCTTCTTTAGATTGTTGATCGCAAGCATCAGCTCTTTCTAAAGCAAGATCTTTTTCAATTTTTAGTGTTTGCAATCTTTTCTTAATTGCATTCATTGCGCCAGATTTTTTTTTCTATTCACAACAATTTCAACTAAAATTCAGTAAACTTCATGAAATTTGAATTTTTCGCTTAAATTTAATTTTCACTGTTTGCCACCAATCCATAAAAAGAAATTTACACTCTTAACAAATTTTTTTAATTTAAAAAAATTATTTTTCTATTTTTACAGACTTTTATTTAGGGTTTTTCTATTTTTTCAAGTTAATTTTCTGCAAAATTGATAAATTTTGGAGAAACTTTGGATTTATTATTACGCAGTTTAATAATAATTTGGGTTTAGTTTTTTTTGTATTTGTTTTTTTTAGCTCCGAAAAAAATCCAATTTCGAAATTTTCACTCACTTTCAAATCAAAAGCTTACGGGTTACTGTACTCGATGAACGAAGAGATCGTTGCTTTATAGACTCTCGAAATAATGCAAAAGAACAACGCCGTCGAACTCTTTACTTAGACTCAATTGAATTCCTCAACTTCTTCGCGTGTCACCTGACGACACGATTTGTTCTACTTTTTACAAAATTTACGATATTTCACCTTTTTTTCTCTTATCCATAAAATTTTGGATATTCAAAATTTCGTTCAATCACATTCTCTGTTCTTTCTCCAAAAAGAAACGATAAAAAAAGGAATTATTTACGAAAATGAAAAAAATATAATTTTATAAATATAAGAAACTTAAAATAGTTTAAATTTACTAATTTTAGAATTCATTTCGGTCACCAAATATTTTTTTCAACAACTATGTTATAATTATATTACTCCGTAGATTTATCACAACAGTGAAAATTTGAACAATAAATTTAATAATATTTTGATTTAATAGTTGAAAATATTTCACTTCAAAACTTTTGTCTGAATAATTTTTATATATTAAGTCGATTTTCGATTTATTTTTGTAATTTACAATTAGAAAATAGTCAAATTAAATGTATAAATTGATAAGAAATTCTTTTCCTGAAACTAAGAAAAAATTTTTACACTTTTTTTTATTTTTCATATTTTTCTTAAAAACACTTTTAAGGAACTTACTTTTCTTCAAATGAGTTTTTTTCAAAAAATTTTAATTTCTAAATAGTTTTTTTTAAATAAAAGAAAATAGACGAGCATTGAGATTCATGAATGGCGTTTATTTGAAAATACAGCTTTACGTACAGCATTTTAGAAACCTAGTGATAAATTTCCTATGAGAAAAAGAAAAATTTGTTTGTTTTTTTCTATACCTTAAGCTCGAAAAATATTGTGACACGTCAAAAGTTCCCGCTAGTGATTTCCTGAAAAATAAAAAGGAACTCCCGTCTTGACGCTCATCGATCATAGTAAAATTATCATCATTTTCATGCGAAGCGATAAATTAAAATTGCTAACAACGAAGAAATGAAGCGAAAAAATAAAATCTCGTGCAAAGCAATTTTTTTTGTCTTGTTTTTTGTTAAACTTATAAATAAATTTTTTTCGCAACAGAAAAAAATGTAAATCAAAAAATAGCATTTATGGAAGGAAAAGCGAGTAGCATTTTCATTTTTTTAAATGAAGCGAACGCAAAAATAGAAGCGCAAGAGTAAAAAAAAGAAGTAATCTTAAGTGTCAAGTGGCCTAGAATCCCGTCATTTCGGCGTAGGTCAAATCAAGATCATCGCACATCGCTCTGTATTTTTCCTTCTCTTCTCTCAGTTCATCTGCAAGGAACGAAAAAAATTACAGGTTTAATTCGTTTAAAGAAAGGAAATCAGTAAATATTATTTTATTACTTCTAAACATTAATAAATTTGAATATTATAGAAAGAAGAAATAATAATCAAGAAAATAATTTATGGACTTAAAAAGAATTATTTTTTTTTAAATTAGAAACCTTTTTTTGTTTACTTCTTAAGTGAATAAATGATACAAAAATATGCTAAAAAAAATTCGAAGAAAGAACAGGAAAAAGTTTCCAATCAATGAAAAGTTTTTGCAAAAAGCGAAAAAGAGAATTGAATTAATTTTTTTACCTTCTTTTCTGTCCACCTCTCTCATCAATTGCTTCACTGTCCTTTCGGCGTGAACGGCTCGTTTCTCTGCCATTTTCAACATCATTTTCAAATTTTTCAATTCCAGTTTGAATTCCTCCACTCGACGATTAGCCTGAAAATAATATTATCAATTAGAATTTGTCAATTTCAGGAAAATGCGAACAAAAAATAGTTTTCATACAAAATTCTTTTTCTTGTGGTAAATGAATAAACTTCATGTTTATTCTATTTATTATTTAGGAATATATTTATTAAAATATGAGAATTTTCACTAAAATGTAAACAAAACTTTAAAAAATGGAAAATTACAAGAAAAATGAAAGATTGTAAGATTTTTATAAAAAATCGAGAAGACATTTTTTTCATCTAAATAAATCTAGATAAATAATAATTAAACAATAATATTAATACATAAATAATCATTTATCTCTAGGACAATTTTTATGAAAATTGACAATAAAATTATAATTTTACAAAAATCACAAATAAAATTAATAATTTACTAAAAATTGTTGCAATGTAATTACAATAATAAATTTCATAAAAATTGTCATCTAGGGATAAAAAAATTTCGTTTCGATATTTTCTCTTAATACTATATTAAAAAAAAAGAATAATAATTGTTGAAAAACTATAAATAATAATAATAATAATAATAATAACCTTTTGTTCGGAAACTTCAAGTGACTTGACGATATTTTTAACGATAAAAAGTTCATCTTCGCGTTCAACGATTTTTCTGTAAGCATAAAAAGCAAAAAAAACCGCTAATAATAACGATGTTTAGAAATGATGAAAAAATAATAGAAACGCACTTATGCAGAGGGACTGCTGCGTCAAAAAAACGGAATCGTTCCATTTTTTCATCACCGTAAAACAAATACTGACGCTTCGCTAGTCTTGACTCTCTCCTCCGCTGATTCCAGTTCTTCCTCAACCAATTGGAGTTTCGTCTGAGCTTCCTCAGACTTTGTATCTGCGTCCTCAGCAATTAGTCTCGCGTCTTTTAAATCACTCGTCAATTTTTCAGTTCTCTCCTCGTCCGCCTTACTTCTCTCCTCCAATACTTTACACATTCTGAAATTTTATTCACAATTATCTCATTTTTATCTCATCTCATCATTAACAACAATAACAAGAATTATAGTAATAATAATTATTAATTATATTAATAAAAATAGTCAAGTTGTTTTAAGTATTTCATTATTAATAAATGCATTTTTAATTTTTACTTTTCTAAAGATTACTAAAAAAAATTGACAGTTTATAATTTTGCAAACAATATAAAGAAAAAATGTGCAAATTTTTGTTACTCTATTTTCTATTATTATAGCGATTATTATTTTTATTGCAATTGTTTGTACTATTATTAAATTATGATTATTATTATAAGTTTTGTTATTTATTATTATTCTTACTTTTATTATTAACTGTTATTCTTATTTTTTCTTACTTATTATTATTACAGAATAATTTATGCTTTTTACGATTCTTTGTAGTTTATTTTTATTTGCAAGCAAAAACATTTGGTTTAATTAAAAAAGAACTTGAATGATTAATTTATTTGCTTAAAAAAAATTACTTAATATTTTTTTTTTACCTTTTAGCATCGTCAGCAAGTTCTGATGCTCGTACTAATTTGATTGTTGCGGAGTCACGTAATTCTTCCTTTTTTTGAAGTTGTTCCTCTATTTCCTGGACTCTTTTTGTCAGCATAGTTCGATCCTGTTCTGCCTACACAAGAAAAAACTATCATTACAATTAAATATAAATTAATAATTCATTTATTATTATTTTAACATTTTTTCTATTTTTCTTTTTTACTATTTTCTATTTCAATTTTCATTTTTATTTTTTTCTATTCTCATTTTCATTCGTACTTTTTTATTCTTATTTTTATTGCTATTTGTATTTGTTAATAATAATAAAAAAAAGGTTTTTACATTTTTGTAAACAATTAACAACGACAACGAATGTTTAGGGAAATTAAAAAACTTCGATACTCACTTTAGTGAATTGTTTTTCACATTGTTCTAATTCCGCGGAAGATGTATCGAAAGTCGTTTTAATCGTTTCAAAATCATGTTCCATTTGAACGAGTTTTTTTTCTAAATCACGCACTTCATCGAATAAATGATCGGCTCGTAAATTTTCTTGTCTTGCTTTTGTTTCATTTGTTTCCACTGTTTCATTAGCACCGTCCAATTCCTTTTTCAACGCTGCAATATTTTTCTTAATCGCCTCCATAGTTTTCTCGCTTTATGTTGTTTCCCACAGGCAGAAGCTTCAGAACGACGCCCCTTCAACCTGTCGAAAAAAAAGAATTGTCAGTTAAAAAAAAATTAATTCTCTACAATTTCCTTTGAAATTAGAGGGTAAACATTTTTTTAATACATTTTTAAAATAATTTTTCCCACAAAAAAATGATTTACAAGAAAAGAAAAATTAAAAATGAATATAAATTACGAAAAAATCAACACAATTTTTATCGTTTACAAAAAAAATTAAAATGGAACACTAAAAACTAAAAGAAAAACAGTAAATAATTAAAATCACTTGAGATTCACAAACACAAGAGGCACTTGTAATTTTTTTTCTTCTGAGACTCGATAAATTTTTTCCCCTCCAAATAACAAAAAATTGAAGCACAATTTCAAATACCGCGTAATAACGTTCACAGGAATCTAATGATATTTACAATTTATTTAGAAACTTAAAAATAACGGAATTTTTTTACCCCAAAAAAACGGAAAATTTTTTTTCCTAAATCTCTCGTTGGGGAGGAAAATTTTGTGCAAAAGAGGCCAACACTCACTTTCGTTGAAGCGATGATCCGCGAGGAGAATGTACAACCGGATGCCTTCGAAAGCTAAGCTAAAATAAAACGAATCTTCGTGAGCTGAGCTCTCTTCTCTTCTCGTCGAACGCTACGATCGAATCCAATTCTATAATTGCTTTACGAACTTTGGCTATCGTCCCGATTTTCGCTTGGCTCTCTTTCTCTTTTGCTGATCAAAAAACCCCCTTCAAGTTGCATTTGACTCGCCGAAATGCGATCTCCACCCTTCCATTCTATTTTCAGCTAAATTCGTCCGAAAAAAATAAATAAATAAGAAAAAAAAATGCAATGCCTTGTGTTGTAAACTGTTTATTGTTGCGATAATGAAATAGAATTTTTTTTTAAGTACACAGAAAAACAAAACACAAAAAACGGCGAGAAATGAACAGTATTATTCAAATGGCGTTCCATTTTTGAAATTTAAATGAGTTTTAATTTTTTCTGCAGCTCTTCATTAAATATATTTCGAATTATTCAAAATACAAAAATTTTATTTTCTACATTTTTAAATTTTAAACAGAAAGTAATTTGTCAAATTTATTTTCCATAATTTTCTGTTATCATGTGAATTTTACTCTTGTTTAAAAAAACAATATTTTTGATAAATTTTCGCACTAATTTGAATTATTTTGATTAATTAATTTTTGTAATTTTTGAATGTTTCATAATTTTTAAAATACATTCATTTAATGAATGCACAGAATATTTAGTAATTTTTCGGAAGTAATTAAATTTTTATAAGAAATTAAATAAAAAATTTATTGAAAATAATTAAACTCCTGTGAGAAATTTTATTTAAATTATATACAAAATAACTAAATTCCACGGAAGATTTTTATTATTTCAAAATCTTGAAATTTTTTTCGATGAATTAAATTAAAATTATATTGAATACAATTCAATTCTTAAATATATGAAATTTTATTAAAATTTATTCAAAATAATTGAATACATACCAATGATTTTATTATTTATAAAAATAATCGAATTCGGGCCAAGAATTTTAAATAAATTTTTAAAAATAATCGAAATCTTACGAAGAATTTTATTATTTATGAAAATAATTGAATTCTTGTGAGGAATTTTATTAAAATTGAATTCGAAATATTGTATTGCTTTAAAGAGTTTAATTCAATTTTTTTAAATAATAGAGATTTTTGAATACCTTTTATTGAAAATTTGAAAAAAGAAGAAATCTACAAAGAAGTTTTTATGAGAAACTTTTGAAAATAATTGAATTTTTTAAAAATATTTTATTTCAATTTAAAAATAATTAAATCCGTTAGAGAAATTTTATTAAAATTAACTTGAATATATAATTGAGTATATTCCTAGAAATTTTATTAACATTGTATTTAAAGTTTTGAAGTTTTTTTTGAAAAATTTGAAAGAATTTTATCAGAATTTTTAAAAATAATTAAATCTTCTAAAAGAACTCTGCATAAAAAATGTTTAAAATAATTTAATTTAATTGAAATATTTGATTGTAATTTTTAATTATGTATAACTAATTTTTTTTTAAGAATTATATTTAAATTGTTGAAAGTAATGGAATTTATATTACAATTCTTAAAAGTAATATTAATATTTTTAAAAATAATGGTATTTCCTCGAGGTTTTATTAAAATTGTCTTGCAAATAATTAAATACTTTTGAGATATTTAATTAAATCGTTTATAATAATTGAATTCTTTAAAAAAATTTTAAAATTTCATTGAAAATAATTGATTTTTTTCGAAAAATGTTATGAAAATACATATTTTAAAATTTTAGTAAATAATCTTGAATAATAATTAATTAGTTAACAAATAAAATTCTTATTAATTTTGAAAATAAAATTCTTAATAAATGAAAGTTGATATTTGAAAAAAATAATTTTTGAAACATTTGATGATTTAAAAATAATATTCGATCAACGAAAATCAAATTTAAATTTAAAAATGGAACGACTTTTTTAGCTAAATCAAAATTTTGCGCAATTTCGTTACAATTGTTACTATTATGAGGTATACAAATTCTCTTCGTAGCAAAAGTGCGACTACATGAATGATTTTCTTTTGTAATAAAAATTTGATGAATATTTTGTTATTTTTTTGCGCAATAGTAATACTTTCGGTGCAAATATTATACAATATTATGTTGAAAGAACAAAAAAAATATGAAAAGTTTTTTTTTCAAATTTTTTTCTCAGCCTTTTTTTACAATTTTCTCATTTTTTTCTTAAGATTTCTGTCGGACAATTTTGTTCTAATTTTGTTCCAAATTTCGTTCTCATTCAGTTTACATTCATTTCTTACATTTAATATTTCTCTTCAGTTTTTCAATTTTTTTTCAAATTTCTTTCCAATTGTTTAAATTTTATAAAGTCTTCTTCTTTATTGATTTTATATTGAAAAATTGGAATTTTCAGAATTTGCAAATTTGGTTTACTTAGCACACAACTTGTCGACAATTATATCTATATATCCAAATTGTTCTAACTACAATTTTTTTAGCAAAATAATAAATTTTTTTTTCGTAATTAGAAATAGGTGACAACGATGCACTTATTTTATAAGTGGAAATATAGAAAACTGGACAGACTAGCGATCACCAGAAATTATCCAAGCGAGATTCACTTTTTTTGTTTCCGCAAAAAAAAAATAATTGAAACGAAAAATAATTAAAATTGCGAAATGTCTCTTTGATCCCTTTTTTTAGAAAGTAAATTTCGCCGGGACAATTGGAGATTTTTTTGTAACAACGGTTATATTTAAATTTTCGTTATATAAAACGAGCCTACTTATTATATTTTTATTTTACAATAGGGCAACATCGACTCGATTTGTAAAGGTTTCTAAATTTTTTTTTTTTCATTCATTTTTACGCATCCATACGATAAATTTAAAAAAATTCTTTTTTTACACAGAAAAAAAGCCACAGACTTATTATTGACAAAAAAGCGTGAGATTCTATTAATAATTAACATTATTATTAGTATTATAAATATTATATAATAAAAATTATATTATTATTTTTGGAAAAATTTCTATGGCACATTAGAAAAATTTGTTTGTTCTTTTCTAAATTAATTTCAAAGTTTATAAGAAGCCATTTTCGATTACACGGTATCACAATTGGTGTCGAATGTTGCTCAAGTCTTTGCATAATAGAAAATGCGTACGCAACGATGCAAAAAAAATTGTTCAATTTGCATTGACAATTTATTCTTTATCTTAAATATCTAATGATTGTGATTTAATGAATGAACCATCGTAAATTAATGGTCAACGATTTATAACGATTTGCAATTATTTTATATATAGATATAGATTATTTTCTTTTTTGTTTACTTTAAATATTATTTAAAGAAGGTGCAGTTTCATTTTAAATGTGATTATCATAGAAATTTTAACAGTGAAATATCGACAAATAGAATGACATTTGAGAAAACTTAACTGGGGAATTATATTGTATTTTAAATATATGTAATAATTGTATAATTACAATAAATTGTAATTAATTAATAATTATGTTACTATAATTTGTTACTTTGATCAATAATAATGACAAGAATAATTTTTCAATAATTTTTCAATTACAATTGTCTAAATTCTTGTCATTATTATTAATATTTCTAATTAATTCATTGTAGTCAAGAATATCATAAAAAAGCGAGTTGATTTCAAAAACTACAGCACCTTTTTAATTCTCAATTGCTTTTCTATATTTATGTAATAAAAAAATTGGCAATCTCGATATGGACGATTAAAATCTCGTCGAGCAAATAGATTTTTTTAATGATTTTAAAAAGTACGAAAACATGTAAAAAAAATGTCCATTATATTATACTATTGATGAAGATTTTTTGTTTCGAAATATTAATTTTTATGCACGAAAAATTTAGAGAATTTCGAGTACTATTATTATTTAGTGTGAGAATAGAAATTGCTTTTTGTTATCGACGTGGGCAAGATGGTCATCTCGAAAGATCGGAACCAGTCTCAGAGCCCTGCGAAGTTAATTGGACGTATGTTGGTGTATATGATAATAAAAGATGAGCCGCGTCTTCTCTGCCGAGAGCGCGAAGCTCACGAACAAGAGTTCCCACTGTACAATCCGCTCCCGCCGAGCCAAGAAGTCTGCAATTTTTTTTTATTCAGAAAACATGAAAAGGATTCTCTTTTCTACTTAAAACAAAATTTTTTTCTTACTTAAAAAAAATCTTTTCTACTTGAATAAATTTTAATGAAGTGTATAATTAAAAGCAGTTGGTTGAAAAATTAATTAACTATTAACAGGCAGGGTTGCCACAAAAACTTAATTTATATTTGCCCTAATTTTATCCCTAACTTCCAGACAAAATTTGGTTTTTTTCCCTGACCCTACAGAATGTTTCAAAATAATTTTTCACTACATTGATTTACGAATTTCTTAAATTGTCAAATTATCCAAAAACATCAATAATTTCATTTTAAAATAAGTATTTAATCATTGTTATTGTTTCGTAGGAATTAAGATTTCCAAAAATTTTGAATTCAAACCATTTGAAATTCAATAATTTATAATATGCACTTCTAGATCACTTCCTTTCAATTATTATTTTCTACAATTTTTAAATAAATTTCTTCGTTAAAATTTAAATCAATTATTTTTAATAATTTTTGATAAAGTTCTGTTGAAAAAATTTAAATTCATTCGTCCGCAATTCAATATTACGAAATTTCGACTATTCGTAAATTCTCCAATTAAATATACATTAGAAAATAAAAACTTTAAGTATGTAATTTAAGAAAATTTCGAGCTTTTCGAAAAAAATTAGTTCCACAGAATTTTCAATTAAAATATTAAAAATTCAGATTTTCAAAGATTTTAATTTGAAACCTTCATAAAATTCGATTATTTTTTAAAACAGCAATATTATTACTAACTCCTAAAAAATTCAATTATTATCAAAAACTTTAACTGAATAGAACATTGAAATCAATTTTTAATAAAAAATTCTACGAGAATGCAATTGTTTAAATGCAAAAGTAAATCATTTATTGAATAATTAAATTAAAATTGAATTCAAATTGAATTCTTAATTTTTATACATCATTTTGTTAACAAATTTTTAAATAATTTAATTCTTTTGACGAATTTTAATAACATTTTTAAGAATTATAGTTAAGGAAGTGAATCTATCATTCGGAAATTATTACTAATATTAAAGTGAAAGAGCTTAAGAAATATTTTGAGATTGATTCGGATGATTGATAAATTCTTTCACTTTAATTTTTAAGAATTGTTACATTTTTCGAGGAATTCGATTAGAATTGTATTAAATATATTTGAAATTCTGCGATAAATTTTTTTTTATGAAAATAATTGAGTTATTGTGGAGAATTTTATAAAAAAGTTTAAAGCAATTGACTTTATTAAAAAAAATTATGCAAATTATATTTTTAATAATTGAATTCATGTAAAATGTTGTCAAAATTTATATTTATAAAATTGAATTCTTTTAAAAAATTGTATTAAAATAATGGGCTTACAAATTATTAAATTAAGAAATTTTTTTGAAAATAATTGCAAAAGCAATGAATGTTATTAAAATTTTTAAAGATAATTGAATTTGATTACTTTTGAAAATAATTGAATACTCCTGATGAATATTATTATTTATGAAAATAATTAAGTCTCTGATAGGAATGAAAAAATTTATGAAAATAATTGAATTACTGCAAAGAATTCAATGCCAAATTTTTAAAACATTAAAAATTTTCGAAAAAATTTAAGTAAATTCTACTTTATATAATTAAATTTATGTGCAAGTTTTTTTTTGAAATAATTTTATAAAAAAAATTTAATAGTGAAAGTTTATTGAAGAATTTTATTTTAATAGTGTAATATTAAAAATCATTGCTTTAAAAAATTTTTTAGAAATAATTGAAATTTTGCTGTGAATTATATTAACATTTTTGAAAATAACTGAATTTTTCATGAATTTTATTAAAATTCCTGAAAATAATAGAATTTGGTTATTCATAAAGATAATTGAAATGTTGACGAGAATTTTTTTTTAATTTTTGAAAATAATTGATTTTCTGGAGAGAATTTGGATATTTATTAACATAGTTGAATTTTTTCTAAGAATTGTGTTAAAATTTTAAAAATTGAAACCAATTTCAACAAAATTTAAATTAAGTATAAAAAACACTTAATTTAATTATTTATAAATAATAACTTTATGGGAGTTTTCAATGGAAATAATAAATTCAAAATAAATTATTTTCAGAAATAGAAATAATTGAAAGTATTTTTTTAGAATTTTGGAAATTTAATAGTTTATGAAGCGAACAAAAAACGAGAATTTTCTTATGAATTTTAAAAATTTAAATTTTTCCAGTACTTTTAATAAAAATCTCTGACTTTTCCCTGATTTTCCAGGTAGGGTTGCGGCAAAAATTTATTTTTATAAATTTAAAAAATTTAATATTTTTCCAGTACTTTTGATAACATTTCCTAATTTTTCTCTGATTTCTCTAACCTGTGGCAACTCTGATTAATAAACTGAAATTTACAAAGAAAAGCGAAAAATGAAATTTTATCGCAAAGGATCGAAAAATAAATTTGATATTTAATAGTAGTAGAAAATACCTGAGAGTTGGACTATTGATTGTACTGTCAAATTGTGCAACACGATCTCCTAATCCAAGTCTAACGGCTAGCAGACACCAGTCTCGTCCCTGCGGATCCGGTGGATCAAGTAATTGAGCCAGACGTCTTTGAACTCCTGGTTTAATACTCTTCACTATTTGTTTAGGTCCCGGAATGCAATTGTCCGATAAAACTAATCCACAGCCAATAATATCCCAGATATTCTCCTTTTTTCCATTGAATGGATTTTTCAAGCAGACCTCCTCGAAACTTCGCTCCATTAATGACGATAAAATTAACGCCGGTTCCCAAGAGTGTATAACCTTTTTTTAAAAAAAATATTTTCATTCTCTGAAAATTAATTTTTGTTTAAATTAAAACTATTTTAGAATAAAATATTAAATTACCTCATCATAATCTCGTAATTGACTAGGACTTAGCCAGTGTCTCTCAAGAATCATTCCGGATGCCACAGTTTCCAGTGACAATTCAATTGCATCGATTATTATATTAATAAGAGAGAAACATTGAGCTCCTGAACCTCTTGGTCCTCTCACACGAACCTCGATATATCCTTGATCTTCTTCCTCCAAAGTAATCATACTCTCGCACGGTCCAATGCAAAATTTCGAACCACGCCACCATTGATATAAATCCGATTCATTTTGATCCAATGACTGCGCTATTTTTCTCAATTGAACCTATAATCAATTTTTCGTAAGTATTGAAATAGCTTTTATTCTCCTTTCTCAAATTAAGCATATTGCGTAAATTTAAATTTTTTATTTACTTGTAAATGAGGAAAAATTGGTGACAGATGATAGAGTCGAGCTTCGCCAGGACAAAGGCGAAGTCCAGCGTGTGGAAGTAGTGATGAACATGTTTTCCAAGGTTCCCATAAACCCGGCAATCTCTCAATTAGATTCAAGCATGGAATTTCGTATTCCAGTTCATCATCATCTACTTCACACTGTGATAAATACAAATTTTATTTTTAGTTCTTAAAAAAGACAATTGTTCTTGTGTCTTCAAAAAGATTGTTTAATATACAATCAATTTATCAAGAAATTGTATTATAATAAGATGTTAAAATTAAACAAAAAAAATGTTTATAAAAATTTTTCAAAATAGTGTTCATTAAAAAGATTGCTTCAGGTGACCGACTACTATCTGATGCTTACTTGTTCATTTGCAAATTTTTTTAACAAATAAGAAATTTTTTTTGTAAATATGATTGGTATACTAGTTTTCTAAGACCATTAGGAGCAATTACACGTGAAAGAAATATAAAGAATTTTTAATTGCAATTTTTAAACAGTATTCATTAAAAAGATTTCCTTAAGTGGCCGATTACTGTCTGGTTTACTCTAATTAACAATTTTTGTAAATAATTAAATACTTTCAAAAAATTTTATTACAATTTTTAAAAATTTTAATTCTGTCGAGAAGTGTTACTAGATACGAAAATAATTTAAATCTTAGGAAGAATTTCATCAAATTGTATTAAAATTAAGTGAATTTTTACAAAAACATACTAAATTTTTTCTGAAATGAATTACTGCGAAGAATTTTTACTTACGAAAGAATTAATTTTTTTTTCAATACATTTAATTACTTAAATCTTTTTCTCATAAAAAGTTTTATTGAAATTTTTCAAAATAATAAAATTTTTTCGAAAAATGTTGCTTAAAATTCTTTAAAAAAATAAAATTTCTGTTAAGAATTTTATTAAAAATGAAAATAATTCAATTCTCATAAATAATTTTATCAAAATTTGTCAAAGTAATAGAGTTTCTACGAAGAATTATATTAAAATTCTTTAAAATAATTATTCCTGAGAAAAATTTTTAACTTAATATGAAAATTGTTGATATCTTCATAAGAATTCAAGTAGTTTTGTAAATAATAAAATTATTCGGAAAAATTCAAATACTTTGATACAATTTTAATAACACTTTTTGAGAGAATACAATTATTTTTAAGAATATGAATTAAATTCGATTATTTGCAAAAATTTTACATAAATTTCCATTATTTTTAACCAATTTGATTTTTTAAACCATTTTTTCTTTAAAAAAAATTAATTATTTTTAAACTTTTCAATAACATTTTTAAATTCTCTTTTCATTTTTAAATTCTTTAAGACACAATTTAATTTTCATGAATATTAATAACAATTTTTAGAGGAATAAATTTAATTCCTTTCAAAAAAATAAACCTCTTCAAAGGAATTCAAATATTTTCATAAATATTAAAAATCTTCGGAGGAATTCAATTATTTTTAATACAATTGCAATAAAATAAATGCAATTATTTTTAAAAATATTAATAAAAATTGATTAATTTCATGAATTTTAATACAAATTCAATTATTTTAAAAGTTTTTGATAAACTTCTTTGTAGATTTCAACTTTTTTCAAAATTTTCAATAAAAAGTATTAAAAATACTCTATTATTTAACAAATTCAATTATACTCTTTAAAGAAATTTAATTATTTTAAAGAATTTTAATAAAAATTTTGCCAACAATTAAATGATTTTCAAGAATTTTCATAAAATCGTTGCCGCAAATTTAATTATTAAAAAAAATTTTAATAACATTCTTTATAAGAATTCGATTTTTTACAAGAATTCAATGAAAAATAATTGAATTTTTTCTATGTCGAATCTAAAATTATTCCAAAATTGAAATTAATATTTGAAAATAAATTTTTTTTTAATTTTCACAATGAGAAGTTAAATACTGCATTTCGAGTATAACACTTGATAGTAACAGCAATAAAAATCAGTAAAGTTAAAAAATTAAATTTTCAAGACTATGTCATAATAGTAATAAAAATAGAAAATGTACTTACGGAAATGCAAAGATTAATGGCCTGCAATATGCTGAGAGCTTGATTAGCAGGACAAGGGCATCTGGCCTGGAAATCTTCAATCGCATAAACTCCCGTCGTTCGTCCACCCAGTCGACCGCGTTGATCCGGATTCAATTGCCATCCAATTACATCGCGCCAAAGCCACTCGGGATTAAGAATAAGTAAATCGCCAGGAAGTAGGGTGCATTCACCTAAAGCCTGAAAAATAAAAAAGTCCTCATTTTATTTAATTTCCAGTTTTTATATTTAAATTAATTTAATTATTACTTTTACCGACACTCATAAACAATACATTGAAAGTATTGTGCTTGTTTTTTATTTTTGTTTTCAGTTATTAGTTTTGCAAAAAGAGATGTTATTTTAATATTTACCATTTTTGTAAAAATTATTTTTAAACAACAATCTATTCAGAGGAATAAAATCGCAAAAAAATTACTTGTAATTGTTGCGCCAAATGTTTGCAATGTTCCAATGAAACGAGGGGATTAACTTTACGAACTTCATTTAAAAATTCAATTAAATTAAGCATTATTGGCGGTTCCTCGAGAGATTGTAAATGTGTTCTCCACGCCTCAGCAAGACCTGTCCACACCATTGCACCCTAAAATGGCAAAAAAAAAAGAAAAATTATCAAAAACACAAGAAATTGGTAAACAATTTTATCAAAATGAACGCATTATTATTATTCTCTTTTTATTAATTAAATTTTTCAAGATCCTCTTCGTCTCCGCATTTGAATTTTTTTCTTCTATGTTTAATATCAATTTTGTTCTTGTGAAATTCATCAACGTGGACGAAGTAAGGAAAAATTAATTTTTTTTTCAATTAAAGTGCAATTAATAAAGTGTATTGGGAAAAAATGTTAGAAGAAAAAACATCTACTATATATAATATATAGAGAAATATTCACAACACCGATATTACACTTTTTAAAAACGAAAGAAATGATAAATGGATCGACCTGTTTGTCAAGATTCGTCAGAGGCACGTACTTGGCCGCTGCGCGCAGTGTGTCATGATGAAGAAAACTTTCTGCAACGTCCGGTCCATCCTATATCATGCGTTGCATGCATTAAAGCTGTTGTCAGTAAAGTTCTTTTTTTTGCGACCAACCAATTAAGAACCAAAAAATTTTATTAAAAGTAAAGAAATGTTTTTTTTTCTTTTATTAAAAAAGGTGCTCTCCACCAAGTGTTGGCTGACGAGTTTAAATTAAATTCCATTAATTTCAATTATCTTTTTCCAATTATTATCAATATATTAAATTAGAGTATATTAATTAAATAATTTAATAGTAATTATATATTAAATTAAATTTAGATTTTCCAAAAAATTGATCTTTAAAGCCCACAAAAAATAACCATGCGTCGGAATAAACGACACAGGATAAATACTTAGTTTTGAAGAAAACATGCCATTTTGAATTATATTTGTATATATATAGAAAAAAGGCATTGACAATAATTCAGGGTTGCCACTAAAAGTTTATTTTGTTTCTCACTGATTTTTCCCATATTTACAGACAGAATTCAGATTTTTTACTTGATTCTAAAGAATATTTTGATTTTCTCTCCAAATGATTAGATTAAAAAATAAGATTCAGTTTTTCATATTTAAAATTGAAAGAAAATTAATCCATTAATTAATATTATAAAATTTTTCGTAAAACTTTAATTATCTTCAATGCAATTTAAATGAAATTTTTTACAAGAATTTAATTATTTTCATAAATAGTGTAAATCTTTGCAGGCATTGAATTATTTTCAAAAATTTTTCTAAAATTCTTGACATAAATCCAATTATTTTCGTATATAATTTTTTGTACAAATTCAATTATCTTCAATGCAATTTTAGTAAAATTACTCACAAGAATTTAATTAGCTATTTAAATAAATAATCAATTTTTTCGCAGAAATTCAGTCATTTTTAATACAATTTCAATAGCATTTCTCGAAAGAATTCAATTACTTTTTATACGTTTTGATGAAATTCTTAATAAGAATTTAATTAGTTTAAACAAATGTAATTAAAATTCTTGAAAGAATTCAATTATTTTCAAAGATTTAATAAAAATTCTTCGCAAGAATTAAATTAAATTCTACCAAACAATTTGATTTAAATTGCGTTAAAAATAATTGAATTTCTCCGAAGAATTTTATTGTTTAGAAAAACTAATGAATTCTTGCAAAGTTTTTTCGACGAACGAAATTAGAATTATATTGAAAATACTTAAATTCTTATACACAGAAATTTATTAAAATTTTTAAATATCCAATTGAATTTCAACAAGAAATTTTCTTATTTGTAAAAATAATTGAATTCTAACTTAGAATTTGCATAAAATTTTTGAATACAATTCAATTCTTCCAAAGAATGTTATAAAAATCATTGAAAATAATTGAATAGTTTCGAAGAATTTCCATTCAATTTTCTAAAATGATTAAATTCATTTATTGTCAGAAAAATAAAAAAACTTAAATTCTGTTCAAAGTCATAGTGCTTCCAAAATCGTTTTTCAAACAAATAAAAAATTTAAGAAAAATTAAATCTTTTCAATACTTTTAAAGACTACTGAACACTAAAATCTAGAATTTTCTTATCAATTATAGAAATTTAATATTTTTCCAGTACTTTTTATTAGATTCCTTGACTTTTCACTCAATTGATCAATTTTACTCTCCCTAAATTTTCCCTAAATTCCCTGAACTGTGGCAACCCTGTAAATTTTAGATTTGTACATAGAAATTTTCAAAAAATGGAAATTCACTATTTTTTTTAAATTACGCAAATCGTCCTAATTTTTACAATAATGAATGATTAGCGTATTCGCATCAAAAAATTACTGAATCATCCCACATAGAAATCAAAAAGAAAAATACAATAATAATTTATATCCCAAATATTGTCAAAAATTAAAAGAAAACATTGTGCTGATTTAAAAATACTGCGTGATTTGATTTACTTGAAAATTTTTTAAAATCTTGAATATAGAACGGAAATCAAAGCATGCTATGATACCGTGCATCTGCCAACATACCTTTGGGTGGATTCACAATAGGTCAAAAAGAAAAAAAAATAGAAAAAAAGACGTGGAGAATAGAGAATATACAAAAATATAATGGCACAAAGGGTTACAGCAAAAAATAAAAATATTCGATACCAAAATTAAGGATTAAAGTGCTGTAATTAGTTTATTTTTTATCATTGAGATTAAAAAAATTCTTTTAATTTTTTGTTATTTTTTGTTTTTTTTAAATTTATATATATGTGACTATATTTACCAAAAAGAATGTCAGCTCGTTTCGTAATGATCTCACCTCAAAAAATTCCGTTCTCGCATTATTTAAATAAGTGCGAAGAATTTTTAAGCCAGGACTCGATGGATTTGTTGCGTCTAAGGCAACCATTAGTGGTTCATCACCTAAAATTGGCGTGAATTCTTTTAAGCAAGGCAACAATGGTCCTAGTAGATTGACACCATTTGAATTTGATGTTAATGCCTCCGGTGCATAAGTTCCCACTAAAATAACTTTTACTTCACCGCATTTTCCTGCAAAACCTTTATAAAACACAAAAATAGTTTGTAATTTCTTTTCTTGCCAAAAAAGATTAAAATGAAAGAATATTTTTTAGTTTACCGATATTTTTCGGCGGTATACGATCCATGATGAAACGAAGCCAAAATCTTGCTTGCTGTACTTGAACGGTCAATGGCTCACGGAGACTTATTGTTATGAGATGCAACGCTGGCTGATTAAATGTCAAAACTTGATGATAAGACACGAGAAATTCTTCACGTCCACAAAGTTCCCAGAAAATGCAATCGCCTCCTAAAATTTAATTGTTCGTTCACATCAATTCTTTGGAAAATTAAATTAATTATTTTATTATTGATTTAGTAATAAGAAAAGAATGTAAAATAAATTTCTCACCGATATTTCCTTTACTACATTCGACACCTAAAGTACTTTCGTACTCATTGTCGCTATGCTCAAAACTCAAGGAACCATGTTTACTCGTCACATCCAATTCAATACTTGGATCTCTCTGATTAACAAAAATAGAACATTTTAATATTTTCACAAAAAAATATTTTCAAACATTAACAATAGTTTTCAAATTAAATTAAATTTATTATTAATTAAAATAACTAATTAAATTCAATTAGATGTCAAAATTTTTTTAATTCACTTTTTATTTAATTAACACTACTAATCATTTTTCTAAAAATTTAATAAAATACAACAAAACAATTCAATCATATTATTCAAAAATTATTATTACTATTATGCAAATTAAAAAAATTTATTTTAATTTTTAAATCCTTTCAGATTTTTTAAAAAAATATTTAATTATTAACTAATTTCTTAATTATAATTTAGGTACTGGTTTCAAAAAATTTAATAAAATTCTTCGCTAGAATTCAATTACTTTCAGTACAATTTTAATCAAATTTCTCAAAAGAATCCAATTATTTTTAATTTTTGATAAAATTCTTTGTAGAAACTTAATATTTTTAAAAACTTTTTGATTAAATGCTTAATGAGAATTAAAATTAAAATATTTTCAATACAATTTCAATTAAATTCTACTCAGGAATTCAATTATTTTCAATATAATTTTAATAAAATTTCCATAAAAAATCAATTATTTACAAAAATTTGTATCAAATTCTTTTTAAAAATGCAATTATTTTCAATGCATTTTAGTAAAATTCCTCACAGACATTCAATTATTTTTAGAAATGAAAATTTTTTTTTGCAAAAATATAATTATTTTCCAAAGTTTTATTAAAATTCTGAAAAAAATTTGATTATTATTATCAATTTAGTTATTTTTAAACCATTATTTAAAAAAAATTCTCGAAATTATTCAATTGATTTTAAGAATAACAAATTTTTTTTATAAAAATTCAATTATTACGAATTTTTTTTTTAATTCAAGAGAATTGAAATATTTTTAATACAATGTTAATTTAATTCTTCGAATAAATTAAATTATTTTCGTAAAATTTTTAATAAATTCTTAGCAAGACTTCATAATTCACAAAATTTTTCGCAGAACTTTATTAGTCTAAAAAATTTGTGTAAAATTCTTTACAGAAATTCAATTACTTTGAAAAATTTTGATAAATAGCAATAAAGAGTCTTTATAAGAAAAAAATTAAATATATGAATTGAAAAAATTTTTAAAGGTATTTGAACCACTATGACGTCATAATGTGTGAAAAGTATGAGTTTTAAAATTGTGACGTCATAATGGTTCAAATGCCCTTAAAGAAATTGTTTAAAAGAATTTTAACAAAATAGACAATTTAAAAAAAGAAGTATACTGCTTTGGAGGAATTAAATTACTGTTAAAAACTTTAATAGTATTCCATGAAAAAATTCAATTACATATAAAAAAAATTATTAAAATTTTTAAAAGAATTTTTTCCAAAACATGTTAATGAAATTTAATAATTAAATATTTTATTACAATAATTATAAACAAACTCTTCTCTGATACTTTAGAATCCAAAAGAATTTTGTTTTGCAAAAAATTTAAATGAAATTTTTGAAATTGTTTGAAGAATTTAATAAAATAATTTTTTAAAAAATTGAGTTCATTGAATTCTTTCTGCGAATGATTTTAGGTATTATTTATGGCAATCATGAAATATTTTCGGAAAATTTACTTAAAATTGTATTAAAAATAATTGGATTTCTGTGAGGGAATTTATTATTTACATAAAAATAAATTAGATTGTTTCACAGAATTCTGTTTTAGATTCTTGTGAATAATTAATCTTAAATTTTGAGTCTGAAATTATTGAAAAATTAAAGTTGATAATTATCAACTTTAATTTTTCAATAATTTCAGACTTAAAATTTAAGATTAATTATTCACAAGAATCTAAAACAGAATTCTGAAAAAAAATGAAAAATCCGTAATTTGCAAAATAATAATATTCAATTGAATACCACATTTCGCGCGTAAAATTTGCTATAAGTAAATTTGTTAATTTATAAAAATAAATTAGATTGTTTCAATGAATTCTATTACAGATAGAAAAAAATATAATTAGATTTCAAAATTATGTAATTGAATAGAAATGAATGTTTTCTCTGGTTCCATTTAAGATTTTAATTTTTAATTTAAAAAATTTGAATACTTCATTTAAATATGAGAATATTTTAAAATAGGAATAATTTAGATAAAAAGTATATCTTACTTTACAATTATAATTTTGACTCTTCGATCTGCGGAAAAAGCCAAAACTAAAGATTCCCGATCTCAAAGAATTGATCAACGATGTTTTGCCGGATGCGCAATGACCTAAAAGTCTAATGTGAAGACGATCTATTGGCCTATGTGTAGGTTTCAATTGCTTTATGTACATCTCGCGTTGAGCTAGCTGAAAATTGAGGAAAAGCTTTTATTTTTTCTTATTTTAAAAATATTGCTATGCTTTGTACAATTTATACAATTTTAAATTGTTTAGAATTTTGTCTCGGAAAAAATTCATCCTAATTGTGTAAAAATATTGATTTTTGATTCATTGTTAGATATTTTTACCTAATTTCTATTTTTTGTCATTTTCTTTACTCCACAAAATAATTAATTAAAGAAAATCGAAAAAATTAGAATTCTTTCTTAGATTTTTTATTTTAATAATATTAGAATTTTTTTGCCTTGTAATTTAAACTAATTAATTTAAATCAATAAACAAGTATTTAAAAACATTTTTAAACAATTTTATACTTGTTTATATTTAGTTGTCTATTAAGAAATAATAGATGGAAGTTTTGACAACAATAAAAATAGGAAAAAAGTCGTTAATTCGAAAAAAATACTCACGTTTCTTAATTTATCTAATAAATTCGCAATCTCTGTGTGGCCATGTTTAATAGCAGTTATGTCCGCTCGAATACCGTGATTTGTTTTATTAACATCGCAACCAGCAATGCAGAGCAGTCTTACAAGGTCGATGTAACCATTTCTAGCAGCTATATGCAATGGAGTCAGTCCTTGTTTGTTGGCCACATCTAATTCTATTCCGCTATCGATAAGAAGTGCAGTCATTCCCTCGTCACCACATTCACAAGCAATATGCAGAAGTGTGTCTTCTTTCTAAAAAGAAAAATTTCAAATATTTTTCTAACACTATAAATATTATAATTATAAAAATAATAACACTTCAAAAATCTCTTTCATTTCTAAATTTAAACTATCCATTCATGTTTATTTCTCCCCTTTTCACAGCGAAAAATAAAAGAATTTTCATTATAGAAATATCTCTTAGTTTAAATTACTAAATTGATAAATTTCGGGCAAAAATGTTTCATTACCGAGTCTTTAACATCTAACGGAGCGCCTTGCTGAAGAAGTTGCGAAACCGCCTCGACACATCCTCTCTTCACAGTACTGATCATTGCTCCACTGAGACCTTGAGAAGCTTTCGTTTCCTGTATAAATATTTCATTAAAAAAAATTCAAAAAAAAAACAAAAAGTACACCAAGACTCACTATTAAAGAAAAAATACTCAAAAGAGAAACATTCCTCAAAAAGAAGAGAGAAAAAGCGTGCTTCTTAAAGAACCAAAAAAAAAATAACTGTAGAGAAAAGAGTGAAAATCTGCAGCGACGCTAATACCAATCGGTAATAATAAAAAACTTTTAAATTATTGAATTGATTTTTTCATTTATTATCTAAATCCATCGATAATAATGTCAAAGTACCGCACCAAAGCTTCTATTCACAGCGATCGAACGGAATGTACATTGTACAACTGGCATTAACGTCAAACAGTTGCGAGAAAAAAAATCCTTATAGTTCAAATATATAAATAAAAATTAAAATACAATCAACGTAAAATTCTTAAAAAAAATAAATATATATCTAAAGTGCAAACGAGGATCTTTGAATTCGGGAACACACCGTGAGAATCCAAGGATGCGTCAAACACAATTCTGCACTCCCTCGTTCTCTGAAATAATTAAATTACATAAAATTAAAATTTTAAAAAATAATTAAACAAATAACAAAAAGAAAAAGAAAATTTCTCATTAAGTCATAAAATTATTCTACTTTGGCAAAAAATGTATGTCTCTTTTAGTTAAAATTACTTGCAATTTTTTCGGTCTCACTAATTCGATAATTTTGTTTGATTAGCAATTTTTGCAGATTTTAATAATTCAGCTAGTATTCTAATAGAAATTTCAATAAGTACTTGGTTAATTTCTAATTTGTCGCATTTTCTCTACAAATTGTAAAAACTTTAAAAAAATTTCATATCTATTTTCATGTAATTAAAAAATATTGTTAATTTTATATTGTAAATTATTATCATTATGTAAATTAAAGAAATTATTTAATTACAAATGTCAACTTGAATCGTTAAATAATATCAGATTTAGAATTAAAAAAATTCATTTATTATCTAATTATTATCCATTTTCAAAAATTTTATTAAAATTTTTCGCTGTTAAACAATTATTTTCATAAATAATAGAATTCTGTAAACGAATCCAATTATTTTCATAAATAATAGAATTCTGTAAACAAATTCAATTATTTTTATAAATATAATAAAAATCTTTGCTGAAATTCAGTTATTTAAAAAAGTATTTAAAATGTTCCTTGAAAGAATTAAAAGAATTTTCATCAATAATAAAACTCTTAGAAGGAATTAAATAACTTTTAAACATTTTCATAAACTTCTGAGTACGAATTCCATTATTTTTACAAATAATAAACTTTTTCGCTGAACTGCAATTATTCTTAAAGATTTTAATAACATTCTATAAGAATGGAAATATTTACATTATAATTGTAATTAAGTTCGTTCGTTCATCAATTGTGATGAAATTTCTTCAATCAATTGAATTATTTATTTAATTTTAATAAAATTCCTTCTAAGAATTCAATTATTTTCAAATTCAATTTAAATAAAACTTTACGAAAAAATTCAATCATTCTCAATTTGAAAAATTTCTCGAAATAATTCAATTATTTTCATAATTAATAAAATTCTTCACAGAAACATAAATTTTTATAATCGAATTTTAATAAAGTTCTTCGCAGAAATTTATTTACTTTCATGAATCAGAAAATTCACATTTTAATCTAAAATTATGGAAAATAAATAAATTAATGACCCTATAATAAAAGTAATTTTATAATAATAAGTTTCGATATTAATTCGGGAATAATTAAAGCAACGGTTGCTAAGCAATTGTTTCTTGGCAACCGATATTATAAATTTTATTGCTTACCAAATTTTAGTATTGATAGGTTGCTGAGTAACAGTTTCTTAGCAACTGTTGTTAAAAAATTCGTTTAATGACGATTACTAAGCAACTGCTTCTTAGCAACTATTGTTAATGTTACTTAGCAACAAATCATTAAATTTGTAAACATCCATTTTAATTTATAATATCCCAACGATAATTTTAATGATTTCAATTGTAATTTTAAATAAGAATATTTTCAATTATTTTCTATTTGCTCTCACGAATAATTTTTCATTTAAAAGTCATCGAAATTTCCACCTAAAAATAATTTTTCATATTTCTTACAAATACCAATTCATAATAAGCGAAATTATTTCAATTTTACTTGCTTCATTTCCAAATATATCATAATTTTTACTTTTAAAATTAAATTAGCAGAAAATTAGAGCGACCGAAAACATATTGCCCCCTTCCTTTCAAATGAAAAATAATAAGAAATTCCACGTACTTTGGATTTTTAATTAGTAGCGAACGAATAAAGTCCTTGGCAACTTCGGACACTTTGCAGAAGAAGTTCTCGTCAAATTGATAATTACACGCTGCAACATTTGAATACGTCTCCTGTTTGTCCTCGCCCAAAAAAGGTGAGGCTCCTGTGAGAAGAATATACGTTAATACACCAACAGCCCAAAGATCTGTTCCTAAACATAATGGTTCGTAATTGACAATTTCCGGTGCCACAAATTCAGGTGTTCCAAAAAGTGCCCGATGTTGCGAACCAGGAGTCAATCGAAGCGATAAACCTAAATCTGTAAAATTTTCGAAAAAAATTGCCAATAGAATAAAAATTAAATTTACATTTTCTAAATTTAATAGTCTTTGCATTTCTTTACTAAATTCAGATCTCGAAGCGCAATTAAAACTTTGAATAATAAAGAGATTTTTAAGTCATTTTTATTAACCGGTGTGTTAATTTCTGCACATTCAAAATTAGTCTAAATTGTAAATTTTATCAAAATTGCTGTTCAATAAATGAATAAATTTTACGAACAAATATATTTCTAAATAAATAACTAAATAGAACAATGAATGAAGAGAAAATGAGATAAAATTCATTGATTTATAATTTAAATACGCGATTCGAGGCCTGTTATAAATAGTGTTTGCAATTTAAATGAAATTTACTTAATCGCTCCAAAGAATTACCTATTAATTTTATATTAGGCATGGGTGGAGGTGTAAATAGAAGAATATTCTCTGGTTTAATGTCAAGATGAGCCACTTGATGCGAGTGCAAATGACTTAACGCCATTAACACTTGGCGAACCTTGAAAAGAGCAAATAGATGAGAATTCAACTCGCACTGCGTAATTTATAATTAAATAATACGGAAGTGCATTTTTATTATACCACATGAGCTGCTTCGGATTCATTGGGTGGTGACCAATGAAACAATTCGCCTCCAGAAATCAATTCCAAAAGCAATACAACCGTTTTACCAGTGTCTATAACTTTGTGCAACGAAACTATGTTTGGATGCCTTAATCTAGCCAATAGTCCAGCTTCCCTAGCTAAAAATATTTCATTCTTTTAGAATTTTTTTCTTATTTTTCTATTTCTTATTATTTCTTTCTATTCCAGGGTTACCACAAAAAATTAATTTTCTTTCCTTGATTTTCAGGCAAAATTTTGACTTTTTCCCTGAGCCCTTAACAATATTCTGACTCACTCTAAAAATTAATAGATAGTTAAAAAAATGTTCTATACTTTTATTTGCGACTTTCACTAAAAGTAAAATACTTATTTTCTTAATGTAATAAAATTCTTTGTATGACTTCAATTATTATTATAAATAGTAACATTTTTCCTAGGATTAAAAATATCTTTATTACAATTTTAAGTGAATTCCTCGAAAAATGTAATTATTTTAAAATTTTTTGCAAGGATTCAATTACTTTTTAGAAATAATTAAATTCAACGTTAAAATTCAAATATTTTCCAAATCTACTATGTTAGTTAAATTTCTGAAAAGAATTCTATTATTTAATACAAATGTAATAAAATTCGTTGTAAGAATTCAATGAATAGCAAAATTCTACGCCAAAACTAAATTAAATTAAGGAATTTAAAAAAAAAAATTCATTAAAATTTTAAATAAATTTCATAAATAACAATATTCATCACAAGAATTCAATTATTTTCAAAAAATTGAATAAAATTTATGTCAAAATTTCAATTATCTTTATAAACAGCATTCTTAGAAATTTGATTACAATTAGGAATTTAAAAAAAATTCATTTAAAAATTCATTTAGTTTCATAAATAACAACATTCATCACCAGAATACAAGTGTTAAAAAAATTGTTTTTCAATAATTTGTGCAGGTATTATTTCAATAAAATTTCCCAAAAGAATCAAATTCTTTAAAAACAATCTTGACAATGTTCTACACGAATATTTAATTATTTTTTAAATTTTTGTGACTTTGTTTGCCTTCAACTTTTTTTATTTTTGACAATAATTTATTTTTAATAACTTAATTCCATTGAAGAACAGCCATAAAGTTATTACTTATAAATCATTTAATGAAGTATTTTTTTTGGAAAATTTCAATTTCAATTCTGTTGAAATTAATTTTAATTTTAATTTTAAAATTTTTAACACAATTCTTTGAAAAAATTCAATTATCTTAATAAATATCCAAATTTTATCCAGAAAATCAATTATTTTCAAGAATGGAAAAAAATTCTCCTCAACATTTCAATTATCTTCATAAATAACAAAATTCTATTATTTTAAGGAATTTTAATAAAATTCATTGAAAAATTCAATTATTTTCATTGAATGTATGTATTCATCACAAGAATTCAATTATTTTCAAAAATTTTAATAACATTCATTGCAAAATTTCAATTATTTAAAAAAATTTTTAATGAAATGATTTTTAATATTCTACTATTGTAATAAAATTTTTCAAAAATCTTCCATTATTAAAAAATTTTGAAAATTAGTTAAAATATAATTTACTTAATTATTTTTGGATATTATAAATGTTTTTAAATTTTATATTATGGATTCTTTGCAGTAATTCAATTATTTTCAAAAGTAATAAAATTCAATTATTTAAAAAATTTTTAATAAAATTCATTGCAAAACTTCAAAAAATTCAAATTCTTTATTCAGTAAAAACTTAAACTTTTTAAAGTTATTATTAAAGTTATTTAATATTTTTATTTTTATTTTATTTTAAAGTTATTATTAAAATAAATTTTTCCACAAGAATTCAATTACTAAACTAAAATTTTTATAATATTCTACACAAATTTTCAATTATTTTATGAAAAATAAAGTTTTGAATGAATTCAATTATTGAAAATAGTATTTCAATAAATTTTTTTTGAAAAATTCAAATGTTTTAAAATTTAGCATTAAATTTGGAGGAAGTATATTATTTTCATAAATAACAATATTCATCACAAAACATCAATTTATTAATTTCAATAATAATGAAATTCAACTATTTTCAAAAATTTTAATAAAGTTCATTGCAAAATTTCAATTATTTTTATAATTTTTCCTAAATTAAATAATTGAACGCCTTGATGCAAGAACCAGATGCAGCCCATTTAATCTCAATGGTCTATGTCTGGTTCTTGCATCAAGGGGTTCAATTATTGAATTTCAATTTATTAGAATAATTTTCTAATAAATTTTACCAAAATGAATTTAATTATTTAAAAACAATTTTGACAAAATTTTACACAAAGATTCAATTATTTTCTAAAAATAATAATGAAAATTTCAGAGGAATTCAATTATTTAAAATAGAATTTGCAATAACTTTTTGAAATAAAATCAATTGTTTGGAACTTGTTTATAAAACTCTTTGTTATAATTAAATTATTTTCCTAAATAATCAAATTATTTACTGGATTTTAAATATTTTTAATTCAATTTTAAGTAATTTCTTTAAAAAACCTGGAAAAATATAAATAATTTGAAAAATTGTATTAGAATTCTTCGAGAGAAATAAAAGAACAATTATGAATTATTTTAAAAAATTTATGCCAAAATTTCTAAAGAATTTTCAAATCCATTGGTTTACAATTCAATTTTACGAAATTTTGATTATTCAGAAATTCTTCAATTAAATATTTAGAAAATAAAAACTTGAAATAATTCAAATGGTAATTAAATAAAACTTCTAAAATACAATTATTTCAAAAAATTCAGGCTACAATGCTTTTTAAATATTCAAAGATTATCTAAAATTTTAACTGAAATTCATTTTTAAATCAATTTTTTATTAGAAAATTCTACGAGAATTCGATTATTTAAATACAAAAATGAAGAAATTATTGAATAAATGAATGTTTGTCAAAATTGAATTTGCATGAAGAATTTTATCAACAAATCTTTAAAAACTGAATGTTTTGATGGATTTTAATAAAATTTTCAAGAATAATTACATTTTTCGAGAAATTCAATTAAAATTGTATTAAAAATGATTGAAATTCTATAGGATGAGTTTTATTATTCATGAAAATAATTTAATCATTGCAAAGAAATTTATAAATTTTTAAAAAGTTGAATTCCTGTGAAATTGTTATTATTTATAAAAATAATTGAATTTTGGAGAAGAATTATATTATTTTTAAAGGTAATTGAAATTTTGACAAGAATTTAAAAATTTTTTTTAGAATAATTTAGTTTTTAACTAAAAGTCTTCTGTAAATTCATGACTTTTAATAATTATTTAAAATATAGATATTAAAAAACTAAATAAAACTAATTATAATCCCTGAAAATTAAATTAATTTCCAGTATTTTTATAAAAATCCCCAATCGATTTTACTTTCCCTGACTCTTCCTTGATTTTCCTGACCTGTGGCAACCCTGTATTCGTATTTGAAATTTAATGTAAATAAAATATTAATTTACCAATGTCAGCTGTTGCCACTCCTCGTGCAACTCTTCTCTTTCTCATTATTTTTGCCGCGTAAACGGCTCCGCTTTTTATTTCTACGCATTTTCGAACAACGGCAAATTGCCCTCTAAAAATAGAAAAGAAAAATTAATTTCCAACAAATTGATAACAATGTTTTCCACGTAAAATGCGTAATCGTTCTGATTTCTTTGTTAAAAAACTATTATCTCACTGTTTTCAAGTTCATTTTCGAAATGAAAAAAAAACCTTATCAGAAACAATTAAAGCGATAACTCACTTGCCAATTTCCTCAAGTAATTCATAATTCTTTTCTATGGGTTCGTGATGAACTTCCATCAACGTGTCCCACTCGGACCCTACAAAAAGAAAACACAAATTTAAGAAAAAGATTTAAAAAAATTTCCCACTTAAAAAGCTTTAATTTTTCATTTTCAAAACAACAAACATGAAAAAAATTTTCACATTGTGTGCATTAAAAAAACCACAATTCACAAAAGATAAATAAATAATTATAATACAACAGCCGTGAAATAAAATGCAATGCGTAAATTTCCTAAAATGGAAAGATGACGTTCTGCACACACAAAAGGAATGAGGTAATGCGATGTGTTTACAAACAACCTACAAACAATTTAACTTTTCCTTTCGCAATAATACCGTGTAAAAAAAGAATTATTCGCGAAATGAAAAAAATTTGCTTTCTTATAATGTAGAAAAAAATTTGCGAATCAATATTATTTACAAATATAAAGTAAATTGGAAAACTTCTAGAACGCCATTGTTTATTTTTTATGAAAGAGATTTTCTATTAGGTTTTTTATTTAGCATAGTTATTAATTATTGACAATTCACTAATTATTAATACCTTAAAAAAGTCGTATTAATGCAGAAACTACTTAAATTCGATGAAATAGGTTGGGGAAAAAAAAGAAAAATTCGCAAACGTCAAACATCTGTCAAGTTTAAATAATAATTGTCCCCGTTAATGAAAAATTGGAGATGAAAATTTTCAATATTTACCATCGTTGGAAGTCCCCGATGGATAGGAGGTAGTTGGCATCATCTCCTTCTCATGCTGAACGTTTTTTTCAAGCCAGGTAAATTTTTGACGGACATTGAGAATAACCGTTACTATCCTGGCATTTGTCGGCCTTTTACCTCGCTTTTGCCGGCCACCCCACGCACACAATCAATATACATATGCGACGCCACCTACTCTTGTTCGATCATTATATGTATGTAAAGCAGTAAAATTCAAAAAAAAGGAAAAAAAAACACAGGTATTTTTTCCTTATAAATTATAATAACGTTCTTCTAAGCTTATTGTAAGTCACTCTTACAATTTCATTGATACATTGTCTTTTTTTTGGACACAATTTAACGAAAGAGAAACGTTAACAATCTTTGTAAATACACTCGAGGGGAAAAAGTGGAAAAACCAGGTATAAAAATCGTAAAAGGTTATGAAAAAATAAACACTATGGAACACTGTGATGTTGACCAATAGTAATGGCGAATTTCGTCCTTGAGTATTTCGATTGGCGGAAAACTATCTCAAGGTGACATCTTTTTTGCGGGAAAATTTGAAATTGCACAGAATGGCATTTAAACAAATGAGAATGGAAAATTTATTTACTTTATTGTATTTTTTTTATTTTATTATTTTACATTTATTTATTATTAGAGTTGTAATAAAAAAGGGACATGTTTTCTTATAAAAAATTCCAAGTGAATTAAAATCTAAAAAACAATTTGTAAAAGCAAAAATTGAAATTAAAATTTTAAGTGTTTACCTAATTTAAAATTTAAGTTAATTATTGTAGCCAACCTTATTCAATTATTTTAAAAAAATTAAATTATATCTTTTAGAAGAAAGCGGGAAAAATTTAGAAAAATATTTTTTTCGAATTTTAAATTAAATTTTTTGAATTTTCAATTTATAAACAAAATTTTATATTTAAATTGTCTTAAAATTAATAAATTAATAAAAATATTGTAATTGCAACTCCCGAAATTAATTTTTTTTAAAATACAATTTGGACCTCTTTAAACTCTGTGTGAAATTTAATTTTTTGCCAATTATTAAATAAAAATTTAAATTTATCAATTTGACTTCACAAAATTTCAATTAATTTATCAATTATGTAATAAATAATTTTTAAACATTCAAGTATAATTGGAAAATTGAATTAAAATTTCTTGGAAACCTTATTTTTTAAAGGATATCTAATAACTGAAAAACTAATTATTATTATTAATATTATTATTATTATTAATTAATTAATTATAATTAATAATAATAATAACAATAATAATAATAATAATAATAATAATAATAATAATAATAATAATAATAATAAAGCATATGTTCCAGTAATCTGTTTGCAGTTTGAAGCTTTTTTGTTTCCCAACTTTTTTAATAATTTACTTTATTGTTTTTTAATAATTGTTATTTTGAATTGTTTTCAATTTTATATCTAATTAGTGTCAAAAAATAATTAAAATTCTTTCGCAAAATTTTACAATTTATCAAAATAATTAAATTGTTTAAAAGGATTTTAACATAATTTTTGAAAATAATTAAATATTTTGAAAGAATTTTTAACAAAAATTCAAAAATAATTGTATTCAATCGAAAACTGTTATTAAATATTTTTAAAAATAAATGTATTTTGTTGAGAAATTTTATTAAAATACTATTAAAAATAATTAAATTCCTGCTAGGAATTTAAGTATTTAAAAAAATAATTCAGTTTTTCCAAAGAATCTTATCAGAATTTTTGAAAATAATTGCATTACATTGAAGAATTTTATTATTAATGAACATAATTGAATTTTTTGGGAAAAAATTTATTAAAAATTTTCAAAATCCTGATTAAATTCTTTTAAAGAATTCTTTAAAAAATTTTTTAAATAATCTATTTTCCTTAATAATTTTGATAGAAAATTTTGAAAATAATTGAATTTTATGAAGAATTTCTTGCAAATTTTTAAAAATAATTGCTTATGTTAAAAAATTATAATTAAACACTTTATTGTTGAAGTTTATTAAAATTGTTTTTGAAAACAATTGAATTCCCGTGAAAAATTTTATTATTTATAGAAATACTTTAATTCTTAAGAAAAATTTTACTATTTATAAAAATAATTGAATTGTTTTCAAGAATTAGTTAGAAGTTTGAAAAATAAATGAATTTTTTCGAAAAATTTTATTAAAAATTAGTAAAGATTTCACCGAATCCTTCAGTGAAGTTTTATTAAAGAATTGACATAATAAAAATTTAAAAACAAATTCGGTCATTTTTAAAAAAAAAAAAAAAATAATTTAATATTTTACGAGAATTTTCTTAAAAATTTGTAAAAGAATTGAATTTTTAAAATAAATTTTACAGACAATATTAGAAATAATTGACGTTTTAATGGATTTATGCAAATTTCAGAAAATAATTGAATTCTTTTGTAAAATTTTATTAAAATTGTATTCAAAATCTTTTAATTTTTGAGAAAAATTTCTAATAGTTATGAAAATAATAGAATTCTTTTGAAGAATGGTATTATGTATTTATGTAAATAATTAAATTGTTACGAAGAATTATTTTCGAACTTTTTGAAAAAAATATAAACAATAATAATTAGACGCTTACTCAATAATGGAATTTTTCAAATTTTGATTATGAGTTAATCCAAAAACTTAAATTTGAAAATAAAAATTTTTTTGATTAGCATTATAATAAAACAAACAGCACGTTCCGCGCGTAAAATTTGCTAGTTGATTAATAAAAATAATTTTTAAAAATTTGCTAAACTCGAAAATATTTAATTCCCTATGAATTATTTTTGAACTTAAACACTTTTTATAATTTATAATGAATATGAAAACCATACCTTAATTTTTTTAATAATTGAATTTCTTTTAATAAATAAAAAACAATTGCAATTTTCAAAATTAATTGCATTTTTGTAATAAATAAAATAAAATAACTTGAATTTTAAATGATTTTAAACAAAAATGTTTGAAACATTCAATTTTTGTTTAGAAAATATTAATTAAATAATTAAATTTAAACCTAAATAATGTTCATAAATTAATAAAAATTGCTTTAAATTCAAAATATTAATATTTCAATAGTTATTAAAATCTTTAATGTTTTAAAAAAATATTTAATTTATTTCTTCACAAAAATTAAAATATCAAAAAAATTTTCTTTAAAATCTTCTAAGATTCATTTATTTTTGTAAATTAAGTGTTTTTTGTTTTGATTATTTGGTATAAATTTAATTATTTTTATTTAAACAAGAAAAAATGAAGGTATTTTAAAGTTTATTGTGGTTATGAAAAATTTTTAAGACGAAAAAAAAATTCGACAAGAATTCAAAGTTTTCGAGAAAATCAAAATTTCAGAGTAGCTCTCCAGATATTTTTCCTGGATTTTCGATAAAATTCCTCAATTTCCTGACTTTCGACAACCCTGATTATATTTCTTTATTTTATTTATCAATTTTTAATCTTAAATAATGTAAAGAAGCTTTATTTACCACTTAGAACGAACGAAAATTGTATTTTTAAGAAATTTCCAAGAAAGGCATTTGAAAAAATGAAAACAATTAGGTTTATTGAAAGAAAATAGGTAATTTCCCATTGTATAATTAAAATAAAATAGTCAATTATGAATAGTTATAAATTTAATATCGTAAAAATGCCGCTGATTGAAAATGCCAGTGTATTAATATTAATAAAGTAAAACTTAAGCAAAAAGTGTGTGATGAGTAAAAATTGTATAATTGGTGAAATTAATTGTAAAGTGGAATTTATTCTTGCATTGATGCTTCGGTCACTTGTGCATTTTGAGCTGGAGCATTGTCAGAGCCCTTCTTTTTGCTACCTGACACAATGTCGTCAATTCTCAATAACAAAATTGCCGTCTCAATTGCAGTTTTATACGTTTGCAATTTAACTGCAAGTGGCTCCCAAATTCCTCGTTCCTTCATGTCAACCAATTGACCAGTTTCGCCATCAATTCCCCATGTTGTTTCACCGGCCGCATGCTTCGCCCGCAGTGCCGTTAATGTACGAATTGTATTTGCACCACAGTTTTGCGCCAATGTTCGTGGTATTATTTCCAATGCCTGTGCAACGGCTTTGTAGGGCCATTGTTCAACGCCTGCGACTGCGGCCGCCTTCTCGGTTATTAGTCGTGACACCGCCATTTCGACTGCTCCTCCACCTGAAATTAAAAAGAAAAATTAAATCATTCCTTTTTTATTTAATGATCAGAAAAAGGGCAGGGTTGTTACAAAAATTTAATTATGATTTTCCCTGAATTCTCCCTGACTTTCAGACAAAATTTGGACTTTTTCCCTGACCCTAAAGAATGCTCTGATTTACTCTCAAAATTATAAGATACACAAAAAATGTTCTATTAGATTTATTTACAATTTTTTTCAAAAGAAAATTAATCAAATTCTTTTTTAAAATAAATATTTAAACATCATTTTTCAGTAGGAATTAAAATTCTTCAAAACATTCAAATTCGAACAGTTTTGAAATTCAACAATTTCGGAGAATATTGTTATTATAAAACATGAAGATATCGATCACTCTGAGCCATAAACTCAAAATGATCGACTACTACCTACATGTTTTATAATAATTAAAAATCATTTCAATTCAATTATTATTTTCCACAATTTTTAAATGAAATTCTTTTTTAAAGTTTAATTCTATTTTACGAAATATCGACTATTCGGAAATTCTTCAATTAAATATAGATTAGAAAATAAATACATGAAATAATTTTAAAAAATTACGATTCAGATTTTTGAAAAAAATTAGTTCCATAGAATTTTAAATTGAAAGTATGGAAAATTCAGATTTTTAATGGTTTTAATTTGAAACCTTTACAAAATTCAATTATTTCTGAAAATTGGAATTATTAGCAACTTCTACAAAATTCAATTATTTTGTAAAACTATACCTAATTGGAATTCAATTACAAAAACACAAAAATAAATAAAAACACAGAAATTGTTTTAAAATAAAGAAGAATAATTGAATTTTTTTAAAAAGTGTCAAATGATTGATTTTTTCGAAAAAGTATATACAAATTCTAGTTTTAATAATTGAATTCCCTTGAAATTTTCATTATTTTAGAAAATAATTGAATCTTTGTGTAGAATATTTTTAAAATTCTAGTTTAATAACTGAATTATTTTGGGAAAATTTATTAAAATAATAGATACCTATACAAATTATTGAATTAGGAACAAATTTTTGAAAATAATTGAAATTTTACAAGGAAATTTATTAAAAATTTTGAAAATTTCATTACTATTGAAAATAATAAATAATTGAAGTCTTGTGATGAATGTTGTTATTTATGAAAATAATAGACTTCCTCCGAATTTAATGCTAAATTTTAAAACATTTGAAATTTTCAAAAAAATTTATTGAAATACTATTTTAAATAAATGAATTCATTCGAATTTTTATTTTTTAGAAAATAATTGAATATTCGTGTAGAATATTATAAAAATTTTAGTTTAGTAATTGAATTCTTTTAGAAAAATTTCTTCAAATAATAGATGTATAAATTACTGAATAAAGAATTTGAATTTTTTGCAGTTTTGCAATAAATTTTAATAAAATTTTTAAAAATAATTGAATTTTATTACTTTTGCAAATAATTGAATTACTGCAAAGAATCCATAATGTCAAATTTTAAAACATTAAAATTTCCAAAAAAATTTAAGTAAATTCTATTGTAACTAATGATAAAAATTTTTTATTGGTGGAAGTTTTTTTTGAAAAATTTTATTACAATATTAAAATAATAAAAATCATTGCATTAAAACATTTTTTTAAATAATTAAAATTTTGCAATAAATGTTATTAAAATTTTTGAAAATAATTGTATTCTTGTGATGAAAACTGTTATTAATAATAATAATGCATTTTTCAATGAATTTTATCAAAATTCTTGAATATAATAAAATTTTGACGAAGAATTTGTTATTTATTTATGAATGATTTTTTATTTATAAAAGTAAATGAAATGTTGAAGACAATTCGTTCCAAACTTTTAAAAATAATTAAATTCTTGTGCTGAATATTGTTATTTATGAAACTAAATGAATTTATTTTAAATTCCTGAATGTAATTAAATTTCTAAGAAGTTTGCTATTTATAAAGATAATTGAAATTTTGACATAAATTTTATTCAATTTTTCGAAAATAATTAAATTCTTGTGATGAATATTGTTATTTATGAAACTAATGAAATATTTTAATGAATTTTTCATTGAATTCCTACAACGAATTTTATTACATTTGTTTTAAATAATGAAATTCTATTCAGAAATTTGATTGAAATAGTGGATTTGGAAAATATTTGAATTTTAACGCCGAATTTCATTAAATTCTAAAATTTAAATTTCTAAAAAGCAATTTGAATTCTTGCAAAAAAGGTTTCAAAATAATTTCATTTTTCGAGGAATTCATTTAAAATTGTAATAAAGATATTTTTAATCCTATTAAAAATTTTACTATCCATACTAATAATTGAATTCATACAACGAATTTTATTACATTAAAAAAATAATTATTTTACTTTTAGAGAAAGTCGCAAATAAAAGTATAGAACATTTTTTTGAGTATCTATTAATTTTTATAGTGAATCAGAATATTGTTAAGGCTCCGGCAAAAAGTCAAAATTTTGCCTGAAAATCAAGGAAAGAAAATTAATTTTTTGTGGTAACCCTGGAATAGAAAAAAATAATGAGAAAAAAATACTAAAAGAATGAAATATTTTTAGCTATCCGAACATAATTTCACTGTGAAATTTTTATTTTTTTGGAATATAATTGAATGTTTGTGTAGAGTATTATAAAAAATTTATTTTAAGATAGTTGAATTATTTGAAAGAATTGCGTTAAGACTTTTAAAATTTAATCTAATTTCAACAGAATTGAAAATAAAATTTTTCAAAAAAATACTTCATTAAATGATTTATAAGTAATAACTTTCTGGTTGTTCTTCAGTAAAATTAAGTTATTAAAAATAAATTATTGTAAAAAATAGAAAAATTGAATTTGCTTTAAATTTCGTGGTATTGTCGTAGTTTTTAAAGAAAACAAAGACACAAAAATGTAGAATTTTCTTATAAATTCTAAATGTTTAATTTTTTCCAGCACTTTTAATAAAAATCCCTGACCTGTGTCAATCCTTAAGAAAATGAAATTAGAAAATAGAAAAAAAAGAATGAAAAGAAATTGTAAAAACCTGGCACGAGTTTTGGTTCCATCAGAAGATTTTTGGCAACGTGTAGTGCGTCTTGTAGATTCCTCTCGGTTTCGTTGAGGACATCCTTACTGGCGCCGCGCAACATAATCGTGCAGGCCTTTGGATCCTTGCACTCGGTGATGAAACAGAAGTATTCGTCGCCAATTTTCTTGATTTCGAATAAACCGGCGCCGGTTCCAACATCCTCTTCTCGCAATTCATCAGTGCGATTAACAACAGTCGCGCCACAAGCTCGGGCAATTCTGTTGATATCAGTTTTTCTCAATCGTCGAACAGCGGAAATATTTGCCTTCACCAAATAATGTTGCGCCAAATCCGAAACGCCCTTCTCAGTAAAAACAACGTCCGGCTTCAGTGCAATAATATCCTCGCACAATTTCCTCACATTCTCCTCCTCCATTTCCAAAATTTTCGTGAAATCCGTCTCCTTCATTATCTCAATATTCGTCTGTGATTCGCCCTTCTTGTACTCGAGGGGACAATCCAAAAGGACAATTCTAGGATTCTTGACAAGTCGACGCATTTTAGGATGAGTCACGTCCTTATTGACCATAACACCCTTCAATACACTACTATCCTCAATACTGCCACCGGGAATTTTTTCCACCTTCGCATAACGTTTGATGTCAATTTCACGACGTCCATGCTCGTCCATCATAACAGTGTGCACAGCGTCGAGGGCAATTTCACAAGCGAGATCCGACCATTTGCCAATGAATTTTGTACCAACGCACGATTTCACAACTTCAGCAAGTTTCTTACGATCATTGCGATCCAGCTCGAGACTTATTTGATCGTTTAATACTGCAACCATGTCCTCGAGTGCTTGACGATAGGCGCGAATGATAACAGTTGGATGCATTCCTTGACTGAGAAATGGCTCGGCAGTCGCGAGAATTTCACCGGCAAGAACAATAACCGATGTGGTGCCATCGCCAACTTCCTCGTCCTGAGTGCGGGCAATTTCAATCATTGATTTTGCCGCCGGATGTTGAACGGTTATCTCGCGGAGAATTGCATTTCCATCATTTGTCATCACAATTCCACCCATTGGGTCCATTAACATTTTTAACATTGCTTGTGGACCGAGACATGTTCTTATCACGTCGGCGATTGCCTAAAAACAAGTAGAAGATGAGTTCAAAATATTCTCGAAATTCGAAAAAAATATATTCAAATCTCTTATTTTATTTATGATTTTTTTCAAAAGCAATTAGTTCCGTAGAATTTTTAATTAAAAGTATGAAAAATTCAGATTTTTAAAGATTTTAATTTCAAACCTTTACCAAATTTAATTATTTCTGAAAATTGAAATTCTTGGTAACTTCTCCAAAACTTAATTATTTTGTAAAACTATAACTGCAATTAATTTTTAAATAAATGTTTACTAGAAACTTCTACAAAAATTCAATCATTTAAACACAAACTTAGAAAATTTATTGAATTTTTTTGAATGACATTTTTAAGAATTCTACTTTTTCAGAAATTCGATTAAAATTGTAATAAAAAGAATTGAAATACTGCAATGAGTTTTGTTATTTATGAAAATTGAATTTTTTAAAAAAGTGTTAAACATTTTTTTTTCTCGAAAAAATGTATGTAAATTCTAGTTTTAATAATTGAATTCCCTTCAAATTTTCTTTATTTTAGAAAATAATTGACTCTTTGTGAAGAATATTTTTAAAATTCTAGTTTTATTACTAAATTCTTTAAAAAAAATTTTTAAATTAAAAGTTTGCAAGGAAATTTATTAAAATATAAAAAATAATTTAATTTCATTACTGTTGAAAATCATTAAAATCTTGTGATAAATATTTTTTTCTATAAAAATGACAGACTTCCTCCGAATTTAAAGCTAAATTTTAAAACATTTGAAATTTTCGAAAAAATTTATTGAAATACTATTTTAAATAAATATTCTCGAAATTCGAAAAAATATATTCAAATCTATTATTTTATTTATTTATGAATTAAAACTTAAAACTTTTTTTACCACAAAAATAATGAAAATTTTTTTAAAATCAAATTGAAAAAACATTTCTATTTGGTTTTAGGAATGTGTCCACCAAAGAACAGAAAAAAAATTATTTTTTAAAAAAGTTATTGCAAAATTAATTTTTTTGCAACTTTTTAAACAAAATGATATTTTTCCTAAATGAATGAATCGATTTAAGTGAACCAAGCGGGAATATAAAGGAAATAAAAAATACTTTCGTTCAGAAGTAGAAAATTTTCAAAAAGTTTATTTTTTAATAATTATTTAATAAATTTTATATCAACAATTAATTTTTTTAATGTTCTGCGCCTTTTAAAAATTAAAAAAAAATATCTACATACACTTAAAACTATAAGAAATCAAAATCGGTTGAGAAAATTTATGAGCGACCATTATTTTAAAAGTTATAATGGAAATTATACCGAACGAAGATGCGATTTTGATGATTTTCAGAATTAAAACATTATTTTTAACTACGAAATGAAAAAAACACTGTCGAATTAACATTTTTATTCAGTTATATAACCATAAAAATGTTCAAAAACTAATTTCAGTGTTGATTCACTACACCGCGCCAATATAATTTCCATTATAACTTTTAAAATAATTGTCGCTCCAAAATTTTCTCAACAGATTTTGATTTCTCATAGTTTTAAGTGTATGTAAATATTTTTTTTAATTTTTAAAAGGCACAAAACATTAAAAAAAATTAATTGTTTATAAAAAATTTACTAAATAATTATTAAAATATAAACTTTTTAAAAATTTTCTAATTCTGAACGAAAGTATTTTTCATTCCCTTTATATTCCCGCTTGGTTCACTGAAATCGGTTCATTCATTTAGGAGAAACAACATTTTGTTTTAAAAGTTGCAAAAAAATTAATTTTGCAATAACTTTTATAAAAAATAATATTTTTTTCTGTTCTTTGGTGGACACATTCCTAAGACCAAATAGAAATGTTTTTTCATCATTTTGATTTAAAAAAAAAATACTTTTTGTTTTCTGTGAAAATTTCACGAATTCTGACTCAATTAGCATTTGCAAAACATTTAATTTTTTCCCTATATCTATTTATTTCCATTCACAAGTTCTATCGGTTATAGTAAAAAATGACGTCACGATTTGTACAGGAGAAAAAAATATTTTACTCCAAAATTTAAAAAAACCGATATGACGATATGAAAAATGCAGTAAGAAAAATAAGTGATTTAGTTACTAATAATAATAATTATAAAAATTTCCCTCTCTAAAGTTAATAATTTCTTTCAATAAACTGTGGGTGTATAACCGGTAAAGTCCTTATAAGGTAATGTACTAAATCTCATAAAAAGAACTCACCTTTCCAGCCTGAATATTTTCCCTTTGAACTTTTTTACCAGAATCTCTTTTTGTATTCTCGCCTGCAATTATTAAAGTAGACATAATTAGTTTCTCTAAGTACAATGAATTATGCAAATTACAAATGAATGGAAAAACAAAATCATAACGATTTTCTAAATATTAAAACAAAACTTACTGAGAACAACGATTGGGGCAGAGCCCGGAAACATGTTTGCCTTTTGTTTTTGAAAAAAATCAAAATTCCGAGAAAAATAATGTATTTATCGAGTTTGTTTGTAATTAAATATAGACAAATTTTAATTATTAAAAATGAAATTAATTATCAGACCACGAGGGGGATAGAAGGAGAGTGCAAACTAACCAAAAAGTTCGTCTCTTTCACACTTGACGCAAGCGCAAATAAATTCTCTTTCTATTGGTTTGGAAATCTTTTGAGCGCAATCATTCAAATCCTAAAAATTGCCAGTGATTAGAATTAAATAAATTAAATATTAATTTCGAAAAAAATTAAATTTTTTTATAGTATTATTATTTAATAATTAAATTCTTGAGAAAATTTTTGAAAATAATAAACAAGAATAATTAATTTACGTACTTAAAGAGTGAATTTATTAAATGTTGGATATGGAATTATACAAAAATTGATATTGTTTGTATTTGAAGATTTAATTATGTAATTATTTATTAATTCATTATAATAATTTTATAATTTTTCTTTTCAAACATTTTCAATTTTAAAATTAATGCATTGAAAATCATCAACTTATTGCAAAGAATTTTATTAAAAAATTTGATAATAGAATTCCTTCTAAAAATGTTATTAAATTCTCGTCAAGAATTTTATTAAAATTTTTTGAAAATCCTAATTCAATTCTGTTGAAGAATTTCTTTTAATTTTTTTTTTAAACTAATGGAGTTTTTTTTAAAAACTTTAATTTAAAATTTCGAAAGCAATTGGATTTTATGAAGAAGAATTTTATTAAAATCTTATTTAAAATAATTGAATTCTTAGAATGTTATTACTATTTATGAAATAATTGAATTGTTCCAAAGAATTTATTCAAATTTTAGAAAATAAATGAATTTTATGTTAATATTTGAAGATTAAAATTCTTTCGAAAAATTCGATTAAAATTGTTTTGAAAATAATTAAGTTTCTCCAAAAGATTTTACTATTTATAAACATAAATGAATTTTTGCAAAGAATTTTACTATTTATAAAAATAATTGAAATGTTTCGAAGAATTTATTAAAATTTTGAGAAATAATTAAATTAATATGAAGAATTTTATAGAAATAATTGAAAATAATGAAATTATTTTTTTTTTTTATAAATATGTTGACAATAATTGAATTATTCAAAAAAAAAATTTAAATTCTTGTTGAAATAGAATTTTCTGAAAATTTTTGAAAATAATTAAATTCTTTCCTGTAATTTTATTTAAATTAGATTAAAAATAATTTAATTCCTTCAAAGACATGTATTTATAAAAATAATTGAATAGTTTCGAAGATTTTATTAAAATTTTAGAAAATAAATAAAATTTATAAAAATATTTTAAAATATTTGAATTCATCCTAGGAATTTAATTAATTCCTGTAAAGAATATTATTATTTATAAAATTAATTGAATTCTTGCGAAACATTTTTAAATATTTATAAGAATAATTTAATTATTTTGAGGTATTTATTATAATATTAGAAAAAAATTTAATTTTTTCAATGGGTGTTAAAAATATTTCTAAAAATTTATCTCTTTCCAGGAATTCAATTAAAATTGTTTCAAAATAATTGAATTTTTGTAAAGATTTTACTACTTCAAAAAATAATTGAATTCTTTAGAGGGATTTATTAAAATTTTTGAAAATTATTGAATTCTTTCGTAAAATTTTATTAATGTTTTGAAAATATGAACAGTAGTAATTAATTTTGTACCTATAATTAATAAATTTTTGAATTTTTCAGTACGAAATTATTTTTAAAATTTATATTTGAAAATAAAAAAATTTGTTGTTTGGTTTTTTCTTTCGCACCTTTTTTTAATAATAATTGTTCTTTTTTATTTTATTTAATTTTATACCGTAAATAAAAATTTTTCATTGTTTTTGTCGTGGATAATAAAATTTTATTCAATTTTATATTAATGTCATAAAAATCATTAAAAGTATTGTGAAAAATCTTACAATTTATAAAAATAATTAAATTGTTTTAAAAAATTTTAATATAATTTTGGAAAATAATTGAATGTTTTGAAAGAATTTTTTTTTTTAAAGTTTCAAAATCCTGATTAAATTCTTTTGAAGGATTTTCTTCGAATTTCTTTAATAATCTGTTTTTATTAATAATTTTAATTGAAAATTTTAAAAGTAATTGAATTTTATGAAAAATTTACTTCAAGTTTTAAAAATAATCGCTTGTGTTAAAAATTATAATTAAATACTTTATTGTTGAAGTTTATTAAAATTGTTTTCAATATAATTGAATTCCTGTGAAAAATTTTATTATTTATATAAATAATTCAAAACTTGCGAAGAATTTTACTATTTTTAAAAATAATGAAATTGGTTCAAAGAATTTATTAGAAGTTTGGAAAATAAATGATTTTTTAAAAAATTTTATTAAAAATAGAAAAAAACTTTACTGAATCATTCAGTGGAATTTTATTAAAAAATTGACATAATAAAATTTTTATGAACAAATTATGTCATTTTTTAATTTTTAGAGAAACATTTAATTATAAAAAACTCACTTTTAATTAAGAAAGTGAAAGATAAAATAATTTCGCTTCAGTAAATATTAAATATTTTATTTGTACGTAGAAAACTTCGAATAAAATCAATCATTATAAACCTATTGATATTCTCTTGATATGCAATTTTATAGACAAAAAACCTGGTAATATTCTACAGTAAAGACTTAATTATTAAAAACAGCACAAAACATTATCATAGACATATTATTACACATAATAATATAATAAAAATAGTAATGATAATAAATATTAATTAATAATTCATAAACGATGTAAATATAAATAATTAACATATCTTTAAAAATTAAATAAAAAAATCTATTTTTTCCTAAAAGAAAAACTTCTTCTCCCTTGAAATAATTACACGTGTCGAACGTGAAAACTGACAATATATTCTGCATTGGTTCTTTGGACTGAAATTGCAAAAGGATCAGTCGGATGAAATGTGAAGGCTACTAATCTTCTTACAACGACCGGCGGCGTTTTTCCCAACATTCCCGCATACATGCGAAATTTCAAAAGTCCCGAATCACGTGCGTAGAATCTAAAAATTTCGTTTTAAAATCAAATAAACAGTGAATATTAAAATTAATTCATATAAATAATGAGCTAGTATTTATGAATATGAAGCTAATATTAATAAAATGTTAAGATTTATGAATAACGAATAATAATAAAAATTTAACTGTAAATTAATATTGTATAGTTGATTGGAAATTTTGATTAATTACCGAATAGGATGTTCGCCACAAGCTTTTGGGCGTTCCATCATCGACACCCATTTATCATCGTAAGAAAATAAAGAAAGATCGAGATATGGTGAACTTGAATACGATTGTGCACAAATCGGCAATTGAGCAAGTAATCTTTTTGTCGCTTCCGTTATACCTCCGTATCTTGCACTGACTATTGTCTGCTTGAATCTCTGCTGCATAATTCTATTTTCAAAATTAAAACATTTTCTTTTAATTACACTTGTATTTTTAAATTTCAAATTTTAATTTTATAAGTCATTTCAATGACTTTCAATCAATAAAATTCAATAATAAATTTTAGTAGAAAAAAAAACAATTACCTGGCATAAATATTATTTGAAGGCGAGCACATAAATTGACAGTCGGAACTCACGCGGGCATTTCGGAAAAAATCACTGAAATTCTCAAATTGAGTCAACAATTGTGTGGAAGCATTATCGTAAGCTGCTAAAACCTTAGCAGTGACCATGTTGTAAACTACTAGTAAAGCTGGTTGAGCATTTGGCTCACTGGCCTGTAATGTTGCAACATCTTCAGTTGCGTATCTAACAAGAATGTGATTTGTGTCCAGTAATTGCATTTTCCACATTCTCAGGGCATTATACTGAAAATAATAATCGATAATTGTAAATAAGAATTTAAAATCTTGTATATATTCGCTAAAGGGCGGAAATTTATTTTTAAAAAAATATTATTATACATAAAATCAAATAAAGTTTACAAATATTTATTAGACAATAAATAAATTTATATTGCATGAATATTTATTATGCAGTAAATAAATTCGTCCCGGATTTAGTACTTAAATGTAAATTTCTTACCTAGTAAAAATCAGATAATGGTAAACAGTAGGTGATAAATTTATTTTGAATATATTGGATAATAAATAAATTTATTACGAATAATACGGAACTCACCACATCGAAATATTGATAAAATCGTCTCAATTCGTAAGGGTCCCGATTGGTGTAACTTATATAATCGGCACGTTTATAGAGATAGACTAAAAGTTTATGTTTAAGACTATTAATCGTGGCATCTCTAAATGGTCTAGAATTAATTCCATGCCAGGCACTTGTGACTAAATACGCTTCATCCTCGAGACAGAACCTAAAATCATAGAAAAGCCAGGGCTGATAAAAATCGTGATTTAAAAAAAAATCTATACAATCCGATTTGTTGGATTTAAATCGTATTTTTTTATTTAAATCAATTTTTAAACAATTTTTTAAATACATATTTACTTTTAAATAATTCGTTTTTTTTTAATATCAAAGTTAATAATAATAATAATTTTTATAGGGCTACAAAATTACATTTTCAGAATTTCCTGATTTTTCTTGACTAATTTTTTATTTTCACTGGTTAACAAATTTAAAAATTATTGAATATTCTGCATTAAAAATTAAAAATTTAATAATATTCAATTTAATTATTTTCAATGTTTACTATTTTAATATAATTTCACAAAAGAATTCAATTACTTGCAGCAAATTTTAATAAAATTAGTCTCAAGAATTTAATTAGTTTCGGAAGTAAAAAATTCCTCGCAAAAATCAAATTATGTTCAAAAATTTACAAAGATTTTAGTCAAAATTTCAATTATCTTAATAACATTCTTGGCAGAATTTCAATTATTTTTAATATATTTTCTAAAATTGGTTTCATCAAATTTTGTCGAAAAACTGAGATTATTTTTAAAAATTTTATTAAAACTTGTTAAGAGAATTCAATTATTATTAGAATTTTTAGAAGTAATTGAATTTTTAAAAGGTTTTAAATTAAAATCTTTAAAATCTTGAATTTTTTATCCTTTTAACAAACAAATCTGTAGAATTAATTTTGGTAAAAAAATTTAACTGCTACTTTTTTTACTGTAACTTTTTCGAATTTGTAACTAAAATTCTTCTTGAATTCAATTAATTTTAATAATTTTCGAAAAAGTTCTTTGACAATTTTCAAATTCATTTATTTAAAATATTCAATTTTCCGAAATTTTAATTATTCGTAAATTCTTCATTTAAATATATGTAAGGGAATAAAAACTTGAAATTGTATCTAAAATTTTAACTGAAATTCATTTTAAAAATTAATTATTATAAGAAAATTCTACGAGAATTCAAGTATATAAATGCAAACAAAGATAATTTATTGAATAATTCAATTTTCCTTAAAATTCAATTTTGGTGAAGAATTTTATCTAGGTACAAATTTTTTCAATAATAGAATTCTTTCGACGAATTTTAATTAAATTCTAAAGTAAAATTTCATTTTTTGAGAAATTCGATTAAAATTATATTAAAAATATTTAAAAAAAATGAAAAATTCTGCAATGAGTTTTTGAAATTTGTATCTTTTCTAAAAATAATTGAATGTTCTTGTAGAATATTATTAAAATTTTTGTTTAAAAAATTGAACTTTTTGACTATAAAAATACATATTTTATTAAATAATTGAATGTTTCTTAAATTTGAATTTTCATTAAGAATTTCGTCAACAAATTTTTGAATAACTGAATTTTGTTACCAAGTTTTAATCAGATTTTTAGGAATAATTTCATTTTTCGAGAAATTTGATAACATATGTTAAAAGTAATTGAAATTTTGCCAAAAATTTTATTAAAATTTTTCAAAAATGTTTGAATGTCAGAGAAAAATTTTATTATTTATGAAAGTAATAATTGAAAATTGAAGTGAGAAATTTTATAAATTTTTCAATATACCAAATTGGATTTTTGAAAAACAAAAAAAAATTTTTGCGAATTTTATTAATTTTTTTTTAAATAGTATACATTAAAAATAATTAAATTTTGACAAATTATTATTTAAAAAAATTTAATTCTGTAAAGAATAAATAAAAAAATAATTGAATTTTTGAAAATCCTAATTTCTTTATGAAAACTAATAATGATGAAATGTTTATTTAAAAATAAAGTTAGTGATGTTTTTGAATATGTTTCTAATTGAAAAGTTCTTTGACAATTTTCAAATATTAAAATTTAATTTAAAATATTTAATTTTCCGAAATTTCAAAAAAAATAGCTGGAAAAATTAAATTTTTTAATCTGGATAACGTGGAAAAGTTAGGGAACTTTAAAAGAGCAAAAGCGTGACAACCCTGAATATTTTTAACTTTTTGAATTCAAAACTTTAAACTCAAATACTAACTTTTTGCAGCCTTTTCGTTTTCTAATGCATTTTACTATTTGCTTTAAATGAAAGAATTTAAATCAAGATTTAAATGGCAGGGTTTTAATCAAGATTAAAATCATTGCAGCCATAAGAAAAGCGATTGAAAATTAATTAGAATTTAAAATTAATATTATTCTTATATAATAATGGCATTTTCCATATTATATTCTTTTTCATTAATTCATCAATTAAATAAGAAAAAGACATTATTTGAAAGAAATAATTTTTCTGTACCTGCCAATGGTTCGAACGTTAATAAACATTCCGTCTAATAATTGAAAAATATGTATTGTTTGATGCTGCACGGACAGTACTGCCAGAATATCTTTGTAGAGATAGAGACCTAAAAGAATTGTTTTCCAATTTTATTAATTAAAAATAGAAAACAGTTTAATTTACAAATTTAGTTTCTCAGATTTTTCTTTAAAAAGTAATTTTTGTGTAAAATAAAAAAAGTGACTATGAGTTTTACCTTGATTGTGGGACAAATAAATCTTATCGACTTTAAAGTGTCGTGTATCACAAAGTTTACCACAGCGCAAATCAACGAGATGTAAACTATAATCTTCGAGAGGAGATCTTGGATTTGGTGTAAGTGCCTCGTTATTCGAGTAAATCTGAAAAAGAAAGAATGAATTTTAAAAATTACAATTTTTTGTCTAATTTCTCCCAAACATTGCTTCTGTTTTGTACGAATTTAGTTTATTATGAAACAAATAAAATTGCAGTTGAAAACAATCTATACCTGATAAAAATGAGGTCTAAGATCGTCAGGAATATGAGCAGCGGAACCAACAATAACGTAACGTTCATCGTCGGTAAATAAACTACATTCTCTGTTCAGTTGTTCATTACTTTGTACAACGTTAACAATCCATTTGATCTGCAAAAAAAAACAAGCATAAAATTAAAATGAAAAGTAAAAAGAAAGGAAAAGAGAAAGAAACGGTAAAAAAATTAATATAAAGAAAAGATAAGGAAAAAATGAAAAATAAAAAACATACTTTAAAGAAACGTTTAAAAATATCCCTGCGAATATGAAAAGTTTCTTCATTCTTTTGTCCGATATATTCGCCCTCGCAGCCATCTAAAAGATCAGCAGCAGCCGATGCACCTTGATATTCATAAATTTCAATCGACGTTTGATCTAAACTGAATGCAACCAAATATCTTCCGTCTGGACTAAATTTTCTCAGGAAACAAGGCGGTTTTTCGACATTGACAACGGTGAAATTTGGAAAGACATTTTGATAAAATTGCCTGGCAATTAACACCTGTGTTCCTGGATACGAACATCCCAGGGTTTCTCTTCGTCGTAAACGAATTGCAATATTTTGTGGCTCCAATTTTCTCGGAGTTATTAAACAAGTGTCTGTACCAAATTCGTTATCTTCTTCTATTTCGGCCATTCTTATTGCACAATTTATTCATAACAAATAAGCACATAAATTATATTGCATTGTATATGTATATATTATAAAATTTGTATTCTTTTTAAACTTTTTGCTTTTAAATGTATGTTTTTGAATTTTTTAATAAAATATTTTTAGGTTAGATTACTTTCACACATCACTTTTTTCCTTTAATAAACTGCATTATTTAAACCGTTTAAACAAAGAAACTATTAATATTCTAATAATTAGATTGAAATTAAAACATTGTTTACGTTGTTATAAAACATGTACCTAACCTCAAAATAACAAATTTTTTTAAATCACAATCACTCACTATATTATATTTGTTGTTATTTTTTAAATATGTACAAATGTATGAAAAAGGTATTTAAAAAAACTCAATTTACAGTGTACTTTTTCTAATTTGTTGTTAAATTTGACAAATTATATACAGTGACTTGTTTTGTTTATATATATAAAAGATTTCCTTTTTAGAAAAGCACACTAACGCCATTGTCGGAAGTGTCGGCTTAGTGAATTACGCTTTGTCAAATATTGAAGCACGTGGGTTTATTTTCGCAATTTTTATTTGAATTTCTTTTCAAATAAATTCAGTCTTCTTCGTTTATTTATAATTAAAAAGAAACTTTAAATTATATACTACCCATTTATATATAAAAGTCTTAGTGTTTCATTTCAAGTAAGAAAATATTCGCCATATCTACATTAATACCGTTAATACATTTATAGGTTAGTTTCACTTTTGTTTATTTTTCCCCTTTCTCCCTATAATAATTATTTTCAAGTAAATTAATAATTTTAATATGCTACTAATATTATTTCTACATTCTTAAATTGCATTTTAAAATTTTAATATTTTTTAATTCTATTATTTATTGTAACACTAAACTAAATATTTTGTTAGTCCCTTTATTTAAAGAATAGAGTAGGTTTTTCAATTAACAAACTTAATATTTTAGCTAAATGAAAGATGAAGTTATTGAAAATTGTATATCATCGAGAAATAATCAAGTACTAAGTCCAAAAATGAATTTCCAATCACCACAAAAACTATTCATTAAATGTAGAAATATTGAGAGTGAAAAGGAAGCAGTTTTAGGGAAAAATGAACCGGATTTTGGCAAAATGAACTCGAAAGAAAATGATTTTTTCACACCACCAAAATTAAGTAATGATCTTTTTGATTCAACAATACCGAATGAAGATGAAGTGGCAAAAATACTCTATGATTCAGAAAATATTCTTAACATGGACAGTATTCAAATAACAAATGATTCGATTTTAAATTTTTCCTCTTTAGATGAGAATTCTAATAATGAAAATTCAAATGAAAAATCTCCAGTCGATCCTTTGTCACTGGACAATGTGAATACAGTGAAAATGAAAAATTTATTGACAAATAATTCAGAATCGAGGAAAATTCTAAATTATGATTCTGATGATGAATCGGCAGCTGAAGAGGAAAGCGAAGATGAAGGAGAGGATGACGAAGACGAAGAAGATGAAGATGAAGATGATGAAGAAAATGAGGAAATTGCAGAAAAACTATTCAGAATCCAAAATAAATATTCAAAGAAAGAAATTTTATCTACAGAAACAATTGAGGTACGTTATTTATCTTTTTAGACGGAGAAAATTATTATTTGAAAATAGAAATTTTTTTTAATATTTTCTGTTTCTTTTCGTAGAAATTAAATAAATTAGTTATCAGGTTAACTCATGTGGTCCCACCACAACATAAAGTGGAAAGTGCATCTGGATCGAGAACACTTAGTAAAAAAGAATGGAAAGCTTTCGATAAATTTTCGAAAAGAATAAGAACGAAATATACTGAAAAAGAAGATACTATTATCAAACAAAATTGGAAATTATTCTGTAAGGTAAGTGTATTTTTAAAATAAAGTTAATATTAATTTAAACTCACTTCATTTTTTCCCAATGAAATTAATTGTAGCTAAATGAAAATATTTTACTTGAAAAAATTAATAATTTAATTTTTTAATTAACAGATTCACGAATGGGATGAAAATGATGTACAATCTTTTTTGTATCTGAAACATCAGGGCACAATACACATAAGGAGTTCATTGGAGAGAAAAAAATTTGTTCAGTTTTTAGCCAAAGGATTGCCGTATCGAACTTTGTTTAGCGTTTACAGTAGATTTCGATTTTTATTTAGAAATCATGCCTTGTATGTTTATTATTAACTTTCAATTCTTGTTTATTATGAACAAAAAATCAAAGTTTTAGAAAATTATGATTTTAATATTAATTTAAATTTTCATTAAATTAACTATTGGACACATTAAAAACATAGAAATTTTATTTAATATACCGTCATTTTATTTTTACAGTCAAGGACGATTCACTCCTGAAGAGGATAAGAAAATAATGATTTTTATGAATTCTTCAAATATTGATGAACGTTCAAAAATTCGTGAACTTTCGAAAATTCTAAGACGAACATACCTTTCAATCTTTAAAAGGTATCAAACATTACTAAACGCTAAAACTGCCAAGAAAAGAAGAAATAAACAATGTAAGTCATTTTTCAATTTAATAGGAAGTAAATTAATTTTATTAACAGAAAGTAAAGTATTTTATTTTATTATGCAGCTCAGGATAAAATTTTATGGACTTTGGAATTAACCGACAAATTTTTGGTAAATTTAATAAAACTTACTTTAAGTAAAAACGTTAACGAACTCAAGAATCAAAAGATTCCTCAAGTTGTTTGGAAAGAAATGAAAAAAAGAATGGGCATTGAAGTCAATGTTTTAAAGTACTTTTGGTTTGGAAGATTACACTTGCAACTATTTTCACCTGATCCGATCTATTTGAACGACATAAAAATCAGACTTATCCAGCTGTAAGATTTTTTCAGTTTTTAATCAAAAAATTCTCCTCTAAATCAATTCTTTCTAATAATTTTTGTTTTCAATTACAAGAATTCAATTATTCAAAGAAAAAAAATGTTTCACGAAAAATAATCCATTTGTTTACAATTCAATTTTAAATTTCGATTATTTAAGAAAACAAGTATTTATTAAAAAATTCGATAAAGAAAATAATTTTAAAATTAAGAGTGATAATTAAATAAATTTAATTTCACATTCTGTAAAATTTATTAGAAAAAATGTAAGGCTTTGTGTTCAAATTCGTGATGATTTCAAAGATTAAATGTCAAACAAACAAAAATTTAAGAGTAATTAAATCTTTAATATTTTTAAAGGTTGCTTGACATTTCGTGACTTTTCTTTGACCAATTTTACTTTTTCTTTTAGTTTATATCCATTAGAATTGAAGAGCACCAAAGAAATCAAATGGACCGAAGTTTTAAAACATTTTGAAGGAACGACAATATTTTTTCTCAGCGATCTCACTTATCGATTGCTCAAACATATCAGACACAAGGCAGCCAATTTCACCGGTAAATAATAATTTTACATTTTCCCTTATTATATTTTACGAAATAGCATTCGTTTATTTCACCAAAAATTTTTTTTCAGAATCTATGAATCATCTTTACGAGAAAATTATTCCTCAATTAGAAAATAATCTCAATGATAAATATTTACCACGTCTTTGTTATAAGAATAAGACATTGACAGTTGTAGATGACATCGAAGAAATTGAATCTAAAAATCTTTCGTCGAATGAAGATGACAGTGAATTTTCAAAGGGACAGGAAAAGAAAGAAAAAAAATTAAGAACATTGAAGAAATCGGACAGTAGAGAAAATAAGAACCGAGCCTCGAGAGAAAATGTCAATACATTAACAAAGGAACAGAGAAATAGGGGAAGAAAATTAAGAAATTCTAAAAAAGCATACTCTTCAAAAGAGGAGAATTTAGATTGGTCTCTATCGTTACGTGAAGAATTTTTGAAAAAGCTCCTTGAATTAATGATTTCCGATAATATTGGAGAATTAAAAGATGCATTAATTCACACTGTCGTTTGGAAAGAAATGACCAAATATTTTCCCGTTCATCAAAGTGAACTCGAAAATTTATGGTACAATGAATTGCATTTGCAACTTTATTCACCGAGACCAATTTACATGAACGATGTGAAAATAAAATTAATAGAATTGTGAGTTAAAATCATTTGCCAATCATTACTTGAAATGAAAATCATGTAAAATAATATTAACAAAAATATATTTCTTCTTGTATTTAAAATCTGTTATGCTTCACTTTTTTCAGAATCTACAGAAAACAATTCGAAAGCAAACAAGAAATAAATTGGGAAACTGTCTGCTGCTCCTTCGATGGATTCACAACAAATTTTCTTTCTCAAGTTTTTAACAATCTCGTAGAAGTGGCAATGAAAGAAACAAATTTCTCCAAATTTTCCGGTAACTCATCACTTTTTTTTTAATCAACTATGTATAAGAATAACTAAAAAAATAAATGACAATTATATTTTCTTTCAGATATTATGAAATATTTGTATGAAACAACTCTGATGGAAATAAAAACTGGAGACAATGATCAATTCTTGCCACGAATAATTTTTGAAAATGAGAAAATCCAATTTGTAGATATAAATCTCGAGAATGATGAAAATTGCAAGAGTGAAAATGAAATTGACGATAAATCGGAATTATTAATGACATCGAAATTTCGGGAAAAATTTTTAAAAACGTTACTTCGTTTAAATTTGAGTACGAAAATAGAGGAATTAAAAGATGCTGCAATTCCAGATGTTGTTTGGATGGAAATGGAAAAGGAACTCAAAACTGATAAGAAAATTTTGATGAATTTATGGTACAAGGAATTACATTTACAACTATTTTCTCCACGTTCTATTTATTTAAATGACATCAAAATTTGTTTGATAGAATTGTAAGTTTTTGAATAGAAGAAATTGAAAATTATCCCAATTATATTATTATAATTATTTTGTTTACTAATTAAAAATTTATTACTTTTTTCCAGAATCTACAACCGTCAAATAACGGACAAGGAACAAATAAATTGGGATGAAATTTCTTCGCATTTCGATGGAATGACGGAAATGTTTCTGTCGGAAATATTTGTCGATCTTTTTAATTTTGCATCGAAAGAAATAAATTCTTCAAAATTTACCGGTATACTATTTTTCAATTATTCTCTTCTCATTCTTTTAGTTACTTAGAAATTTATGTACTTTTTTATTTAATATTAAATTTTTTTGTATACAATTGTTTTCAAAAACAAAAAAAGTTAAAGCAGAAATGAAAAGAAAATTTGATTTACTTTTCAGAAATTATCATTTATCTGTACGAAACAATGTTCCTGAAACTAAAGGAAGAAGAATTTGACAAATGTTTGCCTCGAATATGCTTTAAAAATGACGAAATTCAAGTGATTGATGAAAATATTGAAAACGAAGTTACTTGCAAGAGTGAAGAAAATGTTGAGTGTGGAATTGCAAACGAAATGGAAAACATTTGGACAGTACCTATGAGAGAAATATTTTTAGAATGTCTTCTTCGTCTGAATTTAAGTGAGACGATCGAAGAATTGAAAGACGCTTTCATTCCAGGAGTTGTTTGGAAAGAAATGGAAAAACAATTAGAAATTGATAGAAATTTTCTGGAAAACTTGTGGTACAAAGAATTGCATTTGCAATTATTTTCCCCAAGGCCCATTTATTTAAATGACATCAAAATGTATTTAATAGAATTGTAAGTTAGAGATGAAAATTATTATTAAGTTCTAAAAAAAACTTAAATTGCTTTAAAAAATATATTAAATTAAATAAATTTAATTTAATTAACTTTCCCTTTAAATGAAATTTATGTATTAACAAAGTAATAAATAAATGAATTATAAGTAATGAATTTAAATAAATTATCTATTTAAATTTATTTGAAAACATTTTTAAGAATAGAAATTTTGTTAGTATAAAAAATCAATAATAATTATTTATAATAATGAAAGTTTTATCAATTTTTTTTACAGAATCTACAAAAGTAAAGTATCAAAAATTGATGACATAGACTGGAATGAAATTTCTTCTCATTTCGATGGTATGACGATAGTTTTCCTCTCTCAGGTTTTCCAAGAACTTGTTGATACAACGTCGAAAAAAATAAATTCTAAAAAGTTTTGTGGTAAGTATTTTTATTTCCAGAATAATTACTAATTACTATGGTTTGAATTAGTATTGTAAATTATAGTTTCAAATTTTTAATATTTCATCTCTATCTATTAATTAATTTTTTCTCCACTTTAAATTATTTCTTTTATTTTTAAAGCTATTACACAATTTTTTCTTTCTCTAAAAATATTGCTAAATGTTTAAATGGATAAATTAACATTAAAAATAAAATTGAATTGATACTAAAAAGCATAATATATTTCTTTGCAGATATTATAGATTACATGTATGAAATAACGTTTAACGAGATGAAAAATGGCTCCTTCGACCAAATGCTACCTCAGATTATATTTAATAATGGCAAAATAAGCACTGTAGAAAGTGAGAAGAAATATTAACTTAATAAGAATAGATGTTAAAAAATTCTTCTGAAGAATCAAAAGTCAATGATAACTAAAAATACAAAGATGAATAATAACTATAATTTTATAATTTACGTTGAATAATTAAAATAAACTATATTTTCTTAATTTTAAATTTTGTAATTCGTTGAGTTTATGATCATTATTTATTATCCAGTAATATATTTCTAATTTATGATATAAAAGAAATTAACATATCTCAAACTCAAATTACTTTTATTTCAATCGGTAATAAAATAATTTCCTCTCAAAATTGTTGCAAAAACGGAGAGGACCGCTCCTCAGTGAGTTTTCTTCTATCATCTCTCCAAATATGAAGCCGAAATATTTGATCCTTTCAAAATGAGACGTTGATACCAAACCGTTAAAAACCCAGTTTCTCCAAAGTTTAAACAATTTTTTTAAATTGTTATTTATCAAAATTTCGCAAAATTTCGAGATGAGCACCAATCCTAGAACGTTTATCTATATTTACCAAAAATCCCCGACTGAAAATATTCTTTTCTTTTTAAATGAGACGTCGATCACGAAATCATTTTTTTGTTAAATTATTGAAATAATTAATAATTATTGAAATAAAGAAGTTATTCATATTTTAAAAAACAGAAATTGTGACGGAAATTTAAAAAAAAATTTTTAATGTGAAAGTAACTTTGAAAAGTTGAAAAATATTATTTTCCAAATAATTTCTAAAAATTTTAGAAAGAAAATAATTAAAGTCATAATATACCATAGAAATGAAAATCGCTTATGTATCGAAACTGAATTTTTAATCAAATAAAGAGAAAAAAATATTACAGCAATTGAGAATAATTGTTCAAAATTTATACTTTATTATTATTATTAACATCTCTATTAGGAAGCAAAATGTTTATGAAATGAACACAACGAGATTTACGAAAACGAATGAAATGAACACCAAAATTTTAACAAAAATATATAACTTGGCAGCGATTTTTTTGGATATACTCAGGAAAAAATTTGTTCGAAACAACCAAATTTAGATTGAATCGATCAAATAAATGCATTGCTATACAGTCAACTAAACGTTTGTTTGATTCAACCAATTAATTTCTTCGAATACCGACGTTTTCCGTTCATATAATACTTATTAAAATGGCAGTGCAGGTCTCGGATATTATGACTTTTTTTGACTATTTTAAAATAATGCAACTTTTATTGACTTTTATTAAAATATTGAGACTTTTTCGACTTTTCTTTCAAATTTTGCGACAAAATACAAACTAAATATTTTTATTCTTTCTAGTAAGAAAATAATTTTTTTCTTTCAATCGTTGATCATAAACGTTGAAGATTTCACTGACGTGCTGGGATTTTAGAATTCCCGCTAGGACTGAAAAATAAAAATAATTATTTTGTAAGAAAAAATGGAAATATTTATTTTAAGACTTATCAATTATTATATTTAATTTAAAAAATGGAATGATGTTTTATAAAATCAAAAAAAAAAATAAATTTTGAAATTTATTTTAAAAAAATAAATTTTTAAATTTATTTTATTTTTTATTTTTATTTCTAACAATAATTGAACCAAATATAATGAATTTTAATTGAATTCTTCGAAACAATTTGTAATAGAAATAATTTTACATTCTATAAAATAGTAAAGAAAAATTAATCTGTCGATCTTTATGAATAATATTATTGAAAAAAATAATATTATTCATAAAGAAAAGTTTAATTAGTAAAAATTTAAACTAATTATGTAAAACAAAAGTCTTAAAAAAATCGTATTTTGACATTAATGTCAATTCTTTTTTCTACAATAATTTATAAGTAACTATCTCTATATATTATTATTATTACTACTACACTTTTATCTTTCATGGAACAATTTATTTTGAGAGTTAATCTTTATTATTTATTTACTCTTAATTAATTTTAAAATTATCATTTACATCTGATATTTTAATTATATTTTATTGCTCATGATAATATTATGAAATATCTTACTTCAAATAATAATTGTCTCAGTATTTATTATTTTTATTATTATTAATATTTATTATATAAAATGTATATTTACTGTTTTTCAGAAATAATTGGATATATGAAAATCAATCCTGCAAAATATTACAATTTTTTAAAATTAGTCGGCAACGACTTTAGTCGAAATATAATGGAATACCTCTTTATAATTTTTAGAAAGGGTTTCCACGCTTTTGCTCGTTTTAAATTTCCTGATTTTTCCAGACAAAACCTTGACTTTTTCCCTGATTCTCAAGAATATTTTAATTTACATTTATTTACAAATTTCTTCAAAATTAAAATTATTCGAAAGTAACAATAACTTTATTTTTAATAATTATTTAATCAATATTATTTTTTATAGGAATTGGAATAAAATAACTTGAAATAATTGACGAAAAATTCAATTAAACTGTAAAGAAATATTAATTCTTTTAATTAATGGTATAAGAAGTTCAGATTTTCAAAAATTGTTTCAAAAAGAATTTAATTTCTTCAAAGAATTTAAAAAGATTAAAAAAATTGAATAACAGTCAAATTTTTATTATTATTAAATATTTGCATAAAATTAAAAAGAATTCAAATAATTCAATTCTTTTGAAAAATTTTATTAAAGTAATAAATTTTAAAAATCATTTAATTGAAGAAATTTTTTGAAAATAATTTAAATTTTGCTAGAAATTTATTACTTATTACTATGACTCCAAAAAGAAATTTTGCGTCAAATTAAAATGAACAAATAAAATAAAGCTTTTTGTAAAATGAAGCATTTGTTAAATTATGCTCCACGTTTTTTAAGTGTTGGGTTTTATTGCTTCTTCAGGGAAATGAAAAAGGCCCATTTTTTCAGTTCTTTGCGAAAGTATTCCGTATTTTTAAAAGGGAGGGGGATAATTTAAAACCTATTGGTTTTTCATCTTTAAGGTGCTCTGGACTTTAAACAATTGTTATCTGAGCATTTCTGGTTCTGAGGTTGTTATTATGAACTAAAGCTTGAACTGCGTTAGGCTCTCTCGCTTTGGCAAGCATTTCAATTGCTTTTTCAGCAATAGCTTCTTCCATATGTATAGTGGGGGCTCCCTGCTATTCTACAAAAATCTCCAAGGTTGGGAAGATGATACATTTGCATTTTTTGCTGAAAGAATTTAAACATTAACTTCAGATGACCATTTCTAGCTTCCATTATCCACCTTTGCTTTGTTACAATGTGAGATTTATTAGCATCCTCTGTACTTAACTGATGCTGATTTCGTGGAAGAAGTGCGGGAATTTTTCATTCGATTCCTAATTGTCTTAAAAGACAAGTAGCATCCCTATATCCTCTATCAGCAATAACAATATTATCTTCCTGAAACCATCTTAACTACCCGTGGGGTGCCCGGGTGCAGAATAGGCCCCCTGTGACCGGCTACAGGTCGTAAGAGGCGATCATATGAGGCTCGGAGTGGCGCCACTGCTTGCGGTTAGTACTCGGTTCGTCCCAGGCTTTCTTATAGAGTAGTGGCATACGATGATGATGGGCAGTGCCGTGGCGGCCCGGCAAGTCTAATTCTAGACCGTCGACCTCACTTGCCGAAGCAAGGGTGGTAAGACTCTTAATCGGTACTCATACCAGAGTACTGAACGGTACCATGGGGACCGGTCCGAGCCCTGGGGACTTGCCGAAAGGCTTGTTTCCTTCCGGTCATTGGGTTGGTCTCGTGGGGGCAGTGGTTATAGCCTACATCGCTTGAGGCTAGGGGCGCTGTGAACGAACCGGAGCTTCGCAAAAATGGAGTAACGGACCTAGTAACTAGCGCTTCGACATGTGAGTTGTGGTGCCAACTCGGGTGGTTGCAGAGTAACCAGAGATTGGAAAGGTCTCGCCCTTCACCGAAGGGTCGCAAATATTCTTACCAACTTTGCGGAGATCGGAAGATGGTCACTTGTTGACCATCGGCGTTGGGGAGCGTGATCTCTCCCAGTTACGCTCGTATGCGAGCCGTGTGGTTATACCAGTATTGGGAGGTGCTGCACGTATACTCTACATAGGCGCTGAAACCATCTTAACATTCTCTCCGCATCTTTTTCCAATTCATTTTCTAATAAAGCAGCATCATTATTACGACTATCAGAAAAGTAAGGACCTTGGATATCTAGTATATAGCCATCAGGAGCAACTATCATCACTGGTTTCAATAAGTGATGACTGTGCTGTACTTTATTCATAGGACAGAGACATTCAAAATCCTTATCCGTGAAACTGTTTTCATCAAAAATTCTAGTTTGATTTAAAACAGCATTACGAAGTCCTTGAAGAAAAGCTATAAGGTATTGGACCTTTGATTACATAGGGCCGGTTAATGAAATGTAAACCTTGTAAGGCTGCTTCTACAACAGCTTTTTTTTTCATCGAAATCAGTGTGAAAACGTTGCGCGCGCAACTATTTTGCATGGTGCATTTTGCTCTTGTCGATGAAAAAAAGCTGTTGTAGAAAGCCCCTAATAGTGGCTCCAGTAAAAAGCTTCATCACTTAAATGATGCCGACAGGACTTAACATTATCTGGGATAAAAATATTTTGTGAAATAAAGACATTAACTTTACATTCAATTGACAATTTTGTCAATTCATTAGTTTCATTACATATCCGGCAAGTGTTATTTCATGTCTGCGTTAAGATATTTAATCTTAAACACCCAGGATCTGCCTCCATCTCAAGAATTTCGTTTCGAATTGATTGATTACAATTAATGCATATTTTTGTTAATTGCGTTACTTCTAATGTCAGTCTACAACTTGGAAATGATAAACGAAACGAAGCGATTAATTTGAAATTTTAAAATAAACGGAAAGCAATGAGAATACAACAAAAGTTACATTTTCAGAAAAATGTCTTGAAAATGTTGATCAAAGATTATAATCAATTACAAAAAAATAGGAATTTTTTTAAATGGAAATATCACTAACCTTTCAAATCAAAAGAATATTATGATTTTTTTAATTTAACTTCTTTAGTAACGATTAAATGCAAAAATATTAAAAGACGATAAAGCAATTAGCGACGAAAAATAACCAGAGATGATATTAGTAAATACCAATTACATAAAATGAATGTTAACTTGGCAGCAGTCAAGCGTTTGTTTTAAACCGTTGCTAATAAACAAACAGTCAATTGTTTTTGAGAAGGAATTTTAAAGTAGTTTTTCGTTTCTCATTTTTTATTATTTATAAATTCAATCGATTTATCAATGTTACAATTTCTTATATTAATAATTATTAAAAAAAAATTTCTTTAAAAATACAATCTATTTTTTATATTTTATAATTATCCTTCGTATTAATTAGACAGTTGATAATTAAAATACTATAAGTAATATACTATTACAAATAACAAATAATTAGTCCTCCTTTGTTTAGATTAGTATTATCTTTCAACATCATAATTATTTTCTTAATCATTATCTTCATTTTAACTAAAAGCTAAATGTTATTTTGTATGCTAAGTTGCAAACATTAATTAGGAACGGTTCAACTGATTCCATATTATAATTCGTATTCAATGACAAAGACATTTAGGAACTTCTAGAAATGTTGTTTCACAGTAAGCTTTTGCACCCCGCTTTAGAATTATGGAATCATTTCAGATAAGAATATTAACAAAAGAGAAAGATTCCTTTAAACATAGAATGATTTTAAAAGCTGTCTATAAAAGTGAAACTAAAAACACCTAAACTTGCAGAAAACGAGCAGCAATCTTGCTAAACGTGCAATTAAAGCTTGCTGCAAGTTGGAAAATATTGTCACCATTTCACAAAATGTATGATTATCGTAAGCTTATACTCAATAAGTTTGCGGACAGTCACATATGTCTTATAAAGTAGAGAACACATTTTGCAGAAAACTACTCGCTATAACAGAATTTAACTTAGATTATATGACAATCGACCATTTTGAATTTTTCGAATCTGATTTAAAAACTAACTAAAAACATGACAAAACCCTGTGTAAACACTTTAGTGCTAATCTGATATATTCTTTGGAAAATCATCCATCATATTAAAGCCGCCATTTTGAATATTAAAAATCTGACACTAGATCCGTATTCAGTGACCAAAAAATCCAAGGTAACAAGTTTTAACTTGATTTGTTTGATTTATAATAGCAAAAAACTTAAAATCTTTAATATACACAATATTCTTTGATTTTACCATTTCAAGCCCTTGTAGCTCAACATCCTGTAATTTTTTGATTTTTCAATTAAGGATCTTTTTCCTAACACAAAAACTACTTTCCTACGCAGTTTCAGGAAAATCGACTGGAATCCAATTTATATGTATTTTGTGCGTGGTCCTTTACATCTTATATGTAGTTAATGAAAATCTGATATTGGTTTGTAATTTATAAGCTGATTTTATTCTCATCATTCAAAAAAGATTATCAGTAAAATCTTTCAAAAATGTTAGTGGTGTCTCTCAAATTTCATATGTTTGTTTGGTCTTCAAAAGTATATAATTTATTGCAAAACTTATTACAAATATTTTTCAAGTCACGTTGAAACATTCATTATTGTAATTAGAAATATTTCAACTCTTTAAAGTTGTAAAAATTATTTCAGGAAATAATAAATGAAATCAGAAAATTTCGTATATTTTCTGCCTATCGTTTTTCACCTGATGAAAATTAAAATTTGCTTCCACCTGCTCGACCACTACTATTTTTGTCCAATATATATTTTAGTCAACCAAAATAGAGTATCGTTAAGTTCAAAATCCAACATCGAAAAACCAAAGTTAGTAGCATATATTTTTATTAAAAAAAAATCGATTGAAACTAAAATTGCATTAAATTTGAGATGATGAAAATTTGAAGAGAATTGGAACTGATCGACTACAATTAAAAGTAAATAAAACTTGAATATTTTAAAACTTGGGTAAATTGGGGTTTATTTAATTTGATTAAATTTCGATAGATTGAATTTAAGTTTAATAAGACTTAAAATAGATCATATAAATTATTTGAATTGCCAAGAAATAAATTTGAGAATAAAGTAGAATTTAAATAAATTGAAAAATTTTAATTAAACGTTTATATTTGAAATACCTATGGCTCTGAATGAATGAAGTTTTTTTATAATTAATAATAATGATAATATAAATACATTGAAAAAAGTGTTCGTTTAAAATAACCGGAATTCTGGTTAACTTCAGTATTTGACATGACGTTCTTGTTATTTCAATAGGAATTCTTGTTAATTTCACTAGATAAAATAATGTCAATTTTTATTTACCTTTATTTATTCATTTTAAATTAAAAGAATATTAAAAATGGTAATAATTGCACAAAAATAGTAAAACGAGTTTTGAAAAATAATATTAATTTCTCTAAATTTTTAATCTTCATCTTCGTCAGTTGTACTTGCTTTCTGTTGAAACAAGTTATGTTTGCCATAATGTTTTTAAGCCTTTCAACTTGGCGGAAGGAATTCCTAGATTACTTGAAAAAGCGCCTTTAAGAGTATACTTTTGAACTTAAATCTTAGCAGAGGTATAGACGTATATAGACAACATGTTTTTATTTCGATTCTATCCCGCGCAATTATTCGACCAAAAGAGACAGTTAGTAATTCCTTCAGATGCCATTTTTTGAATGTAGTGAAACAAGCAGCGCGCTATTTCGTTATATCCTTTTCATTCTTCATCTTCACTCCAAATATAGTGAATTAATCAGTATTAATCAGTTAGCACTCATACTGATATTTTTTATTTTCTTTAGCCTTCATTTTATCCAGATCCATAATTTTTCTCACTGTCTCTTTATTTTCGATGTGAAATTTGTATTTATCAGCTAAAGATTTTTTTCATTATCTGACGCATTTTTAAATCATTCGCAAGTGTTACAAAGATCTTTTTTCGGTTTAAAAAATCCCATGTTAAATTTCATATTAAAAATATCGTAATAGTAATGTTTTGTGGCCATCGGTTTTTTTTCTTCGACATCCAAGCAACGTACATCTCAAACATTTTATTCAACGTTAAAATTTCCTCTAAATAACCGCAGGTCGAATCTTTTCGCACATAGTGAGATTAAATTTTCGAAAACATATTTGTTAATAAGCCATCTGTTTCTTCGCTTTTTCTCTTCTCTTCATTGTCCACAGGTATTAATTCTCTTAAATCTTTGCTATTATCCAAATCAATAATATTTTCCTGAATCCTGAGAAAATTTTGTTTCTTCATCTGAAGAAAGAGAAAGTTGGTCACATACAACAGATAGGTCGTTAGAAAAATCTATATTATTTTCCCAATCAGAATTACCGCAGTCATCAGAATTGATAACACAGCCCTGCAAATGTAAACGTTTTCACTGTCGAATGAACGAGACTATGTGTTTCCGAAGGCAATTTTTATGCTGAACACGAATTCGAAGTCCAAAATGTTCCATCACGTCAAGTTTTTGAGAAAAAAGGGGTTGAAACCCCCAAAAAATGCGTTTTTGGCAGTTTTTGAACAATTATTGTGCTAAAACTGTATGTGTCAGAAACTTCACTCTTATAAGAAATTAAAGCCTAAAGTGTGCCCTTTTAAATGAGCTATAGGCGAAATTGATTACATCAACCCTTAAAGTAGGGGGTGTGTTTATATCTTGGGGTGTTTTGAAATAAAAAACAAAAAGTGCAATACGCTCATTTTCTTGAAACTTGGTACACAATTAGAATGAGCAAAAGCATTTCACACGTATTTTTGATGTAGACCGGTTTTCAATTTTAAGGGTAGAAAACACCCTATTACGGTTTAAAGATGTAATGAGTATCACAGAAAGAATATATCAGATGTTCACAAAACTTGTTACTCGGGGGTTTTCGGGGTCTCTGATTTCAAATATAATGTCAGATTTTAAAAATTCAAAATGGCGGATCCAATATGGCGGATGAAGGAATTAAAAATTAAACGGATTTGATTGAAACCCATTCCTCAGGGGTTTTCATTGTAGCTGGTTAACAAATCAGAAATATTTGTTCACTAAGGTACATTTTATTAAAAATCAAGATCATTTAGCCATAGAATTTCTTTCTATGTTGCCCAGAGTGCACCACGAGGAGGCGATCTAAGTTACACTCCAATTTTTTTTTGTTATTTTTTAATTTTTGTATTTTTTTGTTTTTTTTTGTTTTTTACTTTAAAAAAATTTTTTTAAATAGAACACAGGAACACAAATTAATTTAAGAAAACAATATTCTATTTCTCCGACTCAAATGATTCAAGGAAACTGCGCTTCTGAGATTTTCTTTTGTGCTTCAATTCTGGAAAATCGCGTTTGAGGGACCAGCAGTAATCAGCCAACATGCTTGCGTCCCATCTTCCCTGATACCTTCTCTCTATCTCTTTGAGATCTTGGTGAAATCTCTCACCCTGTTCGTCACTTACACTTCCTAGATTCACTTCAGGAAAGAAATCCAAATGATCATTTAGAAAATGAACTTTTATGCTCATGTTGCAATTTAATTCTTTGAAACTTCGTAACATGCTCTTCACCAATTCTTCAAAATTTGGATCTTTTTGATTTCCTAGAAATCCTTTTACTATTTAAATCAAAAAATCCTTTTTTTTAATCTTCAACCAAGTAGTTCAGCTTTTTCTTTTAACAAATTTAAGTCTCTAACAAGGTCGTTCAATTTACCTTGCGTTAGATGTAGTTGTCTTGGTCCACCTTTTGCAACAAATTCATTGGGTTCTTCGTTTTACTAATAAACCCAGGAAATTTTGTTAAACAGAAGTAACAGTCTCCAGGAGTATAATGTATGACAACTTTTACAAACTTTGATGAAGAACCCATGATTTATTTTGGTGAGCTATTTCAATTGAAAAAAATCATTATAAATGACTTTTACATGATCTAGTGTATTGACTTTATCCTTAACTGTAACATATTTCATATAGCAAAAGCTATCTAGATTATTAATTTAAAGTTTATTTCGTTGCATCGTTCTTTAACAATTGGAAGCAGAGAAGCATTTAGTAAACTGTCAGAAGTACTGACGACTCACGAAATTTATTTTTCGGTAGGATCAAAACACGGTATAATTAGACAAAAATACTTGGATGAAAAAATTATTTCTATATTTAAACAAATGACGGAGTAGATACAAATATATGAAAAAGAATTTACGTAACCTTTCATTTGTTTTGCTTCTACCGAAAAATTTATTTCGTGAGTCGTCAGTACTTCTGACATTTTACTGAATTCTTCTCTGCTTCCAACTGTTAAAGAACGATGCATCGAAATAAACTTTGTATTAATGATCCAGATAGCTTTTGCTATATTTGTGGAAAATATGTTACAGTTAAGGATAAACTCAATATAACAGAGCATGTAAAAGTAATTTATAAAGAGTATTTTTCAATTGAAATAACAAACCAAAATAAGTCATGGGTTCCTCACAAAGTTTGTAAGAGTTGTCATACAACATTACTTAACTGGAAAAAAGGAAATCGAAGAAGTATGCCTTTTGGTTCTCCAATGATTTGGCGGGAGCCACATTTTACTCCTGGAGACTGTTACTTCTGTTTAACAGAATTTCATGGGTTTAATAGTAAAACGAAGAAATTAATAAAGTATCCAGAGGTTCCCTCTGTAACGAAGCCAATCCCTCATGAACCTGATCTTCCTATCCCTTCTTCACCCTTTGAAATGATGATGTCAGTAAGTTCAGCATATTTTGATAATCAAGATTCTAATGATTTAGAGGTTAATGACAAGTCCTCTGATGTAGAATTTGTTGCAAAAGACGAAACAAAACAATTACATCTAACTCAAGGCGAATTGAACGATCTTGTTCGAGATTTAAATTTGTCAAAAGAAAAAGCAGAACTACTTGGATCAAGATTGAAAGAAAAGAATTTTTTGGATTTAAATACTTCTTTTTCATGGTACAGACATCGAGAAAAAGAGTTTCTCCCTTTCTTCACAAAACAGGACTCTCTAGTTTATTGTACAAATGTTTCTGAACTATTGAAAAATATGGGGCTCAAGGATTATTCTGATGATGAATTTCGTTTATTTATTGACGCATCAAAACGAAGTTTAAAAGCTGTTCTCTTGAGCAATGGAAATAAATATGCTTCGATACCGATAGCTCATTCAGTTCAATTGAAAGAAACATATGACAACTTAAAAATTTTGCTTGACTCAATTCGTTATGAGGAACACCAATGGTCGATCTGTGGGGATTTAAAAGTGATAGGCTTGCTTCTCGGTCAACAATCAGGTTTCACAAAATTTCCTTGTTTTTTATGTGAGTGGGATAGTAGGGCTAGAGCTGAGCACTGGATTGGAAAGAAGTGGAAACCCAGAGAAAATTTAATACCTGGTTCAAAGAATGTTATTAGAGAAAAGTTAGTTGATCCAAAGAAAATGCTTCTACCTCCACTTCATATCAAATTGGGCGTAATGAAACAGTATGTTAAAGCACTTCCCAAAGATGGAAAATGTTTCGAATATATTTGTTTAAAATTCCCGTACTTAAGCGATGCGAAATTAAAAGAGGGCATTTTTGTTGGACCAGAGATCAGGCGCTTAATGGAAGATCAAAACTTTGAGAAAACCATGACACCAGTTGAGAAAAAAGCTTGGATTGACTTTAAAAATGTTGTAAAAGGATTTCTAGGAAATCAAAAAGATCCAAATTTTGAAGAATTGGTGAAGAGCATGTTACGAAGTTTCAAAGAATTAAATTGCAACATGAGCATAAAAGTTCATTTTCTAAATGATCATTTGGATTTCTTTCCTGAAGTGAATCTAGGAAGTGTAAGTGACGAACAGGGTGAGAGATTTCACCAAGATCTCAAAGAGATAGAGAGAAGGTATCAGGGAAGATGGGACGCAAGCATGTTGGCTGATTACTGCTGGTCCCTCAAACGCGATTTTCCAGAATTGAAGCACAAAAGAAAATCTCAGAAGCGCAGTTTCCTTGAATCATTTGAGTCGGAGAAATAGAATATTGTTTTCTTAAATTAATTTGTGTTCCTGTGTTCTATTTAAAAAAATTTTTTTAAAGTAAAAAACAAAAAAAACAAAAAAATACAAAAATTAAAAAATAACAAAAAAAAATTGGAGTGTAACTTAGATCGCCTCCTCGTGGTGCACTCTGGGCAACATAGAAAGAAATTCTATGGCTAAATGATCTTGATTTTTAATAAAATGTACCTTAGTGAACAAATATTTCTGATTTGTTAACCAGCTACAATGAAAACCCCTGAGGAATGGGTTTCAATCAAATCCGTTTAATTTTTAATTCCTTCATCCGCCATATTGGATCCGCCATTTTGAATTTTTAAAATCTGACATTATATTTGAAATCAGAGACCCCGAAAACCCCCGAGTAACAAGTTTTGTGAACATCTGATATATTCTTTCTGTGATACTCATTACATCTTTAAACCGTAATAGGGTGTTTTCTACCCTTAAAATTGAAAACCGGTCTACATCAAAAATACGTGTGAAATGCTTTTGCTCATTCTAATTGTGTACCAAGTTTCAAGAAAATGAGCGTATTGCACTTTTTGTTTTTTATTTCAAAACACCCCAAGATATAAACACACCCCCTACTTTAAGGGTTGATGTAATCAATTTCGCCTATAGCTCATTTAAAAGGGCACACTTTAGGCTTTAATTTCTTATAAGAGTGAAGTTTCTGACACATACAGTTTTAGCACAATAATTGTTCAAAAACTGCCAAAAACGCATTTTTTGGGGGTTTCAACCCCTTTTTTCTCAAAAACTTGACGTGATGGAACATTTTGGACTTCGAATTCGTGTTCAGCATAAAAATTTCCTTCGGAAACACATAGTCTCGTTCATTCGACAAAAGCGATGCAGGGCTGTGTAATAGGGATATCGTTTAAAAGATCATTGTTTTCCATAAAATCCAATTGATTTGAAGAAGAAGGATCGCTCTGTAATAATAAGTCAAATTTACCATAGTTCAAAAATAGTTGATTCTTATTTTCCCAAAGTAGGCGTTTATTATCTTTTGTAGACAGGTTTCTAGGTGAGAGATTTGTATTGGTTATAGCGATTCCTGTTTTAGAATTAATTTCAAGACTCACTTCTTCCGAAAAATCTATGTCAATAAATAATTATGAAGAGTTAAGATTATTTATAATTTAGAAAATTAATTAAAAATCACAAACTGGATATGGTCAAAAATGGAAAATAATTTTATCATTTGTGACCCAGGGAAATTACCAATTGAATTATTTAATAAAATTCCCAATCTTAATTATTTAAACAAATCTCGGCAATTACCTAGACTTTATTTGCTATTTAAATTCAATGAGTCAAATAAGCTTTCTGTCTAATCAGCAATTAATTTCTCATTTCTCTCACGAACAAATTTTACTCAAAGAAAGTTTAGAAATTATTAAATTAACAAAATAATTTATTACGTATAATACTCTATTAACCAGAGAAAAATAATGAAACTCTCATAAGTTGGGTGAGATTCAATTAAGCCGCCATTAAAAGCACATGGCGTGGAGCACATTTATATTCAAATTTACAATGATCGACTCACCAATAAATCAAGAAGGAAAATCAAAAACGCTGGCCAAGTTTAATACAATTTATTATTCCCAATTGTGAACTTCACTCATTCAACTCCGTACTTCAGGATTCACTCACACTTTATTATATCTCAACACAAACAAAATAAATCTTTTTACTCGCAAATTAATAATCTCCTTTGTCATGGGCCCGAAGTGTTCCACCAATTCAGTCCCAGTAACGAACCACTTTGTCACACATTAAAATGTAATTAATTTATTAGTTTTAAGATACACCTCAAGTAGCACGCAACATTACTGGAATGTTGAAGTAATATTCAAATGTCCGTCCCAAGACAGTATTACAGGTAACGTTACAGTAACATTACATGGTAATGTTACTACAATGTCACTGCAATGTTACAGTAATGATACTTCAATGCCACTGTAATGATACAGTAATGTTATAAAGAAAGATCGTAAAATTCCTAATTATAGTAATTTTATAAACTTTCATTGTAACATTACTGTAACATTATAGGAAAATTGTAGTAACATTGTAGTAACATTACCATGTAATATTAAATGAGAAAGAAGCTACCAATTTTCCGAATCAATGTAATAAAATCAATGTAATAAATAATTTTGAAATTATTAATTAATTAATTCACTTTTTGTAAATTACCATGTAATGTTGCTGTAACATTACATGTAGTATTACCTTGGGGCGCACATTTTAATATTACTCCAGTGTTACTAACATTACATGTAACATTCCTGCAACATTCGAGTAACGTTACGTGTTACGTTTTACATACTACAACATTTTGCTTTGATATTATTTAAAAATGGAGCTTTTATTTTGTTCAAATTCGTTTGATTATTCTTTTTGTTGAAAAACAATTTTCACGATAACTTAATTTACAGTAAAATTATTAAAGTTCTAACATTCGTTTTATATAAAATTATTGGGAATAATTTTTTTGAATCCTTTTTTATTTTTTGAATTTGTTTTTAATTAAATATAAATAATTCTAAATTTTTACTTAACATAATTTACAGATTATAAAATTTCCATTGTAAATTTCCTACCTTCGAGCAGGCAGAAGAGTATTTTGCGCCCACATGTTAATTATTCGATTTTCTTTATTAAAATGTGATATTTTCGAGTTTTTGTATGTTGACTATAAAAATGCAAACATTTTCAACTTGTTTTATTTTGTCCAGAAAAATGTGCAATTTTTTCAATTTTCTCTCAAAAAAATTATGACACATTTGGTTTAGTTCACATTTCGGTTATAAAAATTGGCAATTACTATATTTCCAGAATACATTATTGTCTTATTTCTATATTAAAACTTGTATCATTATAGACATCAAGGAGTTAACACTTATATAGAGTTTAATTCTTAACTAATATGAGCGTTTAATTGTTCGTGCCCTCAATGACATACTTTCCATGCAGTTTGGACAAAAAATTATGTTAGCATCATGGGCGCAAAGGTGATTACAACTCTGGCGAAATTTCGGGACCTCGGGGACACTTTCGCTCCCTCGGCTTCGCCTCGGGCGCGGAATTGTGTATCCTCGGTCCATTCATTTCGCCATCGTCGCAATCACTTATTTTGCGCCCTAGATACGAAAGTAACTATTTTTTCCTAAACGTTTTGATAAATAATTGAACTTACTTCAAAAGAGAATTATTCCTTACAGTCTAATGAAAAACATTTTTCAGTAAAATTAGATTTCCAAGATTCTTTAAAAACCAATATTTTGAAAATAAAATTAATTTTTAATTCCGGCCACGGATAACCTGTATGATTTTAAATGAATTTCATCATCAAGTAGTTCTAAATTTGCGACACAATTCCTTACGTAATTCTTAACCAAGAAGACTAGAGACAGGAGGGCTAACTCGGCTGTTTTCTCACTCACAGCAGTGAGTCAGAAGTACTGGGATAATGAAGGCGTAGTTAGATTGCCCCAAATATCTTGTTTTGGTTCTGCACATCTCGCACACTCTAACGTTATATATTTAAATACGTGACACGTGTGTGTGAGTGGAAGTGCATAATCAAAACACGATATTAGGCGAGATCTAACCACGCTTTCATAATCCCCCTATATTTGTCCTACCCCCACTACTTAAGTTAGCCCTCCTGTCTCTAGCTTTCTTGTTGTTAACAAAATAGTTTATGAATAATTCTTTGGAATAATAACATATTTAGGTTATCAAAATACTGACAAATATTTCATTTTAATTTTTTTATCACAAATTCTTATTTTAAATAATTACCATTTGAAATGGATGCTCTACAGTCTATTTTAAATCAATTTATTTTCTTAAACAATGATTACATTGGAACTTATCTCGAAAAGAACCCCGCACCGCATACATGGGAATTTGGGGTCCGGTGAAATTTCTTGTAACTTTGTAGTTTAGTAGTTTTCGACCTCCTGAACAAAAAATGTTAATGACAAAACTGAAAAAAATGGACAGATTTTTTGTTATTTAAGGTTACAGTTTAAACAAATACATTGTAAGATATTGAAAAGTTGAAGCATATTTTAGACCAATAAAAAAATAAATAAACTTCTCCTACTTTTAAAATCAATTTTCTACTTGTTGGTAGATTTAAACAAAATGAAGAAAAAAATTATATTTGAAAAATAAATAAAAAAAAAACTTTCTTAATAAAGGAGGAGTTTCAGCTTTATTTTTATTGGTCTAAATCATCCATTATTTCTTTTGAGGGTTGGAATTATATGTTTTATTATTTAAATATAACTTTTTTCTCCATTTTGTTTAAATCTACCAACAAATAGAAAAATTGATTTTAAAAGAAGGTGGATTTTGTTTATTTTTTTATTGGTCTTAAACATCCATTATTTCTTTTAAGGGTTGGAATTATATGTTTTATTTTTTAAATATAATTTTTTTTCTCTATTTTGTTTAAACTTAGCAACAAATAGAAAAATTGATTTTGAAAGTAGGAGGAATTTGTTTATTTTTTTATTGGTCTAAATCATCCATTATTTCTTTTAAGGGTTTGAATTATATTTTTTATTTTTTAAATATAACTTTTATCTCCATTTTGTTTAAATCTACCAACAAGTAGAAAAATTGATTTTAAAAGTAGGAGAAGTTTATTTATTTTTTTATTGGTCTAAAATATGCTTCAACTTTTCAATATCTTACAATGTATTTGTTTAAACTGTAACCTTACATAACAAAAAATCTGTCCATTTTTTTCAGTTTTGTCATTAACATTTTTTGTTCAGGAGGTCAAAAACTACTAAACTACAAAGTTACAAGCAATTTCACCGGACTTTTCGCTGATTAGAGTATGCAGCTGCCCAGAGTTAAGAAGCGAGCTGCTGAAAACAAACAAGTCTGAAAACTATGATTCATTTTATATTGTATTAATGACCTATTTTAATTTTATATTATATTCTTTGCATATAAGTATCTACAAATAAATAAACAAAGCATTGATTTAAATTTTATACAAAATTTTTTTTTGTCAAAGTTATAGGGTTTTAAATTATCAATGTTATAGAAAACGTAAAAACTTTTACCACACCTACTTTTTACAATTTTTTTTAATGTTCCAAAATCTTGGAAATTTGTTACTCTTATATAGGACAACAAATTCCCAAAATATCAAATCAATCCAAGAACTATTTTTTTGAGGGGGGATCCACTTCAGAAATTTTGCCCCATTGATACCAATCGATTCATTTTAATGCAAAGAATACAATTCTTTTGTATATTTTCTTAAATTTTTAATTTGTTAATTTTGATTGACACTTTAAATGTAAATCAAATGTATAATATATTTACAAATAGAAAACAATTGTTTTATGCATTTTTAAATTTTTGATAATTTAAAGAAGCTTTCTCCACGAGGAAGCAAAAATTATAAAAATCAAATATAATTATTAAAACAAATAATATTTTTTAACCTAAATACAAAATTATTATTTTTTATCTACTGAATTTAAACTCACAAACTGTTTTGTTATTAAACAAAAACGTTTTAACTCATGTTTATGTTTGAAAATAAATAATTCTTTTTCTCAGTGTGACAGTCTTTATCAAGAAACATTTTGATAGGTTGTAATTAAGTAGTCCCTTTACTTTTTGTTAGATAAAACATGTATAGTGTTTTAAAAGTGTCTCATTTTACAGATAAAACGACTCACGAATTACTCGCAAGAAAAGTCGAGTTGAAAGAAAAAGATTTGGATCTAAAGAAGCAATTATTAAAAGTTGAAATTGAAAGGAATGAAATCCTATTTAACGGATTTAAAGAAATTTCTGATTTACTAAAAAAAAATGTTTTCTAAATTTATCTTAAAGTTGAAATTTTTTTGTTACACATCATTTTTTTTCATCGTTTCACTTGCTACTTACTTTAATATATTTTAACTTTACTGTTGTCGAATTACTTATTTCTGTAAGTTAATAAAAATGTTTAAAATAATAAATTTTTTATTTAAAAATTAATTCACTTACAAAAAAACTTGTCTTCAATTTTCTTTATAAAATTTGTAATTACATTTTTATTATTTTATCTAGAGAATAACTTACAAATTGGAGTTAAGCTTATAACACCATGTGACTGTTAGAGTGCAGTCCCATGGTGGTAGATTAGTAGAATAGTGGAACAGTTTTGACCAATCAGATGACTGGATTTTTTAACACTTATTTTGATAGGTCAAATCTATTACACTACTCCACTATTCTACCAGCATGGGACTGCACTCTTAGTGACGTCGGCCGAAGAATTCTTGGAGCTGCCTTTCTCGGCGAGGGTTCGTGAGCGGCACCGAAACGACGATATTGGGTGCTTCCCGAGGGGAACGTAGGGGCAGCTGGCGTGTAAATGGGGGCGGGGCGCTATTCGGATGCACGATGCGGTTTCCCGGGGGCTTTCGTGTGAATTTTTTAGTGAAAGTGAGAGTGAAAATTTTTTTGAGTGAAAGTGAAAGTGAGAAATTTTTTAGTGAAAGTGAGAGTGAAAATTTTTTTGAGTGAAAGTGAAAGTAAAAGTGAAAGTGAGAATTTTTTGAGTGAAAGTGAAAGTGAGAATTTTTTGAGTGAAGGTGAAAGTGAAAGTGAGAATTTTTTGAGTGAAAGTGAGAGTGAAAATTTTTTTTGAGTGAAAGTGAGAGTGAAAAGTGAAAGTGAGAATTTTTAGAGTGAGAGTGAAAGTGAAATTGAATATTTTTCATTTAGTAAACTGTATTCCTTTTCAAAAGACTTCAAAGAACAGTGCTTAATTGTTTATTTTACCATTTTTTAATATTAAGTATTTTTTATAGTTTCCAAAATAAACCCCATAAACTTCAAAATTCAAAAAAAATCGTTAAAAATTATTTTATACTATTTTTATCAAAGTTTTTTTCTAGATTATGCAAAAATAACACAAATATTGATTTTTAAACATTATTTTATGTAATTAATAATTGGCTTACCGAACACAACTATTAAAAACATTTATTCTAATATTCATAAAAAGTATCAGTGCCACACACAATTCCAACCGCAATCCTAAACAATAGAAACTTGAGAATCGAACCCAAACCGATAAGAGGAAAAAAGAGAAAGCTCCTCTAATGGAAACGGAAGTTCCAGATCCAAAGATTACTCAATTGGAAAGAATAAGGTTAAAAAGATCCGCAGTTCTAATCCGAGTCGGTCAAGGATAATCGTATGCTGACGTTACCGTGTAACCATGTTCTTCAGACTTTGCATGTCCGATTATTCTGCCGTCCTTTTTAAAAAAGGCACTATCTACATTTTTTAAGAAAAATGAGTTTTTTATATGGCTGGATTCGTTACAAAATTCAAAAATTATCTGTGCAATCGAGAATTATAAATTTTAATTAGTTAAAATGTTAATTAGATTTTAATTGTAAAAATTAGCTAATTATCCATTTTTGTTGTAGATAGTGACGCTTTTAAAAGGAAAACGTCCCCATCTTAATTGTAAAATACTGATTTTTAGCCGCCAAAAATGTGCACTATGTACATAGGGCGCCGCCATATGTATTTCCTTCAATTTTTAGTTTAAAATTTTGCACTATCTACTGTTTTACATATTATTATTTAAAATTATAAATTTATTTTTGCACCAATGAAAAGAGCGGGTCCGATTTAGTTAAGAGCAATAGATTGATTTACAAAATTTTATTTTTGTTAAGAGATATAAATGCAAACGCGTTTAGTTAAATATCTCGGTTCGAGTTAAAATGTAGATAGTGCCTTTTTTAAAAAGAACGGCAGTATTGTCGTTAGAAGAAAAGATGGTTGTCAATAACTGTGCATGCACTATAAGGAAATTAATCGATTTATTATGAATGACCGGCACCCGGTTTCAATTATTGGAAACGCAATTGAAAAATTAGTAGTCAGATAAGAGGAAAAAGGATGAAGCACATGTTATGGAAACGGAAGTACGGAGCTTTTAAAAATTGATATTGTTCATTATGCGTAACAAATGTAGTATATTCTCTGCTGTGTTCCTCGATTTCGACATGTATGGATGCATTTTTCAAATCTATAGTACAAAATATTTTCGCGTCCACTAATAATATAAATTGTGAATTCGATAATTGGTACCGGGTGCCGATCTTTAATAATAACTCGATTAATATGCCTGTAGTCTACGCACAGTCTTAGAGAACCATCTTTTCTTCGAACGACAATAATCGGACATGCAAAGTCTAAAGAAGACGGTTACACGGTAACGTCAACATTCGTTGATCCTTTTCCAATTCGGATTAGATCTGCGGATCTTTTTCACCTCATTCTTTCGAATTGAGGAATCTTTGGATCTGGTACTTCCGTTTCCAATGGAGGAGCTACCTCGTTTTTCTTCTTATTAGTTTAGGTTCGAGTCTTAAGTTCGAATTGTGTGTGCCACTGATACTTTTTTATGAATATCTCTATCTCTTCTCTATAATATTAAAAAAAAATGATGTTTAAAATCGTTTCGCCTCTAGGATCCTTATGTTGAAAAGATGTAATATGGTATCAGAAAAAATTTGATCTTATTAATATTTTTCTAGCATCTTTATTATTATTTCGCAGCCAACGTTTCGGCCTCTAATTAAGTGCCATCATCAGGGCTTTGTGTTAAGAAAAATTAAGAAATCTACAAATAATAACAATAATACGAATTAACATTATTTTAAAACGTTTTTTGTCTTCTTATCTTACAATAATTAAATAAATAAATAAAATTAATAAAATTAAATAAAATACAAAAAGTTTTTTTAGACTTTCGTGGACATATGTGACGTGTCGCGACAAAAGGGACCTTAGCTGTTTTTGACAGAACTAAAATTAGAAGTACAAATAAATAAAAATGACCAATTTTCTTTACAAACTATTAATATTTAATTCATTATTATGTGCAATATTTTCAGAAAAATATGCTTTTAATGTTAAATAATCAATAATAAATTTTTAATGAAGTTAAAAGTGCTCTAAACATAACCTAAAATTCTAAGCAGCTAAGGTCCCTTTTGTCTCGGCACGTCACATATATATATATACATATATATATATATATATATATATATATATATATATATATATATATATATATATATATATATATATATATATATATATTAATAAATAGTTGAATAAAATATAAATTTTGTCTTTCGTAGAAGAAAAAAATTATTATTACAAAATATGTGTTCTTTCAAAAGTGAGAAAATTATCTTAATTCATTCTTTGTAAAAATATGACGAAAGGAACAACAGTAATAAATCTTCCTTCTCCTTTTTTCCATCTATGTGCAATAGCGAGGAGCGGTAATTTGGAGAAACCTTAATTGTCACACACTTTTTTAGTGATAATAGTGTTCATTTTTTATATATGTATGTTAATATTTTTATTAGTGATACACATGGATAAGAGTCCCACTAATGACTGACGAGACTAAATTGATTGATAGATTTTTAAATTAAATTTATACGAGCATAATAGGTGTGACGTCATTTTATTAAATTGTGTATGTACGTGAGTGTTTGTGTGCATTTCTATAGTGTTGGCTGCGAAATAATAATAAAGATGCTAGAAAAATATTAATAACATCAAATTTTTTCTGATACCATCTTACATCTTTTCAACATAAGGATTCTAGAGGCGAAACGTTTTTAAACATCATTTTTTCCGAAAAGAAAGGATCAAAAAAATTATCTATCAACAACAAATGCAAAAGAATTTTCACCCAACGGAGGTTTGTGATTCGAAAGAGGAATAGCTCCGCCGGTAGTTTGTAGGTAAATAAGTCACTGATCTCTATTATAACTGGATGGGCGACACGTCTAAAATTGTGATAAAATTAGAAGCCCGGAAGGCGCCATATTTTAGATACCCACTTTACAAAAGCAGGCGGGAATTTTAAAATTACAAAGAAGGTTGAAATACATTTAACTATGAAAAAAATACTTAACTTATTTTAATAATTATTAAATTATTTTATTTTTATTAATAACTATAAATAATAATAAATAAAAATTATTAAAATTGACTTAATTTACTTAAAAATAATTAAATATTTGACAAGTTAAATTTAAGTTTCGTTTAATTTTTTTCACTTGGTAAGATTAATCATTTCACAAAAATACTTGCTTCTTAATTTAATTTGGTAAAAAAACTGAAATTATTCAGCATTATACATATAATGTTTATAATAAAACAACAGTGAGTAAAATATTACGCCTCGGCAAAGAAGCGAAATATAACCTAAAAATACACAATTCAATAATATATACACATTTTTTTAAATATATACTTGCTTGTGAAAAGAAACACCTTTCGCTTCCTTTTTCCCACAAAATAAACAAATTAAAACCATATTGGTATTTATATATTTAAAAAAGTTACAAATTATTTAATTTAATTACTTGAAACATACGAGAGAAGTGTCAAAACATCGAACAACACACACTATATGCAAAGCACACTTACACGGCAACTCACACAATCAAGTCGCTCTACGCTGTTTCACCGGTGTCTAAAACATGGCGTCGATGGTTTCAATTATTTTCACACCGGAAGCTACTTTTATATAGGAGTCGCCCATCCAGTTATATATAGAGATCAGTGAAATAAGTATTGTTTCAGTCACATATTCTAACACACACACACTTTCTATTTGTAACACACTATAACCATTCTGTATTCAAAAGGTATTTTGCTATTAAAAAATAAATCATTTATTCGTAAAATCAATTTCTTTACTTACCTAACTAAACCTAAAATTCAAATCACTTTTAAAATAGTGCATTTAACGAATCAGAAGGCAACTTTCAAAAGTAGGACAACGTCCCCACAAAATTAAACAGAATAATAAAATATTCTGGCAGCTTGGTGCCTCCCCAAATCGAGATAAAGGGACATCTCAAAAGCCTAATTAATAAATTTATATCTGGTTTGTAACAAGGTGATTTTTCTAAAATATTATTGAAAACATCCTATGAATTTTCCATATGAAAATGTAGAAAAATTTCTGAGAATTTGAAAAAATTCCCATATTTGGAAAAACCCAGTAACTTCGAATAATTTTAAAAAATTAAATTTAACATTTTTTAAACAATTAATTCTTCAAAATTTTGAGTTAAAATTGTAGAAAATTCTAATTTTTTATTAATTTTAATTTGAGACCACTTCAAAATTTTTCAATTATTTAAGTACAATAGTAAATAATTTTTTGAATAATTGAATGTTTTTTGAAATTTCATTCTTATAAAGAATTTGATCAACAAATTTTTGAATAATTGAATTCCTGTGCAATTTTTGTTATTTATGAAAATAATTTGTAAATATTAGAGTAAAATTTTATTAAAAAATTTGATTCTTTTAGGAAATTTATTAAAATAGTAAATGTTGATTCGGATTGAAATCAGGAAATTTTTTTTAAAATAATGTAATTTTGGAAACGAATTTTGTTACTTATAAAGATAATTTTGAACATAATTAAATTTTTGTAAAAATAATTTTATTACTTTTAAAAATTTTAAATATGCGGCATTCTCCTTGAGATTTTCACTCAAAAATTTTTTTGGATTACAACAATTTTTCCCAGATTCTATTTGAAAAATAAGTAAATACGTGTTTCTTTATTTTTTTTATTTGATGAAAATTATAAAAGTTATGATTTTTGGAAACTTAACATCTTTAGAAGAAAATGACATTTGAAAAGCTCTTTTCTCTCTTATATCAAAAAATAAAAAAATAATGTAATGTATTCAAATGGCTTGTTTTTTCTTGAACATTTCAAATATGTAGTAAAAAATAACGTTAATAAAGCGAAAACACTAAATAAATTAAAATTTTGTTTAAAAAGTAACTTTTCTCAAAAGCGAAATAATTGATTAATGATTCTTTCTTTCATTGCAACCACTAATAAATAAAGACACTTTAACCACTTATGCCGAAATGGTGTTCTTTATGGTTCAAATTATATTTAAATTTATATCAGTCGTTACACAGATTTTAGAGAACGAAATTGAGAAATTAACCACAAAACATTCGTTTTCTTTTGTTTTTGGAGGTTAATCTTTTAAAAAGTGTAAAAATCGAATAAAACTCTGTGCAAAGACTGATATAGTTTTCAATACAATTTGAACCCTAAAGTACACCACTTCTGCATAAGAGGTAAAAATTTCTTTCTTTATCAGTGGTTGCAATGAAAGAAAAAATCGAAAACAAATTTTAAACGAAACTTCAATTTATTTAATGTTTTCGCTTTATTAACGTTATTTTTTATTACATATTTAAAATATTCAAGAAAAAACAAGTCATTTTCATGTATTAAATTATTTTTTATCTTTTGATATAAGAGAGAAAAAAGCGTTCTAAAAGTCCTTTGCTTCTGAAGATGTTAAATTTCAAAACATAACTTTTACAATTTTCATGCAATAAGAAGTTAAAAAACACGTAATTACATATTTTTCACATGGAATTCAAGAAAAATTGGTTTAATTCAAAAAATTTTTGAGTGAAAATCTCGCCGAGAATGACCAATATGTATATACATTAAAAATTGAAATTTTATAAACACGTGTAGAAAGAACCCCGCACCAAATACATTAGAAATTGCTCTCGGTGGATTTGGTCTAACCTTTGTAGTTTTGTAGTTCATAGTATTGTGAACAAAAAATCTCAATACCAAAATTCAAAAAAATGGACAGTTTTTTTGTTAGAAGCGATTGAAAAAGTGATATTCTCAGTGATAACTTCACGCATTTTTTTCGGAAACAATTGTAGCGATTGTAATAAACATTGATACAAACGTCAGCTTTCCATTCCTACAAATCAGAATATCATATTTTGAAAAGAAAAAATTTATAGTCATTTAAGTTAAAAACACGAATTTTGAAAAAAAGCGTTTGTTCCTTTTTAAACTTCGATAACTTTACGCAATTTTTCGAAAACTATTGCAGCGATAGTGATAAAGATAGATACAAACGTCAGCTTTCCATTCGTACAAACCAGAATATCATATCGTGAAAACAAAAAAAGTTATGGCCATTTAAGTTAAAAACACGAATTTTGAAAAAAGCGTTTGTTCGTTTTCAAACTGCGATAAATTCACGCATTTTTGTCGAAAACTATTGCAGCGATAGTGATAAAGATAGATACAAACGTCAGCTTTCTATTCGTACAAACCAGAATATCTTATTGTGAAAAGAAAAAAAGTTATGGCCATTTAAGTTAAAAACACGAATTTTGAAAAAAGCGTTTGTTCGTTTTCAAACTTCGATAACTTCACGCATTTTTGTCGAAAACTATTGCAGCGATAGTGATAAAGATAGATACAAACGTCAGCTTTCTATTCGTATAAACCAGAATATCATATTGTGAAAAGAAAAAAAGTTATGGCCATTTAAGTTAAAAACACGAATTTTGAAAAAAGCGTTTGTTCGTTTTTAAACTTCGATAACTTCACGCATTTTTTTCAAAAACTATTGCAGCGATAGTGATAAAGATAGATACAAACGTCAGCTTTCCATTCGTACAAACCAGAATATCATATCGTGAAAACAAAAAAAGTTATGGCCATTGAAGTTAAAAACACGAATTTTGAAAAAAGCGTTTGTTCGTTTTCAAACTGCGATAACTTCACGCATTTTTTTCAAAAACTATTGCAGCGATAGTGATAAAGATAGATACGAACGTCAGCTTTCCATTCGTACAAACCAGAATATCATATCGTGAAAACAAAAAAAGTTATGGCCCTTTAAGTTAAAGACACGAATTTTAAAAAAAGCGTTTGTTCGTTTTCAAACTGCGATAACTTCACGCATTTATGTCGAAAACTATTGCAGCGATAGTGATAAAGATAGTTACAAACGTCAGCTTTCCATTCGTATAAACCAGAATATCATATCGTAAAAAGAAAAAAAGTTATGGCCATTTAAGTTAAAAACACGAATTTTGAAAAAAGCGTTTGTTCGTTTTCAAACTGCGATAACTTCACGCATTTTTGTCGAAAACTATTGCAGCGATAGTGATAAAGATAGATACGAACGTCAGCTTTCCATTCGTACAAACCAGAATATCATATCGTGAAAACAAAAAAAGTTATGGCCATTTAAGTTAAAAACACGAATTATGAAAAAAGCGTTTGTTCGTTTTCAAACTGCGATAACTTCACGCATTTTTGTCGAAAACTATTGCAGCGATAGTGATAAAGATAGATACAAACGTCAGCTTTCCTTTCGTACAAACCAGAATATCTTATTGTGAAAAGAAAAAAAGTTATGGCCATTTAAGTTAAAAACACGAATTTTGAAAAAAGCGTTTGTTCGTTTTCAAACTGCGATAACTTCACGCATTTTTGTCGAAAACTAATGCAGCGATAGTGATAAAGATAGATACAAACGTCAGCTTTCCATTTGTACAAACCAGAATATCATATCGTGAAAACAAAAACAGTTATGGCCATTTAAGTTAAAAACACGAATTTAGAAAAAAGCGTTTTTTCGTTTTCAAACTGCGATAACTTCACGCATTTTTGTCGAAAAATATTGCAGCGATAGTGATAAAGATAGATACGAACGTCAGCTTTCCATTCGTACAAACCAGAATATCATATCGTGAAAACAAAAAAAGTTATGGCCATTGAAGTTAAAAACACGAATTTTGAAAAAAGCGTTTGTTCGTTTTCAAACTGCGATAACTTCACGCATTTTTGTCGAAAACTATTGCAGCGATAGTGATAAAGATAGATACGAACGTCAGCTTTCCATTCGTACAAACCAGAATATCATATCGTGAAAACAAAAAAAGTTATGACCATTTAAGTTAAAAACACGAATTTTGAAAAAAGCGTTTGTTCGTTTTCAAACTGCGATAACTTCACGCATTTTTGTCGAAAACTATTGCAGCGATAGTGATAAAGATAGATACGAACGTCAGCTTTCCATTCGTATAAACCAGAATATCATATCGTAAAAAGAAAAAAAGTTATGGCCATTTAAGTTAAAAACACGAATTTAGAAAAAAGCGTTTGTTCGTTTTCAAACTGCGATAACTTCACGCATTTTTGTCGAAAACTATTGCAGCGATAGTGATAAAGATAGATACGAACGTCAGCTTTCCATTCGTACAAACCAGAATATCATATCGTGAAAACAAAAAAAGTTATGGCCCTTTAAGTTAAAGACACGAATTTTAAAAAAAGCGTTTGTTCGTTTTCAAACTGCGATAACTTCACGCATTTTTGTCGAAAACTATTGCAGCGATAGTGATAAAGATAGTTACAAACGTCAGCTTTCCATTCGTACAAACCAGAATATCATATCGTGAAAACAAAAAAAGTTATGGCCCTTTAAGTTAAAGACACGAATTTTGAAAAAAGCGTTTGTTCGTTTTCAAACTGCGATAACTTCACGCATTTTTGTCGAAAACTATTGCAGCGATAGTGATAAAGATAGATACGAACGTCAGCTTTCCATTCGTACAATCCAGAATATCATATCGTGAAAACAAAAAAAGTTATGGCCATTTAAGTTAAAAACACGAATTTTGAAAAAAGCGTTTGTTCGTTTTCAAACTTCGACAACTTCACGCATTTTTGTCGAAAACTATTGCAGCGATAGTGATAAAGATAGATACGAACGTCAGCTTTCCATTCGTATAAACCAGAATATCATATCGTAAAAAGAAAAAAAGTTATGGCCATTTAAGTTAAAAACACGAATTTAGAAAAAAGCGTTTTTTTTTCGTTTTCAAACTGCGATAACTTCACGCATTTTTTTCAAAAACTATTGCAGCGATAGTGATAAAGATAGATACGAACGTCAGCTTTCCATTCGTACAAACCAGAATATCATATCGTGAAAACAAAAAAAGTTATGGCCATTTAAGTTAAAAACACGAATTATGAAAAAAGCGTTTGTTCGTTTTCAAACTGCGATAACTTCACGCATTTTTTTCAAAAACTATTGCAGCGATAGTGATAAAGATAGATACGAACGTCAGCTTTCCATTCGTACAAACCAGAATATCATATCGTGAAAACAAAAAAAGTTATGGCCATTGAAGTTAAAAACACGAATTTTGAAAAAAGCGTTTGTTCGTTTTCAAACTGCGATAACTTCACGCATTTTTTTCAAAAACTATTGCAGCGATAGTGATAAAGATAGATACGAACGTCAGCTTTCCATTCGTACAAACCAGAATATCATATCGTGAAAACAAAAAAAGTTATGGCCCTTTAAGTTAAAGACACGAATTTTAAAAAAAGCGTTTGTTCGTTTTCAAACTTCGACAACTTCAAGCATTTTTGTCGAAAAATATTGCAGCGATAGTGATAAAGATAGATACGAACGTCAGCTTTCCATTCGTACAAACCAGAATATCATATCGTGAAAACAAAAAAAGTTATGGCCATTGAAGTTAAAAACACGAATTTTGAAAAAAGCGTTTGTTCGTTTTCAAACTGCGATAACTTCACGCATTTTTGTCGAAAACTATTGCAGCGATAGTGATAAAGATAGATACGAACGTCAGCTTTCCATTCGTACAAACCAGAATATCATATCGTGAAAACAAAAAAAGTTATGGCCATTGAAGTTAAAAACACGAATTTTGAAAAAAGCGTTTGTTCGTTTTCAAACTGCGATAACTTCACGCATTTTTTTCAAAAACTATTGCAGCGATAGTGATAAAGATAGATACGAACGTCAGCTTTCCATTCGTACAAACCAGAATATCATATCGTGAAAACAAAAAAAGTTATGGCCATTGAAGTTAAAAACACGAATTTTGAAAAAAGCGTTTGTTCGTTTTCAAACTGCGATAACTTCACGCATTTTTTTCAAAAACTATTGCAGCGATAGTGATAAAGATAGATACGAACGTCAGCTTTCCATTCGTACAAACCGGAATATCATATCGTGAAAACAAAAAAAGTTATGGCCCTTTAAGTTAAAGACACGAATTTTAAAAAAAGCGTTTGTTCGTTTTCAAACTTCGACAACTTCAAGCATTTTTGTCGAAAAATATTGCAGCGATAGTGATAAAGATAGATACGAACGTCAGCTTTCCATTCGTACAAACCAGAATATCATATCGTGAAAACAAAAAAAGTTATGGCCATTGAAGTTAAAAACACGAATTTTGAAAAAAGCGTTTGTTCGTTTTCAAACTGCGATAACTTCACGCATTTTTGTCGAAAACTATTGCAGCGATAGTGATAAAGATAGATACGAACGTCAGCTTTCCATTCGTACAAACCAGAATATCATATCGTGAAAACAAAAAAAGTTATGGCCATTGAAGTTAAAAACACGAATTTTGAAAAAAGCGTTTGTTCGTTTTCAAACTGCGATAACTTCACGCATTTTTCTCAAAAACTATTGCAGCGATAGTGATAAAGATAGATACGAACGTCAGCTTTCCATTCGTACAAACCAGAATATCATATCGTGAAAACAAAAAAAGTTATGGCCATTTAAGTTAAAAACACGAATTTTGAAAAAAGCGTTTGTTCGTTTTCAAACTTCGACAACTTCACGCATTTTTGTTGAAAACTATTGCAGCTATAGTGATAAAGATAGATACAAACGTCAGCTTTCTATTCGTACAAACCAGAATATCATATTGTGAAAAGAAAAAAAGTTATAGCCATTTAAGTTAAAAACACGAATTTAGAAAAAAGCGTTTTTTCGTTTTCAAACTGCGATAACTTCACACATTTTTGTCGAAAACTATTGCAGCGATAGTGATAAAGATAGATACAAACGTCAGCTTTCCATTCGTACAAACCAGAATATCATATCGTGAAAACAAAAAAAGTTATGACCATTTAAGTTAAAAACACGAATTTTGAAAAAAGCGTTTGTTCGTTTTCAAACTGCGATAACTTCACGCATTTTTGTCGAAAACTATTGCAGCGATAGTGATAAAGATAGATACGAACGTCAGCTTTCCATTCGTATAAACCAGAATATCATATCGTAAAAAGAAAAAAAGTTATGGCCATTTAAGTTAAAAACACGAATTTAGAAAAAAGCGTTTGTTCGTTTTCAAACTGCGATAACTTCACGCATTTTTGTCGAAAACTATTGCAGCGATAGTGATAAAGATAGATACGAACGTCAGCTTTCCATTCGTACAAACCAGAATATCATATCGTGAAAACAAAAAAAGTTATGGCCCTTTAAGTTAAAGACACGAATTTTAAAAAAAGCGTTTGTTCGTTTTCAAACTGCGATAACTTCACGCATTTTTGTCGAAAACTATTGCAGCGATAGTGATAAAGATAGTTACAAACGTCAGCTTTCCATTCGTACAAACCAGAATATCATATCGTGAAAACAAAAAAAGTTATGGCCCTTTAAGTTAAAGACACGAATTTTGAAAAAAGCGTTTGTTCGTTTTCAAACTGCGATAACTTCACGCATTTTTGTCGAAAACTATTGCAGCGATAGTGATAAAGATAGATACAAACGTCAGCTTTCTATTCGTATAAACCAGAATATCATATTGTGAAAAGAAAAAAAGTTATGGCCATTTAAGTTAAAAACACGAATTTTGAAAAAAGCGTTTGTTCGTTTTTAAACTTCGATAACTTCACGCATTTTTTTCAAAAACTATTGCAGCGATAGTGATAAAGATAGATACAAACGTCAGCTTTCCATTCGTACAAACCAGAATATCATATCGTGAAAACAAAAAAAGTTATGGCCATTGAAGTTAAAAACACGAATTTTGAAAAAAGCGTTTGTTCGTTTTCAAACTGCGATAACTTCACGCATTTTTTTCAAAAACTATTGCAGCGATAGTGATAAAGATAGATACGAACGTCAGCTTTCCATTCGTACAAACCAGAATATCATATCGTGAAAACAAAAAAAGTTATGGCCCTTTAAGTTAAAGACACGAATTTTAAAAAAAGCGTTTGTTCGTTTTCAAACTGCGATAACTTCACGCATTTATGTCGAAAACTATTGCAGCGATAGTGATAAAGATAGTTACAAACGTCAGCTTTCCATTCGTATAAACCAGAATATCATATCGTAAAAAGAAAAAAAGTTATGGCCATTTAAGTTAAAAACACGAATTTTGAAAAAAGCGTTTGTTCGTTTTCAAACTGCGATAACTTCACGCATTTTTGTCGAAAACTATTGCAGCGATAGTGATAAAGATAGATACGAACGTCAGCTTTCCATTCGTACAAACCAGAATATCATATCGTGAAAACAAAAAAAGTTATGGCCATTTAAGTTAAAAACACGAATTATGAAAAAAGCGTTTGTTCGTTTTCAAACTGCGATAACTTCACGCATTTTTGTCGAAAACTATTGCAGCGATAGTGATAAAGATAGATACAAACGTCAGCTTTCCATTCGTACAAACCAGAATATCATATCGTGAAAACAAAAAAAGTTATGGCCATTTAAGTTAAAAACACGAATTTTGAAAAAAGCGTTTGTTCGTTTTCAAACTGCGATAACTTCACGCATTTTTGTCGAAAACTATTGCAGCGATAGTGATAAAGATAGATACAAACGTCAGCTTTCCATTCGTACAAACCAGAATATCATATCGTGAAAACAAAAAACAGTTATGGCCATTTAAGTTAAAAACACGAATTTAGAAAAAAGCGTTTTTTCGTTTTCAAACTGCGATAACTTCACGCATTTTTGTCGAAAAATATTGCAGCGATAGTGATAAAGATAGATACGAACGTCAGCTTTCCATTCGTACAAACCAGAATATCATATCGTGAAAACAAAAAAAGTTATGGCCATTTAAGTTAAAAACACGAATTTTGAAAAAAGCGTTTGTTCGTTTTCAAACTGCGATAACTTCACGCATTTTTGTCGAAAACTATTGCAGCGATAGTGATAAAGATAGATACGAACGTCAGCTTTCCATTCGTACAAACCAGAATATCATATCGTGAAAACAAAAAAAGTTATGGCCATTTAAGTTAAAAACACGAATTTTGAAAAAAGCGTTTGTTCGTTTTCAAACTGCGATAACTTCACGCATTTTTGTCGAAAACTATTGCAGCGATAGTGATAAAGATAGATACGAACGTCAGCTTTCCATTCGTATAAACCAGAATATCATATCGTAAAAAGAAAAAAAGTTATGGCCATTTAAGTTAAAAACACGAATTTAGAAAAAAGCGTTTGTTCGTTTTCAAACTGCGATAACTTCACGCATTTTTGTCGAAAACTATTGCAGCGATAGTGATAAAGATAGATACGAACGTCAGCTTTCCATTCGTACAAACCAGAATATCATATCGTGAAAACAAAAAAAGTTATGGCCCTTTAAGTTAAAGACACGAATTTTAAAAAAAGCGTTTGTTCGTTTTCAAACTGCGATAACTTCACGCATTTTTGTCGAAAACTATTGCAGCGATAGTGATAAAGATAGTTACAAACGTCAGCTTTCCATTCGTACAAACCAGAATATCATATCGTGAAAACAAAAAAAGTTATGGCCCTTTAAGTTAAAAACACGAATTTTGAAAAAAGCGTTTGTTCGTTTTCAAACTGCGATAACTTCACGCATTTTTGTCGAAAACTATTGCAGCGATAGTGATAAAGATAGATACGAACGTCAGCTTTCCATTCGTACAAACCAGAATATCATATCGTGAAAACAAAAAAAGTTATGGCCATTTAAGTTAAAAACACGAATTTTGAAAAAAGCGTTTGTTCGTTTTCAAACTTCGACAACTTCACGCATTTTTGTCGAAAACTATTGCAGCGATAGTGATAAAGATAGATACGAACGTCAGCTTTCCATTCGTATAAACCAGAATATCATATCGTAAAAAGAAAAAAAGTTATGGCCATTTAAGTTAAAAACACGAATTTAGAAAAAAGCGTTTTTTCGTTTTCAAACTGCGATAACTTCACGCATTTTTTTCAAAAACTATTGCAGCGATAGTGATAAAGATAGATACGAACGTCAGCTTTCCATTCGTACAAACCAGAATATCATATCGTGAAAACAAAAAAAGTTATGGCCATTTAAGTTAAAAACACGAATTATGAAAAAAGCGTTTGTTCGTTTTCAAACTGCGATAACTTCACGCATTTTTGTCGAAAACTATTGCAGCGATAGTGATAAAGATAGATACGAACGTCAGCTTTCCATTCGTACAAACCAGAATATCATATCGTGAAAACAAAAAAAGTTATGGCCATTGAAGTTAAAAACACGAATTTTGAAAAAAGCGTTTGTTCGTTTTCAAACTGCGATAACTTCACGCATTTTTTTCAAAAACTATTGCAGCGATAGTGATAAAGATAGATACGAACGTCAGCTTTCCATTCGTACAAACCAGAATATCATATCGTGAAAACAAAAAAAGTTATGGCCCTTTAAGTTAAAGACACGAATTTTAAAAAAAGCGTTTGTTCGTTTTCAAACTTCGACAACTTCAAGCATTTTTGTCGAAAAATATTGCAGCGATAGTGATAAAGATAGATACGAACGTCAGCTTTCCATTCGTACAAACCAGAATATCATATCGTGAAAACAAAAAAAGTTATGGCCATTGAAGTTAAAAACACGAATTTTGAAAAAAGCGTTTGTTCGTTTTCAAACTGCGATAACTTCACGCATTTTTGTCGAAAACTATTGCAGCGATAGTGATAAAGATAGATACGAACGTCAGCTTTCCATTCGTACAAACCAGAATATCATATCGTGAAAACAAAAAAAGTTATGGCCATTGAAGTTAAAAACACGAATTTTGAAAAAAGCGTTTGTTCGTTTTCAAACTGCGATAACTTCACGCATTTTTTTCAAAAACTATTGCAGCGATAGTGATAAAGATAGATACGAACGTCAGCTTTCCATTCGTACAAACCAGAATATCATATCGTGAAAACAAAAAAAGTTATGGCCATTGAAGTTAAAAACACGAATTTTGAAAAAAGCGTTTGTTCGTTTTCAAACTGCGATAACTTCACGCATTTTTTTCAAAAACTATTGCAGCGATAGTGATAAAGATAGATACGAACGTCAGCTTTCCATTCGTACAAACCGGAATATCATATCGTGAAAACAAAAAAAGTTATGGCCCTTTAAGTTAAAGACACGAATTTTAAAAAAAGCGTTTGTTCGTTTTCAAACTTCGACAACTTCAAGCATTTTTGTCGAAAAATATTGCAGCGATAGTGATAAAGATAGATACGAACGTCAGCTTTCCATTCGTACAAACCAGAATATCATATCGTGAAAACAAAAAAAGTTATGGCCATTGAAGTTAAAAACACGAATTTTGAAAAAAGCGTTTGTTCGTTTTCAAACTGCGATAACTTCACGCATTTTTGTCGAAAACTATTGCAGCGATAGTGATAAAGATAGATACGAACGTCAGCTTTCCATTCGTACAAACCAGAATATCATATCGTGAAAACAAAAAAAGTTATGGCCATTGAAGTTAAAAACACGAATTTTGAAAAAAGCGTTTGTTCGTTTTCAAACTGCGATAACTTCACGCATTTTTCTCAAAAACTATTGCAGCGATAGTGATAAAGATAGATACGAACGTCAGCTTTCCATTCGTACAAACCAGAATATCATATCGTGAAAACAAAAAAAGTTATGGCCATTTAAGTTAAAAACACGAATTTTGAAAAAAGCGTTTGTTCGTTTTCAAACTTCGACAACTTCACGCATTTTTGTTGAAAACTATTGCAGCTATAGTGATAAAGATAGATACAAACGTCAGCTTTCTATTCGTACAAACCAGAATATCATATTGTGAAAAGAAAAAAAGTTATAGCCATTTAAGTTAAAAACACGAATTTAGAAAAAAGCGTTTTTTCGTTTTCAAACTGCGATAACTTCACACATTTTTGTCGAAAACTATTGCAGCGATAGTGATAAAGATAGATACAAACGTCAGCTTTCCATTCGTACAAACCAGAATATCATATCGTGAAAACAAAAAAAGTTATGACCATTTAAGTTAAAAACACGAATTTTGAAAAAAGCGTTTGTTCGTTTTCAAACTGCGATAACTTCACGCATTTTTGTCGAAAACTATTGCAGCGATAGTGATAAAGATAGATACGAACGTCAGCTTTCCATTCGTATAAACCAGAATATCATATCGTAAAAAGAAAAAAAGTTATGGCCATTTAAGTTAAAAACACGAATTTAGAAAAAAGCGTTTGTTCGTTTTCAAACTGCGATAACTTCACGCATTTTTGTCGAAAACTATTGCAGCGATAGTGATAAAGATAGATACGAACGTCAGCTTTCCATTCGTACAAACCAGAATATCATATCGTGAAAACAAAAAAAGTTATGGCCCTTTAAGTTAAAGACACGAATTTTAAAAAAAGCGTTTGTTCGTTTTCAAACTGCGATAACTTCACGCATTTTTGTCGAAAACTATTGCAGCGATAGTGATAAAGATAGTTACAAACGTCAGCTTTCCATTCGTACAAACCAGAATATCATATCGTGAAAACAAAAAAAGTTATGGCCCTTTAAGTTAAAGACACGAATTTTGAAAAAAGCGTTTGTTCGTTTTCAAACTGCGATAACTTCACGCATTTTTGTCGAAAACTATTGCAGCGATAGTGATAAAGATAGATACGAACGTCAGCTTTCCATTCGTACAATCCAGAATATCATATCGTGAAAACAAAAAAAGTTATGGCCATTTAAGTTAAAAACACGAATTTTGAAAAAAGCGTTTGTTCGTTTTCAAACTTCGACAACTTCACGCATTTTTGTCGAAAACTATTGCAGCGTTAGTGATAAAGATAGATACGAACGTCAGCTTTCCATTCGTACAAACCAGAATATCATATCGTGAAAACAAAAAAAGTTATGGCTATTTAAGTTAAAAACACGAATTTTGAAAAAAGCGTTTGTTCGTTTTCAAACTGCGATAACTTCACGCATTTTTGTCGAAAACTATTGCAGCGATAGTGATAAAGATAGATACGAACGTCAGCTTTCCATTCGTATAAACCAGAATATCATATCGTAAAAAGAAAAAAAGTTATGGCCATTTAAGTTAAAAACACGAATTTAGAAAAAAGCGTTTTTTCGTTTTCAAACTGCGATAACTTCACGCATTTTTTTCAAAAACTATTGCAGCGATAGTGATAAAGATAGATACGAACGTCAGCTTTCCATTCGTACAAACCAGAATATCATATCGTGAAAACAAAAAAAGTTATGGCCATTTAAGTTAAAAACACGAATTATGAAAAAAGCGTTTGTTCGTTTTCAAACTGCGATAACTTCACGCATTTTTTTCAAAAACTATTGCAGCGATAGTGATAAAGATAGATACGAACGTCAGCTTTCCATTCGTACAAACCAGAATATCATATCGTGAAAACAAAAAAAGTTATGGCCATTGAAGTTAAAAACACGAATTTTGAAAAAAGCGTTTGTTCGTTTTCAAACTGCGATAACTTCACGCATTTTTTTCAAAAACTATTGCAGCGATAGTGATAAAGATAGATACGAACGTCAGCTTTCCATTCGTACAAACCAGAATATCATATCGTGAAAACAAAAAAAGTTATGGCCCTTTAAGTTAAAGACACGAATTTTAAAAAAAGCGTTTGTTCGTTTTCAAACTTCGACAACTTCAAGCATTTTTGTCGAAAACTATTGCAGCGTTAGTGATAAAGATAGATACGAACGTCAGCTTTCCATTCGTACAATCCAGAATATCATATCGTGAAAACAAAAAAAGTTATGGCCCTTTAAGTTAAAAACACGAATTTTGAAAAAAGCGTTTGTTCGTTTTCAAACTGCGATAACTTCACGCATTTTTGTCGAAAACTATTGCAGCGATAGTGATAAAGATAGATACAAACGTCAGCTTTCCATTCGTACAAACCAGAATATCATATCGTGAAAACAAAAAAAGTTATGGCCATTTAAGTTAAAAACACGAATTTTGAAAAAAGCGTTTGTTCGTTTTCAAACTTCGACAACTTCACGCATTTTTGTTGAAAACTATTGCAGCTATAGTGATAAAGATAGATACAAACGTCAGCTTTCTATTCGTACAAACCAGAATATCATATTGTGAAAAGAAAAAAAGTTATAGCCATTTAAGTTAAAAACACGAATTTAGAAAAAAGCGTTTTTTCGTTTTCAAACTGCGATAACTTCACACATTTTTGTCGAAAACTATTGCAGCGATAGTGATAAAGATAGATACAAACGTCAGCTTTCCATTCGTACAAACCAGAATATCATATCGTGAAAACAAAAAAAGTTATGGCCATTTAAGTTAAAAACACGAATTTAGAAAAAAGCGTTTTTTCGTTTTCAAACTGCGATAACTTCACGCATTTTTGTCAAAAACTATTGCAGCGATAGTGATAAAGATAGATACAAACGTCAGCTTTCCATTCGTATAAACCAGAATATCATATCGAAAAAAGAAAAAAAGTTATGGCCATTTAAGTTAAAAACACGAATTTTGAATAAAGCGTTTGTTCGTTTTTAAACTTCGATAACTTCACGCATTTTTTTCAAAAACTATTGCAGCGATAGTGATAAAGATAGATACAAACGTCTGCTTTCCATTCGTACAAACCAGAATATCATATCGTAAAAAGAAAAAAAGTTATGGCCATTTAAGTTAAAAACACGAATTTTGAAAAAAGCGTTTTTTCGTTTTCAAACTGCGATAACTTCACGCATTTTTGTCGAAAACTATTGCAGCGATAGTGATAAAGATAGATAGAAACGTCAGCTTTCCATTCGTACAAACCAGAATATCATATCGTGAAAACAAAAAAAGTTATGACCATTTAAGTTAAAAACACGAATTTTGAAAAAAGCGTTTGTTCGTTTTCAAACTGCGATAACTTCACGCATTTTTGTCGAAAACTATTGCAGCGATAGTGATAAAGATAGATACGAACGTCAGCTTTCCATTCGTATAAACCAGAATATCATATCGTAAAAAGAAAAAAAGTTATGGCCATTTAAGTTAAAAACACGAATTTAGAAAAAAGCGTTTTTTCGTTTTCAAACTGCGATAACTTCACGCATTTTTTTCAAAAACTATTGCAGCGATAGTGATAAAGATAGATACGAACGTCAGCTTTCCATTCGTACAAACCAGAATATCATATCGTGAAAACAAAAAAAGTTATGGCCCTTTAAGTTAAAGACACGAATTTTAAAAAAAGCGTTTGTTCGTTTTCAAACTGCGATAACTTCACGCATTTTTGTCGAAAACTATTGCAGCGATAGTGATAAAGATAGTACTATCATATCAATCTACAAACGTCAGCTTTCCATTCGTATAAACCAGAATATCATATCGTAAAAAGAAAAAAAGTTATGGCCATTTAAGTTAAAAACACGAATTTTGAAAAAAGCGTTTGTTCGTTTTCAAACTGCGATAACTTCACGCATTTTTGTCGAAAACTATTGCAGCGATAGTGATAAAGATAGATACGAACGTCAGCTTTCCATTCGTACAAACCAGAATATCATATCGTGAAAACAAAAAAAGTTATGGCCATTTAAGTTAAAAACACGAATTTTGAAAAAAGCGTTTGTTCGTTTTCAAACTTCGACAACTTCACGCATTTTTGTCGAAAACTATTGCAGCGATAGTGATAAAGATAGATACGAACGTCAGCTTTCCATTCGTACAATCCAGAATATCATATCGTGAAAACAAAAAAAGTTATGGCCCTTTAAGTTAAAAACACGAATTTTGAAAAAAGCGTTTGTTCGTTTTCAAACTGCGATAACTTCACGCATTTTTGTCGAAAACTATTGCAGCGATAGTGATAAAGATAGATACAAACGTCAGCTTTCCATTCGTACAAACCAGAATATCATATTGTGAAAAGAAAAAAAGTTATGGCCATTTAAGTTAAAAACACGAATTTAGAAAAAAGCGTTTTTTCGTTTTTAAACTGCGATAACTTCACGCATTTTTGTCGAAAACTATTGCAGCGATAGTGATAAAGATAGATACGAACGTCAGCTTTCCATTCGTACAATCCAGAATATCATATCGTGAAAACAAAAAAAGTTATGGCCATTTAAGTTAAAAACACGAATTATGAAAAAAGCGTTTGTTCGTTTTCAAACTGCGATAACTTCACGCATTTTTTTCAAAAACTATTGCAGCGATAGTGATAAAGATAGATTCGAACGTCAGCTTTCCATTCGTACAAACCAGAATATCATATCGTGAAAACAAAAAAAGTTATGGTCCTTTAAGTTAAAGACACGAATTTTAAAAAAAGCGTTTGTTCGTTTTCAAACTGCGATAACTTCACGCATTTTTGTCGAAAACTATTGCAGCGATAGTGATAAAGATAGATACGAACGTCAGCTTTCCATTCGTATAAACCAGAATATCATATCGTAAAAAGAAAAAAAGTTATGGCCATTTAAGTTAAAAACACGAATTTAGAAAAAAGCGTTTTTTCGTTTTCAAACTGCGACAACTTCACGCATTTTTTTCAAAAACTATTGCAGCGATAGTGATAAAGATAGATACGAACGTCAGCTTTCCATTCGTACAAACCAGAATATCATATCGTGAAAACAAAAAAAGTTATGGCCATTTAAGTTAAAAACACGAATTATGAAAAAAGCGTTTGTTCGTTTTCAAACTGCGATAACTTCACGCATTTTTTTCAAAAACTATTGCAGCGATAGTGATAAAGATAGATACGAACGTCAGCTTTCCATTCGTACAAACCAGAATATCATATCGTGAAAACAAAAAAAGTTATGGCCCTTTAAGTTAAAGACACGAATTTTAAAAAAAGCGTTTGTTCGTTTTTAAACTGCGATAACTTCACGCATTTTTGTCGAAAACTATTGCAGCTATAGTGATAAAGATAGATACAAACGTCAGCTTTCTATTCGTACAAACCAGAATATCATATTGTGAAAAGAAAAAAAGTTATGGCCATTTAAGTTAAAAACACGAATTTAGAAAAAAGCGTTTTTTCGTTTTCAAACTGCGATAACTTCACACATTTTTGTCGAAAACTATTGCAGCGATAGTGATAAAGATAGATACAAACGTCAGCTTTCTATTCGTACAAACCAGAATATCATATCGTGAAAACCAAAAAAAGTTATGGCCCTTTAAGTTAAAAACACGAATTTTGAAAAAAGCGTTTGTTTGTTTTCAAACTTCGATAACTTCACGCATTTTTGTCGAAAACTATTGCAGCGATAGTGATAAAGATAGATACGAACGTCAGCTTTCCATTCGTACAAACCAGAATATCATATCGTGAAAACAAAAAAAGTTATGGCCATTTAAGTTAAAAACACGAATTATGAAAAAAGCGTTTGTTCGTTTTCAAACTGCGATAACTTCACGCATTTTTGTCGAAAACTATTGCAGCAATAGTGATAAAGATAGTTACAAACGTCAGCTTTCCATTCGTATAAACCAGAATATCATATCGAAAAAAGAAAAAAAGTTATGGCCATTTAAGTTAAAAACACGAATTTAGAAAAAAGGGTTTTTTCGTTTTCAAACTGCGATAACTTCACGCATTTATGTCGAAAACTATTGCAGCGATAGTGATAAAGATAGTTACAAACGTCAGCTTTCCATTCGTACAAACCAGAATATCATATCGTGAAAACAAAAAAAGTTATGGCCCTTTAAGTTAAAGACACGAATTTTAAAAAAAGCGTTTGTTCGTTTTCAAACTGCGATAACTTCACGCATTTATGTCGAAAACTATTGCAGCGATAGTGATAAAGATAGTTACAAACGTCAGCTTTCCATTCGTATAAACCAGAATATCATATCGTAAAAAGAAAAAAAGTTATGGCCATTTAAGTTAAAAACACGAATTTTGAAAAAAGCGTTTGTTCGTTTTCAAACTGCGATAACTTCACGCATTTTTTTCAAAAACTATTGCAGCGATAGTGATAAAGATAGATTCGAACGTCAGCTTTCCATTCGTACAAACCAGAATATCATATCGTGAAAACAAAAAAAGTTATGGCCCTTTAAGTTAAAGACACGAATTTTAAAAAAAGCGTTTGTTCGTTTTCAAACTGCGATAACTTCACGCATTTTTGTCGAAAACTATTGCAGCGATAGTGATAAAGATAGATACGAACGTCAGCTTTCCATTCGTATAAACCAGAATATCATATCGTAAAAAGAAAAAAAGTTATGGCCATTTAAGTTAAAAACACGAATTTAGAAAAAAGCGTTTTTTCGTTTTCAAACTGCGATAACTTCACGCATTTTTTTCAAAAACTATTGCAGCGATAGTGATAAAGATAGATACGAACGTCAGCTTTCCATTCATACAAACCAAAATATCATATCGTGAAAACAAAAAAAGTTATGGCCATTTAAGTTAAAAACACGAATTATGAAAAAAGCGTTTGTTCGTTTTCAAACTGCGATAACTTTACGCATTTTTGTCGAAAACTATTGCAGCGATAGTGATAAAGATAGATACAAACGTCAGCTTTCCATTCGTACAAACCAGAATATCATATCGTAAAAACAAAAAAAAGTTATGGCCATTTAAGTTAAAAACACGAATTTTGAAAAAAGCGTTTGTTCGTTTTCAAACTGCGATAACTTCACGCATTTTTGTCGAAAACTATTGCAGCAATAGTGATAAAGATAGTTACAAACGTCAGCTTTCCATTCGTATAAACCAGAATATCATATCGAAAAAAGAAAAAAAGTTATGGCCATTTAAGTTAAAAACACGAATTTAGAAAAAAGCGTTTTTTCGTTTTTAAACTGCGATAACTTCACGCATTTTTGTCGAAAACTATTGCAGCGATAGTGATAAAGATAGATACGAACGTCAGCTTTCCATTCGTATAAACCAGAATATCATATCGTAAAAAGAAAAAAAGTTATGGCCATTTAAGTTAAAAACACGAATTTTGAAAAAAGCGTTTGTTCGTTTTCAAACTGCGATAACTTCACGCATTTTTGTCGAAAACTATTGCAGCGATAGTGATAAAGATAGATACAAACGTCAGCTTTCCATTCGTACAAACCAGAATATCATATCGTGAAAACAAAAAAAGTTATGGCCCTTTAAGTTAAAGACACGAATTTTAAAAAAAGCGTTTGTTCGTTTTCAAACTGCGATAACTTCAGGCATTTTTGTCGAAAACTATTGCAGCGATAGTGATAAAGATAGATACGAACGTCAGCTTTCCATTCGTACAATCCAGAATATCATATCGTGAAAACAAAAAAAGTTATGACCATTTAAGTTAAAAACACGAATTTTGAAAAAAGCGTTTGTTCGTTTTCAAACTGCGATAACTTCACGCATTTTTGTCGAAAACTATTGCAGCGATAGTGATAAAGATAGATACAAACGTCAGCTTTCCATTCGTACAAACCAGAATATCATATCGTGAAAACAAAAAAAGTTATGGCCCTTTAAGTTAAAGACACGAATTTTAAAAAAAGCGTTTGTTCGTTTTCAAACTGCGATAACTTCAGGCATTTTTGTCGAAAACTATTGCAGCGATAGTGATAAAGATAGATACGAACGTCAGCTTTCCATTCGTACAAACCAGAATATCATATCGTGAAAACAAAAAAAGTTATGGCCATTTAAGTTAAAAACACGAATTATGAAAAAAGCGTTTGTTCGTTTTCAAACTGCGATAACTTCACGCATTTTTTTCAAAAACTATTGCAGCGATAGTGATAAAGATAGATACGAACGTCAGCTTTCCATTCGTACAAACCAGAATATCATATCGTGAAAACAAAAAAAGTTATGGCCCTTTAAGTTAAAGACACGAATTTTAAAAAAAGCGTTTGTTCGTTTTTAAACTGCGATAACTTCACGCATTTTTGTCGAAAACTATTGCAGCTATAGTGATAAAGATAGATACAAACGTCAGCTTTCTATTCGTACAAACCAGAATATCATATTGTGAAAAGAAAAAAAGTTATGGCCATTTAAGTTAAAAACACGAATTTAGAAAAAAGCGTTTTTTCGTTTTCAAACTGCGATAACTTCACACATTTTTGTCGAAAACTATTGCAGCGATAGTGATAAAGATAGATACAAACGTCAGCTTTCTATTCGTACAAACCAGAATATCATATCGTGAAAACCAAAAAAAGTTATGGCCCTTTAAGTTAAAAACACGAATTTTGAAAAAAGCGTTTGTTTGTTTTCAAACTTCGATAACTTCACGCATTTTTGTCGAAAACTATTGCAGCGATAGTGATAAAGATAGATACGAACGTCAGCTTTCCATTCGTACAAACCAGAATATCATATCGTGAAAACAAAAAAAGTTATGGCCATTTAAGTTAAAAACACGAATTATGAAAAAAGCGTTTGTTCGTTTTCAAACTGCGATAACTTCACGCATTTTTGTCGAAAACTATTGCAGCAATAGTGATAAAGATAGTTACAAACGTCAGCTTTCCATTCGTATAAACCAGAATATCATATCGAAAAAAGAAAAAAAGTTATGGCCATTTAAGTTAAAAACACGAATTTAGAAAAAAGGGTTTTTTCGTTTTCAAACTGCGATAACTTCACGCATTTATGTCGAAAACTATTGCAGCGATAGTGATAAAGATAGTTACAAACGTCAGCTTTCCATTCGTACAAACCAGAATATCATATCGTGAAAACAAAAAAAGTTATGGCCCTTTAAGTTAAAGACACGAATTTTAAAAAAAGCGTTTGTTCGTTTTCAAACTGCGATAACTTCACGCATTTATGTCGAAAACTATTGCAGCGATAGTGATAAAGATAGTTACAAACGTCAGCTTTCCATTCGTATAAACCAGAATATCATATCGTAAAAAGAAAAAAAGTTATGGCCATTTAAGTTAAAAACACGAATTTTGAAAAAAGCGTTTGTTCGTTTTCAAACTGCGATAACTTCACGCATTTTTTTCAAAAACTATTGCAGCGATAGTGATAAAGATAGATTCGAACGTCAGCTTTCCATTCGTACAAACCAGAATATCATATCGTGAAAACAAAAAAAGTTATGGCCCTTTAAGTTAAAGACACGAATTTTAAAAAAAGCGTTTGTTCGTTTTCAAACTGCGATAACTTCACGCATTTTTGTCGAAAACTATTGCAGCGATAGTGATAAAGATAGATACGAACGTCAGCTTTCCATTCGTATAAACCAGAATATCATATCGTAAAAAGAAAAAAAGTTATGGCCATTTAAGTTAAAAACACGAATTTAGAAAAAAGCGTTTTTTCGTTTTCAAACTGCGATAACTTCACGCATTTTTTTCAAAAACTATTGCAGCGATAGTGATAAAGATAGATACGAACGTCAGCTTTCCATTCATACAAACCAAAATATCATATCGTGAAAACAAAAAAAGTTATGGCCATTTAAGTTAAAAACACGAATTATGAAAAAAGCGTTTGTTCGTTTTCAAACTGCGATAACTTTACGCATTTTTGTCGAAAACTATTGCAGCGATAGTGATAAAGATAGATACAAACGTCAGCTTTCCATTCGTACAAACCAGAATATCATATCGTAAAAACAAAAAAAAGTTATGGCCATTTAAGTTAAAAACACGAATTTTGAAAAAAGCGTTTGTTCGTTTTCAAACTGCGATAACTTCACGCATTTTTGTCGAAAACTATTGCAGCAATAGTGATAAAGATAGTTACAAACGTCAGCTTTCCATTCGTATAAACCAGAATATCATATCGAAAAAAGAAAAAAAGTTATGGCCATTTAAGTTAAAAACACGAATTTAGAAAAAAGCGTTTTTTCGTTTTTAAACTGCGATAACTTCACGCATTTTTGTCGAAAACTATTGCAGCGATAGTGATAAAGATAGATACGAACGTCAGCTTTCCATTCGTATAAACCAGAATATCATATCGTAAAAAGAAAAAAAGTTATGGCCATTTAAGTTAAAAACACGAATTTTGAAAAAAGCGTTTGTTCGTTTTCAAACTGCGATAACTTCACGCATTTTTGTCGAAAACTATTGCAGCGATAGTGATAAAGATAGATACAAACGTCAGCTTTCCATTCGTACAAACCAGAATATCATATCGTGAAAACAAAAAAAGTTATGGCCCTTTAAGTTAAAGACACGAATTTTAAAAAAAGCGTTTGTTCGTTTTCAAACTGCGATAACTTCAGGCATTTTTGTCGAAAACTATTGCAGCGATAGTGATAAAGATAGATACGAACGTCAGCTTTCCATTCGTACAATCCAGAATATCATATCGTGAAAACAAAAAAAGTTATGACCATTTAAGTTAAAAACACGAATTTTGAAAAAAGCGTTTGTTCGTTTTCAAACTGCGATAACTTCACGCATTTTTGTCGAAAACTATTGCAGCGATAGTGATAAAGATAGATACGAACGTCAGCTTTCCATTCCTTCAAACCAGAATATCATATCGTGAAAACAAAAAAAGTTATGGCCATTTAAGTTAAAAACACGAATTATGAAAAAAGCGTTTGTTCGTTTTCAAACTGCGACAACTTCACGCATTTTTGTCGAAAACTATTGCAGCGATAGTGATAAAGATAGATACAAATGTCAGCTTTCCATTCGTACAATCCAGAATATCATATCGTGAAAACAAAAAAGTTATATCCATTTAAGTTAAAAACACGAATTTTGAAAAAAGCGTTTGTTCGTTTTCAAACTTCGACAACTTCACGCATTTTTGTCGAAAACTATTGCAGCGATAGTGATAAAGATAGATAGGAACGTCAGCTTTCCATTCGTACAATCCAGAATATCATATCGTGAAAACAAAAAAAAGTTATGGCCATTTAAGTTAAAAACACGAATTTTGAAAAAAGCGTTTGTTCGTTTTCAAACTGCGATAACTTCACGCATTTTTGTCGAAAACTATTGCAGCGATAGTGATAAAGATAGATACAAATGTCAGCTTTCCATTCGTACAATCCAGAATATCATATCGTGAAAACAAAAAAAAGTTATGGCCATTTAAGTTAAAAACACGAATTTTGAAAAAAGCGTTTGTTCGTTTTCAAACTTCGACAACTTCACGCATTTTTGTCGAAAACTATTGCAGCGATAGTGATAAAGATAGATAGGAACGTCAGCTTTCCATTCGTACAATCCAGAATATCATATCGTGAAAACAAAAAAAGTTATGGCCATTTAAGTTAAAAACACGAATTTTGAAAAAAGCGTTTTTTCGTTTTCAAACTGCGATAACTTCACGCATTTTTTTCAAAAACTATTGCAGCGATAGTGATAAAGATAGATACGAACGTCAGCTTTCCATTCGTACAATCCAGAATATCATATCGTGAAAACAAAAAAAGTTATGGCCATTTAAGTTAAAAACACGAATTTTGAAAAAAGCGTTTGTTCGTTTTCAAACTGCGATAACTTCACGCATTTTTGTCGAAAACTATTGCAGCGATAGTGATAAAGATAGATACAAACGTCAGCTTTCCATTCGTACAAACCAGAATATCATATCGTGAAAACAAAAAAAGTTATGGCCATTTAATTTAAAAAAAAGAATTTTTAAAAAAGCGTTTGTTCGTTTTCAAACTGCGATAACTTCACGCATTTTTGTCGAAAACTATTGCAGCGATAGTGATAAAGATAGATACGAACGTCAGCTTTCCATTCGTACAAACCAGAATATCATATCGTGAAAACAAAAAAAAGTTATGGCCATTTAAGTTAAAAACACGAATTTTAAAAAAAGCGTTTGTTCGTTTTCAAACTGCGATAACTTCACGCATTTTTGTCGAAAACTATTGCAGCGATAGTGATAAAGATAGAAACAAACGTCAGCTTTCCATTCGTACAAACCAGAATATCATATCGTGAAAACAAAAAAAGTTATGGCCATTTAAGTTAAAAACACGAATTTTGAAAAAAGCGTTTTTTCGTTTTCAAACTTCGACAACTTCACGCATTTTTGTCGAAAACTATTGCAGCAATAGTGATAAAGATAGATACAAACGTCAGCTATCCATTCGTACAAACCAGAATATCATATCGTGAAAACAAAAAAAGTTATGGCCATTTAAGTTAAAAACACGAATTTTGAAAAAAGCGTTTGTTCGTTTTCAAACTGCGATAACTTCACGCATTTTTGTCGAAAACTATTGCAGCGATAGTGATAAAGATAGATAGGAACGTCAGCTTTCCATTCGTACAATCCAGAATATCATATCGTGAAAACAAAAAAAGTTATGGCCATTTAAGTTAAAAACACGAATTTTGAAAAAAGCGTTTGTTCGTTTTCAAACTTCGACAACTTCACGCATTTTTGTCGAAAACTATTGCAGCGATAGTGATAAAGATAGATACGAACGTCAGCTTTCCATTCGTACAATCCAGAATATCATATCGTGAAAACAAAAAAAGTTATGGCCATTTAAGTTAAAAACACGAATTTTGAAAAAAGCGTTTGTTCGTTTTCAAACTGCGATAACTTCACGCATTTTTGTCGAAAACTATTGCAGCGATAGTGATAAAGATAGAAACAAACGTCAGCTTTCCATTCGTACAAACCAGAATATCATATCGTGAAAACAAAAAAAAGTTATGGCCATTTAAGTTAAAAACACGAATTTTGAAAAAAGCGTTTGTTCGTTTTCAAACTGCGATAACTTCACGCATTTTTGTCGAAAACTATTGCAGCGATAGTGATAAAGATAGATACAAACGTCAGCTTTCCATTCGTATAAACCAGAATATCATATTGTAAAAAGAAAAAAAGTTATGGCCATTTAAGTTAAAAACACGAATTTTGAAAAAAGCGTTTGTTCGTTTTCAAACGGCGATAACTTCACGCATTTTTGTCGAAAACTATTGCAGCGATAGTGATAAAGATAGATACAAACGTCAGCTTTCCATTTGTACAAACCAGAATATCATATCGTGAAAACAAAAAAAGTTATGGCCATTTAAGTTAAAAACACGAATTTTAAAAAAGCGTTTGTTCGTTTTCAAACTGCGACAACTTCACGCATTTTTGTCGAAAACTATTGCAGCGATAGTGATAAAGATAGATACAAATGTCAGCTTTCCATTCGTACAATCCAGAATATCATATCGTGAAAACAAAAAAAGTTATATCCATTTAAGTTAAAAACACGAATTTTGAAAAAAGCGTTTTTTCGTTTTCATACTTCGAAAACTTCACGCATTTTTGTCGAAAACTATTGCAGCGATAGTGATAAAGATAGATACAAACGTCAGCTTTCTATTCGTACAAACCAGAAAATCATATCGTGAAAACAAAAAAAGTTATGGCCATTTAAGTTTAAAACACGAATTTTAAAAAAAGCGTTTGTTCGTTTTCAAACTGCGATAACTTAACGCATTTTTGTCGAAAACTATTGCAGCGATAGTGATAAAGATAGATACAAACGTCAGCTTTCTATTCGTACAAACCAGAAAATCATATCGTGAAAACAAAAAAAAGTTATGGCCATTTAAGTTAAAAACACGAATTTTGAAAAAAGCGTTTGTTCGTTTTCAAACTGCGATAACTTCACGCATTTTTGTCGAAAACTATTGCAGCGATAGTGATAAAGATAGATACAAATGTCAGCTTTCCATTCGTACAATCCAGAATATCATATCGTGAAAACAAAAAAAGTTATGGCCATTTAAGTTAAAAACACGAATTTTGAAAAAAGCGTTTGTTCGTTTTCAAACTGCGATAACTTCACGCATTTTTGTCGAAAACTATTGCAGCGATAGTGATAAAGATAGATACAAACGTCAGCTTTCCATTCGTATAAACCAGAATATCATATTGTAAAAAGAAAAAAAGTTATGGCCATTTAAGTTAAAAACACGAATTTTGAAAAAAGCGTTTGTTCGTTTTCAAACGGCGATAACTTCACGCATTTTTGTCGAAAACTATTGCAGCGATAGTGATAAAGATAGATACAAACGTCAGCTTTCCATTTGTACAAACCAGAATATCATATCGTGAAAACAAAAAAAGTTATGGCCATTTAAGTTAAAAACACGAATTTTAAAAAAGCGTTTGTTCGTTTTCAAACTGCGACAACTTCACGCATTTTTGTCGAAAACTATTGCAGCGATAGTGATAAAGATAGATACAAATGTCAGCTTTCCATTCGTACAATCCAGAATATCATATCGTGAAAACAAAAAAAGTTATATCCATTTAAGTTAAAAACACGAATTTTGAAAAAAGCGTTTGTTCGTTTTCAAACTTCGACAACTTCACGCATTTTTGTCGAAAACTATTGCAGCGATAGTGATAAAGATAGATAGGAACGTCAGCTTTCCATTCGTACAATCCAGAATATCATATCGTGAAAACAAAAAAAAGTTATGGCCATTTAAGTTAAAAACACGAATTTTGAAAAAAGCGTTTGTTCGTTTTCAAACTGCGATAACTTCACGCATTTTTGTCGAAAACTATTGCAGCGATAGTGATAAAGATAGATACAAATGTCAGCTTTCCATTCGTACAATCCAGAATATCATATCGTGAAAACAAAAAAAGTTATGGCCATTTAAGTTAAAAACACGAATTTTGAAAAAAGCGTTTGTTCGTTTTCAAACTGCGATAACTTCACGCATTTTTGTCGAAAACTATTGCAGCGATAGTGATAAAGATAGAAACAAACGTCAGCTTTCCATTCGTACAAACCAGAATATCATATCGTGAAAACAAAAAAAAGTTATGGCCATTTAAGTTAAAAACACGAATTTTGAAAAAAGCGTTTGTTCGTTTTCAAACTGCGATAACTTCACGCATTTTTGTCGAAAACTATTGCAGCGATAGTGATAAAGATAGATACAAACGTCAGCTTTCCATTTGTACAATCCAGAATATCATATCGTGAAAACAAAAAAAGTTATGGCCATTTAAGTTAAAAACACGAATTTTGAAAAAAGCGTTTGTTCGTTTTCAAACTTCGACAACTTCACGCATTTTTGTCGAAAACTATTGCAGCGATAGTGATAAAGATAGATAGGAACGTCAGCTTTCCATTCGTACAATCCAGAATATCATATCGTGAAAACAAAAAAGTTATGGCCATTTAAGTTAAAAACACGAATTTTGAAAAAAGCGTTTTTTCGTTTTCAAACTGCGATAACTTCACGCATTTTTTTCAAAAACTATTGCAGCGATAGTGATAAAGATAGATACGAACGTCAGCTTTCCATTCGTACAATCCAGAATATCATATCGTGAAAACAAAAAAAGTTATTCCCATTTAAGTTAAAAACACGAATTTTGAAAAAAGCGTTTGTTCGTTTTCAAACTGCGATAACTTCACGCATTTTTGTCGAAAACTATTGCAGCGATAGTGATAAAGATAGATACAAACGTCAGCTTTCCATTCGTACAAACCAGAATATCATATCGTGAAAACAAAAAAAGTTATGGCCATTTAAGTTAAAAACACGAATTTTGAAAAAAGCGTTTGTTCGTTTTCAAACTGCGATAACTTCACGCATTTTTGTCGAAAACTATTGCAGCGATAGTGATAAAGATAGATACGAACGTCAGCTTTCCATTCGTACAAACCAGAATATCATATCGTGAAAACAAAAAAAAGTTATGGCCATTTAAGTTAAAAACACGAATTTTAAAAAAAGCGTTTGTTCGTTTTCAAACTGCGATAACTTCACGCATTTTTGTCGAAAACTATTGCAGCGATAGTGATAAAGATAGAAACAAACGTCAGCTTTCCATTCGTACAAACCAGAATATCATATCGTGAAAACAAAAAAAGTTATGGCCATTTAAGTTAAAAACACGAATTTTGAAAAAAGCGTTTGTTCGTTTTCAAACTGCGATAACTTCACGCATTTTTGTCGAAAACTATTGCAGCGATAGTGATAAAGATAGATAGGAACGTCAGCTTTCCATTCGTACAAACCAGAATATCATATCGTGAAAACAAAAAAAGTTATGGCCATTTAAGTTAAAAACACGAATTTTGAAAAAAGCGTTTTTTTCGTTTTCAAACTGCGATAACTTCACGCATTTTTTTCAAAAACTATTGCAGCGATAGTGATAAAGATAGATACGAACGTCAGCTTTCCATTCGTACAAACCAGAATATCATATCGTGAAAACAAAAAAAGTTATGGCCATTTAAGTTAAAAACACGAATTTTGAAAAAAGCGTTTGTTCGTTTTCAAACTTCGACAACTTCACGCATTTTTGTCGAAAACTATTGCAGCGATAGTGATAAAGATAGATACGAACGTCAGCTTTCCATTCGTACAATCCAGAATATCATATCGTGAAAACAAAAAAAAGTTATGGCCATTTAAGTTAAAAACACGAATTTTGAAAAAAGCGTTTGTTCGTTTTCAAACTGCGATAACTTCACGCATTTTTGTCGAAAACTATTGCAGCGATAGTGATAAAGATAGATACAAACGTCAGCTATCCATTCGTACAAACCAGAATATCATATCGTGAAAACAAAAAAAAGTTATGGCCATTTAAGTTAAAAACACGAATTTTGAAAAAAGCGTTTGTTCGTTTTCAAACTGCGATAACTTCACGCATTTTTGTCGAAAACTATTGCAGCGATAGTGATAAAGATAGATACGAACGTCAGCTTTCCATTCGTACAAACCAGAATATCATATCGTGAAAACAAAAAAAGTTATGGCCATTTAAGTTAAAAACACGAATTTTGAAAAAAGCGTTTTTTCGTTTTCAAACTTCGACAACTTTACGCATTTTTGTCGAAAACTATTGCAGCGATAGTGATAAAGATAGATACAAACGTCAGCTTTCCATTCGTACAAACCAGAATATCATATCGTGAAAACAAAAAAAGTTATGGCCATTTAAGTTTAAAACACGAATTTTAAAAAAAGCGTTTTTTCGTTTTCAAACTGCGATAACTTAACGCATTTTTGTCGAAAACTATTGCAGCGATAGTGATAAAGATAGATACAAACGTCAGCTTTCCATTTGTACAAACCAGAATATCATATCGTGAAAACAAAAAAAGTTATGGCCATTTAAGTTAAAAACACGAATTTTAAAAAAGCGTTTGTTCGTTTTCAAACTGCGACAACTTCACGCATTTTTGTCGAAAACTATTGCAGCGATAGTGATAAAGATAGATACAAATGTCAGCTTTCCATTCGTACAATCCAGAATATCATATCGTGAAAACAAAAAAAGTTATATCCATTTAAGTTAAAAACACGAATTTTGAAAAAAGCGTTTTTTCGTTTTCATACTTCGAAAACTTCACGCATTTTTGTCGAAAACTATTGCAGCGATAGTGATAAAGATAGATACAAACGTCAGCTTTCTATTCGTACAAACCAGAAAATCATATCGTGAAAACAAAAAAAGTTATGGCCATTTAAGTTTAAAACACGAATTTTAAAAAAAGCGTTTGTTCGTTTTCAAACTGCGATAACTTAACGCATTTTTGTCGAAAACTATTGCAGCGATAGTGATAAAGATAGATACAAACGTCAGCTTTCTATTCGTACAAACCAGAAAATCATATCGTGAAAACAAAAAAAAGTTATGGCCATTTAAGTTAAAAACACGAATTTTGAAAAAAGCGTTTGTTCGTTTTCAAACTGCGATAACTTCACGCATTTTTGTCGAAAACTATTGCAGCGATAGTGATAAAGATAGATACAAATGTCAGCTTTCCATTCGTACAATCCAGAATATCATATCGTGAAAACAAAAAAAGTTATGGCCATTTAAGTTAAAAACACGAATTTTGAAAAAAGCGTTTGTTCGTTTTCAAACTGCGATAACTTCACGCATTTTTGTCGAAAACTATTGCAGCGATAGTGATAAAGATAGATACAAACGTCAGCTTTCCATTCGTATAAACCAGAATATCATATTGTAAAAAGAAAAAAAGTTATGGCCATTTAAGTTAAAAACACGAATTTTGAAAAAAGCGTTTGTTCGTTTTCAAACGGCGATAACTTCACGCATTTTTGTCGAAAACTATTGCAGCGATAGTGATAAAGATAGATACAAACGTCAGCTTTCCATTTGTACAAACCAGAATATCATATCGTGAAAACAAAAAAAGTTATGGCCATTTAAGTTAAAAACACGAATTTTAAAAAAGCGTTTGTTCGTTTTCAAACTGCGACAACTTCACGCATTTTTGTCGAAAACTATTGCAGCGATAGTGATAAAGATAGATACAAATGTCAGCTTTCCATTCGTACAATCCAGAATATCATATCGTGAAAACAAAAAAAGTTATATCCATTTAAGTTAAAAACACGAATTTTGAAAAAAGCGTTTGTTCGTTTTCAAACTTCGACAACTTCACGCATTTTTGTCGAAAACTATTGCAGCGATAGTGATAAAGATAGATAGGAACGTCAGCTTTCCATTCGTACAATCCAGAATATCATATCGTGAAAACAAAAAAAAGTTATGGCCATTTAAGTTAAAAACACGAATTTTGAAAAAAAGCGTTTGTTCGTTTTCAAACTGCGATAACTTCACGCATTTTTGTCGAAAACTATTGCAGCGATAGTGATAAAGATAGATACAAATGTCAGCTTTCCATTCGTACAATCCAGAATATCATATCGTGAAAACAAAAAAAGTTATGGCCATTTAAGTTAAAAACACGAATTTTGAAAAAAGCGTTTGTTCGTTTTCAAACTGCGATAACTTCACGCATTTTTGTCGAAAACTATTGCAGCGATAGTGATAAAGATAGAAACAAACGTCAGCTTTCCATTCGTACAAACCAGAATATCATATCGTGAAAACAAAAAAAAGTTATGGCCATTTAAGTTAAAAACACGAATTTTGAAAAAAGCGTTTGTTCGTTTTCAAACTGCGATAACTTCACGCATTTTTGTCGAAAACTATTGCAGCGATAGTGATAAAGATAGATACAAACGTCAGCTTTCCATTTGTACAATCCAGAATATCATATCGTGAAAACAAAAAAAGTTATGGCCATTTAAGTTAAAAACACGAATTTTGAAAAAAGCGTTTGTTCGTTTTCAAACTTCGACAACTTCACGCATTTTTGTCGAAAACTATTGCAGCGATAGTGATAAAGATAGATAGGAACGTCAGCTTTCCATTCGTACAATCCAGAATATCATATCGTGAAAACAAAAAAAGTTATGGCCATTTAAGTTAAAAACACGAATTTTGAAAAAAGCGTTTTTTCGTTTTCAAACTGCGATAACTTCACGCATTTTTTTCAAAAACTATTGCAGCGATAGTGATAAAGATAGATACGAACGTCAGCTTTCCATTCGTACAATCCAGAATATCATATCGTGAAAACAAAAAAAGTTATTCCCATTTAAGTTAAAAACACGAATTTTGAAAAAAGCGTTTGTTCGTTTTCAAACTGCGATAACTTCACGCATTTTTGTCGAAAACTATTGCAGCGATAGTGATAAAGATAGATACAAACGTCAGCTTTCCATTCGTACAAACCAGAATATCATATCGTGAAAACAAAAAAAGTTATGGCCATTTAAGTTAAAAACACGAATTTTGAAAAAAGCGTTTGTTCGTTTTCAAACTGCGATAACTTCACGCATTTTTGTCGAAAACTATTGCAGCGATAGTGATAAAGATAGATACGAACGTCAGCTTTCCATTCGTACAAACCAGAATATCATATCGTGAAAACAAAAAAAAGTTATGGCCATTTAAGTTAAAAACACGAATTTTAAAAAAAGCGTTTGTTCGTTTTCAAACTGCGATAACTTCACGCATTTTTGTCGAAAACTATTGCAGCGATAGTGATAAAGATAGAAACAAACGTCAGCTTTCCATTCGTACAAACCAGAATATCATATCGTGAAAACAAAAAAAGTTATGGCCATTTAAGTTAAAAACACGAATTTTGAAAAAAGCGTTTGTTCGTTTTCAAACTGCGATAACTTCACGCATTTTTGTCGAAAACTATTGCAGCGATAGTGATAAAGATAGATAGGAACGTCAGCTTTCCATTCGTACAAACCAGAATATCATATCGTGAAAACAAAAAAAGTTATGGCCATTTAAGTTAAAAACACGAATTTTGAAAAAAGCGTTTTTTCGTTTTCAAACTGCGATAACTTCACGCATTTTTTTCAAAAACTATTGCAGCGATAGTGATAAAGATAGATACGAACGTCAGCTTTCCATTCGTACAAACCAGAATATCATATCGTGAAAACAAAAAAAGTTATGGCCATTTAAGTTAAAAACACGAATTTTGAAAAAAGCGTTTGTTCGTTTTCAAACTTCGACAACTTCACGCATTTTTGTCGAAAACTATTGCAGCGATAGTGATAAAGATAGATACGAACGTCAGCTTTCCATTCGTACAATCCAGAATATCATATCGTGAAAACAAAAAAAAGTTATGGCCATTTAAGTTAAAAACACGAATTTTGAAAAAAGCGTTTGTTCGTTTTCAAACTGCGATAACTTCACGCATTTTTGTCGAAAACTATTGCAGCGATAGTGATAAAGATAGATACAAACGTCAGCTATCCATTCGTACAAACCAGAATATCATATCGTGAAAACAAAAAAAAGTTATGGCCATTTAAGTTAAAAACACGAATTTTGAAAAAAGCGTTTGTTCGTTTTCAAACTGCGATAACTTCACGCATTTTTGTCGAAAACTATTGCAGCGATAGTGATAAAGATAGATACGAACGTCAGCTTTCCATTCGTACAAACCAGAATATCATATCGTGAAAACAAAAAAAGTTATGGCCATTTAAGTTAAAAACACGAATTTTGAAAAAAGCGTTTTTTCGTTTTCAAACTTCGACAACTTTACGCATTTTTGTCGAAAACTATTGCAGCGATAGTGATAAAGATAGATACAAACGTCAGCTTTCCATTCGTACAAACCAGAATATCATATCGTGAAAACAAAAAAAGTTATGGCCATTTAAGTTAAAAACACGAATTTTGAAAAAAGCGTTTTTTCGTTTTCAAACTTCGAAAACTTCACGCATTTTTGTCGAAAACTATTGCAGCGATAGTGATAAAGATAGATACGAACGTCAGCTTTCCATTCGTACAAACCAGAATATCATATCGTAAAAAGAAAAAAAGTTATGGCCATTTAAGTTAAAAACACGAATTTTGAAAAAAGCGTTTGTTCGTTTTCAAACTGCGATAACTTCACGCATTTTTGTCGAAAACTATTGCAGCGATAGTGATAAAGATAGATACAAATGTCAGCTTTCCATTCGTACAATCCAGAATATCATATCGTGAAAACAAAAAAAAGTTATGGCCATTTAAGTTAAAAACACGAATTTTGAAAAAAGCGTTTGTTCGTTTTCAAACTTCGACAACTTCACGCATTTTTGTCGAAAACTATTGCAGCGATAGTGATAAAGATAGATACAAACCTCAGCTTTCCATTCGTACAAACCAGAATATCATATCGTGAAAACAAAAAAAAGTTATGGCCATTTAAGTTTAAAACACGAATTTTGAAAAAAGCGTTTTTTCGTTTTCATACTTCGAAAACTTCACGCATTTTTGTCGAAAACTATTGCAGCGATAGTGATAAAGATAGATACAAACGTCAGCTTTCTATTCGTACAAACCAGAAAATCATATCGTGAAAACAAAAAAAGTTATGGCCATTTAAGTTTAAAACACGAATTTTAAAAAAAGCGTTTGTTCGTTTTCAAACTGCGATAACTTAACGCATTTTTGTCGAAAACTATTGCAGCGATAGTGATAAAGATAGATACAAACGTCAGCTTTCCATTCGTACAAACCAGAATATCATATCGTGAAAACAAAAAAAGTTATGGCCATTTAAGTTAAAAACACGAATTATGAAAAAGCGTTTGTTCGTTTTCAAACTGCGATAACTTCACGCATTTTTGTCGAAAACTATTGCAGCGATAGTGATAAAGATAGATACAAACGTCAGCTTTCCATTCGTACAAACCAGAAAATCATATCGTGAAAACAAAAAAAGTTATAGCCATTTAAGTTAAAAACACGAATTATGAAAAAAGCGTTTGTTCGTTTTCAAACTGCGATAACTTCACGCATTTTTGTCGAAAACTATTGCAGCGATAGTGATAAAGATAGATACAAATGTCAGCTTTCCATTCGTACAATCCAGAATATCATATCGTGAAAACAAAAAAAGTTATATCCATTTAAGTTAAAAACACGAATTTTGAAAAAAGCGTTTGTTCGTTTTCAAACTGCGATAACTTCACGCATTTTTGTCGAAAACTATTGCAGCGATAGTGATAAAGATAGATACAAACGTCAGCTTTCCATTCGTACAATCCAGAATATCATATCGTGAAAACAAAAAAAGTTATGGCCATTTAAGTTAAAAACACGAATTTTGAAAAAAGCGTTTGTTCGTTTTCAAACTGCGATAACTTCACGCATTTTTGTCGAAAACTATTGCAGCGATAGTGATAAAGATAGATACAAATGTCAGCTTTCCATTCGTACAATCCAGAATATCATATCGTGAAAACAAAAAAAGTTATATCCATTTAAGTTAAAAACACGAATTTTGAAAAAAGCGTTTGTTCGTTTTCAAACTTCGACAACTTCACGCATTTTTGTCGAAAACTATTGCAGCGATAGTGATAAAGATAGATAGGAACGTCAGCTTTCCATTCGTACAATCCAGAATATCATATCGTGAAAACAAAAAAAAGTTATGGCCATTTAAGTTAAAAACACGAATTTTGAAAAAAGCGTTTTTTCGTTTTCAAACTTCGAAAACTTCACGCATTTTTGTCGAAAACTATTGCAGCGATAGTGATAAAGATAGATACAAATGTCAGCTTTCCATTCGTACAATCCAGAATATCATATCGTGAAAACAAAAAAAGTTATGGCCATTTAAGTTAAAAACACGAATTTTGAAAAAAGCGTTTGTTCGTTTTCAAACTGCGATAACTTCACGCATTTTTGTCGAAAACTATTGCAGCGATAGTGATAAAGATAGATACAAACGTCAGCTTTCCATTCGTACAAACCAGAATATCATATCGTGAAAACAAAAAAAGTTATGGCCATTTAAGTTAAAAACACGAATTTTGAAAAAAGCGTTTGTTCGTTTTCAAACTGCGATAACTTCACGCATTTTTGTCGAAAACTTTTGCAGCGATAGTGATAAAGATAGATAGGAACGTCAGCTTTCCATTTGTACAATCCAGAATATCATATCGTGAAAACAAAAAAAGTTATGGCCATTTAAGTTAAAAACACGAATTTTGAAAAAAGCGTTTGTTCGTTTTCAAACTGCGATAACTTCACGCATTTTTTTCAAAAACTATTGCAGCGATAGTGATAAAGATAGATACGAACGTCAGCTTTCCATTCGTACAATCCAGAATATCATATCGTGAAAACAAAAAAAGTTATGGCCATTTAAGTTAAAAACACGAATTTTGAAAAAAGCGTTTGTTCGTTTTCAAACTGCGATAACTTCACGCATTTTTGTCGAAAACTATTGCAGCGATAGTGATAAAGATAGATACAAACGTCAGCTTTCCATTCGTACAAACCAGAATATCATATCGTGAAAACAAAAAAAGTTATGGCCATTTAAGTTAAAAACACGAATTTTGAAAAAAGCGTTTGTTCGTTTTCAAACTGCGATAACTTCACGCATTTTTGTCGAAAACTTTTGCAGCGATAGTGATAAAGATAGATAGGAACGTCAGCTTTCCATTTGTACAAACCAGAATATCATATCCTGAAAACAAAAAAAAGTTATGGCCATTTAAGTTAAAAACACGAATTTTGAAAAAAGCGTTTGTTCGTTTTCAAACTTCGATAACTTCACGCATTTTTTCGGCTATCGTATTAGCAGATTAAAAAATGGTGATTTTAGGAATATAAAATATAATAACTTACATTGTATGTAAAACTATGTGTTTTATACACTTTTTAAAATTAATAATAACATACGATTAAATATAAAAACATAAACTTAAAATAAGTTACAAAAGTAATTCATTAGGACTTGCAACAAAAACGAATCTTGTAGATGGCGCCACGTTCTACGTCATTAAACTCCTCCTTGTTCAAAAATGCGATATTCTTACGAGTTTCTCTATTAAAAAATGTCAAAAATATATATTTTTAAATATCTTACTTAGTCTCAGCCTCTAAAAAAAAGACTTTTATATTTAATCGTATGTTATTATCACTTTGAAAAAGTGCAAGGTTTGTATAAAATACAGTCTTACTTAGAATGTAAGTCATATTTTATATTTATAAAATCGCCATTTTTGAATCTGCTATTTTCATATAAACATTTTAAAAACCATGTAATTAATTCATATTTGTATTCAAGAATTAAAAAACTTAATTCATTTTGAATCCTATCCAGAAAAGAGCAAAGAATTTTCGATTACTTACTTTTTTGTTTTTTCACTTACTGCGAATTTCACTTCTTTAATCGTTTATAACAAAAAAACTGTTAATTTTTTGGAATTTTGGTTTTTAGATTTTTTGTTTACAACTCTATGAACTACAAAACTACAAAGTTTAGACAAAATCCACCAAAAGCAATTTCTAATGTATTTGGTGCGGGGTCCTTTTCTTCTGACATATTAAATTTCTAAAAATTAATGTCAGATTGGTCATTAGCAACAGCAAGAACATTTGTGTAATTAGTTACAGCCTAGATACTTTACAATTTTAGTTTTTTAGTTTATTATGGTGAAATTCTAATTGTATAGTAAAATTTTAATTATAATAATACTAAAAAAGATTGTTTATGGAAAGATTTACAATCTAAAAAATTACAAAATCTAACGCATGTTTGGCATGATGCCGATAACATACAATCTAATTCCTCTGACTTTGAAGTAGTCGAGGAAACGATTGAAGTTCGTATAATGGATGTAAAAAATGATTCTTCTGTCGAGAGTGAAGCATGCGACTACTCAGATGGGAATCTCATTGGGAAAAGTGTTGAATTGCCATCAATGAATGGCATTCAAAAAGTCTCTTTGGATTGTGCTGAAGAAGTGTCTTCAAAAACTGAAAAGGACTTACACCTTTCTAAATGTAGTAAAGATTGGAAACAAATACAAATTGTAGACGACCAATTCCATGATGATAAAAAATTGCCTCATATAATGGACGGCTGCCGCATCTTCCATTACGAGCATGTAATTAACGATTTGCTTGCTAAAGCTACTGATAGCAGTTTACATAAGCAAACATGTAGCCTTAACAAATGGAAATTGTTAAAAATAAAGCAAAGAGGTTTCATTGTGGACGTTTATTTACAGTGTGAAACGTGTAAAGCACAAACTAAACACACTTCAAAACGAGAAGATCCTGATATAATGAATATTAATGAAGCCATCGTTTTAGGCTGTCTAACTTCAGGTTCTGGTTTTTCAAATATGCAAGAGTTATTAGCTCCTGCAGGTATTCCAACTATGTCGTCAACTACATATTTGGAAATTCAACAAAAAGTTGTCATGTCGATAATAGAAACAAGCGAAAAAGCTATGATTGAAAATATTGAAGAAGAAAAACGTTAAAGGGTAAGACTCCGTCAGAAAATATGCGATTTGCATGGGGTCTTTGGATTAGGCTGTAATTTGGTGAAATTGTAGTATTAGATACTAGAAACAAGTGTGCCAAAATTTTTTTAAAAATTTTGAAATTTGTTAAAGTTACGCCATTTTGAATTTTTTTGTTATAATTTTTTTAAATCTTAATATTTCCGAAAGTTTTCTATGAAATTTAATAAAATTTGGAAGGCTTATACTTAACATCATGTTTCTTCTATCACATAAAAAAAGCAAAAAAAATTTTTTTGCCTAAAAAAAGCCTAAAAAAATTTTTTGAAACCGTTTTGCTCGAGCGGGACCGATTTTTGAGTTTTCTTGTCAATTAATAAAATATTCCTTATAATTTCACCTTTCATTTAAAAAATGAAAATCGATGGAGACTCAAATAGTGTCAGCGATGTGTGAGTGCCCGGGAATCCTAATTCTTACACTTTACTGTTCAAAATTGTCTAGAACCTACAAATTTTATCCGATTTTGATGTTCTTGGTCTTAAATGAAAGGAGATAAATTTTTTAAGAGTTCCCCGAAACCGTTGTTTCAATTATCAATTGTATATATATTTTTTTGTTACTCAAAGTAAACAATTTACAAGAATTTTGAAAAAAATCGTGTTTATTATTTATTTTTGCATTCCTCATGATCGAAATCAATTTAAATCAGTCTAATATGACCACCCGATAAATAATAATGCATAATTCAATTTATTTAAATAATTTCGTTAATTAACAAATAGATAACCCTGGTCCTTTTTAAGAAAAATTGTATATAAAATTTTATATAAATATAATTGTTAATAATAATGATAATTATTAACTTCAAAATTATTTTGTAACAAAATAGACATAAATTACTTAAATAAACATAAATTTTTTCTCCAAAAAATACAATTTTTTTGAAGAAGGACCAGAGTTATCTATTTGTTAATTAACGAAATTATTTAAATAAATTGAATTATGCATTATTATTTATCGGGTGGTCATATGAGACTGATTTAAATTGATTTCGATCATGAGGAATGCAAAAATAAATAATAAACACGATTTTTTTTCATTTGAGTCTCCATCGATTTTCTTTTTTTAAATGAAAGGTGAAATTATAAGGAATATTTTATTAATTAACAAGAAAACTCAAAAATCGGTCCCGCTCGGGCAAAACGGTTTCAAAAATTTTTTTTAGACTTTTTTAGGCAAAAAATTTTTTTTTGTTTTTTTATGTGATAGTCAGAAGAAACATGATGTTAAGTATAAGCCTTCCAAATTTTATTAAATTTCATCGAAAACTTGCGGAAATATTAAGATTTAAAAAAATTCATACACGGAAAAAAATAGTTCACGTATCTCTCGTGAACTAGTATATCACTTTTGGATGGGACACAAAATTTCAAAATTTTCATTCACTTTTGATTAGAAATGGCGAACGTCAACGAAAAACTGAAACAAAGTTAATGAATTTTTGATGAACGTGTTAAGGATGAGTAGTTCGTCAAAAGTAGAGGTACAAGTTGACGAAAAAGTCGTGAACTCGCGAGTCTCAGTAGTATGCGCAGTTCGCAATGCGCATCAAATATGGCTGATCAAGAATTCATCTGTCATAATTCAGTCGGTGTCATCAGTGTTTACACTCGGACAAATTCTTTGTTTGATTAAATTTATTATTTAGAATCAATGTTTTTATTATTCATTGAATATTTTTGTGTGCTAATTTCTTTTGTGAAACAAATAATTCATAAAATAAATTAGAAGTTACGACAAGGATCGTTTTATACTTTGCACGGTCCTGAGTTTTGTAGCAGACAACAGCAGACAAAGCTAATCGTGTCGTTTGCAGGAGTACTGTCAGTGTATATAGATTTAGCCGTGTCGGTTAGTTGTTAGGAATATTATTAGGGTACTAGGTTCGAATCCCGTGAAGCGAGTTGCGAATTTTAATAGCGATAAAATTGTGTATTCTGTGTAGTTGGGTGCGTATAGGCACGTATTGTCAAGTTATCAAATTAAGTGAAATATTATCAAAAAAGTAGTGTCTAGAAATTATTTTTTTGTTATTAACATTTTTTAAAAGTTCACGAATTTTTCGTCAACTTTGACGAAAAGTTCAGAAACCGTACTACGTTTCTAGTGAAGGAGTTGATGAAATTTTGATGAACTGTGTTTATAGATTTTGAAGAATTGTGTGTCCCATCCAAATGTGATATACTAGTTCACAAGAGATTCGTGGACTTTTTTTTTCCGTGTAGTGGCGTAACTTTAACAAATTTCAAAATTTTAAAAAAATTTTTGGCACACTTGTTTCTAGTATCTAATACTACAATTTCACCAAATTACAGCCAATTACAATCCAAAGACCCCATGCAAATCGCATATTTTCTGACGGAGTCTTACCCTTAAGTAAAGAAGATGGCAATGTTATATACTACGTTGATAAAAATGGTACAATTACCGAAGTAATTTATACGACAATGATTTGTGATGGTGCTTGGATGCAAAGAACATACGCTAATGGCGCATTTGATTCTTTAGCAGGCTTCGTTGTAATAATAGACAAATACACCAAGAAGCCTGTGGCTGTTAAAGTTAAGTCTAAAACCTGTGCAAAATGTGACTGTAGAATAATATATATAAATGATCACAATTGTTTTTAAAACTTTCCGAGAAATGAAAGTTCTGCACTCATGGAGGCATTAGGTGTTAAACAATGTTGCCAAGAATCCTAGGATTTTGCATAAGATTGTTTACAAGTACTTCATTGGTGATGGAGATAGTAGTGTTCACAATGCCATACTGAAGGACAATCCTTATGAGCAAATTGGAATTGTTGTTCAAAAATATGAAGACATCAATCATAAGTATAAAGGTCATTATAAGGCGATTTAAAAGATAAGTAACAAACAAGGACTTTCAAAAGCAGAAAAAAATGGTACAATTATGCTAGCACTTTTGGTTTAGAAATCAATTCTGAAATTGCGCAATTTATTGAAAGGAAAAGAATTTCTGATAAAGATTTTTGTCTCGAAGATAATTTGGAGCTGCTTATGGATGAAATTCTTAATGTACCTTATCCCTTTTTTGGTGATCATAATAAATACGCAAAACTCGGAGGTTGGCCTTGTAATGGCATTTCAAGTGAAGGTGAAATAAACTATGTGCCACACTTGATAAACTGTGGAGATATGGATGAACTATTTGAGTTGCAAAGAAAACTTACTTTGAGTGCTAAAAGTTTATTCCTAAAAACAACAACAAACTTAGCAGAAAACTTCAATTCCGTTGTTTGCAAATATAATTGTGGGAAAAGAATAGCGTATTGCAAATCAGGATCATTTGCAGCGAGAGTTCACGCTGCATCCATTAAATGCCTGACTAAGCGTATACAAACAAACGTTATTCAACATTCTAAAAAGTTAGTACCTACAACGGTGACTAAAGTTGAAAATTAGAGGATTCAAAAAGTTGAAAGAAATAAGCTATATCCTTTAAAAAAGGAAATTAGCAAACACTAACGTCAATAAAGACAAGGACTACGGTCGGAAAGCAAATGTTCTGATATGGATGCTGCAACTTATAACATTCAGAAAGATATTGTCTTGAAAGTGTTGAAAGATAATCAAGAAAATAGATTGGCAATAGCTATAAACACCAAAAATTTGTATGAATGTAACAACTGGTTAACTATGCGTAAAAACTGATTACAAGTAGCAGATATGGGCAGATTTGCCGAATGTTTCAAACAACCAGTCGTGATGATACAGTTTCTGATATGTTGTATAACACTCAGAAAATAAATTCTGATATGGCTTATGGTCTTCAACACGAAAAAGATGCTAAGGAGGCGTTATATAAACTTATCAACCATACAGTGCATCCTATGGGTCTTTGGATTGATCCTGTTCACGAGTTTTTAGGAGCAACACCTGATGGTTTGCTTGACGTAAACTTAGAAAATTTGCCGATTGGCAAGGCATTAGGAATATCTGCAATGAAAAGACCTCTTTTGTTATGCACTCAGATGCATTAATGCTGTCCTTCCGGTTTGAAGGTATTTTGCAAAGTCGTATGATTTCTATCAAAATGTTTTTAGTTCATGACATATGAGAACATTTGTATGTCACGAACTAAGAATATTTGATAGAAATGACACGACTTTTCAAAATTCCTTTAAACCGGAAGGACATCATTAATGCATCTGAGTGTATAAAGTTGAAAAGGGGTGCTGTGTTGAAATTAAATGTCCAGTAAGAGGAAAAAATAAGTTAGTCAACAACTTAATTACAGAGGTAAAGGATATTAGAAGAATTTACGATTCCAAGCAGCCAAATTCACTAAATAAAATACATTATTATTATTATTATCAACTCCAGGGTCAAATGCATCATACCGAGAGAAAAGATAATCTTTTTGTGTTGTGGACGGACAAAGATATAAAAGTAACTCCAGTTTTTAGAGATGATAATTTTTGGCGAATACAAATGGAGCCAAAGTTACTAAGTTTTTACTTTGACTCTCTACTTCAAGAAATTGTAGACAGTCGTGATAAAAGAAGTATGGATATTAGAGAACCTGTTTACGTTACTGGAAGTAAAAAAAGTCAAAAATTGCAAAAAATGTCCTAAAAAACACAGAAGCGAATGCTGACTTCACTTTTGTAAATAAAACTGTAGCAAAGAAAAGAGAAGCAGCAAAAACGAAAATAAAACACGAAATGGGCATGAACAATGATTGCATTACTGAAGGCGAAAGTGTATATAAGAAAGACAAAATTATTGATAAAGCAGAAATCATAACGGACACAAACAATAATTGTACACTCACATGCATTAATGCTGTCCTTCCGGTTTGAAGGTATTTTGCAAAGTCGTTTGATTTCCATCAAAATGTTTTTAGTTCATGACATATGAGAACATTCGTATGTCACGAACTAAGAATATTTAATAGAAATGACACGACTTTTCAAAATTCCTTTAAACCGGAAGGACAGCATTAATGCATCTGAGTGTAATACTAAAGACGAAAATTTTAACAATATGGACAAAATTTTAAGTGAAACAGAAACCAAAGTTGCATATGAAGATGACATTATTTTTGTACCAAATAATGATAATTTACCAGAAACACCAGAAGAGATTCGCAGCGCCTTACTAGCGGTACCTTTAAATGGTGAAATGGAATCAATTGCACAAAATGCTTTGACCGTGGATGTTTGGTTAGTTGATGAAGATATTGATACGTTTCTTTTCTTGTTAAGTGAAATTTATCAAGATTTCGAATTTTTAAGTGTTTTAAACATGGGCAGTAATAGTTGCACTTGTATAATAATCATTTACATACTTTTTGTAAATAAAAATTAATGAATGTGAGTATTTAAAACAAATTTGCATGTCTGTCAACTGTTAATACTCGATGTAATGATACATACAAAAAATGGATATTTTGACGTTTCACATTTGTAAGAGCGAAACTTCTATATAGAAATGTGACTGAAATTCACATGATTGCGAATCCATTTACATTATAGTTGTCTGTCGTACATGATATTAAGTTTGCCTGCTAAACATTAAAAATTTTTGTGCATGATTAATATAACTTTGCCTTTTATATATAATTAACTGCATGATTAGTAATAATAAATTAAAATTTAAAAATCAAAGAGAAAAAAGTACAAGATGCAATGTACATTTTCATTTAAGTGAGGATACATTGTATATAATAAGATGTCCAAATTTGATGGAATTGTATATTGCAGTAAAAATCAACGGAAGAGGCTTCGTAGATGCAGTTTTTATCAAAAGGTGCAATATTATATTAGGTAAGTCAAACGCAAATTTCGTGAAAAACATACGGGAGACCGAAGTAAGTTAAAACAGAAGTGAGTTGTGAAAAAGACAATTTCTCAAAATCTATGACCTTTTTAAAATTTTGAAAAGCTGTTGGATATTTTAGTTTCATCAAATTGTTTTTTTGTGTCAGTCTCGAAATTTAAAATAGAAAATAATTATTCCAATCGATGTACAGTTTTTCGCATCTAGGCGAGTTGTAACAGGCTGTTTCAACTCACCTAGGTTTACACAAATTTGTGCTTGATCGAATAGAGATTGTTTGGATTTTTGCTGAAGTATATTTTTTTATTTTATGGCTTTAAAACTATTTAGAATTTTACAAATTTTCGTGATAATCACTTTCATATTTTTCAAAGAAAAAAATATTAATAAAAACATTTTTCGAGTTGCTCTTTCATATACAAAAGCAAAAATAATTCCTACTTACAGGTTTTTTTGTTATTTATTGAGCTTGTTGCTCGTTTTTAATTTAGTTTTCGGTTTAATTTGATTTATATTGATCTTATAAATACAGGGTGTCTACTAAGAATCTCATTTCAAATTCCAGGACATTTCAAGGACTTGTCCAGGACACAATTTTTTTATAACATCTTATATTTTTTGTTTTCTTTCTCTTGAAAATTAATAAGAATAATAGTAGTTAAAAGATTTTTACTTTCTTTCTTCCTTGCCCTATAGGGGAGAGCGGGGCAAGTCAAAGTACAATAAAAAGGAATTTTGAGTTTACAAAGAATTCAATGAACGAATTAATTTAAATAGATCCCAGAATTTTTCATTTAATATTCAAGTATGAGAAAATTAGAATAATGTAAAAAAAGAAAATTGTTTTAAAAATTAAACATGTTTTCTGAAAATGTGCAAAAACTTTGAATTGTACAACTTTTAATCAGAAAATTTTTTTTGGTTTCAAATGCACTTCTCATTTTCTGTGGGTAATATAAAAGTTATATTTGAAGGTTAAAAAAGTACTTATTATAAAAAACAGGGGTACCCGGTTTGACTTTCTTATATTCAGTTTGCTCCACTATCCCCTATAATGTCCATACCAAAAGTTTGTAAAAGAATATTAAAGGACCCCGCACTTTTACTATTGAATTTGGCTCTCAGCCAATTTTTTTGTAACTTTGCAGATTTGTAGTTTTTGACCTTCTGAACAAAAAATGTATGGGACAAAATTCAAAATAAATAAAAATCAAATAACGGGTATTAGTCGTTCAAGAATGTTTTGTTGACAAAAGTCAATTGAATTCGCTTGAAACTGGTTACTCGGGGTTTTTTAAGGTCGCTGATAACGAATTTGATGTTTGATTTTCAAAATTCAAAAATGGCGACTCCAATATGGCGGACATATTTTAGAAAAGTCAATTGAAATCGCTTGAAACTGGTTACTTAAACTTGTAAATCATCCCCTGATCTTGCCTTCAACGGCTGAATCACATACTAATTCTTTAAACTGCTGAATTATTTTTTGATCTTGCCTTAAACTGCTTTATCACCTTATGTTACAACTATCTGTATATCTTTCTACGTTTCTTTCTAACATTTTATTAAGCTATTAGATTCTTCCCCTCTCTTTGTCTATTTTTCTCTCTACCTAAGTGTGTTTTTACCAATGTAACATCATATTCGTTATCAGCGACCTTAAAAACCCCCCAGTAACCAGTTTCAAGCGATTTCAATTGACTTTTCTAAAATATGTCCGCCATATTAAAGTCGCTGTGTTTTCTTACTCCAATTACTCCTTAATTATTTAAAAATTCGCAGAAAAATTTTATTATTCTTAAATTTCTATAAAATATATTATATATTATTTTTAGCTATTATAAAGCTCAAATTGTTATTATAGATCGTAATTAAATGTCAAAGATTGATTTAAAATATCTAATTAGTGTTAAAGAAAACGAAACATGTGGTAACCTAATTCCAAAAATAAATTAAGTTATTAACCCTCCGTCACACACCTAGGGAGGGATTCCCTCTATGGTTCCAGTATTTTTCAAATAACTTTTGTTTTCCTCATTGCAAAATAAAATCAGTTGCTATACCTTTCGACAATTTACTCCTCAACACATTTCTAAAAAAACATTTAGTTTAAACATAATTAATATTTAATTATAAAGCTTCAAAGCCAGAAAAAACACGAAAAAGTGAGGTTATGTTAAATAAAAAAATCAAGTTTTCAAAACATTTTTTGTTCCACTGTTGGTTAATGACAAAATTATATTATAAATATAATTAAAATAAATTATATAATGATTTTTTTTGCTTATTTGTTAATGTTACATTATTTTTACATGTAAAGTGTAATTCTTTTGAAGATGTGCATTCGTGTAATTAATTTTTATTTTTGAGGCCGAAAGTTAATTTTATTAATTTTATAATTTAGAATAATTTACTACATATTTGTAAGTTTGTTTTAAAATTAAATTTTTGTTGATTTCTTTGTTTATGTTATAATGTCGCTTATTTTACAATGTGGTGAGGGATTCCCTCTAAACGTGTGCAAAGTCGTAATTTTTTCCAAGGTGTGTGACGGAGGGTTAAAACGAGTGTTTTATTTGTTACTGTTAATAAGATTTCTTTACTAACTAATTAAATTTACTTTACTAACTAAACTAAGTATAACAAATGAATTTTTTTCATTAAAATCAAAAAATTTACAACTAACGTTTTTCAAATCTCCATTGACCGAATCTGAACGAGTAAACTGTCAAAAATTAAATCGGAATTTTTAACTCTCCACAGACAGATTCTACGTATAAACTTTTTAAAAATTTAATTAGAATTTTGGACTCTCTACTAACTTAAACTGTACGAATAAACTCACAAAAATTAAATCGGAATTATGAACTCTCCACTGTCAGACTCTACATGAGTCAACTCTCAAAAGCTAAATTAGAATTTTTAACTTTGTACTGGTAAAAACTGTAGGAGTAAACTCTAAATTTAAATCGGAATTCTGAACTCTACACTAACTGAATCTACAAGAATCTACTTTCAAAAACAAAGGCACACAAAAAAGTGTTTTGGCCGAGACACTGCACTAGCATATTCCAATGTTTTTGCCCGCTGAATCCGAATCCGAAGACAGAATGGTCAAATTGGTTTTTTAGTTATAGGGGAGACCGGGGCGTAATGGATCATTATTCACTTTTTGTTGCTTAAGGCGGTGTCAAAGTCGATTGGATTTTTGCATTAAGCTTCAATGGAAAAATCGCATCGACTTTGACATCCCCTTAACTTCGTCATTCTTGCTTTAATAAAAATTCCATCATATGGAAAATTTAGCCTAACACCTCAGCTTTCAATTAAAAAATGTACGCCCTAATATCACTCATACTTTTTTTCTAGAACAATGTTTTTGAGAAATTCAAGCATTCAAGAATAAGCGAGCCAATACGCCCCGGCCACAATGATCCATTACGCTCCGGAGGTGCTTGTTGAAAATTTTGATATTTTTTATCAATACTGTAAGTATTAAACAATAATTATCAATTGTTCTTTAAGAATAAATGTTTTAAACTCAAAACCAGATATTCAAAAACATTTAACAAGTAATTTTAATAATAATAAGAATAATAATAATTTTAATAATAATAATAAGAATAAGATATAACAAAAAAGCAAAGACGTCAAAACTTTACTTTCAAGCGTTAAAATACTTTCAACAATAACACTAGTTTACAGAAATTTTGATCCGTGGTATTTCAATATCATTTCGTATGTAAAATTTGCTCCCGAATCCGAATATGAAGTCAGATATTAAGAAAGTAGAACAGTTTTTGAGATATGGGTAAATTTCATATTTTTGAGTTTCGCCAAAAAGTGGATTCACTAATATACCATTATTTCCGAATGCAGTCGATCGATTTTAATTTTCTTTGAAGCAAATTAAAGGTAATTAAATTTCTAATAAAAAATATATACAACATTTTTAATTGGACTAACGGTTTTGGAGCTAGTTATGAATTTGTTAGAAATTTCTCATTACTTTTAAGAAAGTTTTGGAAATTGATTGACTTTATCGGTTAATTACGTCCAAAAAAAGTGTTTCCTTCGAGTTAACTTTTTTGAATGTCAAAGTACAATTTCTTAAGAAGAATATAAGCCGTTGCCAATCAAAATTGAACTGAAAATATAGAAGATATAAGCATTTAAGTAAAAATGCAGAAAATTAGCTTTTACCCAATTTTACGATTTATTAACAGAATGTCGTATGGTTTTAAGTTAACACAAATTTTAAACATTAAAATAGGCGGTTTTTGTGAATATTACACAAGTAAATAAAGGCAATGGAATTTCGTTATCAAGAATTTTGGGACCAGACAATGATAGGTAATTATTGTTATTTTTGGATTCGAGAAACAGATAATATTCATAAAAACAGTGCAAATCAAATTTAAACCAATTTTATTGTTTAAAATTTTTTTAAACCAAAAACCATACGATATGTCGTTAATAAATCGTAAAATTGGGTAAAATTGGACCGTTAGTCCAATTAAAAATGTTGTATATATTTTTTATTGGAAATTTAATTACCTTGAATTTGCTTTAAGGAAAATCGAAATCGATCGACTGCACTCGGAAATAATAGTATATTAGTGAATCCACTTTTTGTCAAAACTCAAAAATTTGAAATTTACCCATATCTCGAAAACTGTTTTACTTTTTTAATACCTGACTTCATATTCGGATTCGGGAACAAATTTTACATAAAAAATCTGCCCGCCCTTCGGGCGGACACATTCTCATCCGCGCTTCGCGCGGGGGCTCGCTTCGCTCGCTAGTTTGAGCGCGCCTCGGGGCGCGCGAATACCGGTCGTCGCGCTTCGCGCTTCGACGACTATTTCGCACGTCGCGCTTCGCGCTCCGCACGTTGTTGCGCGCTTCGCGCGCAGATGGCTCGCTTCGCTCGCAGCAGTTTTCGATTATTGTACATTATTTGCGTTCTTGTTTTTATTCCTTCTTGTATATAAAATATTATCTATGTTTTAAAAAATTCAGCTACAATATACTGACTCCTAGCCAATAAACATTTCGCTGTAGATCTAACTCAATCAACTAAGATTACGTATCAGACACGCCACATCTTTCTTGAACCCCTAAATGATTTATTTGTCTTAAAGTTACTACGACTTTAAGGTATACATTCTCATCAAATGTGTGTTAATTTGAAGATTATCATGACATTAATTCTACTTTCATCGAAAAAAAAATTATATATATTTAATAAATCACCATACCCTATACGAAGAGAAAAATAAATAAAAATAAATACAGATTCCTGCATTTCTAGTATAAACCGTACAAATAACTAAGCATTTTATAATCTTAGTACAACAACAAAAAGAACAATTCATGCAATAGAAATAATTTATTTTCTGGACATTTTGAAAAAATTTTTAAATTTGTATAATTTATGTCTTATTATAAATTGTCTGGTGGTCGAACTAAATTATTTTAAACTGAATTAGATCATGTGCATTAACCGAATAAAAAAATAAACGTCCTTTAAAAAAATTATATTAATTTGCTCAAATTAAAAAATTATAATCAATTAATATCTTTTAAATCGGCCTTCAGTGACGTACAATATAAATTGAAACAAAAAACAATCAAATCGGTTGAGAATTTAAGGGTATACTTATTTCTGAATTGAAAAATATTGTTAAAAATTTAAAATAAATATTAATCCATAAACAAATTATTTTTAAAATGTCCAGATATTTGCAATGCAAATAACTTTGGTAGAAATAAAAAGGACCCAAAATTCTATAAAAAATTTTATAATTTAACAATACTGAAAAATAAAAAAAAATTGATCTGCATGGCAATTACAGGAAAACATTTGAATCATGTTGAAAGATAAAAAAAAACTTATAAAAAAACTCTGGCCCAAAAACTTATAAAAAAAGTCTGACCCAAAAACTTAAAAAAAAAAAAAAAAAAAAAAAAAGTGTTCAAAAGAAAAGTTATTTGTTTTTGCGCATATTTTAAGGAAAAAATTTAAAAAAAAATTTTTTTTGAAAATTTAAAAAATTTTTTTTTTTTTTTGAAAATTTAAAATTTTTCAAAAAATCATAACTTTTTTGTTTTTTGTTGTACAAAAAAGTGTTCAAAAGAAAAGTTGTTTGTTTTTGCGCATATTTTAAGGAAAAAAATTAAAAAAAATTTTTTTTGAAAATTTAAAAAAATTCAAAATTTTGAAAATTTTAAAATGTTGTATTTTTGTTGTTTTTTGTTGAAATGGGCTGTCCAACGAACTCAGGCTTCATTTTAGTAGACTAAAAAAGTGTGCCAAATTTCAAGACGATTCATAAAGATTTATTCGAGTTATCGTGACGACAAATTTTTCTACAGACAGACAGACAGACAGACAGACAGACAGACGGACAGACACTTTTCTAAAAACCATTTTTTTGGAATCAGGGGGTCATGAAACGTAAAGATTTAACAAAATTAGACATTGCTCAAAATCGCACAAATCCAAGACTTTCTCATTTTTGATGAGAATGTAAAAAGCAAATTTTACGGAAAAATTCAAAAAGAGCAAAATTTTTGCTTATTTTGAGTTCCTTTTTGTTCCTAGTTTCGTATATTTACCTAACTTTGGCATCTAAAAGAAAAAACCGAGTGTTTTTATATATTTCTAATATTTCTTCATGTTTCGGCTAATGCTTCACTCACTATAAATCTCAATTTTTTGCACTTTTTTGAGAATAACTTTTTTGTTTTTTGTTGTACAAAAAAGTGTTCAAAAGAAAAGTTATTTGTTTTTGCGCATATTTTAAGGAAAAAATTTAAAAAAAATTTTTTTTTGAAAATTTAAAAAATTTTTTTTTTTTTTGAAAATTTAAAATTTTTCAAAAAATCATAACTTTTTTGTTTTTTGTTGTACAAAAAAGTGTTCAAAAGAAAAGTTGTTTGTTTTTGCGCATATTTTAAGGAAAAAAATTAAAAAAAATTTTTTTTTGAAAATTTAAAAAAATTCAAAATTTTGAAAATTTTAAAATGTTGTATTTTTGTTGTTTTTTGTTGAAATGGGCTGTCCAACGAACTCAGGCTTCATTTTAGTGGACTAAAAAAGTGTGCCAAATTTCAAGACGATTCATAAAGATTTATTCGAGTTATCGTGACGACAAATTTTTCTACAGACAGACAGACAGACAGACAGACGGACAGACACTTTTCTAAAAACCATTTTTTTGGAATCAGGGGGTCATGAAACGTAAAGATTTAACAAAATTAGACATTGCTCAAAATCGCACAAATCCAAGACTTTCTCATTTTTGATGAGAATGTAAAAAGCAAATTTTACGGAAAAATTCAAAAAGAGCAAAATTTTTGCATATTTTGAGTTCCTTTTTGTTCCTAGTTTCGTATATTTACCTAACTTTGGCATCTAAAAGAAAAAACCGAGTGTTTTTATATATTTCTAATATTTCTTCATGTTTCGGCTAATGCTTCACTCACTATAAATCTCAATTTTTTGCACTTTTTTGAGAATAACTTTTTTGTTTTTTGTTGTACAAAAAAGTGTTCAAAAGAAAAGTTATTTGTTTTTGCGCATATTTTAAGGAAAAAATTTAAAAAAAAATTTTTTTTGAAAATTTAAAAAATTTTTTTTTTTTTTTGAAAATTTAAAATTTTTCAAAAAATCATAACTTTTTTGTTTTTTGTTGTACAAAAAAGTGTTCAAAAGAAAAGTTGTTTGTTTTTGCGCATATTTTAAGGAAAAAAATTAAAAAAAATTTTTTTTTGAAAATTTAAAAAAATTCAAAATTTTGAAAATTTTAAAATGTTGTATTTTTGTTGTTTTTTGTTGAAATGGGCTGTCCAACGAACTCAGGCTTCATTTTAGTGGACTAAAAAAGTGTGCCAAATTTCAAGACGATTCATAAAGATTTATTCGAGTTATCGTGACGACAAATTTTTCTACAGACAGACAGACAGACAGACAGACAGACAGACAGACAGACAGACAGACAGACGGACAGACACTTTTCTAAAAACCATTTTTTTGGAATCAGGGGGTCATGAAACGTAAAGATTTAACAAAATTAGACATTGCTCAAAATCGCACAAATCCAAGACTTTCTCATTTTTGATGAGAATGTAAAAAGCAAATTTTACGGAAAAATTCAAAAAGAGCAAAATTTTTGCTTATTTTGAGTTCCTTTTTGTTCCTAGTTTCGTATATTTACCTAACTTTGGCATCTAAAAGAAAAAACCGAGTGTTTTTATATATTTCTAATATTTCTTCATGTTTCGGCTAATGCTTCACTCACTATAAATCTCAATTTTTTGCACTTTTTTGAGAATAACTTTTTTGTTTTTTGTTGTACAAAAAAGTGTTCAAAAGAAAAGTTATTTGTTTTTGCGCATATTTTAAGGAAAAAATTTAAAAAAAAATTTTTTTTGAAAATTTAAAAAATTTTTTTTTTTTTTTGAAAATTTAAAATTTTTCAAAAAATCATAACTTTTTTGTTTTTTGTTGTACAAAAAAGTGTTCAAAAGAAAAGTTGTTTGTTTTTGCGCATATTTTAAGGAAAAAAATTAAAAAAAATTTTTTTTTGAAAATTTAAAAAAATTCAAAATTTTGAAAATTTTAAAATGTTGTATTTTTGTTGTTTTTTGTTGAAATGGGCTGTCCAACGAACTCAGGCTTCATTTTAGTGGACTAAAAAAGTGTGCCAAATTTCAAGACGATTCATAAAGATTTATTCGAGTTATCGTGACGACAAATTTTTCTACAGACAGACAGACAGACAGACAGACAGACAGACGGACAGACACTTTTCTAAAAACCATTTTTTTGGAATCAGGGGGTCATGAAACGTAAAGATTTAACAAAATTAGACATTGCTCAAAATCGCACAAATCCAAGACTTTCTCATTTTTGATGAGAATGTAAAAAGCAAATTTTACGGAAAAATTCAAAAAGAGCAAAATTTTTGCTTATTTTGAGTTCCTTTTTGTTCCTAGTTTCGTATATTTACCTAACTTTGGCATCTAAAAGAAAAAACCGAGTGTTTTTATATATTTCTAATATTTCTTCATGTTTCGGCTAATGCTTCACTCACTATAAATCTCAATTTTTTGCACTTTTTTGAGAATAACTTTTTTGTTTTTTGTTGTACAAAAAAGTGTTCAAAAGAAAAGTTATTTGTTTTTGCGCATATTTTAAGGAAAAAATTTAAAAAAAAATTTTTTTTGAAAATTTAAAAAATTTTTTTTTTTTTTTGAAAATTTAAAATTTTTCAAAAAATCATAACTTTTTTGTTTTTTGTTGTACAAAAAAGTGTTCAAAAGAAAAGTTGTTTGTTTTTGCGCATATTTTAAGGAAAAAATTTAAAAAAAAATTTTTTTTTGAAAATTTAAAAAAATTCAAAATTTTGAAAATTTTAAAATGTTGTATTTTTGTTGTTTTTTGTTGAAATGGGCTGTCCAACGAACTCAGGCTTCATTTTAGTGGACTAAAAAAGTGTGCCAAATTTCAAGACGATTCATAAAGATTTATTCGAGTTATCGTGACGACAAATTTTTCTACAGACAGACAGACAGACAGACAGACGGACAGACACTTTTCTAAAAACCATTTTTTTGGAATCAGGGGGTCATGAAACGTAAAGATTTAACAAAATTAGACATTGCTCAAAATCGCACAAATCCAAGACTTTCTCATTTTTGATGAGAATGTAAAAAGCAAATTTTACGGAAAAATTCAAAAAGAGCAAAATTTTTGCATATTTTGAGTTCCTTTTTGTTCCTAGTTTCGTATATTTACCTAACTTTGGCATCTAAAAGAAAAAACCGAGTGTTTTTATATATTTCTAATATTTCTTCATGTTTCGGCTAATGCTTCACTCACTATAAATCTCAATTTTTTGCACTTTTTTGAGAATAACTTTTTTGTTTTTTGTTGTACAAAAAAGTGTTCAAAAGAAAAGTTATTTGTTTTTGCGCATATTTTAAGGAAAAAATTTAAAAAAAAATTTTTTTTGAAAATTTAAAAAATTTTTTTTTTTTTTTGAAAATTTAAAATTTTTCAAAAAATCATAACTTTTTTGTTTTTTGTTGTACAAAAAAGTGTTCAAAAGAAAAGTTGTTTGTTTTTGCGCATATTTTAAGGAAAAAAATTAAAAAAAAAATTTTTTTTGAAAATTTAAAAAAATTCAAAATTTTGAAAATTTTAAAATGTTGTATTTTTGTTGTTTTTTGTTGAAATGGGCTGTCCAACGAACTCAGGCTTCATTTTAGTGGACTAAAAAAGTGTGCCAAATTTCAAGACGATTCATAAAGATTTATTCGAGTTATCGTGACGACAAATTTTTCTACAGACAGACAGACAGACAGACAGACAGACAGACAGACAGACAGACAGACAGACGGACAGACACTTTTCTAAAAACCATTTTTTTGGAATCAGGGGGTCATGAAACGTAAAGATTTAACAAAATTAGACATTGCTCAAAATCGCACAAATCCAAGACTTTCTCATTTTTGATGAGAATGTAAAAAGCAAATTTTACGGAAAAATTCAAAAAGAGCAAAATTTTTGCTTATTTTGAGTTCCTTTTTGTTCCTAGTTTCGTATATTTACCTAACTTTGGCATCTAAAAGAAAAAACCGAGTGTTTTTATATATTTCTAATATTTCTTCATGTTTCGGCTAATGCTTCACTCACTATAAATCTCAATTTTTTGCACTTTTTTGAGAATAACTTTTTTGTTTTTTGTTGTACAAAAAAGTGTTCAAAAGAAAAGTTATTTGTTTTTGCGCATATTTTAAGGAAAAAATTTAAAAAAAAATTTTTTTTGAAAATTTAAAAAATTTTTTTTTTTTTTTGAAAATTTAAAATTTTTCAAAAAATCATAACTTTTTTGTTTTTTGTTGTACAAAAAAGTGTTCAAAAGAAAAGTTGTTTGTTTTTGCGCATATTTTAAGGAAAAAAATTAAAAAAAAATTTTTTTTGAAAATTTAAAAAAATTCAAAATTTTGAAAATTTTAAAATGTTGTATTTTTGTTGTTTTTTGTTGAAATGGGCTGTCCAACGAACTCAGGCTTCATTTTAGTGGACTAAAAAAGTGTGCCAAATTTCAAGACGATTCATAAAGATTTATTCGAGTTATCGTGACGACAAATTTTTCTACAGACAGACAGACAGACAGACAGACAGACAGACGGACAGACACTTTTCTAAAAACCATTTTTTTGGAATCAGGGGGTCATGAAACGTAAAGATTTAACAAAATTAGACATTGCTCAAAATCGCACAAATCCAAGACTTTCTCATTTTTGATGAGAATGTAAAAAGCAAATTTTACGGAAAAATTCAAAAAGAGCAAAATTTTTGCTTATTTTGAGTTCCTTTTTGTTCCTAGTTTCGTATATTTACCTAACTTTGGCATCTAAAAGAAAAAACCGAGTGTTTTTATATATTTCTAATATTTCTTCATGTTTCGGCTAATGCTTCACTCACTATAAATCTCAATTTTTTGCACTTTTTTGAGAATAACTTTTTTGTTTTTTGTTGTACAAAAAAGTGTTCAAAAGAAAAGTTATTTGTTTTTGCGCATATTTTAAGGAAAAAATTTAAAAAAAATTTTTTTTGAAAATTTAAAAAATTTTTTTTTTTTTTTGAAAATTTAAAATTTTTCAAAAAATCATAACTTTTTTGTTTTTTGTTGTACAAAAAAGTGTTCAAAAGAAAAGTTGTTTGTTTTTGCGCATATTTTAAGGAAAAAAATTAAAAAAAATTTTTTTTTGAAAATTTAAAAAAATTCAAAATTTTGAAAATTTTAAAATGTTGTATTTTTGTTGTTTTTTGTTGAAATGGGCTGTCCAACGAACTCAGGCTTCATTTTAGTGGACTAAAAAAGTGTGCCAAATTTCAAGACGATTCATAAAGATTTATTCGAGTTATCGTGACGACAAATTTTTCTACAGACAGACAGACAGACAGACAGACGGACAGACACTTTTCTAAAAACCATTTTTTTGGAATCAGGGGGTCATGAAACGTAAAGATTTAACAAAATTAGACATTGCTCAAAATCGCACAAATCCAAGACTTTCTCATTTTTGATGAGAATGTAAAAAGCAAATTTTACGGAAAAATTCAAAAAGAGCAAAATTTTTGCATATTTTGAGTTCCTTTTTGTTCCTAGTTTCGTATATTTACCTAACTTTGGCATCTAAAAGAAAAAACCGAGTGTTTTTATATATTTCTAATATTTCTTCATGTTTCGGCTAATGCTTCACTCACTATAAATCTCAATTTTTTGCACTTTTTTGAGAATAACTTTTTTGTTTTTTGTTGTACAAAAAAGTGTTCAAAAGAAAAGTTATTTGTTTTTGCGCATATTTTAAGGAAAAAATTTAAAAAAAAATTTTTTTTGAAAATTTAAAAAATTTTTTTTTTTTTTTGAAAATTTAAAATTTTTCAAAAAATCATAACTTTTTTGTTTTTTGTTGTACAAAAAAGTGTTCAAAAGAAAAGTTGGTTGTTTTTTTTTGCGCATATTTTAAGCAAAAAAATTAAAAAAAAATTTTTTTTTTGAAAATTTAAAAAAATTCAAAATTTTGAAAATTTTAAAATGTTGTATTTTTGTTGTTTTTTGTTGAAATGGGCTGTCCAACGAACTCAGGCTTCATTTTAGTGGACTAAAAAAGTGTGCCAAATTTCAAGACGATTCATAAAGATTTATTCGAGTTATCGTGACGACAAATTTTTCTACAGACAGACAGACAGACAGACAGACAGACAGACGGACAGACACTTTTCTAAAAACCTTTTTTTTGGAATCAGGGGGTCATGAAACGTAAAGATTTAACAAAATTAGACATTGCTCAAAATCGCACAAATCCAAGACTTTCTCATTTTTGATGAGAATGTAAAAAGCAAATTTTACGGAAAAATTCAAAAAGAGCAAAATTTTTGCTTATTTTGAGTTCCTTTTTGTTCCTAGTTTCGTATATTTACCTAACTTTGGCATCTAAAAGAAAAAACCGAGTGTTTTTATATATTTCTAATATTTCTTCATGTTTCGGCTAATGCTTCACTCACTATAAATCTCAATTTTTTGCACTTTTTTGAGAATAACTTTTTTGTTTTTTGTTGTACAAAAAAGTGTTCAAAAGAAAAGTTATTTGTTTTTGCGCATATTTTAAGGAAAAAATTTAAAAAAAATTTTTTTTTGAAAATTTAAAAAATTTTTTTTTTTTTTTTAAAATTTAAAATTTTTCAAAAAATCATAACTTTTTTGTTTTTTGTTGTACAAAAAAGTGTTCAAAAGAAAAGTTGTTTGTTTTTGCGCATATTTTAAGGAAAAAAATTAAAAAAAATTTTTTTTTGAAAATTTAAAAAAATTCAAAATTTTGAAAATTTTAAAATGTTGTATTTTTGTTGTTTTTTGTTGAAATGGGCTGTCCAACGAACTCAGGCTTCATTTTAGTGGACTAAAAAAGTGTGCCAAATTTCAAGACGATTCATAAAGATTTATTCGAGTTATCGTGACGACAAATTTTTCTACAGACAGACAGACAGACAGACAGACAGACGGACAGACACTTTTCTAAAAACCATTTTTTTGGAATCAGGGGGTCATGAAACGTAAAGATTTAACAAAATTAGACATTGCTCAAAATCGCACAAATCCAAGACTTTCTCATTTTTGATGAGAATGTAAAAAGCAAATTTTACGGAAAAATTCAAAAAGAGCAAAATTTTTGCTTATTTTGAGTTCCTTTTTGTTCCTAGTTTCGTATATTTACCTAACTTTGGCATCTAAAAGAAAAAACCGAGTGTTTTTATATATTTCTAATATTTCTTCATGTTTCGGCTAATGCTTCACTCACTATAAATCTCAATTTTTTGCACTTTTTTGAGAATAACTTTTTTGTTTTTTGTTGTACAAAAAAGTGTTCAAAAGAAAAGTTATTTGTTTTTGCGCATATTTTAAGGAAAAAATTTAAAAAAAAATTTTTTTTGAAAATTTAAAAAATTTTTTTTTTTTTTTTAAATTTAAAATTTTTCAAAAAATCATAACTTTTTTGTTTTTTGTTGTACAAAAAAGTGTTCAAAAGAAAAGTTGTTTGTTTTTGCGCATATTTTAAGGAAAAAAATTAAAAAAAATTTTTTTTTGAAAATTTAAAAAAATTCAAAATTTTGAAAATTTTAAAATGTTGTATTTTTGTTGTTTTTTGTTGAAATGGGCTGTCCAACGAACTCAGGCTTCATTTTAGTGGACTAAAAAAGTGTGCCAAATTTCAAGACGATTCATAAAGATTTATTCGAGTTATCGTGACGACAAATTTTTCTACAGACAGACAGACAGACAGACAGACAGACAGACGGACAGACACTTTTCTAAAAACCATTTTTTTGGAATCAGGGGGTCATGAAACGTAAAGATTTAACAAAATTAGACATTGCTCAAAATCGCACAAATCCAAGACTTTCTCATTTTTGATGAGAATGTAAAAATGACAGTGAAGTGCAGCGGATCATAATTTTTTTTAAATTTTGTAAACTATTGTAATAAATGAATATCAATGAAACTTGGTACAAATAGACATTTAAAATAAATTTTTTAAAATGTTCCAGTATATAACTGATCCAGCTCTTATCAAATTGTGGTTACATAATTTGGGCTAGAAAAATTCACCAGAATCCAATCGAATTCTACTTACGATCTTTTAGACTAGATAAAACTGATGAGAACCTTTTATTAAAAGTTTTGAAATTAATTGAATGTCGGAGAAAATTTTATTATTTATTTTATTATTTATAATGATAATTGAAATTTTGACAAGAATTTTTGTAAATTTTTAAACATAATTGGATTTTGTGCAAAGAATTTTAATAATATTGTTTAGAAAAAATTGAATTTTTACGCAAAGAATTTCATTAAAATTTTTGAAAATAATTTTTTTCTTTAAAGAAATTTAATTAAAAGTGTATTCAAAATAATACTTAAATTCTAATAAATAAATTTTAGCAAAGGTTATTAAAATAATTAAATTTTTTTGATAAATTTTAATAACATTTTTAACAAATAACTTTTTTCGAGGAATTCCAACAAAATTATATTAAAAAAAATAATTGAAATTCAGCATAGATTATTATTATTTATGAAAATAATTAAATCCTTATAAAGAATGTTATTATTTATAAAAATAGTTCAATAATGTTTGAAAATAATTTGTAAATAATTGAATTCCTTAGAAATATTTATTATTAATGAAAATAATTAAATGTTTGCGTAGAATTTTATTACGTACAATTTTTTCAACTAATTGAATGTCTGTTTGACATTTTATTCAGTTTTGTTAAAAATAATTGAATTCCTAAAAAGCATTTTTTAATTAATGAAAATAATTGAATTTTGCAAAAAAAATTATTAAATTTTCAAAAAATAATTGAATTTTCGGAAACAATTTTGTTAATTATCGACAGAATTAAATTCTTTCGAAGAATTATTTATGTAAATAATTGATTTATTAGGAAGAATTTTATTAAAATCTAAAAGAATCATTAAATTATTTCAAAAGAATTTAATTAAAATTGTATTTAAAAAAATTTAACTAATTACAGAAGAATTGTAGTTTAAAAAATTTTTTTCAATCGATGTTTTTATATTTCTAATTACATTTATTGAAAAATGTTTACAAAATTTGTAATGAAAACCTTTGAAGTTTATCTACTTATAAAAATAGAAAATGCAATTCTTTTAAAATTGAAATAATTAATTGAAATTGGATTTTAAGAATAATTAGGACTATAACTTTAGAAAACAATTTTACAGAATTTTAATCAAAATTCCCTGACTTTTCTGGTTGTTTCAAGGTATATAAAATTCCCTGACATTTTCAGGTCTTCAGGTTGCGTAGCAACCTAGTGTGAATATAATTTAGAAATTGTAAGTTACAAAAGGTAAAAATGAAAATTAAATAGAATGTGCTTGATGTTTGAGTCGTCCAAAAATTGTTTTGCCTTCGAATTTTCGCCGTATTTCGACATTTTTTCACTTGAAAATAAAAAACGATTAATGAAATTAAAATTAAAAAGTGGTTTTTTATTTAATTTATATAAATTTTCGAAAAAATTACAACATTTAATAATGATTTAAAAGGATGAAAAATGTTAACTTACCTCTTGTGGCTTCTTCTTCAACAATGAACGTATCTTTAACACAATAAAGTTTCATTCACAATATAATTTTTAAGGCAGCATTCATACCTCTTGTATTTCATATTTAGGACCAACTTTTCTAACGGAAAATAAGGGTGCTATTACATGAAAATAGAAAGTGTAAAACGTAAATACCAGAATAGATTCCAGATCGTGAAGCACGATGAGATAGAAAAACATGCAAACTTCTGTTATTTGTGTATCACATGATTTTGTGTTTTTCCAGCTGGAGTGAATATACATTAAGAAAGTATTAGTAGTCAATAAATACTTACAAAAAATGTTAAAAGTGATTAATGATTAGTGCAACATCCATTGAAACTGCAATTATAGCAAGATTGTTGCAATATTTTTAAAAAGTGAGGTTAGAGCAATTTGTTTACAAAGCGTAATAATTTTTGAATTTTAAAAAGAATCATTTATTGAAAGTTACATAGACTTTTAAAATGTTTGGAAAAAGATTTCTTACTGCGAGTGAGTATTTTTTATATTTTATGCCTTCTTAAAATTTTTGCATTATATATTCATTGACGTTTTCTTAAAAGGAAAATTTCATCTAAAGTACTTTTAACGGAGAAAAATGTATTAAACTATGTTTTCCTTTGACTTTTATCCTAAGATTGTTTGTTTTCTAATTTATCGCTGAATTGTTTTTGAGCTCAAAAAAAGTTATAACATTTTGTAGTCAACAATGTATAAATTGTTTTTCTACAAACTAATGGTACGTACTCTCAAAGTACCTGGCCTCTGCCAGGTTGAGTCACGGGCCTTTACCTAAGATTTTGCGAAGTAGAGGGGTGCAGGTAAGACTTTGTAAACCTTCCACCCTCGAAATATCAGTAGTACAAAATTAACCTTTTAAGAATAAACACTCTTTTTAAAATGAATACGAGCCTCTCCCAATTATTTCACGCCCTAACCATCCTACAGTTTCAGAAGTGGGATTGATGGCTCGTGAACTATTTCGTTTTATTAATTACGTGTGAAATAATTTACTCCGTTTTACGCGATTATAGATTAGCTATGTTTTAGTTCATTTTATAATTAAAAAGCTTTGTGCATTTTATGACTCTGAACGCTTTGTGCATTTAAAAGTTTATAACGCTTCGTGCAATTTATGATTAAATAATAGCAAAATCGCCTTGTGCAATTTATTATAACTGCTATGTGAATTTTGTCCTAATAAGAAATAAACTTTGTGACATATATGAATATAAAGCTTTGTGCCAAATTGTGATTCAACAGTGCAATTTGTGACTGTGAACCTTAAGTGTATTCGTGTGACTTTTAAGACTGAACAAAAAGTAACTTCGCTGTTCCGGAATTTATGCATTTAGAAGTAGAGAAAACTTATTACTAATTATGTCTGCAAAAGCACCTAACCAATATACAGTGCTAGAATTGAAAGAACTTTTACGGTCGAGAAATCTTTACGTATCGGGTACGAAAGCGGAATTAATTCAAAAATTAAGTGATTTCGATACAACAATTTGGCAAATTGCGCCGGATTTGTCACCAGGAACAGAGACAAACGCCGACGGGCCTAATTTACAAGTCAATGGTCAAAAATCTCAATCGACAACAATGACACTTTTTTTTGTTGGTTAAATGGCTTTTTGCATTGCAGGTAGCCAAACACGCAATGACACCTTTTCTATAAATTCAATCGACGTCCGTGGTACCTAATCATTCGGTCACGAATAATTTAGAAACGTCCGAAGCGTCGATCTTAAGGCGCGAATTAGATTTGATGCGTCGTGAACGAGAAGTGTTAGAACGGGAAAAGGCAGTTTTAGAACGCGAAGTGCAAGTTTTACGTTCATCAAGAGTGCAGACTGATGAATATAATATTCGCGGAGTCCAGCCGTCATTACCGAACGTTGGATTAAAAGCACTAGGTGAATTGTTAAATGATTTTACGAGCTCTAAAAAAACATTTGACGCGTGGAGTAAGAGATTAGAATTATTGCGACAAAGTTACAATCTCGATGACCAAGCTACAAAAATTTTAATTTGTTCGAAGTTGAAAGGTCGCGCGTTAGAATGGTTTCACTCAAAGGCGGAACACTTTTCTTTAAGTGTAAATGAATTAAAACGACAAATGGAAATTATGTTTGATCAGCGGCCTAATAAATTAGCGCTGCGCCGCGAGTTTGAAAAACGTGTTTGGGCATCTACGGAACCGTTTAGTGATTATCACCACGATAAAGTGATTCTTGGTAACCGCGCGTTGATACCCGAAGACGAACTAATTGATTATATTATTGAAGGTGTACCGGATCCAAACATAAGAACACAAGCGCAAATGTACGGATTTGATACTACAGCTGACCTTTTAAAAGGATTCGAGAAAATATCCTTGCAGAAAAAGTATGAAACAAAGGGTTCACCGACATCAGAAATTAAATCAACGGAAGTAAAATCAACCAAACCAAAGGCGGAAGGTACGATGTTGACAACTAGGGAGAAAAGGAGTACTACGCGGTGTTACAACTGTAACAGATTGGGTCATCTTGCCTCAGAGTGCCGAAAAGAAAAAAGAGAAAAGGGATCCTGTTATGAGCGCGGAGGTACTACACATCAAATCGCCGATTGTCCAAAGCGACGATCGAGGAGTGACGAGAAAACGACACACCTGGATCAAGGTGAATCTAAAAACGACGAAGGAAAAGATAAGTTGCGTTCTGATAATGAAATTAATTTAGTCCCACCTTATGAATTACCGTTAGAATTTTCATTATGTTTCATGTTGGGATTCCCCAACATTTCGTCAAATGTTACTAATGGCAATTGTTGATTCAGGCTCCCCGATTAGTTTAATTAAAAGCAAACATGTTCCTATCAATTTGCGAACACAGTTATCGCGAGATTATAATTTTTTCGGTATTAATGGCTCTCGTTTGAATATTTTAGGTCGCTTTGAAACAAATGTAAAAATTAATGACTCTGTATTAAAGACTCGTTTCTTAGTGGTACCTGATGAAACAATGAGCCATGCTGCGTTGTTGGGTCGTGACTTTACGTCACGCTGCGAAGCTAAAAAATTAATAATAAAAGCAATGAATTTAGAATCGAATAAGTCGAATGAGGAAACAGAAAGTAGTGTAGTAAATTCGTTTATGCCAATTAATTATGTAGATTCTTCGAATAAAACCAATAAACTTTTAGATATCAGTCGTGAAATTCCATATGAGCTTTCGAAAAAGCTTTCCGAAATGTATGAATCGACTTATTTGACTAAGAAAAATTGTGAAGGAGAAATTGATCCACCTGTTATGATCATCAACTTAAAACATAATCAACCTATTAGTTTTCGGCCAAGAAGATTATCTTTTGCGGATAAAGAGAAATTACGTTTTCTTCTAGACAAATTACTAGGAAATAAAACGATCCGTCTAAGTAATTCAGCATACGCGTTTCCTATCGATTTAATTAGTAAAAAGAATGGAGTAATTCGCGTTTGCATAGATTATCGTGAATTAATTAAAATTACAGTTAAAGATAATTTTACGACGCCGCTTATCGAAGATCATTTAGATTAATTGAAAGATTAAAAGTTTTTTTAGTAAATTAGATTTAAAAAATGGTTTTTCATCACATAAAAATGTCCGACTGTTCTGTCAAATATACATAGTTTGTTACGCCATTTGGCCAATATGAATATTAAAAAATGCCCTTTGGCTTAACAATTGCACATCGTGTATTTCAGCGATTTGTGAGTAATGTTTTTGATTCTTTAATTAGAGCAGGGAAGATATTGTTATATCTCGATGATATATTTATAGCAACTGAAACGATTGAAGAACATTTAAATATTTTACAAGAAGTTTTCAAAATCGCTAATAAAAACAGTTTAGAATTTAGACTAGAAAAATGTTCCTTTTTATACAAAGAAATAATTTATTTAGGCTATTTAATAAATGAAAAAAGAATAATGCCTAGTCCTGACAATATTGAAGCAATTCTTAATTATCCGCATCCGAGAAATGCGAAAGAAGTACACCAGTTCATTGGTATGGCAAGTTATTTTAGGCGGTTTGTGTCCAATTTCTCGATAATTGCGAAACCTCTTTATGACTTAATAAAAAAGGATAGTTCTTTTCGCTTTGGCCCAGAAGAAAATCGCGCGTTTGATTACTTAAAAAGTAAATTAATGTCTGATCCACTTTTAGCTGTGTATTCGCCACTGTTAGAAACCGAATTACATTGCGATGCTAGCGCAAGTGGTTTCAGCTCAATTCTGGTCCAAAAACAAAAGAATGAATCAACCAGTTTCGTTTTTTAGCCATCACACTACGCCAGCCGAATCCAAGTACCATAGCTTTGAGCTTGACTGTTTAGCCGCAATTTATGCAATTAAGCGCTTCCATGTGTACCTTTTTAGTCAAAAGTTTAAAATTATAACTGATTGCGATAGCTTTAACCTCACTCTTAAAAAACAACAGGTGAATCCGCGAATTGCTCGATGGGCAATGTTCTTGCAGGATTGTGACTATGAATTTCAGCATAGGCCTGGGACCAAAATGACACACGTGGACGCACTTAGTCGTTGTCACAGCAATTCGATATTAGAAGCAAATACTTTTGAACGCGTTTTATCAATTAGACAAGACCAGGATCCGGAAATTGAAGCAATCCGTGAGAAACTTGAAAAAGCAGAAGACAAGTTTTATGAATTACGCTACGGTCTTGTCTATAGAAAATGTAAAAATAATAAAGTTTTATTTTTTGTACCACACTCGCTCATTAATAATGTCATCCGTACGTGTCGTAATGATTTAGGACACATAGGAGTAGATAAAGTTGTTGATAATTCACGCTCAATCTCGGGAAAAGAATGAAATATCAAAAGGGCAAACAAACAAGCTTTTTAAAACATTCATTCGACAGTGTAGAAAATTAGGGAATTTAATGAATCAATAAGGTTAAGGTCATCCCAGATAAAATATTGGTTTCGTGATTGACGTCTCATTTAAAAAGAAAAGAATATTTTGAGTAGGGAATTTTTGGTAAATATAAATAAATTCTTTGGGAATAGCGGCCCTCTCGAAATTTTGCAAAATTTTGATAAATAATAATTGAAAAAATTGTTTAAACATACTGAAAAATAGGGGTTTTAACGGTTTGCTATCACCGTCTCATTTTGATAATACTTTCGTGATTTTCCTCGGAACTTGGCAAGGAAGCAATTGACGAAGAACGCGAAAAGTTCAGAGTGAAGTTAAGAGCCGAAGAGGTTGAAATGATCAGAAGGATCGAAGACGATATTCTAAAGATGTTAAAGTCTTGTGACTTTCAAAAGAACGTCAACCGCATGGTGAAGGACGAGTAGAAAAACCTACAGGTCATTATGGAGGAAGCCAAGGTGAAGCATTTGGAAGGAAATAACGGTGACTCAGGATCGAAAGAGGAGGCTGACTGGAGAAATTCGCGCACATAAAATAGATAGCGCGAGCAGCAAAATGGGACCCTTACCCCAAGAAGCTTAAGGGATTACACTACTCTAGGATTTTCAAAAGATCGAATTTTTTTTTGCTTAAAGTACGTTTTAGGGTCCTAAAAACATTATTCGATTGATAGAATGGTAAAAAATAATTTTTTTCTTTTCTAATCCGGTATAGAGTCGGAACGGACGATGTGCGCATTATCTACCTGTCACGGCGGGGTTCCTCGTGTCCATTTCTATGACTCTTACACTCTGCACTAATGTACCAACAGAGTCTGAGGGCTCTACTAGTTACCCAAAAGGTCGCTAGGAAGTGCTTGTCCATCAATACAGCTTTACGTGTGAGTCAGTCAGCTGGAAAACGGCATCACACTTCAAACTTTAAACAACTTTTTATCGAAACTGCATTTCTTAAATCGGGCGATCATAGTACTCGAAAACTATATCACATATCGACCTGAAATTTTAACTGCAGTTTCACAGTGATATAATCTAGAAAAGTACGTACGATTCTTTATCATTGCAACTTTTTTTTATGAAAAATTTAATACTAAATTTTTTGGTCAAAAATTAAACATTTTTTTAAAAACTCTGTCATTTTGCAAAAAATTGATATAAAGCTAAAATCGTACGTACTTTACTAGCTAATCCTATGTAGATTAAGACCCCGTTATTAATTTTGTTTCAAATATCACGAGTTCCACGAATTGCGGTCGCCCGCAGAGGCCCTCTTAAAAAAGGTGATTCCAAAAATTGCCTTAAAAGCCGCCATTTTGTATCTACATTTGAAAATAAAATATTTTTATATACTTGAATATATGTTTAATAAAGCCCAAAAGAGGGAAATTCAATTATTTTCTTCATACTCCCAAAAAAATTGTCAAAGTTAGGCCTTTTTTAGGGCTCTAGAGTGGTATTACTCCTTAATTAAAAAATTCACTATTATGTAAAAATAACATTATGCATATAGTTATTTTCAATTAAACAACACAATTTCGATTAAAAACACTGTTTACACAAGAAGACTTCTACTCGCGGTCTTAGGTTCTTTGACGAATGCTGAAGAGAAACTAATGCTTAAAGGACCTTTTGACAAAAGTTTCTATTAAATTATGAAAATTTTCCGAAAACTTTCTTTTATTTCTTTTTATCAGAGAAATTTGACAAACTTCATGTCTGAAAACCTATAATAAAAAATGGATATTTGAAAAGTCATAAAACAGAAAGTCTTGCAAAAGGAAACCCTAACAATAAGACAAACCGGATGTGACACAAACGCTACAAAACCAGAAAATATTTTCAGTTCAAAATAAAAATATTTACTGGCCCAAAAAAGAAAATTTTATTTAAAACATATTTATTATACGTTGCTTCTATGTATAATTTCAATATACCGTCTTTTTTATTTGTTTTTAAAATACAGCAAGTTGATTATTATTGTACTTATAAGTATAAAATTCGGAAATATATTTTCAACAATTTGGATCTAAATCTTGTTATAGTTTCCTAGTATTTTAAAATTTTTCTAAGTGTACTTTTGGTGCATTAATGAAACCTGTATAGTTCCAATACATCACAGAAAAACAGTCTGAAATTATTTATAACGAAGAAGCAAAACAATTAAAAATTTTTGTTATTGAAACTATTTGTAAGCTTAAAAAATGATTCAGTTATAGTTTTAAGATTTAAAATCATATTCTCAAGCTTACAATAAAGTCAAAACTAGCTGTGATGTAAAAGACCGCAGCTAAAAAAACAAAATGAATATCTGGAAAATTCTTGGCGTTTTATACTGTGATTTCACAAACAATTTACTGTCAATAAGGAGTACAATTTTTTGCTGTAAAACATTTAAATATAATGAATTTTTGCTGTATTTTTAAGGTTTTACTGTAAAAATGAACATTTAACTTCAATTTAACAGTTACTCCTCTTAAAACCTGTCCCCTAATATCAGCGCTTTTCGCACTGTGAATAAATCAGGTTGAATCACCGATGCCGGACAAAATAAGATATATAAATTATGATTATGTTTAGTTTCACTTTGCGCAGTAACACTATCTATTCTTCGCGCACTTTGGAGCGTTGTGAGGTCATTCTTAAAAACTTACTCATAACTTTTTACGTGATTGATATTTTTGCAAATACTTTGAACTGGTGCTCCTCTGGTGGTCACCCTGCATTTTTTATGTCAAAAAACTTTTACCAAAGTTGCAAAAAATTGCAATAAAGTTTTTTGATTGTATCGCCATCTAAAATGTAAATATATATTCCCCAAGAATGTGAATCTCTAAAATGAGCCAAGTGACATACATAGGGATAAAGGTAGAGCAAAATTCCAAAAATTTTGCCAAAAAAAGTATTTTATTAAAAAAATATATACAAATATTTTTTTGAGAATTTGCTCAATGAGGGTTCATTACAAAAGAGCCTAACAAGTCAGAAAAACGTATGCACATCACAATTTAGAGTGATCTAAACCTGTGTGATAAGTGAGTGACGGTCGGTTTGTTGCCAACATGTATGGTAACTGATCGGTTGTCGCTTGCTTATCATAAACGGTGATAAGTAGTGCAAGCATAAAGAAAGTTCAAAAACCAGACACTAGATAATTACATTGAAAGGTATACGTATGACAAAAGATCCAATTCAAACATGTTTCTTGCAAAATTTCACTCATACGCGACTTTTGCAAAATTTCACGAGTTTAGGGTTAATGAACCAATGAAAGATCACTATATAAACCCATGCTTTTCTTAAGTCAAATGTCAAATACTCCGGTGAGCATCTGCCCGAACACTGTCGTGAGTTGGCCCTTCGATTGTTTAATTTGAGTTTTTAACTTTGGTGTTTTAATAAAGAAGACTTGTTTTCTTCAAATAAAAAGTAATTAGCACTAATAATTAGCAATAATAATTAATATTATCGTCGTATCATTAAAACAGTCTTTTTCACTATTTTCTTTCTAATTTTTAACAAAATTAGTGCAAGTTATTTAGAAACATTAAGAAAACCAGTATTCTTTTGAATTAAGGTACGGTGTTCGAAATAACACTTAGAATCTGTGAATAAACTGTTAAAATAGTCTTTTTAGTGCTGTAAAGTGCTAAAATACGAACTGAAAAATGAAAGATCATAAATCATCCCTGTAAGCAGCGAAGCATAGCTGATTGCAGCTCATAATCTGTGACGCTCCACGGTGAAAGGGACCTTAGCTGCAATAGACAAATTTTACAGGAAAGGCATTTAAAGTAGAACCACTCTGATTCGTCAAGACGTTCCAATGAAACTCAGCCCCACTACTCATTACACATTGATAGTTGTCCCTGTTACACGAAGTGCACGAATTGTACGTGCATAGCCAGTGTAGTAGTATTAGTAAGTAGAGGGGCAGATCTGTAAAATCCTACTTCTCTTCAAAAATTGTAAGTAAATGTATTATTTCAATCCAAATGTTATTAATAAATAAGTATATAAAAAGGAATAAGCATATAGTTATTTAACGGAAACCCGTAGTTTCTTTAAAGTCAAACAAATCCACAATTAAAAATAAATGTCAAGTTTTACCAACTTGACTAATCAGCAACTTGTCTCCAATGTTACTAATAAATTAGTAAACTAACCTAACTTTAGCTCGGGTCGTAACACACCATGAACATGGATCTTCAGGTCTACAATAGTAATACAACAATTATGACACATACAAAATACATGTTAAATTCTTAGGTTATGTTACATACCATAATGATTTTTAGAGTATAATTCTCCTTATTAAATAATTAAATTAATTTTATTTAAAATAACAGTACTAGAGTTCCATATCTGAAATAATTTTACATTGCATTTTTTCATTTTATTTAACAATTTTTGAATTTTTTCATTTTATTTAACAATTTTTGAATTTTTTATTTTTTAGAGAGTGACGTAGATGTGAACAGGCCACAACTTTTAACTATAAATTCGATTTTAATTCAAAAAATATTTAGATTCTTGAGATTGAAAACAACAGTCAAAAAAGAAATATCTTAGAGATGATACACATTGTAAAGAGTGATAGTTCTGTAAATTTCACAACAGACACACAAAATTTATCAATTTTTTATTATGATTTAATTAACATTAGTAAAAGTAAATTAAGATAGTGGAATCACACCAACTTTGAAAAAAAACATATTTGAATTTTTAACTAACCCAAACTTAGTTACCAACTATAGAACAATGCTTTTACAATAGACAGTATAAACGTATCTCTAGACAAAAAAGATGCACTAACATGTGCTTTATAATGAATAAAATTTAAATTAGTTTATATTATTATTATTATGTTTAAAATTATAAAAAAAAAAATTATACATATTTTTTTACAAATTTTTATTTAAAAATTGTTTTTTAAAAAATTACTGAGAGAACGTTAGTAAGTAGTTTAACCACTTCGGCGGCATGGCGTTCCAATTGGCGTTCCATGAATAAGTGGCAGAAGCGGCAAAAAAATGCGAAAATGGCGTTCCTACTTGAACTCGATTTCAAAAATCTGTAGTCAAGTTAAACTTGCCATAATAAAATATTCTTATTATTTGAGATAAATGAAGATGAATGGGACAAAAAAATTATTTTTTAGAGATGTTTAATAGTTTTTTAAGGTTTTAATGTAGCCAATTTTTAATACTTTTTACGAATGGCGTTCCAATATTCAGCCAAAATAGTTGACAATTTTGAATCCGTCAATTTGAATTTTTTTAAATCCATTTAAGATTCATAATCTCAAATAATAAATAACTTTTGGTTTGGCTGTCTTAATTTGTTTACAGAGTTTAGGAATAAAGTTTAAATGAGAACGCCATTTTCGCATTTTTTTTGCCGCTTCTGCCACTTACTCATGGAATGCCATGCCGCTGAAGTGGTTAATTACAGAATTATCACTCTCTAAAAAATAAAAAATTCAAAAATTGTTAAATAAAATGAAAAAATGCAATGTAAAATTATTTCAGATATGGAACTCCAGTACTGTTATTTTATATAAAATTAATTTAATTATTTAATAAGGAGAATTATACTTTAAAAATCATTATGGTATGTAACATAACCTAAGAATTTAACATGTATTTTGTATGTGTCATAATTGTTGTATTACTATTGTAGACCTGAAGATCCATGTTCATGGTGAAATGCACAGTGAAAGTTTTTGGAGAAAATTAAATTTCTGACATAATATAAAACTTCTCATTTTTTGACCAAAGGTCACAACATACAAAAACCACCAATTTATATATAAAACTTTATAATATTTCAAAAACTTCATTAAATATTAATTTACATAAATCTTTTTGTAAGACATTTACATGTCACAATTGTTCAGCAGGAGAATAAAATTTATAGTTAAACACGAAATATTTTCTTTAAGATTAAAAAGTTTTTATAAGTTTTGAGAATTAATAAATGTGAAACCTCTTTATTTAATAAAACTAAAAATTAATACTCGATGTGTATAATAATTTTATTAACACAGTTTACTTATCTACACATACAACAAAAACAAACGTTCAAATTAGATATGTACACTGATATATTAATCTCATGAAATAAATTTGTTGACAAGCTGTTTTGACTTTTCGAGGTTAGTTAACTGAAATTTAAAGTATATCCAAAGATGTTTAATGTCCACTTAATGTTTCAGAACATTAAGTGTCATTCTCAGAATGTAAAAAGTTACTTCTCTTAGGATATTTGTTTGAAAATCCATAATATTAACAGTAATTAATATTAATATCCCAGATATATCTACAGATCTAACTTGGACGTTATTTGGATATCCATAGAATATCTTGTGCTGTACGGGGTAATCTAGCAGTTTATTTTTTATAATTATCAATCAGACATATTGCAAACGCCATTTTAAAATTTAAAAAACTAAAACCATATTCGCAATCAGCGACCCTAAATGACCTGAGTGACAAATTTCATAACAATTTGATTAATTTTTACGTTTGTCGTTCGCTATTTTGAATTTTCAAAAACTGATAATGTAATCAGCGACCCCAAAAATCCCCGAGTGACAATTTTCAAGCCACTCCGATAAATCTGTAAAAAGTTGTCCGCCATATTCGAACCGCCATTTTGAATTTAGAATTTGTTTTTAAATTTGACTTCGGCTTCGTAATCAGCGACTCCGAAAACTATAAATAAAGTTACTCTTATGTTTTTTTAACTGTACAGTTTTGCCTGGGTGTAAAAGGGGTATTCTACGAAAGCCCTTCTTCGCTCGAAACCAAATGTTTAAACATTTTTTTCAACAATTATTTATAATTATTATGCAAAATACCGAGATTTCCCCCCTGCTGGGTCCCTTTCATCCAAAAATTTGCAACCCCCTATGAAACCATTTTTATTTCCCGGATGACCTAAAATGCTATTGAAATCAAACAAAACTCTATATGTTTGTACTACGAAAAAGAACATTCAATTGCATTAAATACTTACCTAAATTAATGTAGACTCAAATATAATGATCCAAAAACTTAGAAATCCAAGGAATGTTTTTTTCTGCCTCACCTCTAAAAACATTTGACCGCGTCTTATTCCTTATTGAAATTAATTAAAATATGGAAATAATAAACACTTTTTAAAAACTTTTGAAAATAATTAAATCAGATAAAGAAGAAGAAAAAGAAGATTTTGTAGTTTGTGTATAGAAATTTACGGACAAGGAAATTAGGGATATAGAAAGTATGAAAATGAGAATAGAAATAAGAAAGAAGACACTTCAGATTGAATTGAACAATGTCCATTATATTATATATTTTATTCCCACATACACACGGCACGTTGTGAACCTTTTCTTAAATGTTAATAATATTATCGTAATAATAATATTTACCATCATCGTCAGCATCAGCATCATCAATATAATCATTATAATTAATATTAATTAAAACAATAATAAACAATAATATGAATTCAGTAGATATATTTTATATGTATATGTATATTTATATATATTTATATATATAATAAATCATATAATAATTATTGTTGTTATTATATATTTATATGTACAGAGGGGTACAATATTGTTATTTTATTTTTATTTTTTTTTCTTGTTTGTTTTTGTATATTTAGTGTGTATATTTATAATCGCAATATTATATTTAATTCTTCGTCTGTATACATACACAATTAATTAAATTATCGGCCCTTTTTTTGTTTTCTTTTTTTTGCATTCGCTACGGCGGTAATTCTAGTGTTTTTTTTTATTTTCAGGGCTCATCCTCACACTTTCAAAATTTCATTATATATCTTTCTCTCTCTTTCTCTCTCTCTCTCTCGTTCGCTCTTTTTTCCTTTCTCTCTCTCTCTCCCTCTCATTTTTCGTTCATCCCTTTTTAGTTCACATTTTTTGCAATTTTATTCCGCAGCACCGACGTTTTTTCTCGCGGACATTAATAAAACATGATTTATTTTCGAAATTTCGGAGAAAATGTAATGTATTTTTTTTTGTCTTTCTTACAAAACATCCATCGTAGCGTGGCCTATGAATTTTTTTTTAATAGTATTTAGTTAAGTCGCGCGTCGAGAAAAGTTTGATTCTTACACTAAACATTCATTATTGTTATTGATAATATAATTATTCGGTAACAATCAAAATTATAGTGTTACAAATAATTATTTTTAAAAAATCGATCTTTTACTTACTTATATTTTTATATATATAAATACACATATTTGTTTATATAAATATTAGTAATATTTTGTTAATATTAATATTAATATCAATATTAATATTAATATCCATGTAATTATTAATATTTTTAAAATAAAATAATGGTGATAATGATATTAACGTTTTTGACATTATTAATATTTATATAAATTGTATTACACACATTTATATATATTTGCTTATATAAATATTTTTAATATCTATAATAATATTTTTTTATTGTAATATTAATTAATAATTTAAATTATAACAGAAATCTTTTTTTTTGTATGATTTTTTGTTATAGATATTATTAATATTTATATAAATTGCATTATACACACATTTATATATTTTTACGGGCGTGATTTATTAAAAATCCCTTCGAAATTCGAAATTTGTGGTTTGTAGTAATAATCTCGTTGTCTGACAAATTATGATATATAGTAAAAGTCGAATTATCAAAAGGTTTTTTAAAAATTCGAGAGATTTTTAATTACCTATTAGCGTTTTATTATGTTCTATTATAATTTCCTTTTCTCGACGCTCGACGCAAATTTTTTTTCCTTTTTTTCGTTTTTTTCATCTTTTTGTAAAAAGCAGGCCTTCCATATAATACGCTGTACAGAATTTTAATTAATTTATATTATAAATCATGTTCTCTTATATAATTCTTATCGTTTAATGTCATTTATTATCAGTAGTGTAAAATTGAAACTTTACGTTTACTTAAGATTTAGATTATACCTTCTGCTTTGCATTTTTTTTGTGTTTTGTTTTTTTATTTTTTGTTTCCATTAATCAAATACACAATCGGCTAAATTTAATATGTCACTATGTATCGTTACGAGTAAGAAGATGTAAAATTGGTATTTTTTTGTTTTTAATGATTTTTTTTCTCGCTTCTGCAAAAATTTGAATTGAGTCTTGTGTAAGCTTCACTTAATATATTTTCTTGTTCTTGTTAAATATATCACTATTTTTTTTTGTTTTTAAAGAAAGATGTTTTTTTAAATAGGAAAAATTCTTTTTTAATTGTAATTTTTTACAATTATATAATTAATCATAATTTTCTTTTAGTCATAATTAATTATAATTTTTTTCAGTAAAATTAAGTGGAATTTCTTTTTAATTATAATTAATTACAATTTGTTCCTTATTATTCATTAAAATTTATTTCATTATAATTAATTATATAATTTTTCGTTTTCTTGTGGAGAGAAAGGAATAAAAGGAAATTATCATTAATTATAATTAACCATAATTTCCTTTCTGTTATAATTAATTATATTATAATTGTTCGTTTCCTCGTGGAGAAAACTTTCTTTAAATTATAATTAATTATAATTTTTCGTAATTACAATTATTTGTTTGTTTTTGTGAATTATAATAAATTGCGTATAATTATAGTAAAATGGAATTAAGAAGGAATTTTTGGAATATTGCAAAGTTTTGTCGAGCTCTCACTGTTTGTTTTTTCTTTATTTATTACAAAGACTTTTTTGTCTGTTTTTGTTGATAACAAATATAAAGTTGAAACGTTTGCGACATAGAGTGAAGGTAACGTTTGGGAAGAAATTTAATAAGAACGCTTTCACCTTCACTTGTGTTATATATTGATCTATAAACTTTTCAACTTGTAAAAAGGTGACAGATTGACACTAATCGAGATTTTTTCATTTATTTTTGTCCTTTTATTTATTTCATCTTTTCATTTATTTCATTTTTGTCATTTTTTTCACTTATTTTTATTATTTCATTTATTTTATTATTTTATTATCTCTGTTAGCTTCGTTTACTTCATTTTCTTCATTTACTTTTTTACTTTTTTACGATTTTAGCTTTTTACTTTTTATTTTTTTCCTTTTTTCTCTTCCTCTGTTTACTTTTTTACTTTTTCGCTCATTTACTTCATTTACGTCATTTAATTCTTTTACTTCATTTACTTCTTTTAATTTTACCACATTTACTTCTTTTACCTCATTTATTACACCTGACATTTTTCGCTTCTTTCGCTATACAAATTCCCCCACGCTTTTTATTTACTCTCCTTTATTTGTTCTTATTTTTTATTTTTATTATCCCCCCACGTTCTTTTACCATTTAATTATTGCCTTAATTTTTTGTTCGCCTATTATTTTCTATAACGTTCTTAACCTTTCGCAAAATTTTTATCGCCTTCTTTCCATTTTTACATATTTTTATAGTGTTTTCATTTTTCTTTACTGTGTGGAGTAATTTTATCTTTTTTGATCTTTGACAAAGATTTTTTGACATATATGTATCAAGAAGAGTATTTTTTCCCCTATATATGGGGAGCATTTTAACACTCGATAGTTAAATGGAGACATCAGTGGCGGAAACTCACGAAACTTCTGCTTCTTGGATACATTTTAATACCTTACACCCTCGAAACTTTTCTTTCTCTCTCCTTTTTTCTATATACCCTTTTTTTCTTTCACATCCATTATAACACTCGACCTTTTTGCTTACAACGTCGTTCACTTTGTCGTTGGATTCTGTCTCATCCACGTTACACTCAAGTGGATATTTAATCCACTCCTTTCCGATTTTTTTAATTCGAGAAAAAATTATAAATGCCTTTTACTTCGAAAGAGTAATTTTTTTCTCTTTTTACTTTAAAAAAAATAAAAAATGTTTTCTACTTGAAAAAATAAAAATGTCGTTTACTTGAAACATTGAGAATGTTGTTTACTTGAAAAAATTGAAAATAGTTTTCATTTCAAAAAATATTTTTTATTTCAAACAATATATATTAATTTGAAAAGATGATTTTCATGTTCAAAAAAGAATAAAAAATAATTTTTTTGTAGAGAGAGAGAAAAAGGGTTTTAACAAAATCATATTTGTCAGCTTGTGATCTTTTCTCATCGTTTCCTTTTCTGTAAACTGGGGTTTTTTGAAGGAAAATTTTTTTCGTCTTCAACATTTATATTGAAAATGGAGTTAAAATTTGAAGATCGTCTTTGATATGTAAACGTGGAAAATCAAATGAGATTTTTAGTCGTCGCGTCATTTCTCAAAAACATTTTATTCTTCTCTTACATTCAAACTCACATGTCTATTTTTCAGAAAAAAGGTTCTTGTCTTTTTCTTCTTGAAAAAAATTTTCTTTTTAAAAAAAATCCTTTTTTTAAAAGAAAATTTCCTTTATTTCCAGAAAAAATGTTTCGTTTCTTTCAAAAAAGGTTTTATTTTTTCAAAATAAAAAAGTTCTCATTTCTCTAAAAAATAAGGTTTTACCTTTTTTCAAGAATCCTTTTTTTCAAAGACTAGGTTTCATATTTTTTTCTAAAAAAGGTATTATTTTTTTCCAAGAAAGATTTTCTTTTTATTCAGAAAGAAAATTTTTTTCCATCAATTCTTAAAAAACCCCTTGCAAAATTATTTTCTTTTCATTTACAAAAGGTAGAATATTGAATTTGAGCGAATGATATACGATACATCCTAAGCGTTGACTATTTTTAATTGACTATTGAATTTCATAAGCCTCTTAGGGATCTTTTTTATTATTTTTGAGCAAGGGGATTATTAATTAACTAAAAAAAGGACACCAGACACCAAAAAAATTCCCACAAACATAATAATAAGAATAACACTAATTTAATCAAATTTGAAAAAAAATTTAACAAATTTAACCAAAGTTAAACAAAATTGAACCAATAAGAATCTATTCAATCAAATTTAATTAAATTAGAACACAGTTTTTCTCTTTGCTCAAAATTTCTCTTTTAAGAATAAAAAATAAAAAGTGTTTCTTTAAAACAAAGAATTTACAGGTACAAAATTTTGTAAAGGATGATAATAGTGAAAAAAATGTCTAATGACGCATTTTCAAAAATTATTTATTAACCGAATTTTTATTTGGAAAATTCTTCTTCATGCATATAATTATAATGAGAAAAAAATTCAAGTATAAAAAATAGCAAATATTTTTTTGCAATTATGATAAGACGTATACGTTTGAAAAAATTAAACATTTGATGAGTATTTTTTTTGAAACATTTATAAGCAAAAAAGTAATTTTGTTTTTTCTTCTTAAAGTATATGTTTATATTTAAATATATTAAGTGCTTCACAGAGTAACGATTTTATCGACATTGTTCGTTTCGGAATTTATTTCTATACGTAATAATAATGATAATAATAATAATAATTGAATGAAAAAACAAAGATTTTATTATTAGGAATAATTAACTCGCGAATACATCAATTTTTCTGGATGCTTTTATTTTATTTTAATGTGTGTGTGCATATATATTTTGTTTTTGTCGTGTAAATATATACAGACGGCATGACGCTATGGCTATTTACGTGTATCGACATACCTATATTTATATACGAACTCACGTTTCAAGAAACTGGAATTCAGCTCATTTTTCGAAAAAAAGAAGAAATAATGTAAAAATGGAAAAAAATTCAAAAAAGAGAATTTTTTGGAATTTTTAAAGAAAAAATATTGCAGGCCGTTTAAATTCTCCACTTGAGAACGTCAAGGTCATCACTAGGTGGCGACGAATAGTTTTAGCGACTAAACTGCCATCTAGCGCTAACCGTGGCGTTCTCAAGTGGAGAATAGCGGGTCTATGTTGAATCTTAAATTGTTCATAATTCTAAAATTATTCTTCTCACACTTTTTCTTTTCCCTTCTTCGTTTTTTTTTTGAAGCGGAGAAAATTCGCGATTTCAAAAAACGTGAGTGATAAATCTTACAGTGGGTGAATAAACGATAAATCTTAATTGTTAAATACGAATCACCGAATAATAACGGCACAATTACAATTTTAATACACTAGTAATTATAATAGTAATTTTTCATTTCTTTTATGACAATTAGAATTATACACATAGTACTAGTAAATTAATAAATCAACAAATTAAAAAAAAACAAAGAGGAACTGACATAAGATTTTTAATTCTGAGTGTGAAAAAAATTTTCTTTTCCTATTTTCTCAGATTTAGAAATCGAATCAGATCGAGGAAAAAAGTTCGTCACAAAATCGACGCGTCTTGATAGGAACCTGATAAAAAAATAAAGAAATAAACGAAAAAGAATAAAAAAAATAAAAGACAAAGAAATGAAAGATAAACGTAATAAAAAATAATAAAAAACAAGAAAATAAAATAAAGAGGAATAAATAAAAAAATTACGTGTTTTAAAAAAAAATTGTCTATCTAGCTACGTCATCCATTTTTTCTTTTGTTCATTCCGCTCAATAAGGGTTTTTCATTCCTTTTCTTTATTATGCGTGCGTGTATGTAGTGTTTGTCCACTATTGTCAATCATCGTCGGGACAAAAAGTAGCGCTAAAATTTCATATTTCACGTTTTAGAGTTTACTTTTTGAACTCAACAGATTGGACAACGAAAACAAAAGAATAAAGAGGGCTCCTATTTCACTGACAAAGATATTTGCTAAACTAGACTTTTCTAATAACAGACTCGAATAGAAGAAAATATCGTATAACAGTTATTTTTTGTTTCTTGTTTTGTGAGAGCGATTGACACGAGTTGGAATCAAGTCGAGGTTCTCTTTTTTTCTCTTTAAAAGTACGTAAAAACTTGGCAAAGCATTTATTTGGCATTTTTTATATAAAATATTCCATTCTGCAATAATTATTATTGGTAATGATCTTTTTTCTTTTTTTAATCAGGGGCATTTTTTCACTTTTCCTTCTACCAAAAAAAAATTTTTTTAACTAAGAATTTTGTTTCTACAATTTTCTCTTGTTTTCTTCTTTAGAAATAAAATTCTCTTTTTTTTATAATTTTATAAATTATTTTTTTTTATTTATTTTTTGTATTGAGTCAATTTTAGATTTGTGTTTAGGGTCTGATTGCAAAATTGCGCATGTCTGCGAGAGTGCACAGATGAAATTCTAAATTTGCGCATGCGCAGTTTGAATCTAACCTTTCGAGCTATTTGCTAAATTCTTATATGCCTCTCGTTATTATTTTCTTTATTTTGTAACGAATCTAAAAGTTTATTCGCTTCTAAAAAGAATTTATTTTTATTTATTTATGTATTTGTTTAGCATTTTTAAAGACTGTCAAGATTGAAAATATACAAATTTCAACCCGTTTTGCTATTTTTTGGTGTTCGGAACAATTTTTTTTAATCCGTAAATAGTAATTTTTCAAAGTACCAAAAAATTTCAGTAGTATTCCGTTTATGTATATCAAACTCATAAAATCTCTTGATCCCAACTAGATTAATTATTATTGACTTCATATTATAATAATTGTCTACAAACTGAATTTATCACACTAAATATTTTTTCTTACGAAAAAAACATTTTTCGAATTATACACGTATATTTATAAAAATCCTTTCACAGAAAAGGAATAAAACTCTTAAAAAGGTTCTCTTCTTCGTGAAATTTCACCTCCCAAGAGTCATTCTCTAGTTAAAAAAAAATCTAGGAAATTTTTCTAAAAAAAATTTTTTCCACAAAAGAAAATAGACAAAAAAAAATGTTTTTTAGAAAGGAAAATCTAATAAAAAGGTAGAGGGATTTTTAGTTTTTTCAAAACTTCGGAAAAAAGAATTAATTGTTTTTCAATGAAAGAATCTTGTTATAAAAATCTTTCTATAAAAAACTTTTCTAGAAACAAAAATCTTTCTATGAAAAAATTTTCTATAAATAAATCAAAATTTTTCACTTTTTACTTCGGGAAAAAATGTTCCACATGTAAAATAATTTTCGATGAAAAAATTTTCTTTCTACATGAAAAAAATATGAATTCAATTTTCCCATTCCCCGACTAATCAACAACTCGACTCAGAATAATCGCTAACAAGTTACTTATCAATTAATTAAAAAGCATTAATTAATTAGTTCACCTCGAGTGAAATCTCCGTATTCCTCTCTCTCATTCGTTTCGCGGTATACATTTTTTTTCACCTCTCCGCGGATATTTTTCTTTTTTTTTCTCTCTTTTCATTTATCGTCAATTTATTATTTATAATATACATATATTTTTTTCCATTTATTTATAATATTTATATATATAGTAATATGTCGGGCTTTCTCCATTTATGTATATATATATTTATATATACTGACACTGCATATATACGTCAACGCGAGAAGGGATGGAACTTAAGGAGTGATTTAATCGATTTTGTCATCATTCTTCTAATAATTTTAATTTTCATCTTTTTTTTTCTTTTTCGCGTAAAAAAGTCGATAATTCGCCAAATTAAGCTCCACCCATAACGCCGTGACTTCACGCGTTTATTATTTATTATTATGTGACACCGGTGATTTAAAAATTACATCATTACAATAGTTTATTAGCTTTAAAACATCAATAAGTATATACAAATGCAATAAAACAATTTTATTTATTTTATTTATTAATATTCTCTTCATGTTCATAATCGTTATTTCGCGCCTTAATCATATACTCTTTTTTTGCCAGATATAGATGTAATATTTTTTTTTTAATATTTATATTTTATATTATTTATATATTTATATAAACGTGTGGACTTTTTTTTTGTTTCCTATCCGTCACATTTTTTTAAACACATTCACATTTAATAATTGATCGTAAACCGTCGCTGTGGTTTTTCTGTACATGTATCAAATTCAGAGAATTTTTTTTTTTGTGAGCGACGAGAATTTTTTTCGCTCGAATTCGGAAAAGGATTCAAAAACACGCCGTGCGAAAGGAAGTTTTTTTTTGCGAGGCAGAGGAATTTTTGTACTGAAATCAAAATCATTGTTTTTGTTTTTTTTTGCCTCTGCCTTCGAGCAGGCATAAATATATATTTATATAATACCCGAGTGTCCTCTCGTCCTGCGCTTTTTTCTAGATGTAAAAAAAGTCCTTTTTTTTTGAAAATCTTGCCTCCTTTTTTTGAGTAAATTGCGGTCAAACATTTTTTTTATTATTAATATTATACGATTCTTTTGAGCTGGTGTTTATCTTCGTGTTACAATTTGTTAATAACATTCATTTTTTAAAATCTCGTTAATTATTTTTTTTCTTACGAGTATTATTTTAATAGATTATTATTTTTCGTTCGAATGTGCATTTTTTTTATCGATTCTCGTACGAAATTCATTTGCCTCCAGAATTGTATTTTTTCTCGCGAAATTTCTTTTTTTTTTTTACAAATTTTTGTTTCCCTTTGGAAATTATTCAAAAGATAGATTTTTCTTCGATTTTATTTTGGCTTTCGCAATTAAAATTTTTATTTCAATTTTTGATTTTTTATTCCACTAATTTTTCGATTTAGTTAATTTTGGTTTTTGGAATACAGTTTTTAAAATAGAAAGAAAATTGAGAAATGTGACTGTATTTACATTGATTAATATTGTTATTGGTTATAACAAGGAGTGGGTAAAGGCACGAGAAAAGTGGATGATTATGAGAGCGAGAGAGAATTTTTTTCTCTCTCTTTCTTGCTCTCATTGTCCCCTCCACTTTCGGCGCATTGGCTCCGCTCACAAATACAGTCACTCCACGGTTTTCTGCACATTAACTTTCTTTTTCTCAAAAACCAGTGAATCTCAACCTACAATTATTTTCCATTTTCCACATTTTAATAATTTTTTTCGCCTATTTTCCACTCACGTCTAGATACCACATTTTTTTTTGGTCAAAAAGAAAAAAAACGTAAATCTAGACATTTTTTTTTTTTTGAAAAATCAATTGAAATGCCCTTTTAATTCTGCCAATGAGTGAAATCAGTCTTGAGCCACAATAAAAAAAAGCTTCATGCTTTTTTTTCTCCCCCCACATCTGTGTTTCTAATTTACAAATTTTTTTACACCTCCAAATATTCGCTAGCTTAATAAGAATTGACTTATTCAATTGAGTGATTTGCTCAGAGGCAGAATTAAAAAATTTTTGACACTGACAATTTGATTCTCAATGAGAATTTGTTTTTACCCTGTCTTTTAATATAATAATATAATTGCGCAATAATTTTTGCACGCATATTTATAATACTTATAATACAAATAACCGCAATTAATAGTCTCTTTTGCAAATTTAATAATAGTAATAAGTTTAAGTCAATGAGTTTAGAATTAATTTCAATATTAATAATAATAATAATAATAATAATAAAAAAAGTATTTATAATAATATGTATAATAATCATAGTAATATTTGTCGTAATAATAAAAATAATAATAAAAGTAATAATAGTAATAATAATAATAGTAGTAGCAATAATAACTATAATAATTATATTAATAATATTAATAATGATAGTAATAATATAATTTATTTTTTTGATAATATTATTAATCTAATAGTAATAAATGAAATTCGGATTAATGTCATTTTTCGCAAAATTGGAGAACCCCTTACTAGAGTTTTTCGTCAAATTTATGAAAAACCTTTTAAAAGAGGTTCTGTGTGACGATAAAAAAGTAGACTCTAGTCCGAAACTCATTACTAAGAATAATAAATTAAAAACAATTGAAGTTGTTAAAAAAACATTTAACAAAATTAAAAATTTTCAGAATCTCAGAGATTGATAGCTTCTTTACCTATCAAAAATGTCCTTAAAGAATCTAAATCTATTCCATTTGTAAAACAGATTCGATTTTATTTTAAGAGAGAGAGAATTATTTTTAGATACGTGGTATTTCGATTTTTTCGATGCCATTTTTTGTGCGTTGCGTTTGCGAACCTAATTTTTTTTCTTTTACTCTGTCCAGCAAATTTTGTTGCACCTATAATTGTAGTAAGCTTATTTCCATTTTCAAGCTGCATTATTATAATAATTATTTTTTTTTTGCATTGCACACGGTACGAATCTGTAAATTTTACATTCGGACGAGAACGATTTTTTGTGTGTTGTTTCTTTTGTTTAAAAAACATTAAAGTTTAATATTTTATTAAAGTGTGTGTGTTCATGTGTGTGCTTTTTTTTTGTTGAAAGTGTGTGTATGTGTATAAGTTAAAATACGAAGCTTTTCGTTTTTTTCTTTCTTCTACAAACAGGGAAAAATTTCTGAGACTGCTTGTTATTTTTTTGTAAAAAAATTCCTTATACAACATTTTTTTTTGCCTATAAATTGTTTTGGTAAAATTATTTACAAAGCAGTTCATAGTTTTATTTTTTAATCCACTTGAAAAGATTAGCGATAAGCGTTCACACGCGATTCTGCTGGTGGTTGAGAACCACTTGTCGTAAGAGAGTGGGGGAGGGCGTGAGTGTCATTGGTCGCGCGCTACCCCCACTCCCGCCCTTTTAGTGTGTTCTCAACTTGAAAGTTAACAGTTCCCTTCGCTTCGATAATTCTTTCTTTAAAAAAACTTTTTTCCATAGAAATTCAATAGTAATTTAATACTAAAACGATTTATTGCTAAAAAAACACCTCCTTTGGATGAGATGAAAAGCAGAAGGCGCGTAAGATCGCTATCGCTTATTTTAGCAAAAATGAAATCTTGAGGCTGCGTTTGGTCTGAAGAAATACTAATCAGAGTAGAGAGAGAAAGAGAGAGTGTGTGAGGGAGAGAGAGAGAGAGAGAAAACAAAAGAAGTATCTCAAATTCAGTTCAGATGCAGGCTCAAGACATTAAAATTGATACCTGGGGTAATATTGTATTGGGGTTAATTCGAGTAATCGATAGGTAACTATACGCGCCGATTTAACAGCCATTATTTCGCCTCTTTATCACGAAATACCGTCGTCAAATGACGCAAGATAAATACAAAGCCAAAGGATTGAAAAAATTTACAAAAAAATGTATTTTTGGCCAATTTGTTTTTGTGACAAAATAAGTAAAAATAATCTCACGTCAAATTTGACGCTCGGTGGTGTTCGATCTGTTAATATTCTCGGTGATTGAATAATATAAATAGCGTCACACCAAACATGTAACGTGTACGAATGAAACTTCCTTTCATCTGTTATTGCACACAACAGGAGAGAAATAGCTTACAAAAAAAATTTGTCATTTCTTTTTTTTGCCACCTTTGAGGGGGAGGACAATGCTATTGTTCTCCTGAGTATGAACGCGCGTGTGAGCGTGCCTTAATGATTAATTATACATACACAGAAATAATAATGCGTTTGTATAATTAATTATCATCATTATCATTTTTTCTCTTTTTTTGCAACATATATAATTGTTTCGTACGTTAATTGGTATTTTGCCTTTCGCTTAAAAGCTAAGATCATACGTTATCTAGTAATTTATCAATCATTTATTATTTATATATATTTTTTTTATATACTTAACCGCTTATTTATTTAGCAATTAATAATAATTATTAATTTAATTCATTATTATATTATTATTTATTAATGTCGGAGAACGGGTTTGGCGCCAAAATATTTTTTTTGCAGGTTCGGCTGTGGGCTCGAGGTCTTGTGTGTCTTGAAATTTGAAGTTGATTTTTTTGAATTTTGGACCTCGGTTTCTTTTTTTTTTTTTTTGACGTGCCTTGGTGATTAACTTTTTGTTCACTGCTGCGTTCTTTTTTTCTCATGACACACGTCATGTGAATATTTCGATGCAATTCCCTGCGACGCTCGTGACTCCGATTCCTTTTCATTGACATTTTCTTATATTTATGTATGATCACGCTCGATCATAACGTCGGTCACTCTCGGAACATGAAGCTTTTTTCGCCGGAAACGATTGCCCACGTCGCAGTTCTCTTTTTTCGTTCTCGTTATTCTGTGCAATTCTTCGCCTCTTTTCCTTTTTTTCTTTTTTTTTAATAAGCTTTGATGACACTTTTATTCATTTCCGAAGCTTTCGTGTAACCCGTTGTGCCGTCAGTCGACCATGCTGCGCTCTACCCTCTCGTCCATCCTTGAAAAAGAATTTTTTAATTAGAATTAATCTATTTTAAATATTTTATGGAAAAAATAATTGAAAATTTATTTTACTACTTTTATTAAATTAACACACAGTATTCTTGAAAGTATCAAATTGATACTAAAGTGGATCAAATTGATGACAAAAATTTAGATTAGTTTTTGATTTGATCCACATTTTTGGTATAAATTCGTTGGTATTTAATAATTTTAAGATAACAGTGAACTGAAAAAATAAATTTTTCTAGGCACATTAGGTTTAGACTTTTATTAGTACAATGAAAAAATTTGTTCTCAAAATTCAACTACACTGTAAAAAATAAATTTCATTTTAAACCTGATTTTGACAAAAATAATTACATCAATCTAAGTATTAGCTAAACTAGCAAATTTTATTCTAAATTTTTAGCTATTTTTCAATTCAAAATTTTAAAAAATCACTTATTAAATACATAATTAATTGTTATTGTTGATTATTTTTAAAATTTTATTTAAATTCTTCGCAAGAGTTCAATTACATTTTAAAAAATGTTTAATAAATTTTTTTGAAAAAATTCAATTTTTTCCGGAATTATAGTAAAATTTTTTTTAAACAATTCAATCATTTTTATGAATAATAAAATTATTATCAAGAATTTAATTATTTTAAAATATAATTTTAATAAAATTCCCCAAAAGGATTTAATTATTATAATAAAATTTAATTATTAAAAAAAAATTACTTTCCAAGCTTTTTCAAAAATAATTAACCATTTATCTTCAAAATTGGGAAAAGTCCTTCTTCTGCATAATTACCAAAATTATTTTAAAAAGAATTTAATTATTTTCAAAACCTATTATAATATCTACATTCTTCGTAAGAATTCAATTATTTTTAATATTTCAATTAAGTTCATTGAATGAATTCAGTTATTTTTGAAAATTGAAATAAAATTCTGAGAAGAGAATAATTATATTCGGAAATTTTTAATAAAATTCAATAGCCAAGTGATCAATTACAATTATTAACATATAAAATAAGACATATGTGACGCGCTCCCAAGAAAAGTACCTAAGAAGCAAACGAATTGTAGGTTAGGTTCGTGTTAGATTTATTTTTATTAAAAGTTTATTTTTAATTATTTGAATTTGAAACTAATTTTTATTGAATATTTTGGATATAATGAAGACTTGAAGATCAATAATTTTTAATTAATATTTGATTCTCTTTCTGTATTTTTATTTGAAAAATTAAAAACATAACCTCAAATTTCTTGCTTCTAAGGTACCTTTCTTTGGAGCGTGACACATATAAAATTCAATTATTAAAAAATTGTCAATTATTATTTATGTAATTTTTTCAAAAGAATTCAATTATTCTTAAAATTTATGATAATATCCTGTAAAGCAATTCAATTATTTTCAATATTTCAATAATATTCCTCGAATAAATTAGATTATTTTTCAAAATTCTAATAAAATTCTGTGAAGAATTCAATTATTTAAAAAAAAATTGAAGACTTTGCTTTTGAGTAATAAAGTAAAAAGTAGTTAAATTAATTAATTTTTTAGATAATTAGTTGTTCTTTTAAATATTTACCTGTTGTTAGGTCGTAGGAAGGCTCAATGGTAGCCATTAGTGAATGCGGCTGGTATCAGGGGACCCTGAAACAGCACGTGAGAATCCTATCACTGATCTGATTAATTCTTCAAATAGTTGCTTTCTTAAAATTATCGTAAAGAAAGCTTTTTAAGAAAACTTGTAAAATTTGCTCCTCAAGTTTATTATTATTATTATTATTATTATTATTATTATTATTATTGTTATTATTATTATTACTCTAGGATAATAATGAATATTTTATTGACTTGCAATCAGATAATAAAGTATTCATTATTGCCCGTATGTTTAATAAGGTACAAAATATTGCTCTAGGTCAATAATGTACACATTATTTTCCTAGATCAATAAAAGTTACATTATTGCCCTAGGTGAATAAAGTAAACATTTTTGCCTATAGGTTAATAAAGTATAAATTATTGACCTAGGTCAATAAAGTACAAATTATTGACCTAGTCAATAAAGTACACATTATTTACCTACATCAATAAAGTATTTATTACTGCCCTAGGTCAATAAAGCTCACTTTATTGCCCTAGGGCAATAATCAGCTGAGCTCTAAGAGGTAATTAAATAAAGTGACCATAATAATACTCTTGAGTTGCACATGAATAAGTAAAGTGGGGGTAAAACTTACGGGATTGTAGTTGAGCGGGGCACGGGATACTGCGATCGCGGGAAACGCGGTGGTGGGTGGTTGCGGACTAGCTGCTGCCTGAACATAGCTGGCTACTGCAGAATCCGCAGCTGCGGCGGCCGCTGCTGCTGCAGCACTCGAACTGTACATGTCAATAGGCCCTGGCGAATTGGCTGCAGGAAACGAGCGGCCCTGAGGTCCATGACCACCGGCTCCATGTGGCGACGCTGGTGGAAATCCAGCTTGCGCCGCTTGATAATTATTCATCACTGCAAAAAAAAGAGAAACACTTCGTTAATTTTTTCCTTCTTTTATTTTTCTTTAAACTTTATTTCTGTATTTGTCTTCCTTTTACTTTCGCCGCCGGATTCAGTGCCCTGAAGTTGGGTACAAGTGACTATAGTATATTTAACATAACTTCCTGCTATAGACGAACATAACCTCAAAATATGGCGAAGGCCAACGCAGAATAGAATCTTTAACCGGAACCGCAATCGTAAGCGTAACCGTAAGAATGAGTTAAAGAAGGACAAACAATATACCTATCCTTCTTTAACTCATTTTTACGGTTACGCTTACGATTGCGGTTCCGGTTAAAGATTCTATTCTGCGTTGGCCTTGAAAGATCATCGCTCTGAAGTTGGCTGCAAGTAGCTACAGTATATTTAACATAACTTCCGGTCGTAGACCAACATAACCTCAAAATCACATCAAAGATCATATAAGTCAAGGGACGAACATAACCTTAAAATGAGGTCAAAGATCATAGGTTATAGGTCAAGAGACGAACATAATCTCAAAATAAAAATAGCTCTATAATGACTAATTGTTTTTTAATTAGATTTTTTGAGATACAAAATTGGTTACTTCCCCGTAGTGTATCTTGGAAACAAATTCATTGAAACAAATAATTTCAATGTTGATGTAAATAATATAAAAATAGCGCTAAAAATAATTTTTTTGGGCCAAAAAAATGGATATATAAAAAATGAAAGTACAGATGAAAAAATCAGTATCTACATTTATTGAAATGAGAAAGTTTTTTTTTGTTTTTTTATAAATATCGGTTTTTTTTTCATTTGAATGATAGAAACACATTTTTAATCGACAGAATAGACTTATATGTTTGATGAAAACTTATATTGACAACAATAAATGTGTACATGACAAAGTAAACGGAGCAAGCAATATCATTGATCAAAATGTTTCATTTCAACATCTTCAGACAGTGATACAAGGAAATAAAAAATTGTTTTTCAATAAATATTTAGAAAAACACATTTCTAATTAAAGTGAAATTTTTATAATTTAAATTTTTTCAATCGTTACAATATTTTAGAAGAATTAAAAACAAATACTGTAAAAAGAAATCAAGAAAATGAATAGCAAAAATTTTTGTTTGCAAAAAAATATGTTACTTTATTTATTAATTAAATTTAAAAATTTTTTTCTACAAATATAATTTATTTACGTAATTTTTTTGTTTATTATAGGTAATTTTTTAATGTAATCTTTTTCAATTTGATTTTTTTAAAATTAATTTTTTTTTAATTAATCTTGTTTCGCATATTCATTATATTGATAATTGCAAATTTCTTTTGACAATAAATATTATCAATTATCTTTTGAATATAATTTCTACATATGAAGCGCAGTTTTTATAAAAATTCATTTTAATTTTTTTTTTATTGAATGAAATACTTAAATTATTAAAGTGAAGTATAAGCCTTTGATGTGTAAATGATTATAATTTAAAATAACATCCTACATGTATAGAAGCTACTGAATTTTATTTAGCAGAAAAAATTTCCATTTATTATAGAAAGATATTAATTAAAAATGCATTTTCATCACTTTACGTTAAATTAACAAAAATAAAGTAAAAAAGGCAAACTGTATGATTATTAAAAATTATTTTCGATAAATGCTACATGTTCCAGTTTTTTAGACAATAAAAAAATTTTTTTTCTTTCCCAAAGCGAAAATTGCTAAACAAATGTTATTGAGTTTGATGAATATTAATGTTTAATAATATTAATTTTTTAATTATGAGAAACTCTAAAAGATCATTTAATTTTCTGTTTAATCCTTTTTGAAATCTTATAAACTATATTCGACGTTTGGATACTAAAATGTTGGGATTTAAATAAAATTCTCTTTAAAAAACAAACCGTATCTCATTACTCAACAAATTAAATAATACGGTCAAACAAAAACAAAAAAAATTACAAATAAATATTAATAAATATTAATTAAATAAATATTAATTTTTAATAAATTTAATAGATTTTGCTATTTAAAAAACCATTTCTTAGTTACTTTTTATTTAGGTTAGTTATTACAATAAATAATATATACTTTTTGTTAAAATCATTTTTTTAATATTATTATTTAATAATTAAATTTAATATAACTATGTAATAGTTACTTTTTAAATAATTGAAAAGAATAATATTAAATAAATGAAAAGTGATAAATAGTAATAAAGTAATACTTGGAATGAATAATAAATATTCTTCAGTAAATAATAAATAATTAATACTATTTATCATTCATTATATTTATTATTTAGTGTTTTTACTTATTTATTATTTTATTATTTATTACATATTATTATTTATTTATTATTATACTAAATAATAATCAGTAAACACTTAATAGCAGTAAATAAAGAATTAAATAAATAATAAATAGAATATAAAAAAGTTAAGAAATAAATTAATAAGAAAACACTCAGTAGTATGTAAAAGTAATAAATAAGAAAATAATGAATTATAAAATATTGAATTGTATTTTTAAATAATAAATAATGAGTAGTAAACAATAAATACTATAAGTTTACTAATAATAAACATAAAATAAATAAAAAATAATAAATAAAAAATAAATAAAAAAAATAAATAACGAATCAATAATGTGATCATAATATAAATTACAGTTAAGCATTGATATTGCACGAGATGTAAAAAAAATTCAAAGCCAAACTGAAAAATCGAATGATAAGTGAAAAAAATCAGAAAACAAATTTAATAAGTCTCTTGACGTAAGTTAAATGCCTAAAAAGTTTTTGCAAAGACGTTTCTCGGAAGATTTATCGACGTCACGAGAGAGAGAGAGAGAAAGGGAGATGCGGCGCGAGGGATGAATTTGAAACTCTCAACGACGAAGAAGACGACGACGACGACGACTAGCAGGAAATGGCGCAAGGTAAGAAAAGTAGGCGAAGACGGTCCAATGACAAACCGAACGCTGGGGCGTCGTACAATCTAAAAACCCATTCAGCTTTTTAAACTCTTGACAATGCTGGCCAGTTACAAAGTTTTCTGCTGGCGCTAGAGGGTTCTGCAACCAAGGTAAACGGAAGGAGGTTGGCGTGATTCAAAAGTTTGATTTATTTGAGAGAGGAGATTGCGGATGGCTGGCTGGATTGCAGAATCTTCCTTGGTATGGGGGGGGGGGGGAAGGGAAGGGATGTGAAACGAGAAAAAAAAGAGAGGGAGAGAAAAATGAAAGGAGAAAAAAAGAAAGAAACAAGGCGTTCTATTTTGCTGTCGGCGTTTGTGGCAAACTCCATATTGTATCCGTCTTCGAAATATCTTCGTACATACGTTCGTTTCTCTCGCAGAAGGAGGAACTCTAATGCATTTCACATAATCCTTCAAAGTTATAGTAAACTTTCTGTCTTAAAGTCGAAGAAAACCCCTTTGAATTTCAAGAATCTTGTTACTGTAGCTTTTCAAACTGTGGATCATTTCTTTTTTCTTTCTTTTTTTTTTTGCCAAGTTTACCCTGCTTTTTCTAGTCGATATTCAAATTTGTTTTTGTTCTTGCTTTTCGCAAATATATCTAATTTAGTTCGTTTCTACAATTTTGTTCTTGAAATTCGTTATAGAGAAGGAAATAGAAAGTGAGAAATAAAGCAATTTTTCTTTATTTCTACAGTTTCTTTTATTATTAATCATTTAATAGTTTCTATTTCTATATTTTTGTTTACACAATTAAAGAATCTCAATTGTTTGTCTGACTTAAGATTGAATTCACTACTTAGTTAACTATTTAAAAATTTCATTTTCCTAATATCTTTTTAGTGGAATAATTTCAATTCTCCTGTCTGACTAAAGGTTGAATGTACTACTTAGTTCAATATGAAAAGAACTTTTCGATAAACTTTATGAAAAGAAAATTTTAACAACTTTGTCTGACTAAAACTTGATTGTACTACTTAAAGAAGAAAATCAAGAGTTGTTTTGACTCTTACATTGACTTTTTTAAATAGTCGGAGTAAACGTGGACTTTACTACTGATTTTGCTTTTAAAGAGGTACATTTATTACTTGAATTAAAATTTTCCTGACTGCCCTGTCTGACTGAAAGTTGGCATTACTACTGAAATTAAAGTATTTTAATTGTTGACTGGCAAAAGGTTTGTTTTACTCATGAGTTCAGAATTTGAAGCAGACGTTTACTATTAAGTTTAAAAAAAACTACATTTTATCCGCTTTGACTGATTACAACCTGATTTTACTACTTAAAGTAATAAATCATCAGTGGCTCTGACTTCTTAAATAGTCCGACTAAACTTAAACTTTACTACTGATTTGAAAGTTAAACATCTAAATTTCATATTAGACATGAATTACAATTTTCCAAACTACCCTTTTCTGACTGAAACTGTTCGTTACTATTAAATTTAAAATACTTTAGTTGATGTCTGACTGATAGATGAATTTACTAATTAATTCGCTATTTAAAATTTTTTTACTACTTTCCTTAGCACAGTAAATTTTGATGCATTAAAAAGTGTTGCAGATTAAATTAACACCAAAAAAGATTAAAATAATCAATTTTTGTGTTATTTTTTACAATGAATGAAATTTTAGTTTATTACATTTTTTTATAACTATAAAACATGAAGATATCGATAAACTCCGAGTCTTCGTTTCGTAGTGATCGATTTCTTCATATTTTATAATAATTAAGGATGACCAAGTAATAAAATAATTATGTTATATTATAAAAATATTATACTTCTTCAAAATTATTTTTATTTTTTTAATTCAATTATTATTATCAAAAAATTTTAACTACAGTTTAACTTTACATCTATTATTTTTAATAATAATTAATAAATCAATTTCACGAAATATCAATTATTATTCTTAAATTATTTAATTAAATACATATTAGAAAATAAAAATTTCGATTAATATTCAATAAATTCAATTAAACTTATTCAAAACCATTAATTACAAAATTCAATTATTTCCAAAAAGTTTACTCTATATTTCTTTTAATACTCAATTATAATCTAAAATTTTAACTAAAATTCATTTTTAAATCAATTTTTATTAAAAAATTCTATAAGGATTTAGTTATTTAAATGCAAAAATAAATAATTTATTGAATAATTGAATGTTTCTCGAAATTCAATTCGGATAAAGAATTTTAGTAACAAATTTTTTTAGTAATTCAATTCTTTTGTCGAATTTTATTAATAGTTGCATGAACATACACAGAAAAAAATAAGTGTTAAATGTGTTGCGTGTTGTTTTCAGACTATGTTTATTTTAACACAATTTTAGTGTTATTTTAACCCCATCTAAAATGTATATTAATTTAACACCCTCTAGTGTTAATTTAACAGTCTCTATTGTTATTTTAACACCAAATGTAGTGTTAAAACCACACAGCGTCGGTTAAAAATGTTGCGTGTAGTTTTAACGCTACTTTTAGTGTTAAAGTAACACTTCTTTTTTCCTGTGTAATTACTTTCTTCCAGGAATTCAATTATAATTATAAATGAAAAATAATTGAAACCATTTTCATTAGTAAATTCTACGAGAATTCAATTATTTAAATACAAAAATAAATAATTTATTAATTTCATGTTTCTTAAAATTAAATTCTAATAATTTAATTAAATTTTTAAAATTATTTTTAAAATTATTAAATTCTTTGGACGAATTTTAATAAGATTTTTAAGAATTTTTAAATTTTTTAAGACCATTTTTCGAGGAATTTGATTAAAATTGCATTAAAAATTGTTAAAATTCTGCAATGAGTCTTATTATTTGTGAAAATAATTGAATTCCTAAAAGAATTTTATTATTTATAAAAATAATTGAATCCCTGTAGAAATGTTATTATTTATGAAAATAATTGAATTATTGCGAAGAAATTCATAAAAAAATTTGTAAATAATTGAATTCCTGTAAAAAATTTTATTATTTATGAAAATAAGTGAATGTTTGCGTAGAATTATATTTAAATTTTTATTAATAATAGAATTCTTTTGGAAAATTTTATTGAAATAGTAGATATTGAAAATTATATAAAAAAAAAAAAAATAAAAAATAAAAAAATAAATAAATAAATAAATAATAATTATTATTAATAAATGTATATTATATATTATATTATTATTATTAATTATTATTATATTAATATTATTTATTTATTTTTTTTTTTAATTTTGTAAAATAATTGAATATCAGAGAAGAATTTTATTATTTATAAAGAGCAGGGACCTTCACGAAAAATATGTGTCGTGCCCGTGCCGTGCCTAGGCACGACACAAAGTTCGCTTGGTAATTCGTGCCGTGCCTAGGCACGACACAAAGTTCGCTTGGTAATTCGTGCCGTGCCAAGGCACGATACAAAGTTCGTTTCGTAATTCGTGTCGTGCCTAAAAAAACACAAATAACGCTTGCAAGATTCTACACAGTATTTCATGCGTGTCTTTAAAACGTGCCTTGATACGACACGAATTACAAATTTGAATTTGTGTCGTGCCTTGGCACGACACGAATTACGAAGCGAACTTTGTGTCGTGCCAAGGCACGGCACGAATTACCAAGCGAACTTTGTGTCGTGTCAAGGCACGACACGGGCACGACACGAATTTTCGTGTTTTTTCGTGTTCGTGTAAGTCCCTGATAAAGAGAATTGAAATTTTGACGAGAATTTTTAAAAATTTTGGAAGACAATTAAATTAGGTAACTATGTTACTAAGTTAGTTAGTAACTAACTTACTATTTTCCCTGGAGAAGCTAAATTTTTTGAATTTTAACAAATCGTTGACTTTGGCGTTTTATTTAAAATAAAATTTCATTCATTGCTAAAAATAACACCGAAATAGATTATTTTAATCCTTTTTGGTGTTAATTTAATCCTGTTGTAGATTATTTTAATCTATTCCGGTGTTATTTTATCACCTCACGTTTTACTGTGAGTTCAATAAGTTCCCAAAGATATTTTTAAACTTAAATTAATTATTAGACAAGTAATTGAATGAAGTGATAACACAGTTGTACTAACTACTTTTCTTACTTAAATAGGAAATAATTACAGTTTTGCAGTAACATTAACTGCTGATTTATAGTTAAATTTATTAATTTAAATTTATTAATTTAGATTAATTTTAAATTTAATTTTAAATTTAATTTATTATTATTTATTAAGTTAAATTTATTATTTATAGTAAATCGTTAGGTATTAAAATAACACCAAAAAGGATTAAAATAATCCAATTTAGTGTTATTTTAATCCATTTTGGTGTTATTTTAATACCTAACGATTTACCGTGTTACTAAGATTAACTCAGTAGTAAAGCAGAAATGTCTATTTTACTGAAAGTACCTTTTAGCACTTGACCTTAAATAATTTCTTCCCCCAAAAAGAACTTACAACTCTTAAAACTAATCACTTACAACAAATATTCACCAGTGAAGAAAATTCATTTAAAAAATAAATAAAATTCGAAAAACAATATCTTTTCCAGTGGTTTAATTACACAGGAATAAATTTTGAAATTTTATAAAATTATTTGATAACTTTATAATTGTTTACCGAAAATTTTTTCTTCAATAATTCACAGATGATTTTAAAAAAAATAAAATTTTAGGAGAAAGCGTTTTTTCTTTTGTTTTGCAAATATTAAGAGTTTTGAACGTACCAGACAGAGCTTGCGTGAGCAAGGGTGTGTTGTTGTTCGGGGTGAGCTGTCCATTGGTAAGATCCACTGTAACATAAAGTTCTGATCAAAATTGTTCTCAAATGGAAATATTATTTCTTTTTAATATTATAATTAGATAGTTAATTTTGCTTTTCAATTAATAAATTAATAATCAGTCTTACGCGTTAATATCAGAAAATAATACCCCGATTATACAATATAAAAGTTATTTCTCACTACCAATGTGTTGCTTTTCTTTTTTTTGGTTTCATTCCTCATTACGATATTTAGTTTTAATATATATTCTATTCCATTTGTATTTCCTTTCAATTCAAATTATTTTAATTGCATTTTTATTCCTACAATTTTTATTCAATTCATTTTTAAAAATCATTTTATTTTTTTTAAATTATTATATTTAATTTAGATTATTGTTCAATTTTCATATTTGTAATTTATATGATTATTTTTTAATTCCTATTTTTGTCTTTCATAACATTATTTTTTAATTCATGTTTTTTTAATTTAGATTATGTTTCAATTTATATTTTTTTATTCAGATTATTTTTCAACTTATATTTTATAATTCAGCTAATTTGTCAATTCTTTTTTTTTACTCATTTTGTTTTAAATTCTTATAATTTTTTCATACTGCATTATTTTTTTTCAATTGATAATTTCTTCTGTTAATATTATTATCTTTTTCAAAATAATACTTTAGATTTAAAAAAAGGAAAAATCATAAATTTGGGCGAATTATATTCTTAAAATAATATTAATCAGTAGGGAAATGGTTGTTAACTTATTGAAAATGGACTTTCACAAGTGCCTAGCCAGTTTTCTTAACAAAACATTTTTAGAGCCCTGTTTTCAACTGAATAAATTTTGATGTTTTCTAAATAATAATTTTGGTTTTCTGTACTTTATCTCCTTTCTAAATTCAAGTTATCGATTAACATTAACCAGAATGTTAGTTCTCATGCAATGAAGATTAATTTGTGACTGAAAAGTAAATTTAATGCTAATTAAACACAAAATAAAGTAATAGATGTTTGAAAAAGCCAATAATAGAATGTCTAGATTCGTTTTTTTCCAAGAAATGTAATTTAACGTAGAAGCAATTTTTTTCGTAGATATATTAATAATTTTCAGTAAAGAATTTTTCTTTTCAAATAAATTTTACCCCAATAAAAAAATAGAAAATGCAAATTAGAAAATGAATAGAAAAATAGGACAAAAATTCTGAATTAGATTGAAAAGACAGAAATGTATGAATATCATGAGATAGAAAAATGGATATAGAAAGAAAAATTTGAAATGAATATAATGTTAAATGTAAAAGTATAAAAATTTGGTCTGTCAAACTAATGAACCTCAAATTCATACATTTCTCTCGTAGAGCAGCCCTTTGGTAATGTTGGACCGGTCCTTTTGAATACAAGTAGCCCACAGATCCGGTTTCCTGGTAGAAAACTGTCGGCACTCCTGGCATTAATGAAAAAAAAATGAGAGCGAAACTCAGAGAGAAAACTTCAAAAAAAGAGAGAGGGAGAAAAAAAAGAATTAAAAAAGTGCAAATAATAATTTAAAGAAAAATGAAATTTTAATTTAAAGCGTAAACATAATTAAACAAGTGGTATAATTTAAATATAAACTCGTAAAAGAAAAATAAAGTGTTACTCTCTAATATTAGTTGAGAAAAAAGCAAGAATTTTTTTTCTTCATGGAATGTAAAATTTTATTTCTATCCATTTTCTTAACACACTATATACACTATATATAGGGAAAATGTTGTTTAACTTTTTTTTATCTCTGTTTATTTCTCTTTTATTCAGAAAATAAAATATTTTCCATTTTTTTTTTGAATGAAAAAAGGAAGGGAAATTTCTTTTGTGACTTTCTACCAGAAAGTAAATTACATTTGTTTAATTATAAATGGAATGAGGATTTTTATGTGATAATTAAGTATATCAGCGACGCGCTTTTTAATAATACAAAACAAATAAAATTGTTATGGAGTAATTTTATTTTTTTTGTAATTGAAAATAAAATTTTCCGCGAATATGACTTTTAGGAAGAAGAGAAGAAATTATAAAAGAATATAATATACTAAATACGGAACAACTTTATTATTCGGCTAAATATTAATAGCACTTTAATTGTAATTTGGCACTAATTATAATTATAGTATAGTAAAATAGTGCTGCAATAATGATTAGTGATTATATAAAATGATAATATTATCATGTAGTAAAATAATTACATTAAAATATATACGTTCTTCTTACAGTAAAACAATAGGTAAAATTATCTTAAAATTACACTTAATAGAAGTAATATTACAGAAATATTGTTGCATTTAGTAAAAATAGTATAAATAAAAATAAATTCAATTATTTTTCGATATTTTTAGTACCTATTAATTGAAGTGTTACCGTTTTTATGGTATTTCTATTCGGTAAAAAAATAAAGAAGAAAATAGTAACAGGAAAAAATAGTAGAATAGCGCTAAAGAAAATAAAATCGTTTAAAAAGTAATAAAAATAGAATAATTAAAAAATTGTAACAATTAGTAATTAAATGTAAAAAGAATAATTCCAGAAAAAGGAAAGTACTCCAAAAAATAGTCAAAAATAGTAGTATAATAATGAAAATGGTAAAAACATGTTAACAGAATAAAAAAAATAGGTGAAAATGGTAAAACTAGTAAAATAATTAGAACTAAATACAGATAATAGTAAAAAATGATTTAGAAAATGTTAACCAAATTGTAATAGATTTAAGAAAATAGTAGCTAGTAGGAAATGGGAAAGAGAGTAAAAAACCTCAATCTGAATATGGATAGTTGTAAAAAACTGTAAATAATAGTAAAGAATAATAAAAATAGTAAAAAAAACGAAATGAACAAAGATAACAGTAAAAAAATGGTTAAAAAAGTAAACGTAGTATAACAATGGAACTAAATAAAGAAGATAATGAACAACGAAAAATAATATTAGGTAAAGAAAATAGTAACAGTAAAAAAATATTTTAAAAAATATTTTAAAAACTATTTTCAAAAATATTAAATAATAGTAAGAAATATTGTAAAACACAAAGAAAGTATCAAAAAAAGGTCAAAATAACAAAAAATCGGAACTAAACAAAGAAAAATGGAAAATAGTACTAAAAACATAGATAAAAGTTAAAAAAATAGTAATAAATGGCAAAAAAAAAAGAAATTGAATAACGAAAATAGATAAAATGGAACTGAACAAAAAAAATAAGATTAACAAGTAAAGAAATGGTAATAGAATAAATGAAATAGTAAAAAAGGGTAAAAATAAGAAACACGATTGTAAAAATTTTAATAGGACAAAGAAAGAATCAAGATAACAGAAAACGTAAACATAGTAAAAAAATTTAACTCAGTATCAAAGTTAGAAAAAATAGTAAAAAAATAAAACAAAAATTGAACAGATTCAAGAAAATAGTAAAAAACTGTATTTAAATAAAGAAAATATGAATAAATGTTGAATTAAATAGTACAATACACGATAGTTGATACAACAATAGTAAAAAATGATTTAAAAAGTACAAAATTGTAATAGAATAAAGAAAATAATTGGATTTGGTAAAAATTGTAAAAAAACAGTAACAGAACAAAGAAAATAGTAAAAAATTGTAAATATTAGTAAAAAAACAAGAAATGAAAAAATGATAAAAATAGTAAAAATGGAATTAATTAAAGAAAATAGTAAATCGAATTATATAATAATAATAATAATAATAATAATAATAATAATAATAATAATAATAATAATAATAATAATAATGAATTAATATGTTAATTATCATTAATAATAGTGAATGGAAGAAAGAAAATGTTAATAATTGTAAGTACAAATTGTAATAGTAAAAAAAACTGGAGCTCAATAAAGAAAATAGTAAAAAATGGTAAAAATAGTAAAAAGTTGAGCTAAATAAAAAAACTTATGAAAAATGATAAATAATAGTAAGGAAACAATAGCAAAATAAAAGAAAATAGTAAAAAAAAGTAGTAGAGTAGTAAACAAAATTTAAATATATCTGAATAGTATTAGTAAATGGGTGATTCTTCTGAAAGTGACACTTTTAAATTTCAAATTTCCAATTCATTCTTTTTAATTATATAGTTTTTTTTCTATCAAAACTACTTATTTCATACTCAAGAGTAAAATTTTTAAGTTGCGCAAAATTAATTCTTAAAAATATTAAAGTTTCTCTGCTTTGAAGACAATTATTTTTGCTCCATTATATTAATTTTATTTAATTCTCGAGTTTTTCTATTAAAAATCCACAATAATATCGTTCACGAAATCAAAAAGAAAATTACACTGTTTAAAAATTAATAATTTGTATATTTTAATACCAAATATATTCAATTCGATTGAAATTTAAATTTATTTAAAGTATTTGAGTTTATTTTATTTTTTTTTTAGTTTTTTTTTATTTGAGTTAATTTTTTTAAAGCAATGCAGGTAAACACTAAAAGAAAAACTTGTATATTTCAAGGAAAAGATTTCAGAGTTGAAAAGCTTCGGAGATGAAAAATAAATATTTTTCACATTTATTTACATTAGGACACAGTTAAAATATGTTTTTTTAGTAAAATATACAAATCTTATTCTCTCATTTTCTATCAGCATCGAAATATTCAGTTAAACTTACTTCTACATTCAGTTATTTATTAAAAAGGAAGGCTTCGGAGAGATGAAATGAATTTTTACTCGGAGAAAAATGTAAATTTCGATTATTTATAACAGCAATGATTTTTCTCCTTTTTATAGATAAAATATAGAAAAACTAAACGTTAAATTCTCAGCTTTATTTTAATGTGCATTAAAATTTTGTTTAAGATATTTTTAATGTATAAAATATCAGTAATAATTGTAAAGTAATTTGAACCAAAAACTGAAGGCAAAGTTAAAACATTTTTATCAAAAATAAAAGTGAGGTCTAAACATTTTTTAAATACACATAATGATAGAAAAAATATTGTACTTTCTGACACTGTTTTAAAAAAATTTCGGAGAGTTTGAAAAAAGCCATAAAAATTTAGTTTTCTTATAGATGTCCTATTCGAGACATGTTGAAAAGGCTTCGGAGGTGAAAGTAATTTAGTTATTACATAAATTCAGTTGAATAAAATTATTTAATTTTCTTTTTAAAATTTTTAGTAAGTGTTAAATTTTTACTGTGGAAATTGATAATAATTATTAAAGAGTAGATTTTGTAAAATTAATCGAGACATCAAAAATGTCACTTTCAGAAGAATCATCAAAATAGTATAAAATTTCGTAACGTGTTTGAGCAGTATCCAATTTTTGAACGAGCACTTTTTTTGGAACGAACAAAAAAAGTGTTTTTTGAAAAATTGGCCACTACTCACACAAGTTACGAATGATATTTTTAATAACAAAATATATTTTTAAATAATGTTGTAGTAGTTTAAAAATAGTAAAAAATAGTAAAGAATTGTAAAAAATGGTAAAAAATAGTAAAGAATTGTAAAAATCGTAAAAATCGTAAAAATTAGTAAAAATGGTAAAAAATAGTAGAATTTAGTACTGAAATAGCAAAAAAAAGAAGAAATTAACGAAAAAGAGGGAAGAGAGTGAATAAAGTATATACATGTAAATAAATGGGGAAAATTGAGAAACAATGAAAGATGCTATCCCTGCAGTGCAATGCAATGCAATGGAAAAGCGGGTTTTCATGAAGGATCCTGTAACCAAAGCTCTATGCCAGTGCTGATAACGCGATAAGGCAGGGTGAACGGACCATATAAATTGCGAATGGACGTGATTTGTATGGGGGTATCATGGCGCTTAATGGCGTGGGCCGTCTCTATATCGACGGGGTTGTAAACGGAAGTGCGGGATTCAGTGCGGCTAGCTTCGCAATATATATTCAACATGCTATAGTTGCATTTTCGCCATGAAAGAGCGTGGCTAAATTTGACAAACACTCAAATCATTTACTAATTATACACTATGTCGCATAATATACTTTATATATATACATTGTTATATCATTTTATTTCTCATTCGCTATATTAATTTCAATAATCTAGCATTTTCACTATACAAACTAATTACCTAAAGTAATTTCAAATTTTCAAGTAGAACATTTTTATTCTATAGAAGAAAGTAAAATAGGATAGAAAATAAAACCGAGAAAGAAACAAATGTTCTTTGTTCAAAATTTGTTAACTGAGGTTATTTTTATTTTTGCATACTTTTATTGGAATCAATAATTAGAAATTGTAATAATCAGTAACTAGTGAAGTAATTAGTAGATTCCTTAATTGGAAATATTTATTTCTTTAAAATTATAATTGGGTCAGAATTCGTGAAATTTTTACAGAAAACAAAAAGTATTTTTTTTAAATCAAAATGATGAAAAAACATTTCTATTTGGTCTTAGGAATGTGTCCACCAAAGAGCAGAAATATTATTATTAGCAAAATATTATTTTTATTATAAAAGTTATTGCAAAATTAATTTTTTTGCAACTTTTTAAACAAAATGTTATTCTTCCTGAATGAACGAACCGATTTAAGTGAACCAAGCGGAAATATAAAGGGATGAAAAATACTTTCGTTCAGAATTAGAAAATTTTTAAAAAGTTTATATTTTAATAATTATTTAATTAATTTTTTATAAACAATTAATTTTTTTTAATGTTCTGCGCCTTTAAAAAATTTAAAAAAATATCTACATACACTTCAAACTATAAGAAATCAAAATCTGATGAGAAAATTTATGTGCGACAATTATTTTAAAAGTTATAATGGAAATTATATCGAACGGAGATGCGATTTTGAAGATTTTCAGAAATAAAACATTATTTTTAACTACGAAATGAACAAAACACTGTCAAATTAACATTTATATTCAGTTATATAACCGTAAAAATGATCAAAAACTAAGTTCAGTGTTGATGCACTACACCGCGCCAATATAATTTCCATTATAACAGAACATTAAAAACAGAACATTAAAAAAATTAATTGTTTATTCAAAATTTATTTAATAATTATTAAAATATAAACTTTTTAAAAATTTTCTAATTCAGAACGAAAGTATTTTTCATTCCCTTTATATTCCCGCTTGGTTCACTTAAATCGATTCATTCATTTAGGAGAAATAACATTTTGTTTAAAAAGTTTCAAAAAATTAATTTTGCAATAACTTTCATAAAAAATAATATTTTTTTCTGTTCTTTGGTGGACACATTCCTAAGACCAAATAGAAATATTTTTTCATCATTTTGATTTTAAAAAAATACTTTTTGTTTTCTGTGAAAATTTCACGAATTCTTACCCAATTGTTTCTGAAATTGTTTCCAAATATTTTGGGTCGGATTTTTCTGGTTTGGAAATTAGTTTTTCCGATAAAAGTTTGAATTTTTTATGTAAATTCCGACTGGATTTTTCGATTTAGAAGTAAAATCAAATTCAAAATAGATTTCTTATGTTGAAATGAAGAAATTTGAGTGTTTTTAGAGGCAAACCAGTTTTTATAAGAGGGTTTTTAACAGACTGTTGATTAGTCGGAAAGTTGACCGAACTTTTACAGAAAAATCTGGTCAGAAACTAAACAAAACCTAGTAAGAGTTTTTTTTAACAAATAAAATGTAAAAAATCCTTCGTTTTTAGTAGCTAACTACTTTTTATCAGATGATTCTTCTAATCAATTGAATAACAGGTTTTTAAACCTAAATTCCACGAGTTCTGATCTGATTTTCGGATTAAAAATTCTTCCAGAAATAAAATTTCAATTATTTTTAGTGTCAAACGACATTTTTCTTCAAGAAAATCAGAATCCAACTGTTGATTAGTCTTCCTATTTAGGGATTTCTTTGAAACGAATTTTGAGTCTAAATTCTGACCAGATTTTCCGGTCAGAAATAAAACTGAATCAGAAATATGAAAAGGAAATTTCATTTTTACTTATGAATTAGTTTCTCTAAAAAAGAATGTGAACAAACCCTTATAGTCAGATTTATTATTTAGGAACTATTTGGGACAGAAATTTAGTAATTTATCATTTTTTTAAATTCTAAATAAATTTTGACCAAAATTTCTGGTTAACAATTCGTCAAAATCGAGAATAATAATTCTATTAGAAAATAAACGTTTTTTGAGTTTAGATCAGAATTTTAGTGTTTAGAAGTTAACTAAGTAGTTTTTGAACCCAAATTCTTTACATTTTGACCGTAATTTTTCTTAGCGGAAAATAGGTTCTAATACAGTTTCCGACCAGATTTTCTAGTCTAAAATGTAAACAAAATTTATATTTTTTGTAAAAACGATCCTTTTAAGAGTTGAACAATTTTTCCTCTTTGAACACGTCTTTCGTCTAATTAAAAACTAACCAATTACGAAATAAAATTTACATAATTTAAAATCAAGTCAATTGAAATAAAGAAAAAAAAATTTCCTTTTTAAATCAAATTTCATCAAATTTCATCAAATTTCCAAATTACCAAATCTCTATCTCAATATAAAACACTATCCACTCTGATTTCTAATTTGCAAAAATTAGAAAAAAAAAGATTATTCGCAACTCAAATTCACATGGTGACAGTAAATTAGAAAGCTTCTTTTTGAAACAAACGAAAAATAAGGACTTCTAACACACTAGCCAACAAACCGAAGAAAGAGCCTTTCAATTAATAGTTAAATTAAACGAGCTCGTTAAATTTATTAAATTCCAAGGGGAAGTATATACGAAACATAAATAGTGGTTGGACGTGATTTGTACATTCGAGTTTCATAGGGTGAAAAACGGACGCAGAAGAGAGAGAGGGGGGATGAGCAAAAGGGGCGGTCAGTTCGAACCGGAAGTTCGAAATCTACAGAGAGTGATAAATCTGCCGGGAGTAATTTTCTCCTTTCCCTATTTGTTTTCATAGTGTAGGGTTTTTTGGATTATACCATTTTTTTTTCTCTCTCTCTCTCTCTCTTCATTTATCCTCTTTTCTTTAAAGAAATCAGGTAGCAAAAAATTCGATTTTCAAGAAGAAATTTTAATGGAAAGAATAATTATTAAATGATTACATACTATTAAATTACAGTTAATATTAATTTAAAATTAGATGAATGATTTAAAAATTAATAAGGAATATTAATACTTTGTAACAATAATATTATTTTGTAACATTAATAATATTACTTAGTAACACTAATAAAAGTACTTTGAAATATTAATAATATTGTATTACAGGAACATTACTGTCATATTACCTGCTAGTAAAAATAATAAAAAATTGGAATAAAAATCAAAATAAATTTTGTATATTTTGTATCTTATATTAAATTCTATTAGGATTTTTTGTTATTTTTAACTATCAAGTAATATTATTGATATTAATAGGTAATATTATTAATGTTACCAAGTAATATTACTGTATACTTACTGAAATATTAAAATTTCCGCTTAAAGAAATAGTACTGTACCTTCAGAATATTTTAGTAATATTACATTAAAACTACAATAATATTACCTTAATATTAATAATGGGGTTTTAATAGAAAGAACATAAAATTAATTTTATGCGGAATTTTGTATATTTATTTGTAACATTACTTTAACATTACTGTATTACTATATAAATATTATAATATTACTGTGATATTACTCAGATATTGCATTAAAAATTACTTTTATTATTTTCCTGACATTACATTTTAGTAATATAAAAATAAGCCCAAAAGTAAAAAAAATTATTATTGTAATATTACTGTAATATTTTATTTGTTTTCTTAAGATAACATTATAGTGATATTACAGTAATATTTCAGTAATATTATTGAAATATTTTTAAAATATTACCAAAACCATACTGAAAATTATCTTACTGTCATTTAAGATTACTGTAATATTAATATTATTATAATTTGCTTGAAATATTAATATAAAATTTCTGTTATGTTACAGAAATATAACTGTAATATTGCAGATATTTAAAAATATTGTTACAGATGATATTATTGAAAAAATTACTATTAAAAAAAGACTAATGTTTTGGTAATGCAAAAATTTTACAGTAATATTTAGATAATTTTACAATGATATTATAGTAATGTTTCGATAATATTGTAATTAATGTTACTATTAATATTACAGTAAGATGACGGCAATATTTCAAGCAAATTATAATAATATGAATATTACAGTAATGTTAATTAACAGTAAGATAAACTACAGTAAGATTTTGGTTATATTTTTAAAATATTTCAATAATATTATTGTAATATTACTGTAATATTTTATTTGTTTTCTTAAGATAATATTCTAGTGATGTTACAGTAATATTTTTGTAATATTATTGAAATATTTTTAAAATATTACCAAAATCTTACTGAAATTTATTTTACTGTCAATTAACATTACTTTAATATTAATATTATTATAATTTGCTTGAGATATTACCGTCATCCTACTGTAATATTAATAGTATTATTAATTACAACATTATCGAAATATTACTATAATATAATTATAAAATTATCTAAATATTACTGTGTAATATTTTTTACATTACCAAAACATTACTCTTTTTTTTAATAGTAATTTTTTCAATAATATCATCTGTAACAATATTTTTAAATATCTGTAATATTACAGTTATGTTTCTGTAATATAAGAGACATTTTATAGTGATTTTAACTTGTATTATTATATAACATTACTAATATTACATTATAATATCATTTTAATCTAGTATTATAATTATAAGGATACTGTGGTAATAAAATATTAATATTGTATTTTAAAATGACAGATATTAGTTGGAATTATTACAGTAATATTATAATAATAATGGAATGGCGGTTTGCTAGTGACATTACTGAGAATATTACCGTAAAACTACAGTATATTAATATTATTATGTATATATGTTTATATTAATATTATTAATATTAATTAATATTATTAATATAAAAGTAACATTACTGTAATATCACCTAAAACTTGTGATGCTATCCAAACATTACTGTAATTTTTTCATTTTTAAGAAACTTTTCTTTTATACAGAATTTTTTTTCTTTTATTGTAACATTACTATAACAATTTCGAAATATTACTGCAACATTACTGTAATACCTCCGTAATATTGTTATTGTAATATTACTCGTAATAATATCTTGTGGACGGTTCTTTAATATTACAAAGAAGCTCAAGTGTTAAATTAATATTACTGTAATATTACTTAAATATTACTATTACTTTACGTTTATCATTAGTAATATTACAGTAATATTATAGTAATATTACAGTAATATTATAGTAATATTACAGTAATATTATAGTAATATTATAGTAATATTATAGTAATATTAAAATATTCGCCCAAGGTAATAATAAAAGTATTATTATAGTAATGTTGGCATTATTTGGAGTGGTATTTTTAATATTACATGTAATATTGTAGTGATATTACAATAATATTCCCAGTTCATATAAGGATATGAAATTGAGACAAAAAACGAATTAAAATTGTTGTGAAGACACACTTTTTGATTCATATTTTGTCTTAATTTAACATCTTTAGACGAACTGTCAATTACTAACATTGCAGGTAATATTTCAGTAATGTTACGAAACAAAATTTCATACAGGCAAATCGTCTGTTTCTTGCGTTTACTATTTTTATAAGCCTTTTGATAAGAATTAAATAATTGAAACAAAAAAAAATTTAATTATTTTACAATAAAACTGAAAATATAGGCCCGTTGGGTAAATTGTTTTTGATTCTCTGTTCCCTTTCTTTTTTTTCTTTTTTATAATGAAGAGCAATAGAATCATTTTTGTAACCAAGGATGGTAAAAAAAATGAGATGAGAAGCAATTCACGAGCTTTTACATTTATACATGAACATGTTTAATAAAACGTCCGAGCTTTTTTTTCATGATGGTAAACCACCAACGCGAAACGAGGGACATGGATATAAAAAGGGGGATGTAGGCCAAGAGTTCATCTATTTCGAGTGAACCTCCAGCTGACGTAAACGCGATTGAGACTCTGCGGGATATATAAGGGTGGCGGATGCGCGAAATCCTGCAGACTCCTTTTACTCCCTTTTTTCAAGACGTGCATTCATCCCCTGGGGGTAAAAAATAAAAAAGAAGAAACGAATTTTCTTACACAACGAAAAATCGGATGGAGAAGTAAAAGACCTCCTCCACCACCACCACCAACCGATTTCTTAGGCATTTTTCAAAAAATTTTTCCCACATCTAATTTCCTCCTGAAAAAAATCTTATTTATTTTTATTATTTCTTTATTATTCTTCACTAATTTTTACCATATTTTATTTATTCTGTTAATTTTTATTAATTTTTTCATTCTTTAAAATTAATTTTTATTATTTTTTGTTAATTTAAAAAACTTTTTTCCTCATATTATTTTTTCTTTTTAACTAATTTATTTTAAGCTTTTTTTATCATATTTCATCGTATCGACGGAAAAATTCTTTTTCTGAATGAAGAATTTTAAATTTAGAATTTATTACATATTAGATTTTACATTATTTCGAAACTATCACTTGGGAGTTTAATAAATGTCAAATTAAATTTCTCGCGTTGGAGAATCTTCATTTTGTAACAGGGTCATCATATTGGAGAAATGTATATTTAATCTTGACGACTGATATTATTCGATATTAATAGAATATAGAAATAGAGGTTTAAAGACAAGCAACACATTAGACAAGAAATATTAACTAGTAAAAACTATGTTAACAAAGTTAGGTATTTATAAATTTATATAGTCACTTGACGAAAATGACACATTTTTTTTAAATCAAGGAACGTATATATAAAAATAATTTAATTATAAAATAAGAGAATTTCTACTTTTATAATTCACGAAAATATCTATCATTGTTAACGAAACTTATTTATGTCCAAGTTATATGTAATATTTTTGCAATATTACTAAAAAATACTGTAATATTAATTAACTATTACTACAATATTACTGTATTAAAATATTTAATAGTTATGTAACATTATTATAATAATTACATATTAATATTAATGAAATATTAATGAAATATGACTGAAAAATTAATATAAAATTATTATAGTATTATTTAAATATTACTATAAAATTATTGTAATATGTACAATATTTTTGTAATATCACATTAGGCACGTATTTTAATATTACAGCAATATTACTGTACTATTACTCTAACTTTACCGTAATATTTCAGAAATATTACAGTAGCACTAAATTTTTTTAATCAGTAATATTATAGTAATTTTCCAGTAATATTACATTAATATTAGTAGTAAAAGTACAGTCATATTATCATCACATTACTGTGGTAAAACTATAAAATTACAGAATTTATTCAGTTATATTCTGATAGTAATATTATGGAAATATTACCGAAATATTACTGCAATATTAACAGTAATATTTCAATAATATCACCTATAACAATATTTTTAAATTTCTGTAATATTCCAAAGTAATATTTCTGTAGTATAACTGTAATATCTTTGTAATTATAATTGTTTTATGACATACTAATATTACTAATATTACATTGTAATGTTACTAATATTGTATCTCAAAATTAGTTAAATTGCTTGCATGACTTGCAGTAATATTACAATAAATTTCAGTAATGATACTACAATTAACAGTAATACAACAATAAATTCCAATAGTTCGTATTAAATGTTAGTAATATCCAAAAATAAAATACAACAATTATTTCAATAATTGTGAGTAATATCACAATAAATATTACTAATATTACGCATAACTTGGACATATTTAAAAGGTTTTTCCATTTAATCGAAAAATCGAAGAAGAAAGAGATGATAGAAGTTAATAAAAGTATAAATAAATTAATGATAATCGGAGTAGATCCTATAAACTACATAATAGCACACTCACACTTTTTTTTAAAGATATTAATAATATCTCTCGTTATTTTACTATTCTACACGTATAAACGTCCGGTATTCTATATACTAGGCTCTAAAGTTTCTAAATGATTAAGTTGTTAAACTGATGACAATGTCCTTGGGTTATACATAAACTATTATATTTGTAATCAAACTTTCAAAATACGCACATAGCAGGTATTAAGTATATTATCATTAGATAAAATTATAATTATATGATTAATTAATACACACACGACAGTCACTTTTCGTTATTTTATAAACTATATCTACTACTTTGACTAATCTACTTTTTCTATAATATTAATGAATAAAATTTTAAATAAATATAAATTAAATTAAGTCTAGAAAAATAATTTTAAAAAAAGATCTATTTTTAATAAAAAAATATTTCTGAAGACTTTGCCAAGGGGGAAAATTGGCATTGTCGACAATCACACCATCTCTAGTGACGCTTCGGTACTACTTTTTTCTAATTTGCCAAATAGACAACTTCGTAATTATTATCTATTATTATAATCTATTAAATATTAACAATTATGACACGAAATTGACTTAACTATTTTCTCGATTCTGGTAGTACTAAAAAATAACCTATATATTACTCTAAGCATTTGAATATACAGTTTATTAAAAAAAATAGTTAGTCGGGTAACGAATTTTTTTCTACAGCGACTGTAAAAAAATTTTCTAATTTTAGAAATACTTGTTAAACATTTCGCTGAATACAAATTTTCTACATTTCTCTCTACGGGATGATTCTACGGGAAAACATGTATAGATTTTTTCGACCATCTTCTGGTTTGTCCTATTCTGTAACTTTATGCTATATTTTTTATTTCAAGACTTTTTGTTTTTTTTTTCTTTTCGTAAAATTGTTTTATCAATAGTTTTAAGAGGTAACAAAAGAAAAAAGAATTGTTTACGATAATGGCAATAAATATGGTAATGAGTTGAGGGCGCCACTGCAGGATAGACAATCAAAACGAAAAGTTAGTTTAAATCATTATTGTTTCGTCTTTCTTTCATTTTTTCGCCTTATTTCATCTTTTTTGCAAAGACAAAACAATAATTGTTTGTGAATAATTTTTTTGTTTTTTCCACTCTGGAATATTGAAAAATTTAATAGAGACCAAAATTTGTTTGAGATTAAACAAATTTTTTGAAATTGAAACGATGAAATTGGTAGCAATCGGAGATTAACTTTTGATTTGACTGTCTGTCCAATTTCCTCGATAGCTTTTTTTCATTAAAATGATTTTTCATCAAAATGTAAAAATGTCTCAACTAAAATGGTACGGATAACAAAAAAAAGGGAAAAAAATGAAAACAAAATGCCAGTGAAATGGTCGGTTATTCGCGTTTGCTCAAAATAATTTTTAACCGTTTGTAGTCGATTCTAAAAAGTTGGACATCGTTTTCGCGCAAAATCATCCCTGAAAAAGAATAATTTCTCACTGAAAGTTCCTCTTTTTGATTAAATTAAATTACTATTCGTTAAGTATCAAGTAAATTTTTGTAAATTTTTTTTGCTAATGTTCAAAATATTGACAATAAAGTTCTTACCATTTCTCCCAATGAAATATAGACTTAAACTTGTTCTTTTTTGTTCAAAATACTAAAATTAATAGAATTGGTCTAACTTTTATTCCGACTGTCGGATTTTCTATCTTAAGCAGTTGTTTTTATTAAAAAATTGCGTCTTTCTAATCAAGATTATTTTTATTTCTTTTTGTTTATCAAAATCTAGATTGATTTTGTTGTCTTTTATTGTTACATTGTTTTCATTCGTCTTTTTTGTTTTTCATAGATTTAACGTTTATTCTTGTTTGTTTTTATTTATTTTTTGTTTGATTGTGTTTGTTCTTGTGTGCTTTTGTTTGTTTGTGTTTGCTTTATGTATATCTTTGTTTGTATTGTCTTGTTTGTTTGTGATTATTTTTTATTGTTTGTGTTTATTTTCGCTTTATGTTTTTATTTGTTTGTGTTCATTGTTTGACTTTGTTGTTTTTGTTTAGTTTTATTTGTTTGTTGTTTTTTTTATTTTCATACATTTATTTCTTCTATTACTATCCTTATTTGTTGTTTTTGTTTATTATTTTTAATTATTTTTTTGTCTTTGTTTGTTTTCGTTTGTCATTTTTATTTATCGCTGTTGGTCTTTATTAATTGTTTTTGATTATTTTTGTTTGTCTTTGTGTTTGTTGGTTTTATTTATTTCTGTTGGTCTTTGTGTTTGTTGTTTTTGTTGGTTTGTCTTTGTTTTTCGTTTTGGTTTACTTCCGTAGGTCTTTGTTTGTTGTTTTTGATTATTTTTGTACATCTTTGAATCTGTTATTTATTTTTGTTTGTCTTTGTCTGTGTTTATAGTTTTTGTTTATTTTTGTTTTGTTTATTTGTCTTTGTTTTTTTGGTTTTTTTGTTATTCTCTTTTTTAGTTGTTTATTTTTTTTCTTTTATTTGCTAAATTGTATTTCTATTTGTTTCTCTTCGAATTTTTTTTTTACTTTTTTATTTGCTCTTTTCCCTTTGTTTTCTTTTAATGGGGGGAACTTTCAGTAGAAATGCAACTATATTATTCTATTGATGAAAAAAAAACACTGTATACAAAACGACGTTTCTAAAAGACAGTAGTTAGACAGGTAGATTACTCGCCCCTAGGTGATACCACTTCTTCCGGTTGATCTTCATCCCGCAGCAATAGTCTCGTTCCGACTTTCCTTTTCTCGTTTACAATACTTGAGAGCATTTTTTGTTTATTTTTTTTTGAATTTTAACTCAAGGGGGAGGGGGGACTTTTTCTCATCCCACTCGAAATAAAAAAAAAACATTGAATATAGATACCAAAAATGTTTGCTGCATTCTTTTGCAATATTTTGTGCTTTTTATAATTTTTTTTGTTTTCTTTACGTAATTTTTTGATTTTTTTCTAAAATTTTATATTTTTTGAAATTTTTGAAATTTTTTTGTAATTTTTAAAAAATTTTTGTAATTTTTTGTAAATCTTTTCTATTTTTTCTGCAAATTTCTTGCAGGTTTTTTTTGTATTTCTTTTTGTTTGGGTCATACTTTTTGAAGGTTGACTTATACATACGTAAAATTTCTCAAACCACTTGACCGCATCCTTCAATATCAAAACTCTTTCCCCATCCCCTCCCCCTCTTACCAACCCCTCAGTGTATATATCCTTTGACGGAAAAATATAGGGATCAAAAACTTTTATCCCATGAAAGTTATACTTGGAGGAAGTTTTTGCACAAGAAAATAAAATATAAAAAAATTGCCAAGTGGGCTAAAAGTTTTTCAGTTCATGGTTACTTTTCACTGAAACTATATATATAAATATATATATATATATATATATATATATATATATATATATATATTTATACATATGTATATATATAGAATGACAGAGAGAGAAAGAGATGTGCATGCAACAACTTCCTGACAAGATATATTTTCTTGAAAAATGAGTTTGGCAAGTGTTCTTCAATTTCAATCAATTGAAATATCGAAAGTCAATATTTTACATTGGAGGTTTCTATAATTTTTCCAAGTTATTTAAAACGAGTCGTTGTTGAAAATTAAAAAAAACAATAAATGAAAGGAAATGAATTTTACAAATTGTGACAGTTTTGAATTTTTCACTCGGTAATAAAAGTTAATAATAATTTTTCCTTTTAGAGAAAAGTTAATTTATTCGAATTTCCTTTTTGGAAAAGAGATAAAATATTTAATTAAATTTTTTTTTTGGTTTAAATTTAGAATGGTTTAATTAAAGAAGAAAAAGATTCACTATTATACTATGAGCAAGGTAATTTGAGGGATGATTTATTAAAAATAGATCAATATATTTATTTATTTCAGGTTCTCCAATTTCCTCCTATTGCGTTATAATTTTCTTTTTTCGTTTCAAGTGTATATTTCCAAGAGAGCTATTCTCGTGGAAAATGGTCTGTGTGCCTGTTTGAAAAAAAATTTTTTTTTCCACAAAGATCGAAATGGCGGAAGAAAACCGATTTCATGGTTCGGAGATTCGGAAAAAGAAGTTTTGATACATCCGTAAAGAAAAAAAATAGCAGAATATCGAAAGAGCAAAAATCCACTGTCCGTTTAAATAATTTATGCTTCTTTTAGAAATTAAGTATTTTCTAGTTTTTTCTCTCTGACAATTTTTATATAGACTTTAAAGCATTTGAATAAGAAGAAAATATTACTATGTAGCGTTACGGAAATATTGTGATATTCCAGGAATATTGTAGTAATATTCCAGTAATATTACAGTTACGTGCTACATGAAAACAAAAAAAAAATTGCAGAAACGAGGAGTCTGATATTTTTCGTCTGTAATATTTCATGCAAAAAATAAAAAACCAATAAGTTCATTAGCACACCGCGAAAATGTTCCTCCTTTTTTTGTTTCTTTTCTCTCTTTTTTTTGTGAATTTTTTTTTAATCAATACGATATTGTAAACAGCGAGCAACGGATGCACATTATATATACTAACATTCGATGAAATGAATCCTATGGCATTCCATAAAATTAGTGTTTTGAGGCGAATTTTTTACAATTCAAATATTTAATTCAATCAAATACTATATAATGTCTTTAATAATAATAATGCTCCAACTATATGGGAATATTACTTATAAGTAACTAATAATTTCTGTTGTTGTGTTGTTAAACTCATAAAAATTAAAATAAAAGAAACAAAAACAAAGGATGATGATGATGATAAATATAAATTTAAAAATTTGTTAATTTTCTTCCTACTTTAATTTCAAATTACAGAAATGGAAAATTAAAAAATTAAAAATAGTTTCCTTGAGATGACCTAATTTTATGAAAAATTTTCTTCGTCTCTAAGATGCCGATAAATCAATTTTTTTTTATAAATATAAATTCTTATTTATAAGTTCTTTTTTATTTTTATCCCATTCTTTATGATTTGAAAAAAATATTACCATATGTCGTAAAAGAAAACAAAAATTAGAAAATATTTCAACTAATAAAAATTTTGTTTTCATAGAGAGTTACAGTTTGAGAGAGAGTGGACTTTTTTTATTTCTATAATTTAAAAATCCTCTCTCGGAGAATTAGATTTTTATCACATAAAATAAAATGGGGGCAAAAAATTCTATTCATATGAATTATTTAAAATTAAAAAATCGATTTAGAATGATGAATTCTTTTTTTATTATTACAGTAAAACGACAAAGTTTAAAGGATTTGAAAATTTAATGATAACGTGTGCTGAAAATGTCAAATGTCAATTTTGAGAAGAAAATTGAGATTGTTTAATAATAAATGAGAATGGCGAGAAATAATAAATGAGAGAGTGAGAGAGAATAATAAAATAAAAAAGAAGAGTTAAAATGTATTTTTGAGTATTATTTTGCAGCATTGTGGATTATTATAAGCACATATTTTTTTTAAATAAGGTGAGAGGGAACGTTCTACGTACTACGGATTACCGTTACCGTTAAACATGAGCGAGAACACGAAAAGTTGGTGAAGCAACGTGTAGCACTTGGGGGTTGAAGCTTACCGGCGGTGCAGCCCCCGCTGGGGCTCACGGACATTCGGCCCACTCTTGGCCCCACTGCGCGGTAAACGACCGCTCCTACCCAACAACAAATATTACTCGTCTTACATTTATTTTTTTCAAGTTTTTATTTCTATTATTCTCAACCAAAGAGAGAATTATAAAAAGTGGAAGTTGTTCTCGTTAATTTCAATTCAATTCTAATTTAATCATAATTTAAACTCGAACTTCAATTCAATTCAATTTAAATTGAAATTATATTCAATTTCAATTAAAATTATACGTCAATCAAATTTTAATGTAATTTTTTTCTTTTAGAATCATTTCAATTTAATTTAATTTGAAATTTAATACAATTTCTATTCACTTTGAATATGATTCCAAATTAATTTTAATTAAATTTGAAATCAATTTTCAAATTGATTGCTATGAAATTATGATTAAATTTTTATTTTATTTCGATTTTTATTCACTTGACATTTTATTTTCCATTTAATTTCAATTGTATGTTAGATTTTAAATCGAATTTCAATTTAATTTAAATTTCAATTCGACTTTAATTCACTATCAATTTGATTTCAATTGAATTTCAATTTTGTTTGGATTTAAATTGGACTTCAATTCAATTTCCACTGTATTTGCATTATATTTAGATAGCAATTCAAGTTTAACTAAATTTTAAATCAATTTTATGTATTCTCCAGTTCAATTTCAAATGATGGTAGAATTTGAAGAAAAATACTATTGAATTGGAATTTAATTAATATTTCATTTCAATAAAATTTATATCCAAATAAAATTGCAATTTCATGAAAATCGAATTGAAATTAAATAAAATTCAATTCGTAATTGTGATTGAAATGAAATTGAATGGAAATCAAAATTTGATCTAAATAAATTTTATTGGTAATTGAATATAAAGCGAATAAAAATTGACTTGAACTTGAATTAAAATAAGAGTGTAATTGAATTAAAATTCTATAAAATTGTAATGAAGTGAAAATCGAATAAAAAATTTATTAAATTACTAATTTACTTATTTACTGATTACTAAAATTGGTGTTAGTAAATAACAAGTTAACAAAATTCCTAGTAAATTAACAACTTCCGCTCTTTAGTTTCACAGTCAGTTTACCCTTAAATATACTATTTTTTCTATTAAACTAGAAAATATTGTTAAAATTACTATTAATAAATTATTAATTAATTAGAGATATAGATTAGCGTTACTATGGTAATGCATTGGTCGTTTGGGCAAAAGTTTTCATTAGTCTTCTAATAATAAATGATAATTTAAAAGCGAAAAATATAAAAAAGGGAAGTCAATCAATAAATAATACAAAAAATGAAAAAAGTTAATGAATAAAAATGATATTAATTAAAACTGACATATTTACATGTTTATTAAATATATATTCAGATAGATAACAAATAGATAATAAATAAGTGAATAATAAAAATTCAAAAATAAATAATAAATTGAAAATAAAACTTGTTGACGAGTTAAAAATTATGTAAATTAAATGTGGAATTAATAGTAGAGAAAGAAAAAAAAATTATTAATGCGTTGATAATAAAATAAAAATGACACATTTACATTTTTTAAAATAATTAAAATTTATAAATAATAATAAAAAAGCAAATAAGAAACAATAACGAAAAACAAATATCACACAGTTATAAAAAACAAATGACAAAAAAATAAACAATTCCCAAAAACAGATTTAAAAAAAACAAAAAGAAGTGAAATAAAAAAACTTAAAAATTATAAAATAAATAATATAATATAAATAAAATATTAATGTTTTTTTTAATTTAAATAATATAGATCTATAAGTACAATATAAGAACAAAATAACTCTATAAACAATGAAAAATATATTAAAAGTCTGTTTTCCGAAATAATTTTTTTTTTTGCTATATATGTAAATTTCAATGTAGTTAATTAACTAAATATGTAAATATTGTAAAGAATAATAAAACTAAATAATAAAGATAATTCGGAAAAATTTTTCCATTTTTTACGAAATATATTTGACAATTTTATCGAAAAAGTGTATTACACTTGACGCTATTACAATTCGATCGCAATTCGAATTCACTATTTTTCTCTTGTGATTTATTAAAAAAAACAAAGAAGAAAAAAAAGATTGCTTTTGAATACAAAAAAAAAACTGTAATGATGAGACATGCACAAAAGTGATTATACTTTCTTTCATTTCGTTAGTTGCTTGATCATCACTATAGTTTCGAGTTCATATTCAATTTTTTTTTCTTTCCTCTCAATTTTTATTTATTTATTTTTTTTTATTAAAGTACATTTTATTTACTTCAACATATTGCATGACGGGAAAACTTTGGTTGTGTAAAATATTGGGCTCGAGAATAAACCGGAAAATTGCGATTGGATGTGTTGGTATTGTGGTTGGTGCACTTTTTTTTTGAACTTTTTTCCTCGTGTACATCACAGCGAGCAATTCCGCCCACGTTTCTGCAATTATACGCGATGATCAAGGAGAAAAAAAAGTAGAAGAAGAAAGGGGGGAAAAGGGAAACGGATGAGGCTTTTGTCGAAACTCCATGGAGATTACTGCACTGAACACGACGTCGCTGATCCAGCGAAAAATTTGACTGGAACTGGGCCAACCGCTTATATTTCTACGTCACTGTTATACACGTTTTCAAAAGGATTGAACGAATATAATTTAGCCAGAGTGCTGAGCGTGCAGGAAAAATAGGGGGAGAAAAAAAGAAAATTTTATATAAAGTAATTTCAAAATGGATAGTTTTTTTTATCTCATATCAGTGTCAATTTTCTCTGATCTTCTTTTTTTTTAGCTAAATAAAGAAAGAAATGTAAATAATTTACTTTACGCGAAACAGTAATGTTAATAAATAATAATTTTTTTTAATCTCTTCTGATCATTTTATTCTTTTATTTTAATGTACGTGCTACTTATTTTTATAACAACAAGTAATTAATATTTACGTTTTTATAATTATAATAATTACAATATCAAAAATATTAGAAAATATTATTGTTTATTATTTTTAAAACATTTTAATATTCAAAATAATTCAAAATTTTAATATCAAAATTTAATGTTTTTCATAAATAATAGAATTTACTGTCAATTATTTTTAAATATAATAAAATTTTTCAAAATAACTCCTTTATTTTAATTTTTAATAGATAAAAAAAATTTCAGGATTTAATTCGTTTCAAAAAATTTTCGCAAAATTCAATTATTTTAATAAATAATTGGATTTCAATTATTATTATATACTTGAATAAAATTCTTCCGAAGAATTGAATTATACTCATAAATAATAAAGTGTTTTCAAGAACACAATTATTTTCAAAAATTGCATGAATCTTTTTTCATAGAATTCAATTGTTTTCATAATAAAAATTTTGTAGAAATTTATTACTCATCAAATATTTGAATAATATTTTTAGCCGAATTAAAAATATTATTAAATATTTGAAATGTTAAAAATAATTCTTTCTGAAAATTTAGTTTTTTTCATAAATAATAAACATTTTGGGATGTTTCATTATATTATGAAATATGTAAATACAATTTTTAGCAAAAATTAAAGTATTTACAAAAATACAAAAATTCTTCACAGGATTATAATTATTTTCATAAATAATAAAATTCTTCGGAAGATTTAAAGTACTTTAATATTTTCTTTTCAAAAATGCAATTATTTTTAAAAATTTTAATAAAATTCTTCTCAAAAATTCTATTAATTTAATAATTTTTAAGAAAATTACATCTAAGAATTCGATAATTTTTTTACATAATGTAAATTATTTTACTCTATAGTTTTAATAAAAACGTTTTTATTATTTTAAAAAATTTGTAATAATAACATTTTCCGAAAGAATTCAATCGTTTTCAAAAATCCAATTAATTAATAAATACAACGACAAAAATAATAGTAATAAAAATAGTAAACTGTAAAGAATAGTAAAAATAGTAAAAAAATAAAAATAAATAACAATTAATACACGAAAAAAATCTTCACCTGCAACAACTTCAAATTTCACAATATCAGCGAAATTTTTAGTTATTGCAGCGAATACTTTCGATATTTTATCGAAAGTTGTCGCTGTTCCAGTTAAAGGTTTTGTTTCGTGTAATATTAAATTCAAATATTCTAAATTAAGCCAAAATTTATTTAATTTAGATTTAATTTACCTAATTCTGATTAATCTGAATAAAATAAAAAAGAAGGGATTAAAAAATTTTAAAAAGAAAAATTAATAATTTATAAAATATTAACAGAATAAAGTCCGAAAAGTCTTTGAGCAAAATATATATCAAAATGTATATAATGCTTTTGGGGGAATAAAAACGGATTTCCCAGTGAGTGATAATAAATATATATAAATATATATATATATATATATATATATATATATATATATATATATATATATATATATATATATATATATATATATATATATATATATATATTTTATCCTCAACTAATGAGATGCTACAAAGGAAGTGAAACGGTATGAGGTCAAGTATCCTGGAAAGTAGAGAAAACTGAAATCAAAAAGAAATTCTTTACAAGAGATCTTGTTAAATCACATTCACAAATTCTATCTCTCGCGTTAGTTGACACCTGGCTCATAGTATAATGATCTTCATTTCTAAATATTGACACATGATCCGCTTTAAACAAAAATAAAAGAAAAAAGCAGATCGCAATTAAACAATATGAGTTATAGTAAAAAAAAAACCAGGGCGGGAAAACTATATCCACTACTTTCCCCTTTTTAGAGAACGAAAAAGAAAGTAAGAGACACAAAAATTTTATTTTTTTTAAACGTCGTCGTCTTATTTTGATTTTTTGTGGTATTTATATTTGTTTTTTCTTTTTTATTACAGACATTCATGTTATTTATAATTCTTAAAAGTCATTATATTATATATATTAGTTTTTCAGCGAATAATTACATTTTGTGTGTCGGTGGGTACGTCTGCGCGTACTTTTTTTTTATCTTTTTCAGCGTAATGATTGTACAACTCTTATATTTTCATTTCAGAGCGATCTCTGACGGACAATTATTTGTAAAAATTAGTTTTTCTTAGTTTATTTTTACAAATGTCTCTCACGCTTGTAGGCCTATTTGTAGTTTTTAAAGAATTTGAAAATTTTTTCATACGATTTTTTTAATTATTTAATTTCGCTATCAAATGCCCGCAAGTTTATCAATCACAAAATATTCAATAGCCAATTTTTTTCATTTTTTTTTTAATACGAATTTAGGAAATGTAAGGAAACGTGAAAAACTGCGCACGCAGCACTTGTGAGGAGTGAGGGTAGTGTGCGCAGAACGCTGCGCGTCATTATCACAATGAATGTTGTGACAACAATTTGCTGGTGAATTGAGAAGTTAACTGGAAATTGTTCAAATGCCCCTAATAAATAGTAACAATTAAATATAAATCATTAAAATAATTATTAATAATTTTAATAATTAAATAATTAAATAATAATAATAATTAATAAAATTATAAATAATTATTATTTATTAATCATTATAATTGTTATTATATTATTATAAATAAATATTATTACGATTAATTAGAAATCGTAACCGGAGTGAATGATTACAATTGTCATGAATAATTGATAACTAGTAATTAGTTAATTGCAACCAATAATTAAAAATTTCATAATAATAGTAACAATTTTTCGTTTGCAAAATGAATCCATTAATTTTTTTGGTTTCAAGTTTCCTTACAATTCGCATTTCTATATTTCTTTAGCAATCAAATAGTGACGTTGTTAACGCCGGACGATAAATATTCATCGAGTGCACCGTCGTTTGGTAATCTCTTTGAAGGCTGGCAATTATTCAACCCACACGCGATCACAGCGATATAACAACAATCTTACGAATAGCAACAATTCAGCTATAGTTCGATTGTGTTAAATTCTCCGATTCCAAGTTTTCGTCAAATCAACAAATTCAATTCTCCTTTACATACCTATTATTTAATTGATTACAAAGTAAATAATAATTAATAACAATAATAGTATTAATAATAATTTGTATCAGGAATAATAATTATTAATAGGGACAAATTAGTAGTAACAATAATTAATTATTGTAATTATTATTAATAATAATAATTAACAGTGATAGGAATTCAAAGTGATAATAATTAAAAATGAAAATAATTATTAATACTATTATTTATTGATAGTAATAATAATTAATAGTAACAATAATTATTTATATTTAGAATTATTAGTAAAAATAATTATCCATAATAATTCATTATAGTTATTGTTAACAGTAACAATTATTTGTAACAATAATTATCCATAGTAATTCATTATAGTTATTGTTAACAGTAAAAATAATATTTAAAAGGAGTAATAATTATTAATACTAAAAGCTGTTAATAGTAATAATAATTAGTAGTAACGATAATTAATTACAGTAATAATTATTAGTGGTAATAAGTATTTTTAGTAATTAATTAAAGTAATGATTAGTAGTAATAATTTAGGGTAGTAACAATAATTAATTAGTTATTATTAATGATAATTGTTATTAATTGTAATAACAACTAAATATTTGATTGTTAAACCGGTTTATTACTTTCTATAATTATTGTTTTTAGTATTATTATTATTATTCATTATTATTTTACTGTAAGCAATTGTAATTATCAATAATTCAATTCATAGCAAATTTTTTTGTCGCAATAAATAGTATCGTGAAATAGTTTAACTTTCCGGTCTGAGAATATTATAATTACTGCGACGAGTTGAGAACAGTGCGCGCGCATCACGAGAGGAGTGGGGAGAACGAATCACAGAACGTCACTCCCCACTTGAAATGCGCAGTGCAGTGATTCTCAAACAAAATCGACTTTCTTTTTTAAATCTATCTGAATCCGTCATCATCGGTGAAAATAACACGAGCGAACTATAGACGCGCATAAAAATATTATAATATTGTTAAGCATTGTATAATAACAAATGTAAGCTCAAGGACAGATGGGTTTTTCGTTTTGTAGTTTTTTTTTTGTCTATATTTTTGTTTCGTCGTCTTCACTTCAATTGCAATATTTATTGTATGACAAAAAACTTATTAAACTGAAATTTACTTTTCTCCTTATTTAATTATTATTTCAATAAAAACCGATCGTCACTCTCTCATATTGAGGGACGGGGACGGACAAGTCGTCCATTCTCTCTTTCTCTGTACATGTATAACGCGGCTCGCTCAAATATTCTTTCATCAAGAAAAAAAAGAAAAATAATTTCCCTTTTTTCAAACACCATCATCGCAAAATTCTACTTTTCGTTATTAAAATTCATTACATTCGCTTATTCACATTATTTAATTATTCGTTATTACGCGAATTCGAAATCGGATCACAGCATTTGCGATAACGTTTTTTTTTTCTCTTTTGGTTTCACAAAAAAACAAATTTTTCTTTTTTGAAAAGACAAGGAAGTTGAGAAGGTCAGATCGAAGTCGAGGAGAATAAAAATTGGAATGAAAGAAAATGCGAGAGGGAAAAAAAAGAGAAGGGGGTTTGAGTGCGCCTCTGGACCAGAAAAAGGGATCGAAACAAGGTCCCCCTCGTGCTAAAAGAATGAGACGGAAAAAAAGAGGGAGGAAGAAGGAAGGAGTTGGAGAAGGAGGAGGAAAAAAAAGAAACGATTCTTTTAATGGCCTTGGGCGGTTCCATTCAAAGTGGTACTCTTCTATGTGGGTTAGAACTCTTTTTATACTCTCGTCTAACATTGGCGGAGGTTTCATTCTACGTTTTTAACCAGTATTATTCGCTCGGATAAGAAATATAGAGCGGGACTTGGTATCCACGTTCTGCTACTAGCAAGATTTCCATTTTATTAAGCAAGAGAAATTATATTCTGTGTTGAAAAATTACAAATTCAAGAGAAAGAGAGAGACAATTAATTTTCAGCTGTTGCTAACGATCTGGTATTATTAGAAATCGTCAGAACGTCTGTTAGGGACTGAAGGAATTAGGATATATATATATATATGAAAATAGAGTGGGGATAATTTAATAACGACAGAGGGTTAATATTATTTTAATCCAATCACTCAGAAAAGAAAGATTTTAAAAAAAGATCCCAGAGAACAAAGTTTCGGTGCAAGTTTCACGCAATTATAATTTGCGCAGACAAAATTTTGACATTTTCCCTTATGCTAAAGAATATTCTGATTCACTTTAAAAATGATTAGATACTCAAAAAAATTCAAACAAATATTTACTTAAAATTATTTTTCTTCAGAAATTAAAATTTAAGAAAATTTTAAATTCAACAAATTTTTGAAACTGCGAAACAAAAACAATTAATTCATCTAAAAAAATTTAAATAACTTCTATGGAATTTTTAAATTTCATTTGTTAATGATACAATTTTACGAAATTTAGGCTATTAAAAATTTTTTTAATTAAATGTATATTAGAAAATAAAAACTTAAAGTAATTTCAATATAAATCCTATTAAACTTTAAAAAAGAATAAATTCTACAGAATTTTTTGTCAAAATATAAAAAATTAAGAATTTTAATGATTTTAGTTTAAAACTTTTTCAAAATTTAATTATTTCTAAAAATCCAAGTTATAATGCTTTTAATACTTAAATATAATCTAAAATTTTAACTGAAATTCATTTTTAAAGCCATTTTTATTAGTAAATTCTACGAGAATTCAATTATTTAAATACAAAAATAAATAATTTATTAATTTCGTGTTTCCTGAAATTAAATTCTCATTAAAAATTTTATCAACAAATTTTTTGAGTCATTAAATTCTTTGGACGAGTTTTAATAAGATTTTTAAGAATAATTACATTTTTCGAGGAATTTGATTAAAATTGCATTAAAAATAATTAAAATTCTGCCATGAGTTTTATTTATTTATAAAAATAATTAAATTCTTAAAAGAATTTTATTATTTATAAAAATAATTGAATCCCTGTTGAAATGTTATTATTTATGGAAATAATTGAATTATTGCGTAGAAATTTATAAAAATAAATTGTAAATAATTGAATTCTTGTAAAATTTTTTATTATTTATGAAAATTATTTAATGTTTGGATAGAATTGTATTCAAATTTTTTTTAATAATGGAATTATTTTGAAAAATTTTATTAAAATAGTAAATATTAAAAATTATGGAATTTTAGAAAACTTTTGAAAATAATTGAAATTTTGACAAGAATTTGATTAAAATTTTGTAAAATAATTGAATGTTAAAGAAAAATTTTAATATTTATAAAGAGAATTGAAATATTGACGAGAATTATAATTGTATGAAAAATAATTGAATCGCTGCAATGAGTTTTATGAGAATTTTCAAATTTATTCGTTTACAATTCAATTTTACAAAATTTCAATTATTCGGAAATTCTGCAAATAAATATACATTGAAAAATGAAAACTTGAAATAATTTCAATAAAAATCCTATTAAACTTTTAAAAAGAATTATTTCTGCAAAATTTTTTGTCAAAAATATGAAAAATGAAGAATTTCAATGATTTTAGTTTGAAACTTTTTCAAAATTTAATTATTTCGAACAATCCACGTTATAATGCTTTTAATACTTAAGTATAATCTAAAATTTTAACTGAAATTCATTTTTTAAACCATTTTTATTTGCAAATTCTACGAGAATTCAATTATTTAAATACAAAAATAAATAATAAAACTAATTTTAATAAGATTTTTAAGAATAATTACATTTTTCGAGGAATTTGTTTAAAATTGCATTAAAAATAATTGAAATTCTGCAATGAGTTTTATTATTTATGAAAATAATTGAATTCCTAAATAGAATTTTATAATTTATAAAAATAATTGAATCCCTGTGGAAATGTTAATATTTATGAAAATAATTGAATTGTTGCAAAGAAATTTATAAAACCATTTGTAAATAATTGAATTTCTATTGCATTTTTATTATTTATTAAAATAATTAAATGTTTCCTTAAAATTTTATTGAAATAAAGATATTGAAAATCATGAAATTGAAGAACATTTTTAAAAATAATTAAACTATCGAGAATTTTATTATTTGTAAAGATAATTTGAACTGTATGAAGACGGTTAAAAAAATGTAATAATTTTTTAAAATCCATGCTATTATGTTTTTAATATTTAATTATTATGTTAAACTATTAAAGTACAATTGTTTTAAAAATCAATTTTTATTAGAAAATTCTACGAGAATTCAATTGTTTGAAAAGAAAAATCAAGAATTTATTAAATTATTAAATGTTTCTTAAAGTTTAATTCTCATAAAGAATTTTATTATCAAATTTTTTAAAATAATTTATTTTTGTTACTGTTGAAAATAATTAAATTCTTGTGATGAATAATTTTATTTATGAAAATAACTGAGTTCCTCGAAATGATTTTATCATTTATCAGAATAATTAAATCTCTGAAATGAACTCTTAAATTTGTAAAAATAATTGAATTATACTGTGAAGAATTTAATGAATAACTCTTTAAATATTCAATTGTTTCGAAAAAATTTATTCAAATTCTATTTTTAAATAATTTAATTCCTGTAAAATTTTTCCTTTTTTTGAAAATAATAATTACATTTTCGTGTAAAATATTGTCGAAAAAATTTTGTTTAATAATTGACTTTTTGAGGGGGGAATCATTGAATTAAGAATAAGTTTTGAAAATAATTGAAATTTTGTAAATAATTTTATTAAAACTCCTGAAAACAATTTAAATTTGTCGAAGAATAATCGATAATTATTATCTAGAGATAATTAGAATAGAAACATTTTTTTTAGATTTTAAAAAGTAATCATACATATAATTGAATAGTGTCAAACAGGGCAAGTTTACGAAACTTGTACTTGTAAGCTTGCTGCAAAATATTTTATCAAAAATGTTTCGTTTCCCAAAATTGTATTATTACAATATTTTCATTTCATATTTTTAATTTTTATATATTATTTCATTTTTTAATTCACCATTATTATATTTATTTTAAAAATTTTTTAAATCTATTTTAATAATTCAAGTAAATAATGAAAAGAAATTTCTTTAAGTAGAAGATATTACTTTATTTCTCAACTAATAAAAATGCCAATAAACTTGCAATCGGCAATTAATTCAGAGTGAGTGAATTTCATACCAAGACTGGTGGCGAAAGTTTGAAAGGAAGGGGAATGGGAAATTTTGATATTGAAAATTAGCGGAGGATATTTCGTACTAGATTGGTAAATTGAAAAAATACATTGTGTAAAGCTAATTAGAGCCGATAAGCGTGATGATGTTAATTAAATTCACTGGAGGGTGCTTAAAGGGTTTAAACTGGCTATCAGCAGAACACTTCACCTAATCCCGAGAACGCCTATCGATACGCTGTACGACCTACGCTAATTGTTTTCGATTAAAGGTGTTGCTTAGAGATTACTTGTAACGCACTACATCTCAACTACGAACAACGCCTACGATAGAAACTTCGCTTACTTTTTTTAAGAGAGACTTGCTGGGGAAGATATACAAAGAAAATTTATTTATCACAACAAGAAATCAAAAAGGAAAATTCACTAAAAAAGAAAATTTATAAATGAATTTTTTAACATATTCATTAAAATATTCATTTAAAGAAATTGGGAAAAATAAAAAATACATCAGAGGAGAAGAAGATAGAAGGAAAGAGAGCGATTACCGAATTGGAAATTTTCCACTCTTGCAGGTCTCTATCTTGAAAAACACCTAATTAGTTATTCTACTATTCGTCGCAGCAAATTTGTTTTTGGGAAAAAATTTCTATTTTTCCATAAGACTACAATTTTTTGTTTATTCCACTAAAACGAGAGTAAACTGATAGAATTGTTGTCGGCAAGGCTCCCTTTTTTTTTGCAAAAATTATTTTCATTTATCGCAATTTCCTTAAATGTAGAATTGAGCAAATAATTGTCAAACATCCCAGAGAAATGGGAAAACAATTTTTATATTTAGTTTAGTTTTGATTTTATTGATAAATTAGTAAAGTTTCATTATTGTTTGCTAGAAGAGTGGGGGTAGCGTCACTTCCCCCTCCAGACGTGCGCAGTAAAGTTGCGCTTTCTCGGTAGAGAGGGGGTAGCGTCCCTTTCCCTCTACTTGACCTTCGCAGTAAAACTTTACTGTTATCAATTCATCACTTTTATTTAATATACATAAATACCAATTTAACGAAAGCCTTGCCATATTGGGCATCCTAGATTCGGACGTGCGCTTTTTTTTCTTCAGTGACATTTTTGTAAGATTACAATTTATAGATGATAATAATAATAATAATAATAAAGACAGGTGAATAAGAAGAGAAAATATTCTCTTTCATTTTTACCCGCAAAATTTATAATATTTATATTCTTTTGAAATATTTTCTTCTCGATCTAAAGAGAGGTCAGCTGAATTTTGCCTCGAGGTGATTCGGTATCTAATGGAATGGGGGTAGAGGCAGTCGACGCTTTGCTTGTCGTAGGACCAGTGAATTTGCCAGCCATGCGTCTGTGAACAATTTTTTTTTTCTTTTGCAACTTCCTGTCTTAAGTAATTTCTCTCTCAAAAAAAAATTTTTTTTTACTTTTGCCGCGATATACGTGGCCGAAAAAACACCCTTTTAATGTTTAAAAGCAAATTTTCTTCTTCATAATTTAAAATGGACCCATTTTCAATTTAAATTTTAAATTTATTTTTTTTTTAAAGCAGTTTGCCTATGACAGTCATTGAAAAAAAATTCGCTGTATTTTTTTTCAATTATTTTATTTTGTTTCATTTTTATTTTATATTTGCATTTATTTTTAATATCATTAAATATTTTTACATTCTCATCATATGAGAAAGTATTATTTTTTTGTCCGTTTAGTTAGATTAGTTTATGTACATTCGTTATTGGGTGAAAAATAAAAAATACCGTGACTGTTGAAGGTGAACTACTTTAATTTAACAAAAAAAAAAATAGAAATTGAAAATACGAGGTTAACGCACACATAACAACTATTAATATATAAACTGAATTTAAAAAATTGTCAACATCAACAATATTCATAATATAAATACAGAAAAATTTAATAGAAATTAAATGAAAAAATTAAATATGTTTCGAAAATTAAAAAAATATTTTTAAAATGTTCTTTTTAATTCACAGTTTTCCTTATTTTCCCCATCAATTTATTGAAAATAAAATACCATTTAATAGTAAATATAATAACGTAATAGAATATTGAAAATTAAATAAAATATTATATTAATTAAATTACAATAAAAGAAAATTATAAACATGGTATTATATTATAATAATATAATATAATATTTATAATTACTTTTATATTTACATAGGTAATCAGATAAATATATAATTTATTTATTTACATACAATATTCATAATAATTTTTAAACTCGTATATATTTAAATAAATAAATTAATGATTTATTGAAATATAAAATTAATGTAAATAAATTATTCATATGATGTCCTTAAATAAATTAATAAATACTCAATATAAAATTAACACAATATATTATTTTAAATAATTTAAAAACTTAATCATCATTTTTATTCTGAAACACATTTCCATTTTAAAATTTATCTAAAGTGTATTATAATTTATAATTTTCATTTAATTAAATTGACATTAAGTTTAATGCGATATTTTTATAATTTAACAAACAAAAGTACACTTTCAGGTATATATGTAATTTATAACACATTTTGAGCATAAATTTTTTTTAGTACTTAATTTTAGAATTAGTATTTAAATAAAATGAGATATATTAGAAACTATTATGTATATTTTATTTAGGAATCGTTTTATGTGCATTAGCCTAATAGTTAAAATTACGCGTTAACAAAATTGAATTTTTTTATTCATATATAAAAAAGACGGATTATTTTGAAACTTATTCCATAGGTAAAAATTAAATGTAAATTTATAATTAAATGATATAAATAAAAATTTGATGTTTGTTTTATACAAAACAATTATTAATTAAAATTCAGTAATATACAATTGTATTTTAGAAAACAATTTTTTATTTTATAGTTTCTGTAATAAAAAAATTATTTAATTAATTTAATGGTGTATTAAACTATAAAGTAAATTAAATATGATTTACATAATTTAAAATTTAATTTTAAGTAAAATGCGAGAAGAATTATTAATGGAAAATAATAAAAATAGTGACAGAGACGCACCTTTCTTATTAATAACAATTAACATTGACTTAGTTCTTTATTTTTTACACTTACGATCACATATAATTTTTTTTTCACACATCATCGATTTTTTAGTTAGAAATTCAATTAATTTGCAATAATATATTTTCATTGGTATAAGCTTTCATAATTTCGGCTTTTGATAATTTATTAATTTATTTTTATCTGCAACTATAAATATCAATAAATTGTTGATTTCATAAAATTATCGTTTAACCCTCATTATTTTCTGGTACACACATAGTTAATTACTTTTATACTTGCAGATTTTATTTTGTGAATTACTTTTTCTTTGATTCTTATTTAATATTTATAAAGAAACTTTTATCCTTCATTCATGAATTCTATAAATATTTATACACATGCAAATTTTACATTCACATTTTTTTTATTATTAAGCTTCTATTATTTATATTTCTTTTATATAAACGTCTTGAACGTTTGCTCTTATTTTTTTATAAATGACAATTATTTTTTTTCCTTAAAATCTTTTTTGAGACAATAGTAAATAAATTTGTAAGCTCCGTTTTTCTATTTTTGTATTTAAATTAAAAAAAAATAATTACAATATTTATAATTATACCTAAAAATTTGTAAAACTAATTTTTATTATGAAAACAAGTTGAAAAAACTGATTTCATAGAAAAAATGTTTCTTTTCTGATTTGTGAAAATTTTCGTATACGAAGTCGCAAACAAAATACCTCAAATTTTTTTTCACCCAGGTAATTGTATCTATTGCACTTGTATCAACGAGAGATCGGATATCGTCGTATTTCGCTTGCCTCGTATCGTAAATCTTCGATAGTGACAGGAAAAGACGCTCGAGGGACTCGTATTTAAAGTTTTCTCCGTTTCTGCGTCGCGATACTAATATTTACAATTTCATTCTTACATACAACCAAGAGAGGAAGAAAAAGGACTAAAAGATATTTGTGAGGTATAAAAAAGTGATCAGATATAGTGACAAAACAATTTTTCATTTACGGTGAAAGAAAATCGTGAGAGAAAATAAAATTAAACATAAAAACAATGAAACTACAAACAAATGCTAAAAATAGAAAAGAAAAGTATTGCTAATAATTCAATTAGAAGTAAAAAATATAAAATAACAGTAAAAAACAAAATATATACAAAAGTATAGAAATATTAGTTAATTAAAATTGATAGTTAACTGAGTTCTTCAAAAACGAAAATTTTCTGTTACGTCGTAATATTTTGTTGACATTGCATATATATTTCAAATATTTTGTCTGTCAAAAAAGAGCTGAATTGGATTTTTTTCTCTCATGCTAATCCTATGAGGGTCTGAGAAGAACTGAGAATTGTTCGGCGAACAACGTTCTTATATAAGCACGGCAGAGTGGGGGACTCGCCAATCAGAGCGCGCCCCCACTCTCCGTCCACCAATCACTTAATCTTCTTCGTCCTTCAATTATTCCCCACTACTCCTTTTTTAAATTCTTTAACTCTTTTACCATGCTAGTAGATTAAAAAATACATTTCCATTTATTTCTTTAAACTAATATTTCGAATTTCATCATCCCATTCGCAAAATCTGGCATTTAGTTTGAAAAATGAAAAAAAAAATGAAATACACAAAAGATGGAAATGAATTTTAATAGAAAATAAGAAAAAAAAATCCGTAACGAACTAATGAATATGTATGAAAATATGTCGGCCGTATTTGAAACTGACAAATTAAGCATACGAACTGCTTCATCGAATCGAGTTGCGCGTTAAAAAAAGAGGATTGTATTAAAATAAAAAAAAGGAAATGAAACAAAAATAAAAATGCAAAGGCTGCATGGGTATATTGCAAAACGTGGAGGGCAAACTATAGTAAAAAAGTAGAGCTTCACAATAAAACCTCTGCGTTCTAGTTGCTAGCGGTTACCGGGGATTTATTGCCCTGCACTACAAGTGCCCACAGTAACACTTTACGGTAATTACTGTAAAATACGAGGACTCCGCGTTACGGGAAAGGAAGTATGATCCGCTATATTGAATCTGTTAAAATGTATATATATATATATATATATATTTTTTTTTAAGGGTGTGCAAAATTTTTCGTTTGGCAAAGTTGCCTTATCAATGAACTTTACTGGAATATTTCACAATTCTTTTATTTTGCATCTGTGAGAATTTTATTTCGCAAATTTAAAAACATTGGTGAAAGTTTTCTTCTGTTAATTTTTTAAAGTGGTGAAAGTTTTCCTTTGATAATTTTTTAAATACTGGAGAAAGTTTTCTTTTGCTAATTTTTTAAATAATTCCGAAAGTTTTCTTCTACAATTTAAAAAAAAATGCCTAGTCTTTTTATAATCAAAAGAATTTTTAAAAATTTACTAAAGTTTTTATTTACAAATTTTTGAAACAATGGCAAAACATTTTTTTCTACAATTTTTTAAAGAAAGCAAAAAGTTTTCTTGTGAGTTATTTTTTTAACAAAGAAATTACTTTTCTATTATTAATTTTTAAGGAAATCGCAAAAATTTTACTTTGCAAATTTTTAAGAATAGACAAAAAATTTTATTCGCAAATTTTTTAAAAAATAAATACTGTTCTTGAGGAAATTTTTCAAATAAATTTCTAGTTTCCATTCGTAATTTTTTTAAACGAGGAGCAAATTTTATAGCTGTAATTTTCTTTAAAAGAATTTGTTTTTGTGGTGAGTTTTTAATTTTTCTTTCAATTATGTCAATAGATTTCAAAACCAAATTTTTAGTAAATTGAGAAAAAAAATTTATTTGAAAAGTTAATTAATGTCAAAACTCTTTTTTCTACAATTTTTGAATGAAAAAGGCCAAAAATTTTGTTGCGCAAATTTAAAAAAAAATGTTTTTTGATAATTTTTCAAAAAGCAAAAAAACTTTTTTTAATAGTTTTTGTTATTGTAACGAGAGTTTTCTTTCGCAAATATTCAAAATAGTGGAAGAGCTTTTCTTTTACAAAATTTGTTTACGAAAAAATACCAAAATTATATTAACATACAAAAGAGTAATAATTAGGTAAAGTAGTTGGTTCTTAAATTTCTGTTTGTAAAATTGAAATTAAAATACGAATATAAACGAAAAAAATTATTTCTCCCTTTTAATTTTTCTCACATTTTTTTTTATTTTTACGGCAAAAATAATATTTTTTCACATACAAAATTGATTTTCTCTTCGAATATTCAGTTTTATTTTTTTCCAACAACAAATGCACAATTTTTTTCAATTCTCAAATACACGTTTTTTGTATAGCGTTTTTTTATTTATATTTTTGGGAACTAATATAATTTATTTTCGTAGGGAAAAAAATATTTTTTTTTAACTAAAACAATTTTTTTTCGATACCAAAATTGTCATTCGATATTACGATAACAAGAATATGAATTTTCTTCCGGGATTTTCCGTCCATAACTCCAACACTCTCTCTCTCTCTTTCTCTGCAGTACCAAACATAATTTGTCAGAATTTATTTCCTGCTTTTTGTGTGTAATTTTGCACATTTTCTCGGAACTCATTGTTCGGGAATGATTCTGTATTCTGTCGAATAGTTGTGAAGTGATGTGTCTCCGGCAGTGAGAGTCGCTAGTCCCAAGGCACCTGAAAGTACCACCAACTCCCTAAAATCCCTATATTTTGCTTGTTGTTTTTTTATTTTTCTTTTCACGAAATCAAAAGGCAAACTTTTTTTTGGCACAGAAGCTAATTGCAGACACTACACACTATTCACTACTGATTAAGTGATGGAAAAAGCGTGTAAAATACCAGAGAAATTGCGACATCTCACCCTTTTTCTTTTGACTAATTATTTTCATACTTTTTCATTATTCATTTTTTCTAATTGCTTCTTTTATAATTTTTATTTGTTATTCTTTTTAATTGTTATTTTTAAAATTTTTTATATCTTTTTATTTATTAGAGTTTGTTTATTATTTTTCTATTTATTTCCTTATTTTTAAGTTACTTAATTTTTATTTATTTTCTGAATTGTTATTTATTTTTTAATATTTTATTTATTTTCTAATTTGGTAGTTTTTTATTTTTCTTATTTGTTATTTTTTACAAACTATATTTTTTATTTATTTTCTTATTTCCTAGATTTTATTTGTTACTTCATTTGTTTTCTAGACTTATTTTTCTATTTTACTTTTTAACTTATAGTTTTCTTTATTTGTTTTTTTACTTTTATTGTTATTTGCTTTCTTTTAAATTAATTTTCTTATTTGATATTTTTTCGTCACATGTTTGTTTTTCTATTTGAAGTTTTTAATTTAATTGTATTTATTTCTTATTTGTTTTTTTTTAGTGTAAACTTTTTAATCATTACAAAAAAAATAGATTTTCGTTATCAATATTTTTTATTTTTGTTCTTTTTCTCTTTCCAGTGAAATTATTATTATTATTTAATAAATTATTTTTTCGATTTTTGAAAGATATTTTTTAAAGTTGAATCATTTTGATTTAACAATTACAATATTTGAAAGCAAAAACTTTTTTTTTCATTTTCGAAAAATTTACTTTCTATTTTATTGAAAAATGTTTTTCGGACATTGGAGAATTCTGTAAAAGGAGAAGAAGAATAAAGAGAAAAGTAAAGAAAAGAAAAAAGAAAGATGCTTCTAAATTTCTACGGCCATGCCTCGTGAACCATTCATAACAAGTGGTGAGATAGGGAGGGTGATGTATATTCGAATCAGTATTGAGAAAAGCGTGAAACGAGGGAGAAAAGCTAAAGATATGAAAACATATCTCTAAAGGGGGTGAAAAGGCAAAGGGGGGAAGGTTAGTTTTTGATGACGAAGGGTCGTTTTCTGTGTATATTTTTTGAGTGGGGAAAGGGGGACATGCCAACGTCCGAAAAACATTATATGTATTATTTATGAGACACTTTACTTTATACGACGAAAATCGCGATCGGCTTTTTGCAAAATAAATGAAATTAATATCCATTTTTTTAAAGACACAAATTTTTTAAAAAATATTTTTTTTAAATAATTATTTTTTAAAGAATCAATTTTTTTTGAAGAATAATTTATTTGTTTTAGAAAAAATATTTTTCTTGCTTTTTTAAATGGTGTGAAAAAAGGGTTACGATTCGCAATTTCTACATGGTACTTATTGTGTTATTACCATCAGCATGCTATTTTCAATTTTCAAATCAAAAGGCCCTGTTTCTAATATTAGTTTCTCTTCTTCCATTTCGCTCTATTATTGATTTTCGTATCCCTTGGACTTATTTTAATTTCTCAAACAATTTTCTTTTTTGCTTCATTTTTTTTATTATATTCTTTCTGGTTTGCAAATTGTAATTTTCAAATAAAAAACTTTTAAAACACAGAATTTGAAATTGAAAAGTTTCTAATTACAACTTTCTAATTTAAAACCTTAAAATTCAAAAATTTTCAATTCAAACACTAAATTTAATAACTGTTTAATTCAAAACATTTAATATTAATAATTTTTGAATTAAATCGTTTTAATTAAAATAAAGCAATTGAAACAGTTCGAAATTTGAATTAAAAGGTTCTTAATCAAAAATTTGCAGATAAAAAAAATTGCCAATTAGAAACAAAAAAATTTCTTGAAGGCTAACGAGACAAATGAAGAGAAATTAAGAAAGAAAAAAAATAATAAAGAAAAACGAAAACAAGAGAGCAAACAGATATGTCCAAATAAAGGAGGTGAATTAAGAGAGGGAGGGGGAGGTAGAAAAAAGGGAGGGGGAATGAGAATCGAAAGTGGGGATTGATAAAGCATCGAAGGAATTACTACTCCCTCGGTGGTCGAACCATCTGCTATTTGTCTTTTCACCGAAGGGTCGCTCGTTAATAAAGATCTTTTCTAAAGTTTCAACGCGGATATTAAAAAATAGACGCTCGGAAAAATAATTGCGTCGCCCGGCAATTATTATCAGATGAAATTAATAAGAAAAATTTTTGACATAAATCTTGCCCCGAAAAAATAAAGTAATTGTTTCTAGTTTACCTATTTGATCATTGTTATTTTTTTCACTGAAAACAAAAACCGTAAGAGTCATTTTGGCCTAACAAATAATTGTGAAAATGAATCAAATGATTTTGATTTCAAAAATAGCTCAATACTGGAAATCGTATAAGAGTCATTTTCGCGAAAAAATTAATTAAATTCAAAACTTGCGTAAATTTTCCCATCGTAACTGGAATTTTTTAAAAAGAAAAATTGAATATTAAAATGGACTTGAAAAAAAAATTGTAAACGTAATAAAGATAAAATTTCCTCATTTCGTAATGAAAGACATTTTTTTGAGTCGCGAGAATTTTTTTTTTCGTTGTCATAATATATTTACAGAATTAACTGGTCTCATGGTCCCGTCGCAAGGGAAAGGGAGTTTGATTTCGTACATGTAATCTCCGACCGAAATGTAAATCTTTGAAAATCCAATAAGATTCTGTGAAAGTGGACGTTTCTCATCGGATTTCAGCGGTCGATAGAATTTTCTATATATATATATAGCTTGCGGTGAAATTTCATTGGCGAACCACGAATTCTATTTCTGCGAATTCAACATTGTATAGATGTATATTCTCTATCCATTTCAGTTTTCTAATATTCTATAACAACCGAGAGAATAATTACAAACTGCGAATCCTTATGAAATGATCGGAGAAATTGAAAATGATGAGAAAATTATTTTGAGGCAATCTGCTAACGACAGTTTAATTTATCGCGTTTACACACTATCGATTCGAAATGTCAGTTATATTTATTTGAATCATTTTTTCAATCTTCCCTATAATTATTTCTTGAATTCTTTATTGAATAATTTTTTTAATTATTTTCGAATTTTCTCCTCAATAATTCTTTGAATTTTATTTATCAATTATTTTTTCACTTCTTCTATGGATCTTCTTTCGAATATCGTTTTGTATCATTTTTTAAAAATTATTTTTGAAAATATTCCTTATTCAGAATAATACTTATTACTTGAATAATAAAAATATCTAAAAACTAAAATTATTCTTTTTTAAATCTCACGTTTTCTTCTTGAATCATTTTTTTGTACCCATCGTTTATTAAAAATTATTTTTGGAAATATTCTTTATTGAACAAAAAAATTGTAATTGAATGCATGATAAGAATTGATGAAAATTAAAATTAATCTTTTTGAAATATTGAAAATTTTCTAGAAACTTTTTCTGGTATCATTTATTAAAATTATTTCTGAAAATATAATTTATCGAATGTTAAAAATTCATTAAAAATAAAATTTTCGTCTTTTTAAATTTTAATAGATAATTAAATTGCTGATTATTATATTTCTATAGTAAGTTAATTATATTTTAAGTTAATATATTATTCAAAAAAAAATTCTTTTTAATTTTAAATGGAAATTTTTACAATAATTTTATTCAAATAAATAGAATTGTTGAACTAAATTACTAGAAAATTGATTAAAAGTTACAGGAGGTTATTTCTATCTAAAAAAATCTGTTTTTAACTTTTAATAAAAAAATATAAATATAATTCATGTGTTTTCTTTTCTGTTCTTCAAGTTTTCGTTTTCTTAAAATGGTAAAATTTGGATAAAAACATTAATTAAAAAGTGAAGAAAGTGAATTTATCATTCGGTATTTTTTAAAAATATATTGTATTTTCATAACGAAATCTAGTGCTTACTCAAGAAATTTATTTTCGAGAGATTTTATTTTGAATAATTGTTAAATTCTTTCACCTTTAATATTAATTAAAAAGTGTTTAATATTTTTCTTTCGGTGAAAATTATTTTTTTTTCTTTTTGTCAATAAAAAAATCAGTGTTCTAACATTTCCAACCGGTAGTGTATAAATTGATCAATTATCCAGAATAAATTTGTTCCTAATTTTTCCAATTTTTCTTTAAATCGGACTTAAAAATTAATTTGCAAAAAATTCCTCACTTTTCGTTCGAAATAAACGTAATCATATTAATAAAATTCATTTCATTACTAGCATATTTTTCTCTAAAATTTCCCAACCAATTATTATATTTGAAACATTTTTAAAATAATTTTTAATAAATATTTTGTAAAATTTGAATCAAAGATTTACGTGAATTTCTTGGTCAAAATATATATACAATATAACATACACGTGACAATATAATAGTGTATACGATATATATAATCTTATTCAATTACCTTTTAATATCTTTAGGTTATTTTTATTATTGTTTTAGTTTTTTTCTTGTTTTATCATATATATATTTATCAATAATATTTTTTTCATGAAAATCAATCTTATATCGCTTATAATATTGAAATAACATTTTTCTCTTACTTTATTAATATTATCCTAATCGAAAAAAAATTATATTTTAAAATTGTTTTGCGTTATTTTTATTATTATTATGTATTTAAAAATTTGTTCATAGGTGCAGATGATAGTTTGGGAGAACCGCAATTTCTTCTTCTTCATCTTATTATTAAATAATTTCGAGCTTATAGTTATTAAATAATATTTTGTACAATTGCAGTTCAATTTTTAATAATCGACTGCTTATTAATTTTGTTTAGTAGTGAATATTCAACAGATATAGTTGAATATTTTGCTATTCTTTTTCATATTTTCCCTTTTTTTCCTTTCTTTATAGGGGAAAATTTCTTTTGACAATTTTCTAAGGAAAATCCTCAAATAGATGTTTTTAACTAATTTTAATGTCATTAATGAACATCGCAAGCATCAAAGTCCTCTGGTAAGTTTTTTCAAAGATTAATTATTCTAATTATTTTTTTTATCGATTTATCAATAATTAATTGAAATTAAAAATTGATCGCACTTTATAATTCTTATTAATAATCGACAAATTTTTAATTATTTTTAAATTGATAATTTCTTTATTCAATTAATTTTAATAATTTTTTTTTTAGTAATTAACAGTAATAGTAATAAACATTAAGTAGTAACATTAATAATTAATAATTTTGACATCAACAATCAGTTAATTATTTTTAATATTAACAATCAAGTATAATAATTTTGTTACTAATAATTAAGCAACAATTTTGATATTAATAGTAAGCAATAATTTTGATATTAATAATCAAACAATAATGCAAGTATATTAAAACTAATTAGATTAATATTATTAATACGTTAATTGTCAATTAGTGCAATATAATACAAATTAGTTTAGTACTATTAATTAATTGATATACAATTAATTTATAAATTAACACTACTTGGATTAATCATGTTAATAAATGAATTATTAATCGAGTAATAAAATTAATGTTAATTATATTAATAGTATTAATACTAATCAGATTATTTGTATTAATAAATTTGTACTAATTAGAATAATTGTATGAATAATGTAATTATCAATTATTTACTAAATTAATAATAATTCGATTATTAATTAGATTAATGATAATTCTAATTAATTCCCTTTTCAAGGAAAATATTGTTATTTAAAAAAATTGTTATTTCTTTTATCAAGAAAATAATTGTTATTTCTTTTCTAAGGAAAATAATTGTTATTTCTTTTCCAAAGAAAATAATTCTTATTTCTATTTTGAAACAAATAATTATTATTTACCTTTGATAGAAAACAAATAAACAATTGTTAGTTTTCTTAATTAAGAAAGAAAATGATTGTTACTTGTTTTTGAAAGATAATTTAAAAATACCCAAATATCGTGAATCTGAAACTAGGAAACTAGAGGAAAATTTGTTGAATTGTCTTTGATTAATTTGTAAAGTTGCTTTTGTTTTATTTTGTTTTTGTACCTAAAAAAGTTGATCTGCGGACAACGGCAGAGTTAGTAAGTGGCGATTGGTTAGAATGCGCTTGAAGTACAAGTAAGTTAGTTCACAGAGGCATGGCATTGTAGAGGTCCAAATTAGGATGGTAGAAAAGAGCGGTTGGGGTTGGGGGATTGTGATGTGGTGTTGGCGGCGCTTGTATATGGCTTAAGTTTAGGTTAAGGGGCGCGATGTGGGCCGTATTATGGTGGTTAAGACTAAGATGATTACCTGTCGGGTAGGGTAGTCCGAAACTAGGGTACCCAGAATAACCGCGACCTGCGGCGTATGCCGCGTACGCTGCCGCTGGGAAACCTGTGAACAGAGTACATATTTTTATTATTTTATTATATTACATTTTTTTCACTTATTTATTCACTGTATTTGTTAACATAAATAATTAATATAATTTCATTTTTGAATCTGAATTAATTCATTATATATTTATTATACTGTTAACTTGATTGTATCAAACTGCAAAGAATTAATATAAAAAATCAGGAGCAAGCGGACAAAAGTTGATAAGTTCATTTTTAAAAAAATATTTACCTTGCACTTTCTAAGAATGATAATTGATTAAACTATCAAATAATCACCGTCACATTAGGAAAAAAATTGTTAATATAGAATTATATTAATTTAAAAATATTTGTAATATTTGTAATATTTGTACAAGATTTAAAATTTTGGTTTTTTTAAACTAAAGAAGTGCCCAAAATTATAAAATTCATTATTTATAATTCACTTTAATTAACAATGATACTTCTAAATCGAAAAACTATCCTGATGTAAATAATTCGGTATAAATTTTTCCTATTTGGAAATTAAATTTAGTTGTGTGTCAAATTGCATTCGTTTAAATTTCTCAAAATACACTGAAAAAAAATTTATTTGATTCAAATAACCGATTATTTGTCTATAATCAAGTAAATATTTACTTGAATCAAATAATTTTTATTTGAATCATAATAAATTGTATTTGAATCAAATATTTCAGTATTTGAAGCAAATACACTGAAAAAAATGATAATGTTAATTTTGACATACAAGTATGATTAAGATGTATAGCTGAAACAGCAATACCGTATTGCTGTTCTTAAAATACAGTATTCGTGTTCTCCACATACATATTATTGTCTCTCAAATACATATTGCTGTCCTACACTGCGTATGGCTAAAACAGCAATACTATATGGCAGTATCATATCTACCAATATAATATGTCAGAATTGGCTATATTTATGTCAGTACCATAAATATATTTTTTTCAGTGTACTAATTTATTGATTTAAATAAAAATTATTTGATTCAAATAAATATTTATTTAATTATAGACAAATAATCGGTTATTTGAATCAAATAAATTTTTTTTTCAGTGTAGTAAAAGATTGACTTATCCACTTTTAGCCGCTTACTTCTAAAATAAGCAGGTAAAGTGTTTTAGTAAAACATAATTAATTAAATAATCTGGAATAAGTAGCTAAAAACGTTTTGTCAAGACAACATTTATATTAGAGTAAACATTTTTTTCCATGGGGAAAAGAATAATTTTAAAAAAAGAAAGAAAAAGTAGGTAAAACTTTTATGGTTAGATAATATTACGTCAAAAATAGAAATAACTACACTTTTTATAGATAAAAAAAAAACAGATAAAAAAAACTGTTTGTAAAACAGTCTTTGGTGATACAAATTTTATTCTGAACTACAGTGAAAAAAAATTTATTTGATTTAAATAACCGATTATTTGACTATTATCAAATAAATATTTACTTGAATCAAATAATTTTTATTTGAATCAAATTAATAATATTTGCTTCAAATACTAAAAAAATTTAATTCAAACAAATAATATTTGCTTCAAATACTGAAATATTTGATTTAAATAAATAATATTTGCTTCAAATACTGAAATATTTGATTCAAATACAATTTATAAGATTCAAGTCAATATTTATTAGATAATAGTCAAATAATCGGTTATTTAAATCAAATAAATTTTTTTTTCAGTGTAGAAAAGCATATTTTTTAAATTAAATTATCATTAAGTAGATAAAACTGTTATGATAAGATAAATTTAATTCTATTAATTAGAAAAATGTAAATTTCATCAAAAATAAAAAGTGTGCAAGTTTAACATTAGTGTGAAAATTCGCTTTTAAACAGAGTAAAGAAATTTTTAAGCAAGAAAAACATCAGATGAAACATTAAATGTCAGACAAATTTTACATCATAAAATGAGAAAAATGATGTTTTTTAGTTAATTTTTATGAAGGAAATATATTTTTAAGTATAGATAAAACCGTTTTCGGTAAGGCAACATTTTTATTTAAGGAAAAAACAAATTTTATTTTGAAAAAATTTTCAATGAGAAAAAAACCGATTTTGTATAACGAATTTTGAAATTATTGAAGTAGAAAAGTCGAATTTAAGTAGGTAATTCAGTTTGTGGTAAAACAACATTCAGACATTATTAAAGTAGAAAAATGTATATTTTCTATTAAAGAATACAGTTGACATAATAATAAACTGTTCAGCTACTTTAATAATGTGAATTATTTTTTTATTATGTCCAGTGTATAAATATAAATAAAACAATTATAAAATAATAACGAACTAATATACTTTCAATAAAATAACATAAAAATGTGAAAATACGAAGAATTTAGAATTTTATGTTGTAGCCAATAATTTGCAAATATCCAGTCATTTCATTTCTATTTTAACAAAATTTCACAAAACAATTGAATTATTTAAAAATAAATTTTTATAAAACTTGTGTTAAGAATTCAATTATTTTTAAATGTAATATAAATTCTTAGCAAAAATCCATAATTATTTTCAAAAAAATTTACAAAACTTGGAGTCAAAATTTCAATAATAATCTTTATAAATAATACAACAATTTTCTGTGAAATTTAATTATACTTTCGATAATTTTCTTCAATTTAATGATTTTTAATATCTACTATTTTAATAAGATTGTCTGAAAGAATTCAATTTTTTTTAATTTAATATAATTCCTTGCAAACATTTAATTATTTTTATAAAATAAAATTTGCAAAGGAATTCAATAATTTACAAATTTTTTATAAATTTCTTTCAAATCATTCATTGCTTTCATAAATAATAAAATTCTTTTTAGGAATTCAATTTTTTTCATAAATCATAAAACTAATTGCAGAGTTTCAATTATTTGTAATAAAATTTTAACAGAATTCATTGTTAAAATTTTAATTATCTTTATAAATAATGTAACTTTTCTCCGAAATTAATTTATTGTCCAAAATTTTAATAAAATTCTTGTCAGAATTTCAATTACTTTACATACATGTACAATTTTTTTCCAATTTCTCGAAAAATGGAAATTATTCTTAAAAATTTAATTAAAATTTGTCAAGAGAATTAAATTCTTGCACAAATATGTATTAATTTGGGAAAATATGATTTTGGGAAAAATGTCCTTTGGAAACCACTATTTTTTTTGGAAACTTGATTTTAGGAAAAATATCCTCTGGGAAATCGTATTTTGGGAAAAATTTACTACAATCGATTATACTTAATAATAAAACAAAATTTGTATTATAGTTGAAAATCGTAATTTTTATCAGGGAAATTGTTGTTTAAGTAGAAAAATCCTTCTTTGATCAGACGCGAACAGTGATTAACGTTTAATAAGAAATTTTCATTAAAACAGTAATTTCCAGGGAAAACAGAACTTTTGGTAAATATTAAAAATAATAATTTTTATTCATAAATTATGAAGTAACTAATAATTAATAAGTGATGAATAATAATTATTAGTTAATTAATATTTGACTATAGTAATAATGAAGTATTGGTAAATTATACCTGCTATTAATAATAAATTAAAACTAATTAGTAACTATTAATAATAATTAATAATTAATGACTAATAATTAATAACTATTAATATTCATTACCCATAATTACTAATATTGTTAGAAAATATTATTTAAAAAATTAAGAATTTTTATGTATATTGATAATTCACTCACCATCAGGTAATGCTCCCAAGGACCACATAAAATCTACAAGGAAAAATAAATCCAATTAATAAACATCATCAGAAATAACAATCAATTTAAAATTTCTCAAATGATTAATTTTTTTTATTTTTAATTATTATATCATGGAAAAATAAAGGTATAAAGCTCAGTGTATTTCAATCAGGGTTTTATCACCAAGTCTGTGCAGTCGAAAATTCTGCAAATGGATATTAGAACAAATACTTTTTGATTTACCAAAAAAATAATTTTTAAAATTCTCATTTTCAAATAATATATAATTAATATTTAATACTACCACAAATATCTCACTTGCAGATTTTCGAGAAAACCGGTGTATTAAGAAACGTGTCTAGTATTCAAACCAATAGAGGTGAAAAATGAAAGTAAAATGAAAGATTATGTATTAATTTTTTTTTAATAGATTAAGAAGCGTCTAGATTAGAGTAAAGAAAGAAAGAGCAAGAAAAGTAGAGATATAGAAGGAAGAGTAAAGAGAGAAAGAAAAATGAAAATTGTTTTTTTAAAAAAAGAGTAAAGAGAGACAAAATAAAATGATAGAGAACAACCATGAAATTTCATAATTTGACACTAATTTAAAAAAGACCACACAACTAAGAATATTTGACTATGTCGCTCGACTAACGCATCGACTAAATTCTTGTAATATAATAGAGGTTTCTAAAATATATATAGTAACTACGCGCGACCGAGGTATTATACAATCTACGACAAAATAAACCTTTTCCTATGAACTATGGTTATTTTAGCCTTTAAGGTAATTAGTTAGTTAGAGTTATCGATCTTCTATGGTTTCACTAATGTAGCTTATTAGAATATCGACTAAAGTTGGCAAATATTTTCATAAACACATTTTTTTCTTTCATATTTTTTTTAAATTTTAGAATTTTTAAAAAGTGTTATATTTATTTTTTTCTCCTCCCGTACGTCAAAGTAGCGACTTTACTATTAAAAAAATCAGAATGTCTTTTATTTTCCGTTATATTTTTATTACCATTATTTTTATTATAGAAAATAATATTTATTCTATAATAATAAATATAATAAATAATATTATGTCTTTTTCTGTTAAATGTTGTAAAAATGAACACATTTGATTTATTGTTTTCAAATAATGGTGCCAAGATAGACACTAGGTGGCAGAAGTAGATATAGCAACTTGCCTGCCATCTAGCGGTGACCTTGGCGTTCTCAGGTGGAAAAGCACCTTCAGAATAGTACACATGTGTTAAAAATAAAATAATAAATATAATAATTATAGAAATAATAAGTTTTAATATTAGTTATTAATTAACATTATTTATTCATATCACTATATTATTTATTAAGAAATGAAAAATATTGTATTATACGTTACAAATATAAGTTAGAAAATAATTTTTCATTTTATATTCCGTAATATAAACTATTATTAATATCATAAAATATAAAATGAAAAAATTTACATTCATACATTACATACATTATTATTAATAAACTGAAAAAACATTTGATATTTATGACTATGAAAAAATTTACCAACGTCACTACGACATAGATATTGACGATACAATATTTAAAAAAACACCGATCACAATCTACTCTACTTTGCTCACTATTCTAGAATTTATTATATTATATAGTATGTATATATATATATATATTTGTTATCACAATTTACGCAGATTAAATTATACAATAGAGCATTTATTCTATATAAAAAATACACTGATACGTTATTAAAAAGTATTAGTGATTTCGTACCTAAATTTTTCTACCGGGCTGGTTTTGATTACGTCAAGGAAAACCTCATTCATTTTTTTTTGCTTTGTTTTGTTTTTAAAAATAAATTTTCGCATTGATAAAAAAAATTTGACAGCAGTAATAACAACAAATAATTTTTGTTTTTTTTCAACATTTTTTTTTCATGTTTATTAAATGCATCTCAAATATAGTTATATATTTATAATACTGTATATAATATTTTGATGTATTTCGGTTTTATATCGTATATATATTATAATTTAGGTTTATTATATTTATAATTTTATACTGTGTATTCGTATAATATATTTCATTGTTAATTGTAAATATTTTTTGTAGTATTTATATAATAGAGTGATTTTTGTATATATTTATATATATTTATATATATAAATAGTGATTTATGTGATATTTATATAAATAGTATATAAATGTCAGTATATAATATAAATGTAGTATATAAAGTGATTTATATAATATTTATGTAAATAGAAATTTATACTTTTATAAATAGTATTTTATATAATAGTTTATAATATTTATATATTAATAATTATTTATTTATTATTTATTTATTATTTTTAATAAATAATGTTTTAATACTTATTTTTTACTTCATAAATTATATAATATTTGTATAATTATAATATATAATTATATATACATATAATTGTAATATATAATTATAATGTATATAATTGTAATACATAATTATATAATTACTCATTGTAATCAATTGAATATAGTTAAAATATTCATTCGAATTATTTTTCTTTTTTGTAAATTATAATTTATAATTATTGTATTTTCATTTATTATACACTCAGATAATATCAAACGAATATACGAATTATATATATGCGTGCTTTTTGCACAATACTTTTCTTTCTTTCAATATATAAATTTACTTTCTTATCAAACATGAAGAATCGACGTTTCACTCAATAGACGGTACAACGATAACATTTTTAGCACTTCGTTGAAAAAATTGGCAACTTTGAATTAATTTGACATTTTTTTCGCTGTCTTAATTTACTTTTTTTTCTTACAAAAAAAATTTTTTTATTGCTTTCTATTTTTTGTTTAGAATCAAGATATTTATTTTTTAGGAAGAAATGAGTTTTAATCACTTTATGTTTAATTGCAGCTTATTTTGTTTTTCAATCGCAAATTAGTGAACTTGATAAATTTTAAAAATTGTTTTTAGAACACTAAAATTATTAAGAGCATGAAGAATAAGTAGCTCGCAAAAAAAGCTTTTACTTTTTTTTCTTGTATGCGTGAAATTAGATAGTTGAGTGAACGCTAAGGTCGTCACTAGATAACCAAAAATTTTATTTTTGAAACTGAACTGCCACCTAGCGGTTACCTTGGCGTTCGCAAGTAGAGAAGCATCTCCGCATTGAAACTCAAAATGTTTTTAATTATTATTATTACAATTTTTTCGTTTTAATGAGAAATAATTTATTAAACAATTTTTTCATTTTAATAACCTTAATTAGGTTGATTTTTTTAATTTAGTAACACTGTCGAAACAAAATGAATTAAATTACATTTAATTTTAATAAAATTAAGTTTAATATAATAAGTAATCTAATAACACAAAACTAGTTTGTTTTATAATAATAATAATTTCTAGACTTTTAGTTTAAAAAATATTTAATAAATTAAAAATGAAAAGTATTTTTCAAAATAATTATTATTTTTTAAATTAAATGGTAACTTTTTAAATTGAAAATTGATATTTTGAGTTGCTTTAATATTTGTAATTTTGCGATTAAAAAACAATTTTTTATTTACTTCTTTTTTATTTCCTTTTTTTCTTTGTTGTTTTGCTTTCTTGTTTTTCACTGTTATGTTTACTTTTTGTTTTTAATTTTCATTTTTTTTTGGCGTAGATGAAATCCGGTGGAATCAAAATCAAGCCCAAAGAAGCATTACAGATTCAACAAAAAAAAACCTCATGTTAAGGTCTGGTCTACTTACGAAACTGACAGTGTTGCGCCTCTCGGGCAAAGTACGTACTTTCTAGGACACACGTCTCACGGATTAATAATAAGGTATGATGCTATAGCTTAGAAGTGTTAAGTTCTATGACAAGTATAAGGTAAAAGGTATAAGGTAGGTAGATAGGTATACGAATAGATATTATGTATTTAGTCTATACCTGCAGCTGGTATAAATATATATTACGTAGCTTGTTTAGTATTTAAATATAGTAAGAATAATAATATATAGTAGGTTTTCATATACAGCCGCTCTTTTTCCTTTTTTTTTCTCTTTACTTTTCTCAGTGGAAGACAATTTCGTAGAAATCAGAAAAAAAACTTCATCCCATTTTTAAAACACTTTTTTAAACTAAAAAAGTCGTTAAAATACTTAATAACTTATTTTTTACGTTTTTAAAATAATTATTAAAGTTATTAAATACTTATTTGTACTTTCAAATAAGTTAAAATATCGAACTGAGAATTCTCTCCACTTGAGAACGCCAAGGTCACCGCTGGATGGCACTTTAGTTCTTTCTTGGAATTTCTTCTGCCACCTGGTGGTGACCTTGGCGTTCACAGGTGGAGAAGTACCTCCATATTGAAACTCAAAATGTTTGTAATTATTTTAATTACATTATTACAATTATATTAATAATTATAATTATTTATCGAAATTCTGCAAAATATCGAGAAATTTCCCGTAATGTTCTTATCCACAGAAACAATCGTTTCAATTTTTCTTTTATCCCCAAAAGTTTTTCTCTTCATAAATATTTCTAAAAAAAAAGTTTTCAACTGGAGAAACTTTTTTTGAAATTATTTTTATTTCCTTCTAATTTTACACTGTCCGATTAGTAGTTATCTGTTAAACTAGGGACGAAGTTTTTTTTTCTTGTCGCATCCTAGAGAGCATCTCTCGAGATCCGACTAACGAGAAGAAAAGTCGTATCGACCTAAAACTTTTGAATCTCAACAGTAATGACCTCTTGGATGTTTTTTAGCGACTCGTTAGACGTTCTCTTGACAAGAGAATCTCAATATATAAATGTCTATATCAAGTGAAAACACTTTTCTTCCACGAAGAAATATAATCCTAAATTATATTCTAAGCTAAATATTATCAATAACGGCTTTTCAAAATCTAGTTTTCTATAGAAATTTTAATATTAATAATTAATAATAATAATAATAATAATAATAATAATAATAATAATAATAATATCAATAGTAGTATTAATAATACACGGAAAAATGTTTTACGTGCAACAGCGATAAATTTCTCTAGAATAGCGAAAATCTTATCTGAATCAACAAAAAATTTGTTAATGTAGTGAATTTTACAGCTGTTCCAGGCAAAGATTTTTCTTCTGTAGTAATACCAATAGTAGAAATAATAATAGTAATAAATATAAAAAAACAATAAAATAATAATTATTATAATAATGTAATAATAACAATAATAAAAATAATAATAGTAACAATAATAATTAAAATAATAATATTAATAATAGTAACAATAATAATAGAAATAATAATAATAATAATAATAATAATAATAATAATAATAATAATAACAGTGATAATAATAATATAATAAATATAAGAACGTATATACTGTTCGCCAAAAAAAATTATTCGCTCTAACTAATGGATCCTAGATCGCCTAGGTATCAAATATATAAATACTAATGATGTGAGACGTTAGTACGTTTCACCTATTTTTACCTAATATATGCTTTCGATATGTATACGAATAATTCTATTACAAAAAACTAATTATATAATAATGCTGATAATGAATTTTTTTAATAATAAAATATATTAATATAAATATATTTATATCAAATACTATGGCGTTGTGATGTATTATTATGAAGGTACAAAATTTTTTTCAGCCGTTATTTAGAAATAAGGTTTTTTTTCTCAACTTTTCTGAATGATTTTTTTTTCTTTTCTCATATCAGATAAGTTAATGTATTTAGATTCACATCATATATTTTTTTGTGTATTAGTATATTACATATTTTAAGGAAACAATGTATTATGACATTTTTTCTGTTTTATGAAAAATCGAATTAGCTTGTTAAAATAATTTAATTGTACTGTTTTTATAAAATGTAACAACATTTATAATTTTTATTTATTTATTTTGTTTTTCGACCGAATGATAAATTCTACTTCATATGTAATTAACATTTATTTCAAAGGAGGAAAAATTTAATTTTTTTTAAGAGATGTAAAATGTTTCTCTTTTAGAAATTAAATTAAAAAAAAAAATGTCAGTTAAGAACAACAAAATACCGAATTAGAGTTTTTTTGTTACTACTTTTTTTTAAGGCAGCAAAAACTAATAGATTTTAATTCTTGTTTTCAAATATCAGCGCCAAGATCGTCACTTTAAGGCGACGAATAGTTTCGGCAATTGAACTGCCATCTAGTGATGACCTTGGCGTTCTCAAGTGGAAAATCACCTCCACACTCAATTTTATCAAATATATTCTTAAATTAAATTATTACGAAATTATTTTAAAAAAAGATTTAGTATTTATTTTGAAACAGAAATTAAATAATCGTATATATTAGAAAAAATACAACTATATTTTTATTGAAACTAATTCGATTTTTAACACTACACTTCAATCATTTGTAATACATAATACATTATAGTTTTTTTATATTTATGTTTTCTTTTATATTCTTTATTTATTTTTTTACGGATATATCGTATTTTGTATACATATATATTTCTTTTAGAATACTTCTTCTATTATGAAATTTCATGAATATAGCGAAAAATATCTCAAAAGGCGCGACGGGTTAGAAAAGTCACCACCTGCTGTAAACTCCGATAGTTCCCACTCGGACAACGAATAATAATAATAATTGTAATTTTTTTCCACAATAAAATATAAAATAACTTGTCTTGATGCAAGATAAATTTTTTTTTAATATTCTCGAAAAAGAAAATCACAGCAAGCCGCCACAGATGGAATGTATGATGATACGTTTACGACGCGTTATGTTTTGTTTTCTTTTTTAAATCAAGACCAATTTCTGTTGTTTTTTTTAAATCTTGATGATAATTATCGCCTTATTGTTACATTCGTTGTTTGGAATTTCGGAATTACAAAAAAATAAAAAATTGGAAGTAAAATTGAGGCCATGTTTTTTCTAGATTCAGCTCAGTCGTAAATTTCTTTCTAATTGAATTGCAAAATTTTTTAGTTTAATTAAAAAGGTTTTAATTATATTATTCAAATCTTTTATTAAATTAGAATTTATGATTCAATCTTTTTATTCGATAAAAGGATTTTTGTCTATTACAAAAATTTTAGTGCTTAAAAAAGCTTTAGTTAATTAAAATTTTTTATTTTCTCAATTACAATTTATTTATTCAAAAGAAACTTGTATTCAATAAAAAAATATTGTATAAAAAAAGTTTGATTAAAAGATGAAAATTTTAATTGTATTTCAGATTTTTTAATTAAATTTATAAAAGTTGTATTACTTGAAAAATATTTTCTTTATTTTTCTATTTTATTTATTGTAAAAAAATGACATTGCATTAAAAGTATTTTAATTTCATTAAAAACATTTTCATTACTTTAAAAATATTTTAATTTTATTAAATATACTTTAATTACATTTAAAAAGTTGTGACTGAATTAAAAAAAATTGTAATTAAATTGAAAATATTATGCATGCTGCAATGAAAAACTTTTTAACTAAATGGAAAAATGTTTAATTAATCTAAAAATATTCCAATTCAATTAGAAAAATTTTTTTTGATTAAATTTTCTAAAAATTGACACTAAGTTTCTTCGATTGTTGAAATAATTTCTCTTTCTAGTTCTACATTTTATTCTTTTAAGTTAATCTACAAACTACCGAATTGACTGTGTGTAAGTATATGTCCGTACGATATTTTGCAAAAAGAATTGAGATGAAAAAAAAAGAAATTTTTATTTTTGCATTTTATGAAATTAAAGGGAAGTTTGTTGGGTGCTTTTAATTTACGATAGGGTCAGGTTGAAGAGCTGTCGAGTTTTTCAACAGCTGACGGCATTAAGTTCCTTGGGATTTTAATTGAAGTGCTTTTAGCGTTAAGTGTGATAGACGCTGCAACTTAATTATAGGGATAAAGCTGGTAAATTGCCCGAGAAAATTAATCGTAGTAACATTCTTTTTCAAAAATATATAGTTAGTAGTACTTCATTTTTTCTTCCCTCTTTGGAAAAAAATGCCGAGAATTGCTATTTCTTTGTTTTTTCAGCAATTTTAGAATTAAAGTATTTTTTAGTTTTGTTATTTGCGCGTGTGTTTAGCTTTAAAGGAAAAGTTGCGCACGCAGTGACGCTATCCCCACTATTATTTTTTCTGCGCGCGCAGAGTTAGGAAAGTGGGAATTCTAGTTTCGTTAATTGCGCGTGCGCGTAAATTTTATCGCAAAGCTGCGCGCGCAATGACGCTATCCCCACTTCTATATAATCCACGCGCGCATTGACGCTATTTTATCTTTTTTTCTGCGCGCGCAATGTTTGAGAAATAAAAATAACTTTTTTCTTTTTGCAATCGTACGGACTATTGACTAAACATCATTGAGCGCTTCTCGTTAAAAAACTTTTTGTCTGAACACTTTTTTATTGTCCTAATAATTTTACTTTTTCTTTGTAACTACTTTCTACTAATTACCAGTCTTCTTGGTGTACGTAAATTGTTTCTCAGTCACTAAAAATTTGACCCTACTTAAAATGAGGCCCCATTTGGTAACTACTTTTTTTTAATTTGATAAAGTGATACTACTATGTCTAAACTATAATTTCGTAAATGATTTCTTTTTTTCCACTACGATCACAGTAATTCCTGTAAAGAGCTGATCGAACTCGTTAGAATTTGATTTTATCTAGATATTTAATCGAAATGAAATGAAAGAATTATCTACTCTAGGAGATTGCACTTCAAGATATGTCGTTTCTCTTTTGTCTCCATATTCAATTGTCACATGTAAGTGTTATTACTTTCGATTTGGGAAAATGATATGAAAAATGGAAAAATAAGTGCGTCGTTCCTCTTTATCTACTAGCGATAGATATTTTTTTGTTTGTTTGCAAAATTGATTGATCTCAATTTATCAGAGTGTAAAAAATATTTGATTTGTGGGTTTTCTTTTTTATTTTTTTTTGCTTTTCAACTCGAGGAAAATCGAATTGATTCCACTTGATTGCAATAAAATTTGATTGAACTGTCATTGAATTAATTTTGAATCGATATTTGATCAAATTTTTATTTCAATAAATTGACATTAATTAGAAAAAAATTCACTAAATAAAATTGAGGAAATTGAGGAATCAATCAATTATTAAAGGTCAATTTTAATCACCGAAATTTTTATTTCGGGAAACAAGAAAATTTATTTTTTGGGGGATTAAGGAATTTTCTATTACATCAGAAAAGAGATATTTGTTCTCGGAAAAGAACAAATTTCTTTTTTTTTGAGAAGAAATAAATTTTTTTAGGGGGAAAGAAAATTTCTTTTTTGAAAGAAACTGTTTTTTGGAGGAAAAAGTCGTTTTTTTATAAGAAATCAAATCTCTAATTTTTTAAGAAAAAGAAATTTATTTTTTTATGAAACACAGTTTTTTTAAGAGAAAAATAAAATTCTTTCTTCAATGAAACAAAAATATTTTTTTGTAAATAGGAAAATTTTTGATATATAAAGAAATAAAATTTAATTTTTTGGGAAAAAATAAATTTTTTTAAAGGGAAGGGTTGAATTAACAATTTGATTTATTTAGATAAAATCATAATTTTTGGGAAAGAGAAAATTTTAATCTTTGAGGGGCGAAATTTTAATCTCTATAATCTTCGTTTTAGAGAAACGAAGATTGCTTTTTCAAAGAGAAAATTAAGTTCTTTTTTTATTTCTTTCTTAAACAAAATATGTTATTTTTTGTAAAAAGGAAAATTGTTTTTTTTTGGAAAGAAAAGAAATATAATTTAATTTTTTGAGAATCAAAATCTTCATTCTTTAAGAGAGCGTGGGGGCCAAGCAACTTCTGTTTTGGGGAAAAAGAAGTTTATTTGTTTAAAAACTCCTTTTTTTGGAAATAGAAATTTTTTATTTCAGAAAAAAGAAATTTATATTATTTCGGAAAAATAAATTAAATGATTTTTTGCAAAACACATTTTTCTGTGGAAGAAATAAAATTATTTCTTTAGAAGATAAGACATTTTTTAAGAGAAAAACAAAAATTTCTACTGGGAAAAATTAAAAAATCCTTCTTTTTGAAAAAAACAAAATTTCTTTTCTTTATTCAATTTAACAGAAATTCGTTTTTTTGTAACAAAAAAATTTTTATATTTTGGGTAACAAATATTCCTTTTGTTTTATAAAAGAGGAATTATTATAAAATTTTAATTTCAATTAAAAAATGTTCCTTTTCACGAAAAATATAATGTAAATAATATACGAAGAAATGTTTGATTTCAAAAAAAAGAAATATTTTCTGATAAGAAATTTGAGTATTTGTAAAAGTAGTTTTGTTCTTTGGAGAAAAGAAAAATTCATTCTTTAAGTTGTTAGAAGTTTCTTTTAAGGAGAGACAAAAGTTATTTGTTGAGGACAATAAAAAGTACTTTTTTTCTTTAGAGAAGCAATATTTCATTTCTTTTTTTAATTGAGCAGAAATTTATTCCTTAAGAGAGTTGAATTTTCTTTTTAAAGAAAATCAAACGTTTTTTGAAAATGAAAATTCCTTTTTGAAAAGACAAATTTTTCTTCTCTTGTAAGAAGTTTTGCTTTTTTTTTGAAAAAATGAAAATTCTTTCTACGGAAGAAACAAAATTTCTGATTTTAGTAAATCTAAGTTTTTCCCCCTTTCTTATGAAAAAGAAAATTCGTTTTATAGAAGAAACGAATTTTTTCCGTTTTATAAAAGAATCAAAATTTATTCCTTTGGGAAACAAAAATTGTTTTCTTTTTATTGAAGGGGAGAGGGAAAGGCAATTTATTTTATAGGAAAAACAAATTTTATTTCTTTACCTAACATAAGTTTTCCTTTTTTTTGAAAAAGAAAATTCTTTTTATAGAAGAAACCAAATTTTTTCGCTTTAGAAAAAGAAGTTTTATTTTTTTCTTGAGAAAAAGAATAGTCAATTAGAATCACTTTTTTATTTTTCAGAATTTAGAAAACAAATTTCTTTCTTTCGAAAAGATATAAATTTTTTTTAATTGAAAAAACAATTTCTTTTTGTATAGAATAATTATTTTAGAATCTTTTTCATGGAATTTGGTTTTTTTTGGGAGGGGGGGAAGCGGAATTTTTCACTGAGGCCGAGAAAGTGGTGCAAGAATAGTTGGTCATAGTCCAATGGTGGGTATGGGATGATAGACGGCTCCCATGTCTAATCCTTGAACGCCAAGGAGATCGCTCATTGAATAGGTGAGAGTTGCGGCACGTGAGGCTGCGGCTGCAGCAGCGGCCGCCGGATGTGGCCGATAGGCGGCTGCTGCAGCGGCCAATGCACGCTTCACATCGTAAACAGCGGCCGCAGTTGCCGGCGTGGCGCCATATTGATAGGTTGCTGCGGCAGTTGGCGTAGCGGCAACTATCGGAGTGAGCAAGTGGTGGGGATTTGCTGCGCTAGCGGCTGCAGCTGCATGTGCAGCCGCCGCTGCAGACGGAAGGGGATACGGCGCGTAACGATAAGTGGTGGGGGGTGTCGCGACCATCACCAACTCACCGTATGCACCTCTGCCAGCCGCCCGCGTCTTCGCCAGATTCGCTGGAAGCATCACTTCCTTTGGTTGTGCCTTCTTGCATTCGACCTGAAACAGATTTTATTTTTTATTTTCAACAAATTCTATTTTCGAATTTGTATTCGTGCTATCACTTTTATTTTCACTTCTACAGGCACACTCTCCACTTAAAAATTTGTTAACGTGAATAGACTTTTTTAAGGATATATCAAATTGAGACAAAAAATGAAAATTCAAATTTGTAAAAGTAAAAATAAAAGTTATAAATGTAAAATTACATAATTGACCCTCAGTTTGACAGATATTTCTTTTCACATTCGTTTTCACTTTTACTTTCACTTTGACATTCTTATTCAGGGTTTCGACAAATACTTTTAAAATTGAATTCTCCAAAAACAATTCCATCAACAAATTGTTAGATAATTAAATTATTTTGACAAATTTTAATAAAATTTATCAGAATACACTGAAACAAAATTTATTTGATTCAAATAACCGATTATTTGACTATTATCAAATAAATATTTACTTGAATCAAATAATTTTTATTTGAATCAATTAAATAGTATTTGCTTCTAATACTGAAATATTTGATTCAAATACAATTTATTTGACTCAAATAAAAATTATTTAATTCAAGTATATATTTATTTGCGATACTAGTCAAATAATCGGTTATTTGAATCAAATAAATTTTATTTTTCAGTGTATTTAAATTTTTCGATAAAATTGTAAATTTTGCAACGAGTTTTAATATTTATGACAATAAATTAATTTGTAAAAAGAATTTTATAAATTATGAAAATAATTAAATTATTGCGAGAAAATTTATAATACATTTGTAAATAGGTAATAGAATTCGTATGAAATCTTCATTATTTCTAAAAATTAAAAATATCAAAATATTTGCGTAAAATTTCATGAAAATATTTTTAAATATTTGAATAATTTTTGAAAATTCCATTAAAATAGTAATTTAATTGAGGAAAAGCTTAAAAATAATTTTAATTTAGTCAAAAGTATTATTAAAATTTGTGTAAATAATTGAATTTTGGAGATAATTTTATTATAAATAATAATTGAAATTTTCAAAAAAAAATTTTAACATAATTACATTTTTGCGAGAAATTTTATTACTTTTGAAAATAATGTCCGCTATCATTCGTAACTTCGCCGAAATCTAATTTTTTAAGTGTTCTTAACTAAAATTCTTCTATAAATCCATTATTTTTAATAATTAACTAAATGTATGTTAAAAAATGTAACTAATTTTAAGAATATTTTGATTATTAATCTTTTTCAAAAATCTATTCAAATTTTTTTAAATAATTGAATTCTTTTGAAAAACTTTAATGGTAAATATTATAATCTTTAAATTAAGAAAAATTTTCGAAAATAATTTGAAATTTTTCCAAGAATTTGTACTATAAAAGTTTATGAAACTAATTAAATTTTGGGGAAGAATTTTATTATTTTTTTAAGATGATTCAAATTTTGATGAGAACTTAAAGAACTTGTTGAATGAAATCGAAATTTTTCCAAAAATATTATTAGGTAAAATAAAAAAAAAATTGAATTTCTGCAATCATTTGTCACGTCCTCAAAATTTAATTTGTTTAGTGTTTTTAATTATAAAATTCTTCAATAAATTCATTATTTTTAATAATGAACTAAATACTAACTCCAATAGTAGATATTGAAAATCCTTAAATTAAGAAAAATTTTCGAAAATAATTAAAATTTTTCCATGAATTTCTACTATTAAGGTTTTTGAAACTAATTAAATTTTGGGGAAGAATTTTTTTTTAAAGATTATTCGAATTTTGACGAAAACTTAAAAAAATTGTTGAAGGGAATCGAAATTTTGCCAAAAATTTTAGTAGGTAAAATAAAAAGAAATTTGAATTTCTGCAATCATTTGTAACGTTTTCAAAATTCAATTTCTTTAGTGTTTTTAATTATAAAATTCTTCAATAAATCCATTATTTTTAATAATTCATTAAATACATATTAAAAAATTTAACTAATTTCAAGAATATTTTTGATTATTAATCTTTTTCAAAAATCTAAGTTGTTTAAAATTTCTAATAAAATTTATTTCAAATTGAAATTTTATAAAGTTTCAAATTAAAACTGTTTTTAAATGTAAATCCAACTATTTTAAAATTCTCTTAATTTTGAAATCTTATATAGGAAATATTTTATTAGTACTAATTTTTTAGGAGTTCTTCAAGAATTAAATTTATTTAATAAGAAATTATTTCTAAAAATAGAAGAAATTAAAGGTTTTGTATTAGAAGTCGTGGAAATTTCATAGTTTACGAGAAAAAAAATTTAAAAAAGTTACAAAAATTCAGAATTTTTTTTATGAATTTTAAAAATTTAATTTTCCCCAGTACTTTTAATAAAAATCTCTGACTTTTCTGTTTTTTACCTGAATTCTATGACTTCCCTGACTTGCTATTTCATTTCTACTTTTATTTTCACAGAAATTGACAAAAATCTATCAAACTAAAAATGAGAAACTATAAAAGTGAAAATAAAAGTGAAGATGGAAGTGAAAATAGACATTAAATCAGAGAATGGAACCCCTGGTGGTAAAAACTCTGCTTGCACGAAGTTTCAAACAATAAGTAAATATTTAAAAGAAACTGTTTAAAGCAAAGACAAATTGAAACTAAAATTCGAAATTAGTTGGATTAAAAAATTTATTAATAGTCATAAATTATTTGTTATGCAATATTAATTACTAAGCAAATTTAATTAATATATAAGCAAAATTAATTAATAGAGGGAATTAATTAATAGAGGGAATTAATAAATATGCAAATATTAATTACTAGGCGAAATTAATTAATATGCAAGCATTAATTACCAAGCAAAAGTATAGAGATAAAATAATAAAAAGTAAAATCCGCTTTTATGATTTTTTTATCGGAAGGTTGCAACTGAACAATTCTCATCGTACGAAGAGAAATGGTAAAATAATGAAAAACAGAATAAAATACAATATCGATGAGAATATAATGGAAATTTTAATTGTACGAAGATTTTCTCATTTACACTTCATTCGGAGAAGGATATGTGGAAGCAATTGAACAATCTCAACTCAAGCTCAGTAGTTTCTGGTTTGCTCTTCCAGCATCTGCGGGATGTGTACGTGTGTACCAAACACAAATAACTGGCTATATATCTGGCAAGGGTGGGACAGTACTTCTCAATTATCCGGAAAATTAATTCTACTAGGCGTAGTACTATATCAAGCTTAGCGGAAAGCAAATATCGTTTGAATTTGTCTCAGCATACTATGTGAAATTTAAGTTGACATTTGGACACGTTTAAATAGAGTGAGAGAGAGAGAAACTCACCATTTTGTTATTGATCTCATGGAAGTGAATCTCGCACACTTTGTCGACAACGTCTTCGCATTGAAACGTAACGAAGCCGAAGCCTGAAACAGAAAAACAATTGCAAAATTTAATTGGGAAAATTTCAATTTCTTTATGTTATTTGTTCGTTGTATTTGAGAATAAAGATAAAAAACTTTTGTTTCATTTATATAATAGTTGATTAGTTATCAATTCAGAATTATTCTGTTTAATTTGACGTAATTTGTAACAATGTCTGACTAAAACATGCATTTACTACTTAAATAGACATTACAGATCTCATCTATACTACTGACACTTTAATTCTATGTGAGCTTTCTTGTCTGCCTATAAATTTCTTTTATTACTAATTTAATGATTTTTAAAACGCTTTTTTACAATTCATACTTAAAAGAGAGCAAAGAAAGCAAATCTGTCTTATTCAAATTAAATTAATCGTTACAAATTAAATTTTTAATTATTTTCCAAGCAAAATTGTGACCTGTCGGACTAAATAAGCGCCATTTGGTACTTAAATTATAATTTTTTTTTAATGTAGTCTATCTAAAAATTAAGTCCCTAAATTCGAAAAGCAGTCTAATTAAAAATTCATTGTATGACTAAAACTGGCATTTGCTATTTAAATTAACAAGAGGCGAAAACTTGATTGACAATAATTTGTCACTTCTAATAAATTTCAATTTTAAATTCATTATTTATCTTTAATACCTTTACTGTTTCACAGTAAATCGTGAGTCATTAAAAAGTGTTGCAGATTAAATTAACACCAAAAAAGATTAAAATAATCAATTAATTAATTAATTAAAATAATTTTGTGTTATTTTTTACAATGAATGAAATTTTTGTTTATTACATTTTTTTATAACTATAAAACATGAAGATATCGACAACAAATATCGAGTGAACGATTTCTTCATATTTTACAATAATTAAAGATGACCAAGTAATAAAATCAATATTTTAAATTATAATAAAATTACACTTCTTCAAAATTATTATCAAAAATTTTTAACTACAATTTTACTTTATATCTATTATTTTTAATAATAATTAATTAATCAATTTCATGAAATTTCAATTATTTCTAAATTCTTTAATTTAATGCATATTAGAAAATAAAAACTTCAAATAATATTTAAAAATTCAATTAAACTTTTTCAAAAATATTAATTTTAAAATTCAATTATTCCTAAAAAGTTCACTCTGTAATTTCTTTTAATATTGAATTATAATCTAAAATTTTAACCAAAGTTCATTTTTAAATTAATTTTTATTAAAAAATTCTACAAGAGTTTAATTATTTAAATGCAAAAGTAAATAATTTATTAGAATTATTGAATGTTTCTCAAAATTCAATTCTCATTAAGAATTGTAGTAACCAATTTTTTTAATAATTCAATTCGTTTGTCCAATTTTATTAAAACTTGCATGAACATAATTACTTTATTCAATAAATTCAATTATAATTGTATAAAAAATATTTAAAACGCTGCGATGAGTTTTATGAGAATTTTCAAATTTATTCGTTTACAATTCAATTTTACAAAATTTCAATTAATCGGAAATTTTGCAATTAAATATATATTGAAAAATAAAAACTTGAAGTAATTTCAATAAAAATCTTATTAAACTTTTAAAAAGAATTAATTCTATTAAATTTTTTGTCAAAAATAATATGAAAAATTAAGAATTTCAATGATTTTAGTTTGAAACTTTTTAAAAATTTAATTATTTCTAAAAACCTACGTTATAATGCTTTCAATACTTAAGTATAATCTTAAATTATAAATGAAATTCATTTTTAAAACCATTTTCATTAGTAAATTCTACGAGAATTCAATTATTTAAATACAAAAATTAATAATTTATTAATTTCATATTTGTTGAAATTAAATTCTCATAAAAAATGTTATCAAATTTTTTAAGTCATTAAATTCTTTAAACAAATTTTAATAAGATTTTTAAGAATAATTACATTCTTCGAGGAATTTGATTAAAATTGCATTAAAAATAATTGAAATTATTATAATTACATTTTTCGAGTATTTTGATTGAAATTGCGTTAAAAGTAATTGAAATTCTGCAATGAATTTTATTATTTATGAAAATAATTGAATTCCTAAAGGAATTTTATTTTTTAACAAAATAATTAAATCCCTATTGAAATATTACTATTTATGAAAATAATGGAATTATTGCGAAGAAATTTATAAAAAAAATGGTAAATAATTGAATTTCTTTAAAAATTTTTATTAATTATGAAAATAATTGAATGGATCCGTAGAATTGTATTCAAATTTTTTTTAATAATGGAATTCTTTTGGAAAATTTTATTGAAATAGTAGATATTGAAAATTATGGAATTTTAGAAAACTTGAAAATAATTCAAATTTTGACAAGAATTTTGATTAAAATTTTGTAAAATAATTGAATACCAGAGAAGAATTTTATTATTTATAAAGAGAATTGAAATTTTAACAAGAATTTTTTAAAATTTTTGAACACAATTGAATTTAGTAACTATGTTACTAAGTTATAGTTAGTAACTAACTTAATATTCTCCCTGGAGAAGCTAAATTCGTTAAATTTTTACAAATCGTTGACTTTGGTGTTTTATTGAAAATAAAGTTTCATTCATAATTAAAAATAATACCAAAATAGAAAAGAAAATATTTTTGAACATTTAAAGCTATGTTTTCTTTAAGTTAAAAAATTATTTATTTAAGCTAAAAAAATATATCTTTCATTCAAAGAAATTTGCACATTAAAACAAAAATTTTTTTTATTAACCTAAATAAAAAAATTTCTTAAATCAAAAGAAATATTTGTTCGGCATAAACAAAAAATTTCTTAAATTTAAAGAAATATTTCTTTGACTTAAAAAAAAATGTTTTAAATTCCAGGAAATATGTCTTTGAGGCAACAAAAAACAGTTAAAGAAATAATTTCTTCAAATCAAAGAAACTTTCTTTTGACCCAATAACAATACACAATGATTCAAAGAAACTTTCTTTGAAGTAAAGAAGCTTTTTTCTGGGTGTACTGTGTACTTAAATTAACAAACGATGAAAACTTGATTCACAATAATTTGTCACTTCTAATATATTTTAATTTTAAATTTATTATTTATCTTTATTACCTTTACTGTTTAATATAACAATATTTTTTAATTCCCCTCTACCTACGAATTACTTTTACTACTAAAAATTGACAAAATTCAAAATCGTTTTTAAATAAAATTGACCTGTCTAAGAAAAATCTCTAATACTTAAATTCGTCAAATTTACAAAATATCATCCAATTTAAAATTTGTCGTCTTCACTAAAATTGTTGTTTTTTAAGAAAATAATAAAATACAAGAACGAGATAAAGAATTACAAAAAATATTTCTTTAAATTAATCATCATTCGAACATTTTATTATTTTGAGTAGTCAACATTGATTTTGCTGAGACAGAGGATTTTTAATTCAGTACTTTTGAAAAATTAATTCATTTAAGTATAATAGAAAATTTTTAGGTGGTGAACATTTAAAAATTTCTGAATATTAAGTACTAAACGTCGGTTTCAGTGAGACACATGTTTGCTTTGTGAATATTTTTGAATTGGTTAATTTAAGTGATAATGTTAACTTTTAAAAAGCCAATTATTAAAAATTTAGTTAATTTAAAAAGTAAATGTCGATTTTAATCAACAAGGAAAATTTTATTTATGAAATACTTTAAAATTGGTTAATTTAAGTAGGTTACTTAATACTCTGAGGCAGGCAACATGTGAAAATTTTATTAATATAAGTAGTAAACGTTATTTTTGGTCACAGACGACAATTTTCTTTTGTCATTGTTTAAAAAATAGTGAATTTAAATTAAGTTCAATTGAATTTTAAATTATCTGTTCTTAAAATATAATTTTTTTGTTGGCTACATAATTTTTGATTAAAAAAAATTCCCTCAGTGTATAATACTGAATATATTCTTTCAAGTGGATAGTTTTGTCTTTTTTTCTTTATTAAAATGAGAGCACATATGTCGACTGCTCTATCGTTTTTATGCGGTACTGAAGGGTTCGTAAGAAAGCTGATCTTTGCAGTTTTTACTTCCCTTCGATTTTAGTGAACTTTTGCTCACCATCGCCTATCAATTGGACTTGGTGTGTGAAAATAGCATTCTTATTCGATTCATCGAGCATTGAGGGTAATTTTTTTTTCTCTTCCTCTTCTTCGTCTTTTTCTTTTTTTTTCGGTGTGACGAGGAAGAATAAATTCTTTTATGAAAATTCGTAATGTGCTCCTCGCCCCTTGTGAAATTTATTAAGTTTCTTTGAAAACCGCTGACCGCTCACTTTTCAAACGAACCACTCTACTATCTTGAGAAACTTCTTTTTCCCTATGATGAAATAAGTTTTTATGAATATAAGAACTTGGTGCTTCGTTATTTGTTTTACCTGATATACGCGCAGTTTACTTAACAAACATATATTAAAAAATTGAAACTTTGCTATTTTTATAAAACCGTTTTTTTTAATAAGAAGATTATTAATCCATTATTTCGGGAGTGCTTTCTTTGACAATTATAATTTTTTTATTTTTTTTAAAGAGTTGATTTTTAATAAAGTTTTATGGACACGATTTTTTTTAATGTTATGTACGTGATAATTAAAGTTTATCTCACATTTATTTATATATTTATATATATTTTTTTTACTTTTTTTTGTATTAAAATTTATAATAAATAATCAAAAATTCTTTTTAAATTCCTTTTATTGTTTACTATTTTTTTTTGCTAAATATGAAACAGTGGAAAGAAACTTGTTTAATAATGAAAAATTAATTACTGATTTAAATATAATATTCTTTACATTTTACGTATGGCACAATGGGAATAAAAATCGATTTTGAGTAATATTCTACTGTCATTTTGAACATAACAATATAATCTAATTCAAAGGACTTGGAGGGAATCGAAATATAATTTGTGTCGAGACCAGATGTAATTTGTATTGTCGACTGGTCGCATTAATTTTGGCGGATGTAGTTCTCTATGCGCACGTGTGCTGTTTACCGTAACATTAGTTATAGGGAGGTTTTTGGCAAAACATTCTATTCTAATGATCGTTGAATGTCAACCATAATGATCGTTAATATAGCAATGATACCTGAAAAAGCTAATTATCATTCAAGAAACGAAGCACGCTAATTTTCGAATAATTTCTAATGAAAAACATTGTATTTTACTTTTTTTAAAATCAGATTTACAATATTTGAAGATTTTTATATTTTATTATATTTATTTAAAAATTTATTTACTAAAGAAATAAAGACAATAGGTAGTAAATGTTGTTTCTGACCAAACAACTATTTTTTTTGTGAAATGTAGAAAAGTTACGTTATTTAATTAAAATAGCCAATTTTTAATCAGGCAGCATTTGAAAATTTTTGTACATTTAGTAAAAGTCTCAAAAACAATGGTGTTTTTTATAATTTTTTAATTTTAAGAATTGAAAAAAATGTTTTTGTTTGAATTTCTATTTGATTTTAACACTAAAAGACTTGGAAGACGACTCTAATCACACAGTTCTCGATTATGAATTTCTCTCGGTCCCGTAATTTAGATTCACATTTATCCAGTGCACGGGAGTTATGTATCCAAGAGAAGAGATGTCGTTTTAGATAACCGGGAGTTAGTATTTCCGTTTTTGAAGAGCGACTTGAATTTGCCTGGCGTTAGAGGATTGAAATTAAAACTCGCTTTTTATTTTCAAAGAATTATATATTCCAAGATAACACTAAAAAATTAAATTGAAAATAGCAATTTAATCGAAAGGGAATAATTTCATTAGAATAAAGTCATGTTTTAATAAAAAATAAAGTAATAATTAAATAATATATATTTTCCTTACCACGTATATTGAATAAATAAATCGCTTTTTTCGGATTTATTTTGCGGTGAGAAAGAATTTGAGGGAGAAAAATGAAATGATTTATAAAATATGAAAATAAATCTAGAACGAAATTTTGAGGGGTTAAATATATGTAATAAGTTATTAGGGAATAGCAAGTTAATGGCTGAAAGTTTGGAACAACTTTACCATGTAGCTAAGTTTTTTTTTTTAGAAGATTAATTGAAAAGTTGGAATTGAAGAATTTGAAGGGTGATTCTTTCGAGAACACTATCAAAAGTTAGACTTTCATTGTTGACAAAATTGGTTCATTGTGGGTAGGCATGAAATTGAAAAGGGCTTTTCAAGATAAATGGTACGCAGCGATTCAATTATTCCGAGCCTTCATCATTCATCCATCTAACTCTTCGTGCTCTGCTTTTCATCTAAGATTCAAGGAAAAAAATCATCTTATCTCTCTTTCAGTTCTATTTTTATATTCCACGTGCTCACTTTTTGTAAGTTCTTTTATTTTTTTTTATTAAATAGTCAACACCCGTTTTGCCAAACAGAAGTGGAAAAAAATTTAAATTCTGATGATTTTAAGTAGTAAGGATAATTTCTAGTCAGACGGTATTTTAAAATTTTGTATTAAACTTCGTTTTCAGTCAAACCGCCAAAAATCTAAACTGACTTCTACTACTTGCTTAAAATTTCAGAATTCTTTGTTAACTTTAATCTTTTCCAATTCTTTAAGTCTGAAATATACACTCGTCTGACTTGAACCGATTTTTACTACTTAATTCCTATATACTTTATAAACATTGTCTTTGTTGATGAAGTAACTTTTAATATTTGACATTAATTGAGGAAAATGTAAATGTTTTACGTTTATGAAAATGAAGTCAATCTTTTTAGAGTGTCTGACTATATAAAGTCTCTTCTACTTAGGAAATGCTTGGCTTGTACTTATAGTTCAAACAAGGAGGTAAACTTCGTTATGGCGAGCCATGGTTGATTTTTCAGATGAATTAGTTGAGAACATCAACATTTGACGATTAAGTACTTTGAAAGTTTGTTTACCTAACAAAGTCAATAGGGATTTATCAATTTTAGTTATTCACCCCTCTAGAAACATTCCCATGCAAAAACCAAAGAGGATATTCTAAAATTGACAAAAACTGCCTTACAATATCTTGTCGAAACTTTCAGTCTGTATTTCTTTTTGTTTTCTGTATTTTAGTATAAAAATAGTGCAACAAGAATTGTAACTTCCAACTAAATGTAATTTTTACCAGATTCAAAGATTTTGTTAGAAAAAAATTTTCCTTCATAGTTCGTCAAGCAAGAAGAGAAAGTTTTTTAGTCAGGAAAATAATTAGTAAGCATTGTTTTTTATCAGATAGAACAACTTCTAGTAGAAATTTTTAAAAATTGGCCAATTTGAGTAGAAACGACAATTTTTAGTTCGAAATTTGGAAATTTTGTTTCATTAAGCAGTAAACTTCGTTTTTAGTCAGACGATTTTATTTTCCAATAGTTTAGAACTTGTATTGAAGTTTTTAATTATGAGAAGCAGAAACTAGTCTTTGATACTTGAATCAGTAATAAATCTAAATTTATATAGTTTCGAAAAAAAATTGTTAGTGAATAAATAATAATACTTCGTACTGATTTATTTAACGATTTTTTCCGTCTATCTTTGAATGAAAAAAGATTTGAAAGAAGAACTTAATTTACTTTTACATTTTTTGTTTATCTTTGAAATAAAAAGAATTGAAAATAAGATGAGTTATTAAATATTAATGGCAGCTATTAGGAACATGATTTTTAGTCATATTCTCAAAAGTTGAAGGGTTCAAAGAGGAAAAAAGAGTGAGACAGAGAGAGAGAAAGAAGGAAATGGCTTGGAGGTTGAAAGACCGTTCTTGTGCCTTTTTATGTGCGGCGAGTATTGTCCACCATTTTTGTCCTTTGTTTCCTCTTTTCTGCTTTTTTTCCCCACTTTTCTCTTTACTTTAACGTTCTTTTCTCAGAACTGGTTTTTCTTTTTTTTGTTGCACATTACTTTTTGCACTCTTTCTTTCTCTCTTTCTCTCTCGTTTTCTCTCTCGTTTTCTCTCTGTTAGTTTCAAGTATAATGCGACCCTGCCATTGTAACGACGAGCATATTAACGTGTTCTAAAGTTACGCGTTTCAAAATTTTACCGTGCATTGAGGGTGATAAAAGGTTTCTTTCAAAAGCCACATTGCAGAACGATTCGAAACTTGTAAAATGGATTCAGCTTAGACCTCAACTCGCGCTTGTTTTTCACTCTCTTTTACTCACTCTCGCTCATTTTCTTTTTTTCTCTTCGTTTTCTATCTCCTTCTCTCTCTCCTTGGTAATATTTTCTACTTGAACTCTTTTTCCACGTAATGCCAACGACACTTGTTTTGTTTGTTATTTAAAAATCATGTGCATTCTAAAGTTAAAAGGTACTTTTTTGAAAAAAAAAAAATGTTGAAACTATACAAATGATAAAATACTGAACTTTAAAAAAAGTCCCCTAATGTAAATTATGTCGTAATTTCTCGATTCACTGTAAGTTTAGAAAAAAATTTCTCCGGGATTTAAATTAAAAATTATAGAGTTAAAAATTAAAACTTCTGAAAATTGAAAAAAAAATAAAAAGTAAGTAGTAAAAAGTTTTGAGTAAAAAGTACGTAGTCAAAATTAAACAATAAGTAAAGAAAATAAAAAATATAAAATAAATAAAAGAAAACTATACCAAAAAACTTAACATTTTTTGTGTAAGTAATTCAAAAATATTTACAGATCAATGTTGATTTAGTGAATGATTTTTGATTTACAGGATAAAAATTTTCTTTTTTGTTTTTATACCCATTATTTTCTGGTTAATAGAAGAAGAGAAAAACTAATTAAAATATATAATGCGCACTAATCGAGTATTCGAATACTTTGAGAGAATGGAAACTAATGAAAATCCAGTAATGATAAAATCTTCCTTTGGCGTTTCGAGTGTTCTAAATACACTCTTGAATTTAGGTGCAAAATTTAGTTACAGTTGGAGATAACGAGTGAAAATCTCACTTCAAATGCCAATTTCAAATTAATAACAATTCTCCGATTAAATACCATAATCATGGTTAATTAGCGTGTATGAGTTACCGCAAAATTCTCACAACAGTTGTAAATGAAAGCTACAATTTCATATTTGTATCTTCTCGCTAAATTTGCTTATTTTATCGGAAGAAAAAACAAAAGAAGAAGAAGCAATAAATAAAAAAAATAAAAATACGAAAAGAAATACAATAAAAAAAAAGAAAACTAAATAATGAAAATTAGGAACAAAGGAAAAAGGTAACAATACGAAAATAAAAAAAACGAAAATAAAAAAACGAAAATAAACAAAAGAAAACACTTAGTGAACAAAAATAAGTCTTGTATCGAAAGTAAAAACAATATTTGTAACAAAATGAATAAAAAAAAATCTTTTCAATATTAAAGAATATTAATCTGTAACTGATACTTATAATTTTCAGCTTTTATTGACATTACCTTGTCATATCAATTTTTATTTCAAATATTGTTTTCTATAAAAAGGGGAAAAATAGTCGAGTCTTTTATTTTAAAAATATAACACTTCTTTAACCTTGTTCTTTGAAAAATTCTCTGTGACAAATGCAACCCAATTTCGTTTGATAAATTGATGCAATTTTTTCGCCATCCACGATATCATGAATCACTATTTTCGTTTTTTCTCATTCTTTCTTTTTTTGATCGTCGATCCACCAATAATAAAATGGAGATATTAATTTATTATAATCTATAAAAGTATAAAAGCTTTATGACCATATATAAAAAGCTGTATCTTGGAAGAAAATTTTGATTATGAAAATCAATCTTATTTTGAAAAATTCCGTGATTTAATGATTTGAATGATTAATATTTTCATTGATGATAAAATAGTTCGGAAATGAGAGAATATATTAAAGTGATTATTTAAAAATTCACCATTTAAAGAACAAAATAATTCACAATTCATCGTTAGGAAAAGTAGTAAGAAATGTTTTCAGTCATAAATAAAAAACATTCCTTATTCAATGCAGAAAACGCAGTTTTCAGTCAGACAACGATCCACCAATAAAATTCCACTTTATTGAAATAGATATTTTGAGAAAAAAGTATTTCATTTCTTGTTTTAATGAAAGTAGGAAACCCCATTTAGAATCAGTAAACTTGATGTATTTTGCAAAGAAGAGAGATTACAAAAATGTCGTTGGACGAATTCTAAGATGAATAGTGATGGGTGATATAACGTGGTTGAATTTCGTTGAATGAAGAAGTTTAAGTCTTCTCGTAAAGCGTCAATGGTAATGGTTATTACTACTGGACAGACCAGGACACATTGGTTCAGGGGAGGAAGTTAGTGGCCAATAAACGTCCCGTCGCATTACTACCGCTCGTAGAGTTGAGTTTACCAGGTTTTCTTTACCAACCTATCCTCGCGCCAACCGTTACACCACAATATAATAAATTAATACCCTATCGCACTCCTCTATACACCACGGGACACTTCTCTTGGATTTTTAATTTTTTATCTAACAAATAGCATCTGCTTTGATAAAAAATGTAAATGCCACTCACTTTAATAATAATTATGCAATTAAAATGCATTGATTTTTTTTTCAAAGGCAGGAGAAACTGTAAAGTTTTTTAATTCTGTCTAAATTATAGTTATTAGTAAAATTGTAATTTCATTAAATTAGAGTTAACTGTTAAAGATAAAAGTTAACTTAAAAGTTAACTTATCAGAATCAGAAATGAAAAAAATCATTATAGTAAAGATACTTTTTGGTTTGACAGTACTAAAAAACTGTTTTTTTATTTTATTTAATTATACAGGAAGTGATACACTAAAATTTCAGTCCGTCCATCTTTAAATTTTATGTATAAAAGTGTCAAAGTTAACAAAAAACTCCAGAAATAAAAAAATCGTAGAATAGTTAATTATTAGTCAAACATAGTAGTGGTACGTCATCGTAACGTCAATAATAATAATAATAATAATAATAATAATAATAATAATAATAGAAATAATAATGGAATAACAACAAATAATTGTTATTAACATATTATTAACAACTTATTTATAATTATTAATTAATGAAAATAGCATTAATAACAATAATAAAATAATAATTAAAATTAAACAATAATAATGTGTAACAACGAATAAGAATTTATAATAACAAGATAATGTTAATTATTGTAACAATAATAACAAAATAATAATAATAAGCAACAATAACAAGTAGTAATAAATGTAACATCAATAATAAATAATAATAACAAGATAATAACAATTTGTAGCAATAAATAGTAAAAATTAATTGTAACAATAATAACAAAATAATAATAATTAATTGTAACATTAATAACAAATAATAATAATTAATTGTAAGAAATTAGTAATAAAATGTAACAACAAAATAGTAATTAATAAGAATAAGTTAATAATAATTTGTAACAACAAAATAACAACAAATAATATTTAATACTAACAAGATAATTATAAATTGTATCAAAATAATAATTAACAACAAGTTCTAATAATGTAAACAATAATAACAAATTGTAATAACAAGTTAATAACAAATTGTTAATAACAAATTGTAATAACTATAAATAATTAAGAAAGAACATAAAAATATAATATTAAATAACAGAATTGTAAAAACATATGACTAACAGGATATGAACACTTGCGATCTAAATACTAAGTAAACACAAGGGTCTACAACAATGGTTTTCAAAGACTCTATGCTAGAAAACCTTTTCCGAAGAGACCATGCTAAAAGACCTAAGGAGTCTAGTATAAAAAGGGCCACACTATCATCTAAAATACAGTCTAAAATTGGAAGTCATCAAAAGTAGTCACCCGGACTACAGCCATAAAAATGTAATCGTCAATAGAAGTCACCTGTATATCAGTCTAAAAATTCTAATCTTCACAAGTGGTTCTCATCGTATAAGTGGTCTCATCCCCAGTAAAGTAGTTGTCCTGATCTTACGTGAAAAGTCTAATTCAACTCATCTTGAAGTCTAATTTGGAGTTAGAAAACATCGTTCGAGTTGTGACAAAAGCTGAAAGAAACATAATACCCATTGAACGAAGATAATTTACGAGTCTCGTAAATCATTAACATGCAGCCACTTAGAGCCTAATTATCAAACCAGCCCCATTGTACTTTTGCGACACGAGCTAGGACCACCACCTGCTGAGCAAAGGTAAAGAGAGACAAACAACTTAGACTCATTTTAGAAAGCTTGTGTTCAATCCATATTTGCATAATTTCGATCTTTTTCAAATATATTGTGTTCAAATACAATTATTTCTTGTCATTTATCCAACCTCGTCCCAACTTTAATTTTTCTAAATTAAAGTTAAATCGAGAAAAAATGGGGAATATAATAATAAGGTAAGACATAACAGTAGAGACAAAGTTTAGTCAGACCGTAGTTTTATTTTAAGAATTTTAACAGAAATGTTTGTTAAAAATTAAAAAAAAAACACTTAAAAATAGTATAAGAATATATTGAAAAAAAATTTTAAGTCACACAACAAAAAAATTCGTGGAATGAAGTAGTAGAGACAGTATCAGACAGAACTTAATTTCGACAATTGAATCGGAATTTAATGCTCATTTAAAAATAATAAAAATCAGTAGTAAAGACAAGTTTTCATTCGACGAGTCAAAACACGTTTATTCTAAATAAAAAATATTTTCAAAGAACCAAATTCTTTCTCAGACAAAAACTACCCTTGCGAGCCAATAGATATTCACCTGTTTTTCGTTTAGTATTCGACTGACGTTATTTTCTATCCGCTTTCAGTTCGTCGGTATCTTCTTTTTGGATTTTTTTTTCTTGTCTTCGCTCTTTTCACCGCAACTAACACTGACTCGCGGAGATTAAACGGTCGAGCAACGTTAACGTGTACTTTCATTGCCAAGAAACGGAAAAGAGATTAGAAGACGAGAGAGCGGAAAAGAGAGAAAGAGAGAGAGAGAGAGAAGATTAGGCAAACCCAGTGCTTGCAAGCTGCTGTTTTATATACGTGCCCACCTGGCGCACCCAAAGTCCTATTCTCATTATATGCGCTGGCTAGAAAGTGAAAGATAACGAGAGAGCCGTGCACAAAATGGAAAGGCCAGCGTCGTCCATTCAAAGGGAATCCATGAACAAGACTTTTAAGATTGAAAATCTTCTTCTATTACAATCTTCTTTTTTCTGTGAAAGATTTTTTTTTATTCCTTCACGTGATATTGCATTGAAATTTGCATGTATGGGAAAAGGTTGAAGAATAGGGAGGAGAGAGAGAGATAGAAATTTTTACTTTGTTTTTATTTTTACTGTGGAATTATATTTGGTATTGGCTGACTAAAACGTTTTTTTACTACTGATACTACTAATCTGATGAATTTTTCTACCAGTAGAATTTTATTACCTGTAGAATTAAACTTAGGACACTGTCTGACTGAAACTTGTTTTTTCTATACTTATGATACAAAGAATTTTATTGCTCGTAGCATTATATTTAGTGTATTGAGTGACTAAAATTCGTTTTTAATACTGATAACACTTTTCCCATGGATAATAATAATAATTATACCAATATTGTTATTATACAGGAATACTAGGTTATACACTATTAACTGTATTTTACTGTTTTTTGCTATAAACTTTTTCAATTTCATTATTATTATTATTATTAAGTTTACTTTAAATATTACTTATTTGTTAAAATTTCGTTTATATCTCAAGTTAGCAGGATTTGATTTAGAAAATTAAAAAAAACTTATCCTTATGATAATTATCAATATATTTTTTTGAAAATAAAAGGTCCAGAACGAAAAATTCATGGCGGGCTGCAAAAATTGTTTATATTTTATTAAATTGTTTAAACAAATTTAATGAAAAAGATTTTTTATTTTCAAAAAATATTTAAATCTTGGAATTTTTTAATCATAAAAGCATTTATCCAGAAAGATTTCTCAGCAGAATTATTACTAAACAATTAATTAAATTTCTTGCAAATAAGTATAACAATTAACAAATTCACTGTTTGGACATTTTTGGCGTATGGAGGTGTTTTCTTCTAATAATTTATGGAAATTATAGTTATTTATAAAAATTGTTGTGGTAATTTATAAAAATATTGTAGTCTGAATCTCAATTAAAAATTATTATTTGGGTAATTTATGAAAATTTTCAAGGTATTTCATGGAAACTAATGAAGTAATTTATTGAAATTTTCGCAATAATTCATAAAAATATATTCCACATAATTTACAATTAATAATATTTATTTTAGCAATTTATGAAAATTTTCACGGTAATTTATGGTAATTTATAGAAATTTTCGCGATAATTTATAACAATATGAAAAACAAAAAGTAACATTAAGATTTTGGATTTCAGTCATTTATGGAAAATTTTGCGGTAATTTATGGAAAATTATATGGTTATTTTATTAAAATTTGAATGATAGTTTATAAAATTATGTAAAACACAAATTGGAACTAAAAAATGTAACGGCGGAAATTTATGGTAATTTATGGAAGTTTAAGCGGTAATTTATGGAAGTTTATTACGTAATTTACAGTAAATTTTCTGATTCAGTTAAATAATAATTTAACTAGATTACATAGTAAAACCCTGTCAATAATTGTAAGTGTAAAAAGTGTCGAAAATTTAAATTTATTGTCATGTAGCTTCGATAGGGTATTGATTAGAGTGTTTGGTTAAAAATCCGTAGGTCATAGGTTCGATTCCTCGTAGTGGCAAATTTTATTTAGTAATAGGTTTCCGTTTATTCTGTGTTGTAAACATTAACTTGATTAAAAGTTGAAAGTTAAGGATTATTAAACGCTTGTAGATACAAATTAATTATTTTTTTATTATATTAAAATTTCATTTAAATAAATATCTCATTTGTCTAGTTAAATAAACTTCTCTAAATAGATTCTAGATCGCAGTAACAATTAACAAATTTATCTAGTGAGACTATGTAGCACCAATCTTGACATGACTATCTCGCACTTAAGGAGGATGGTGACCGTAACATAACCTCGAAATTTGTAAAAAATAATAATTCTAACGCATCCAAGATAAAATAAATATATCATTTTAATTTAATGTAAATAATCTAGTTTTACCACTTTCGAAAAAAAATATTTTTAGACAAAATAGTTTATCAACAATGATTTATTTAACATTTAATTTTTTTTCTTTAAAATCAGACAAAAATTGCAATTTTTAACCAATTTTTGTAAACAACATCTCATTTTAATCAGTAAAACATTCTCAAAAATCGTTATCTTGTTAATATTGTTAAAAGTATGTTATTAAAAAATTATTTATTAACTAAACAGTGTTTTCTTTATAATTTTTTAATAACATACAATTAAATATATTAAAAAATATCGATTGGAGAGAATGTTTCACAGAATTAAGTGAGCTATTGTTTATAAAAATTGGTTGAACATTGCAATTTTTGTCTGACCTCAAACGAAAAAATAATAAATGTTGAAATAAACTTTCTTGACAAAATATGTTGTCTTATTATAATTTTTGTCGAAAATAATAATAAAAGATCTTGTAAAATTGTTTATAATTGATATTTATCTTGTTTTTGTTTGCGTTAGAAATTATTTTTTAATTTTTACAGTTTTTGAGGTTATGTTACGGTCTCCATCCTCTTTAAAGGATGCGAGCGTGTATTGTCTGACTAAATTACGTTTTTACTACTGATTCGAATGTTGAAACAATTCTCTTTTAGAATAAAAATTTTCTGTCTTACGTTTGGCAACTCTAATGTAACATTTATGCTTTTTAAGACTGTAACTGTGTTTACTGCTTAAATTACATATTTTAAATTTTTTCCATATAAAAATTGTGTTACTGGTGATTGAAAATTATAAAGTATGACTAAAATTGATCTTCACTACTAGAAAAGAATAAATGTTACATTAGAGTTGCCAATCGTAAGAAATAGTAAATTTTTTTTCTAAAAAAAGTATATTAAATTACATTGTACGATTGTACACAGAAAAAAATAAGTGTTAAATGTATTGCGTGTAATTTTCAAACTATGTTGTTTTAACACAATTTTAGTGTTATTTTAACCCCATTTACAATGTATATTAATTTAACACCCTCTAGTGTTAATTTAACAGTCTCTATTGTTAATCTAACAGTCTCTATTGTTATTTTAACACCAATGTAGTGTTAAAACCACATAGCGTCGCTTAAAAATGTTGCGTGTAGTTTTAACACTACTTTTAGTGTTAAAATAACACTACTTTTAGTGTTAAAATAACACTTCTTTTAGTGTTAAAATAACACTTCTTTTTTCCAGTGATAACGAAGAGGGGAGGAATGTAAGACTTCAAAATAGTTAACAGTTTTAAACATTAAAACAGTGAAAAAATGAAAGTCACACTCATTCATAGTTGAAGTTAGATTATAATTACAACGGACAAAGATAAAATGAAATGGATAGCACATTTCCCAAGGTGGTAATGCATCCTATGTACACGTATACACACAAAAAAATAAGTGTTAAATTTGTTGCGTGTAGTTTTCAAGATGGTGTTGTTTTAACAGCCATTAAAAATGTGCATTAATTTTAACACACTCATGGAGTTAATTTAACACAAAATTTAGGTTAAAATCACCTCGTTTTGGTTAAAAATGTTGCGTGTTGTTTTAACACTACTTTTAGTGTTAAAACAACACTTCTTTTTTTCTGTGTATATACATGCATGTGGAAATGGTATATTGGATGATTGAAAAGATTAAATTATTCAAGAATAGTGGAGGAAAATGGCGGAATGGTTTATTATTTCCCTAGATCCACAAGAAGGTTTTAGTTGCTGAAGGTGAATTCGCGTTTGGTATATAACGCGGGGTTTTAGGGTGGCCATTAAGTAGTGATGGCCTCAGAGGGTCGACCGCCTCGGACCGCAGAGCTGCGGTTGCCGCAGTAAATCAACAAGTTGATATCTACTACTCAACTCGAGGCCACATCAAGCGGAATATGCATGTCCGGATAACGGGTGCGACCATTGCGAACTTCATCCTCAATATAAATATTAAACTTATCCAGCGTGGGAGAGAGAGAGAGAGAGGAAGAGGACGCGTTATATGTATATTCAACCGGAAACTCCGATACCAACTTTACGATCCGAGACAATTATCATTAAAATTTTAATATACCATTAATGCACTCTTGAGAATTGTGTCAAAAACTTTATATATATACTATATAGAGTGTATACTGAACACTATGTATATATAGTTCACTATATATATATTTACACACAATATATATTTTATTTCACTGAGATATTCATTTCTATATATAACTAACTGAAATAAAATTGCTTCTCAACTTTAAATTGAAATCAGAAGTTGACTTTAAAATAGTGGAAAATGAATAAAACAGAGATTAATGTAGCGGATTTAGGACAAAAAAGAACTTTTTATGGCAGTAATAAATAATTATAATGAATTTATGGAAAATTTTAATTATTTTCGAGATGACGCATGAAAGTGAGTTACAAAAGAAGAACTTTTATTTAATATTCACGAGGAAAAAGGTTGTCCTCCACAGAATATATAGTACTAAATAAATCATTTTTTTTGTTATTTTGATAAGCGTTTTTCATAAGTAAAATGTATTCAGTCTGCATTGAAGCGATCTCTATTGACAACATCAAGTTGAGAATAAATTTTATTTTACAAATTGAGTAGAAAAACTTAAGTAATTTTTAGTAATAAAAGTAATTTTATAAATAAAAACTAGCAGCAATGGCAAAATTTGTATCCATGTAAAAATCTCTAGATTAAAGGAGTAGAGTCAACATTTTGTCAGACAGAACAATTTAATTTAGTCAGATTTAGTCTTTAAATCTAAATAAGTGAAACCGAGTATTTAGAAGCAAAGTTTGGTTAGACAATTATTTATTAAGGGCATGTGGAACCAGCCAACTTCAATTAATACATGTATTAACCCCTTAGCAGTGTAGTAAAAATTAGCTTTTCGTGCCACAAATGTGCAAAACATTTTTGTTTTTTAAATTATTTGATATGATTCTATTTTATGTTTTCGAGGTCGCTGAATCCGAATATTTGATCAAAATTTAAAAATTCAAAATGGCGGCTCCAAAATGGCGACCAAAAAATTTAAAAGTTTCCGGATTTGACTAAAAATGATCACTTGGGGGTTTTTAAGGTGGCTGATTTCGAATATCTGGTTAATATTTAAAAATTCAAAATGGCGGCTCCAAAATGGCGACCAAAAATTTAAAAAGTTTCCGGATTTGACTAAAAATGATCACTTGGGGGTTTTTAAGGTGGCTGATTTCGAATATCTGGTTAATATTTAAAAATTCAAAATGGCGACCGAAAAAATTTTAAAGTTTCCAGATTTGGCTAAAAATGCGCATTTGGGGTTTTTGAAGTCACTGAATTAGAATATTTGGTTAAAAATTTTATAATTCTAACTGTCGACATCAAGATGTCAACTAAAAGTTTAAAAGTTTACGAATGTGGTTATAAATAGTTATTTGAGACTTTCAGTTTTAAGAACTGATTTAAGAACTTTACATTTTCTGGTCGACGTTTTGAAGCCGCCATTCTGAATTTTGAATTTTCAATAACTCTATAGACGTCAAACACTGTGAAGGGGTTAATATTCCCACCGGTTTTCTTAAAAACTATAAAATAAATCTTGACAAAATATAAGAAAAATAATATTTCATTTATTGAGGCATGAATCTCTAGTTCAATTAATAAAAAAAAAATACTTTTAAATATTATTTTCCATTCAATAAAAAGTTTGATTTTTTCTGAGAAAAAAAGACAATCAAATACAAATTATTATTTAAAAAAATGACTAAATTTATATTTTTCTATTCAAACTTTCATTTTTTTCAATGACAATTTGTATTAAATTGTCTTATTTTTCGAAAATTATCAAAAAAAATGAAAGTTTGAATAGAAAAATATAAATTTATCCCCTTTGTCAATAATAATTTGTATTTGATTGTCTTTCTTTCTAAAAAAATGTCAAACTTTTCATTACATAAAAAATAATATTTAAAAGCAAATTTTTGTATTAATTGGACTACAAATCCATGTCTCAATAAATAGAATATTATTTTTCTTATATTTTGTCAAGATTTATTTTATATTTTTTTAAGAAAACCGGTGGGAATATTAATACATGTATTAATTGAAGTTGGCTGATTCCACATGCCCTTAACGAATTCAATAAATTTTAAGATTTTTCTTACTACTATTTTTTTCAATTTTTTTAAACTATTTTTCCTATTTTTTTTTGTATTTACTACTGATTGAACAATATTAGAACAGGAAATTAGCATTTAAATGAAACTTCTTGATTTATTCTACTTATGATAATGAGTATTATTTCGGTAAATAATAAAACTGCTGTCTAACTAAAATTTGTTTCTCCTCCTTCTATTATGCTTGTAGGGTAAAACTTACACGTCTTGCTTCACTGAAACTAAGCTTAACTATTTAAATAAACAATTTTTAATCTCTCTCCCATTCTCTGCATTGTTAGAGAAATTTGAACAGTCTGTCTGACTCGAACTAGCTTATTCTACTTGATTCGGGTAATATTCAACTCTATACATGCAACTTCCCTTTAATACTACTGATTCTTTAAATTTTTACTACTGAAAGACGTTTTTACAACTGACATGACTGTACTGTCGAGTTTTATTATTTGAAGAGTAATATTTTGTGCACTGTCTGACTAAAAACGGGGTTTTCTACTAAAAACAGTATTAAAACAAATTTTATTACTCGTATAGTTATGTTTAGTTTAGTTTTGGACAAAAAAACGTTTTTACAACTAATATGTTTCTTTTAACGAACTCCACTTTTCGTTGGATAATATTTATTGTACTGTCTGACTACAATTTGTTTACTACTCGTGCTAGTATACTGTATTTTTTTTAAACTTTTTCTGATTAATAATAACATTTATTACTTAAATAAACAATTTTTAATCAGTCTCAAGTTTCTCGAAGAAATTTTAATACTCTGTCTGGCTAAGACTAGATTATAGTACTTAAATCAAGAAATATTGATTTTTTCTTGCATGAAATAAATTATTACTACTGAAAGTAAAATTTAGTATTTAAATACAATTTGAGAAACAGAATTCAATTTTATTTTTTGTTTTAAAATATTGTTTCAGTAAATAATAAAACTTTGAATTTTTATCCATAAAATATGTTTTTATAACTGCACTGTAAAAAAAGGTTCTAAATTAGAGCTGATTTTGGTATTAAAATAGAACCAAATTACGATTTAGTACCAAAATTGGTACTAAATTAGTATTTTTGTTTTTACAGTGTGATAGCAAAGTACCGAGTTTTTATTTCTAGACTGATATTTGGAGTACTGTCTGACTGAAATAGGCATTTACGACTAAAACTAAAAGTAAATAAAAAATTTGTCATTTACTTGTCTGTTCCTTTTTTTAAATATAAAATTAGAAGATAACAATTTTGTGTATTTAGTAAATTACCCAATATTTCAGCGACAGAAATAAGGATACACTCCTATATTTTCTAAATTCTAACCACAATGTGTTGCATAAACAATTTGTCGAAAGAAACTCCTTTCCCTCTTCTTGTGCATTAGAACCTCAACTTTTCCTTCCTTTTTTTGGATGAACGATTAAAGTAAACCTCACAATTTGAATATTCGTTAAGAAACTGTATAAAGTAAAAAAAAAAGAAAAAAAATAACAGTCGAGTTTGACCCAGTTTTGAAAATCAGGCAGGATAAACCAAGTACCGGCGGCTTGGGGAACTTGAGAGAGGAAAGTTTTGCATATATAATACACACACACATACACTGCTATCACTACTCCTACCCCTTCTACTACTACCACTACCAATACCGTTACCAATGCAGCCTGTCTTTCCCTCGGCACTGTTTGGCTCCGATAATAGCATCGATCAATTAATTACGACCGGTTCTTCTTTGGCAAATAAATTAGTTACTAAATTGGGTACTTCTCGAGGGACTTAACTGATCTGAGTCTCGTTGTGTCAGTTATATGCCTTTAGAATATCAACTTTCTTAAGTATCTATTCATGAAGAGAAAAATTTTTCCCTTTTTTTTGATAATTCCTCATTATTTAATTTCATATTTTCCGCGCAATTATTTTTGTTTCACATTGTTATGGGAAATTGTTGAAAATAGAAATTGCGAAAATTCTGCGAAAAGGAGAAATATTAAAGGGAACATTATTTTCGAATATACAATAAACGTTCGTTAAAAAAATGCTTTTGCCTGTGCTTTTTAAATTTGAATTAATTGATTAATAATTTTTTAATAATTAATAATAATTAATAATGTATTAATATTTAATAATATTATAATATTATTATAATTATAATAATTATTATTATATTATATTATTATATTATTATATTATTATATTATTATATTATTATATTATTATATTATTATATTATATTATATATAATTATTATAGTATTACAATATATTAATAATTAATAATTTTTTTCATAATTAATTAAATTGAAAAAAAGTATTTACTAATTTGAAGTAGTGATTAATTTTTGCTTTTAAAAATTAGTAAATTTTACTGATAAATATAGTAATTTCTACTTACTTAATCTGTAAAATTAATAAAAATTAATTAATTTCCCTTATAGATTAGTAGAAATTACTATTTATTGATTGGGGTACAGTTTTTCTAAAACGTATTTTTTATTTTTCTATTTTCTACAAATATTTTTTCTAATAAAGATGAATTTCTAAAAAATTTTTTTCTAATAAAGGTGAATTTCTAAAAAACTTTTTTCTAATGAAGATTATTTTATAATTTTCTTTCATCTAATAAAGGTTATTTTCTTAAAATTTCCTTTTAAAAAAGGAAAATTAAATAAAGGAATATTTCAAAATATTTTTTTTTGTTAAAAAATTGGAATAAAAAATTATTAGAAATTATACAAATTATAATTATAAAAATGTTGGAAATTATTTTTTTTAAAGAACAGAACTTTTGTTAGCAAATAGTTATTTTATAAAAAATTTTCTTCTTTTTTTAAAGGTAACTTATTACGTAAACAGAATTATGATTTAAAAACAAAAAATAAGAGAAATAGTTTATATATTTTAATTTTAGTTTTTTTCACCAATTTTCTAACTTTTATAAAAAATTATTAAATTTTTCAAATTTTAGGAAAATAAATATTTGAAATCATAACTTTTTAGAGAAACTTTTTTTAGAAATCAAAACACATTAGAAAAACTTTTTTTTAGAAGTTAAAACACATTAGAAAAACTTTTTTTAGAAATTAAAACTCATTAGAAAAACTTTTTTTAGAAATCAAAACACATTAGAAAAACTTTTTTTAGAAATTAAAACAAATTAGAAAAACTTTTTTTAGAATTCAAAACACATTAGAAAAACTCTTTTTAGAAATTAAAACTCATTAGAAAAACTTTTTATAGAAATTAAAACTCATTATAAATCACATTTTTTTGTGCAAAATCGATTAGAAAATATTTGTTAGAAAAAGTGACCACCTACCCTATTTATTATTAGTCAAATTTACTAACTCAAATACAAAAAAAACTAATCACTATTTAATATTAGTAAACATATCTACTAGCGCAAAAGAAAGTAGAAAAAGTATGAACACAAAGAAAAATTTTTTTCATATAGAGAAAAAATATTTTTTGTATATAAATATAAAAATTATCTTTAATTCAGAAAAAATTAGTATTTTATAGAGAAAAAAAATTATTATTATGTGGGGAAAAGAGAATTATTGCAGACGTTAGAAATTTTTCGAAATGAGGAAAGAATTATCGATATGAAGTATAAGTGGGAAAATTATAAATGACAGTCACGTCGATGAATTCTAGATCGTGACATGTTTCGTAATAATTAATTGCGTAATTTGATTTAACGTTCACGTAATTTTTCGAAATTGCTGCAATGAAGTTGGAGATACTAAAGGAAGAATTTTTATTGACAATTTTTTAAACTAGTTTCATGTCAATTACAATTTATACTAAAAGGGAATTTAAAAAACCATAATATAAAATATATGAAGATTGATCATTTTTATTGGAAAAATAAATTTAAATTATTTGTATTAAATGAGTGGTTAATTTTTCTATTATTTATAATTATTGTATAACTTACATATTTATAAACACTTTGTTTATTTTAATTAATTTATATTTATATTTACATAATTTTAATTATTATATTGTTATGATTTAGTTTTATTATTTATTCGCATCAATAAATAGATGTAATCGTCCTTATTTGACAATTTAAGTTTAAAAAATCCCCGGAAAAAAAATTCACAAATTACTTTCTTTGAAAAAATTGAAAAGTTGTAGAAAAATTGTTTATGAGAAAAAGGTACTTATAAAATTAGTAAAGTATAAAAAGAACAAATGTTACATTTACTAATTAACTTTTTAAATCAGTGTAAAGTCTCTCTACATTTTTATAGTACGAAACTATGATATTATTTTGTAGGTGATTGAAATTGTTTCAAACTAAATTTTAAAACTTCATTTTTTCTAAATGAATGTAAAATTCTTCATTAGGAGTGTTAATCCTTTTTTAGTGTAAATCAGTTTTTAAAATTCAATGTAAAATTAATTTTAGAGAATATTATGAATAAACGACTTTTGCGAACATTTTCTCTATATCAATTTTTTTGAAAAAGTGTTGGAACGAACATGAAAAATAAAAGACAGAATAACAAGAGTAAGGGGTTAATAAAATAATGAGAGGTTAGAGAGAATTTTTTTTTTTGAGTTTATACAACCTCTCGAGGCGAGATTTTTTTATATTATTAATAGTTATCATGGGGGGTCTCTTAACGCCTTTAAGGGTAGCGAGAAAAATTTTTTTTGCATTCTTTTTTTTTTGGAATTTTTTTCTTTTCTAAATGTGCATATATACATATTTATAAAGCTCGAGCAACGTTTTATTACTGCCAGCTGAACTATACGTACAATGAAATTCCTAACGCTTATCCGTAATTACGAGCGCGTCATTTAAATACTACTTCCTAGAAAATCTGGGCTGCGCGCACGTAGCATTGTACTTGAATCTAGAAAAGCGGAGTAGCATCCCATTACGCGTTGGCATTAATCTCATGCTACCTCTCGTTTCTCGTTTCTGCGACAGTGCTCTCTTGCACTGCCTTCGTTTTCTAAAGAAGATTAGTCACCAAGAGTTCTGCAACTAATTCGCGGTCGGGTGTCCGTGACTCGGATATATTTGACACACATACAGACAGGAAAAGGACGAATCGAAAGGAAAAACGAAACGAAGGAGAGTGAGTTTCGTCAGTATGTATTTATTTTCCATTTTATCCAATGGGGTACCGAGACTTTTCTTTTACTGATTAAAATAATCGATAGGAGTATTAAATTCTTTCCCTCCCTTGAGAGATATTTTCATTTTTTCCAATTATGTATGAAAATAATTATACGTTATTTGTTTTCAAAAATAATTTTCACCGAGAGTTTAAAAAGTACGTTTAAATAAACATATTAAACAAAATAAAAATTAAATTATTATTTAAATAATTTCTAACCAAATTATAGTAGTTATTTACTAGCTTTTTACTGACTGCACCTAAAACATTGCAGTTTTTTCTAATTTTGCAGTTTACTAAAAAATAATTTCTTTAAAAATTGTTTAAATAGTAATTCATTTTTTATCTGCAATATGCAAAAAAACATTAGTGTATTAATACATAATTAGGGGAAAAACTTTGCTAAATTTAAATCGTGTTTGGATTTTGGAATATAAAAATCGTTCGTAGCACGAAGGTTAGGCGAGAAAAATTTCCAATTTGTCAAAATAAATAATATATGAATTGAAGTGTCAGTGTAAAAACAACAAAAATGATTTCACTACGTTATTGAAGTCGAACAAACAAACTTTCGTCAAACTGGAAATTTTAAATTAATTAATAAAGTTTAAAATGTCTTCTTTCATTGTTTGAATATATTTTATAATTTTTGGTAGCTATTTAAATAAGTATTATAAACAAGTTTCAGTCAGTCAACCATTGAACCATAGAGTGTCCAACGTCATTCCATCAGGGCGAAAAAGACTCACGTGCGTCCCTCCGAAATTGCTTTCTAAAATTAATATGAATTTAGCTATTTTAATGAGAAATATATAGTTGGAAATGTAAAAACGTCAGCTTTAAGCTCATGTAAATATCGAGTTCGTAAATTCAAACCCCAGAGCTGGGTAGCTTAATGAATTTAAATCTTTTCGTAGGTTTTTTTTCATGAATATAGAAAAGTAATAAAAGTGAAAATTCTTTTAATTAAATAATTAGGTTTCATTAGTTGAATGTTTCTAAAGAAAAAGAGACGTTTCAGGACAAAAAAATATTGATTTTTGTAGATTTGACATTAAATTTACGAAAGAATGTTTTTTTTTTATTTTTGAAAACATAGTGAATTTGAGGGCTTTGAAAAATAGTTAAATATTATTATTTTAAAAAATAAAATTTATGGATCTTTTGTCTTTTTGTCTACTTTAATCCCAAGAAGTTCAGGAAAAGAAAAATTGAATGGAATTGAATTCTATCATTAAAATCGTTTCTAATGTATTAATTATATATAAAAAAAGTAGCAAACCTAAGTTCAATAAAATTACAAAATATAAAAGTAACAGAAATTTAATTATTAAAACCTTTTTTTATCAATTTTTTCGCAAAAATTCAACTATTTTCAGAAATAATAAAAATTTTAGCAAAAATTAAATTATTTAAACATTTTTTTATCAATTTCTCCGCAATAATTCAATTATTTTCATAAATAATAAAAATTTTAACAAAAAATTCAATTATTTGCAAATTTTTTTATAAATTTTTTCGCAATAATTTAATGATTTTCATAAATAATAACATTTCTACAGGGATTAAATTATTTTTATAAATAATAATATTCTTTTAGGAATTCAATTATTTTTATAAATAATAAAACTCATTGCAGATTTTCAATTATTTTTTTAAATAATAAAACTTATTGCAGAATTTCAATTATTTTTAATGCAATTGTAATCAAATTCCTCGAAGAATGTAATTATTCTTAAAAATCTTATTAAAATTTGTTTAAAGAATTTAATGACTTAAAAAATTTGTTAATAACATTTTTTATGAGAATTTAATTTCAAGAAACATGAAATTAATTAATAAATTATTTATTTTTGTACTTAAACAATTGAATTCTTGTAGAATTTACTAATAAAAATGGTTTTAAAAATGAATTTCAGTTAAAATTATACCTAAGTATTAAAAGCATTATAACGTGGATTTTTAAAAATAATTAAATTTTGAAAAAGTTTCTAATTAAAATCATTGAAATTCTTAATTTTTCATATTTTTGACAAAAAATTCTATAGAATTAATTCTTTTTAAAAGTTTAATAGAATTTTTATTGAAATTATTTAAAGTTTTTATTTTTTAATATATATTTAATTGCAGAATTTCCGAATAATTGAAATTTTGTAAAATTAAAATTGTAAACCAATAAATTTGAAAATTTTCATAAAACTCATCGCAGCGTTTCAATTATTTTTCATACAATTATAATTCAATTCTTTGAAAAAGTAATTATGTTCATGCAAGTTTTATTAAAGATCGACAAAAGGATTTATTATTAAAAATTTTGTTACTGAAATTCTTTATGAGAATTGAATTTTGAGAAACATTCAATTATTCAGTAAATTATTTGCTTTTGCATTTAAATAATTAAATTTTTGTAGAATTTTTTAATAAAAATTGATTTAAAAGTGAATTTTAGTTAAAGTTGTAGATTAAAATTGTATGTTAAGAGAAATATAGAGTGAACTTTTTGGAAAGAATTGAATTTTAAAATTAATATTTTTGGAAAAGTTTAATAGAATTTCTTTAATATTATTTAAAGTTTTTATTTTCTAATATGCATTTAATTAAAGAATTTAGGAATAATAATTAAAATTTCGTGAAATAGATTAATTAATTATTATTAAAAGTAATAGATATATAGTAAAATTATAGTTAACAATTTTTGAAAATAGTAATTGAATTGAAATAATGAAAATAATTTTGAAGAATTATCGATGTCTTCATGTTTTATAGTTATAAAAAATTTAATAAACAAAAATTTCATTCATTGTAAAAAATAACACAAAAATTGATTATTTTAATCTTTTTTGGTGTTAATTTAATTTGCAACACTTTTTAATACCTCACAATTTACTGTATATTAGTAAATACTCTCTATATTTGAGAATGTATATGCACTTATTTATTGAGAACACGATTCTAAACTTAGAAATAAGAGAATTTTCACATATTCAGATTTAGAGAGTACTAACTTTAGTCTGACAGAACATTCGAAAAGTTGTTAATTTAAGAAAAAGTACTAAAAATGTTTTTTTTAATATCAATATCAAGATTTATTATTTAAGACGATAATTTAAATTTGTTGCATAACGAATTAAATTAATTTAAATTAACGAAAGTTAATTAAAATTTCAAAGAATGGAAAGTATCCAAAGAGGCTTTAAGTTTATATATAACATTTAAATAAGTAGCACAACTGAGTTTTGATCAGACAAATCTCAAGTCTGACGATTTAAGACGTAAAGAAATAGTTTTAATCTGACAGAACATTTGAAAAGTAATTAATAGTGTTCAACTTACGAATATAATGTTAAAATCAGTAGTAACGAGCAGTTTCAGTCAGTCATAAGGAGTATAAATTTCTATTCTATAAAGTGTGTGAGAGGAATACAAAGTAGACATAGGTACATTACACAAATTAAAATCAGTAATAAAAGCAAATTCTATTAAGATAAGATTACTTTAATCTTCTTATAAATTCTACTTAGATAAAAATTAAAACTATACTCAAGTAGTAATTTATATGCTGCACTCAGGCAGAACGCTTTGAGTAAATAAGTGTATAAGTTAGCGCTTAAGTATTTACTTAAGGGCATGTCCAAGTTGTGAAATGTAAACAAACCAACATGTAAACAAACAAAGCACTAAAATCACATTTTTCAAAGAGCTTTTTTTCTCACAAAAATTACCATTAGAAAACTTATTTTTACAAAAATGATGAATTAGAGTGTCAAAGTTTCCAAAAAAATCATTTTTGAGTGTGATCAATAAATAGCAATTAGTAAAACAACCAATTCAAATGACCTGTGAAATAGCATTTTTGACGCGTCGCGAAAAATAAACAGTTTGAGTATATCAACCGCACTGACGATGAAGAAGTCTCATATCAGCGATTGGACCTTCAACATGTGGAAAGGGAAAAATTTCCCTTTCCTCCATGAAATTACCAGGAGAAAGGGTAAAAACTTCTTCATCGTCCGTGCGGTTGATATAGTCAAACACTTTAATTTTTCGCGATGTCAGACGATTGCTCTACGCGCACGCGCAGACCGTGCCAAGGACACATTGAAAACACTATGCAAAAACACACATTTTGTTTTACTCTGAAACTCACTTATTTTCACATACTTTCAGGTATACTAGGTATAGATACCAAATTCAACACTTCAATTTACCATTTTCATAAAAAAACTGTAAATTTCTATTCATTTACGAAAATGTGATGGTCGAAAAAATCCTCAATATTCGGTCTTCTACTGCTGCTTTTTTTCGACCATCACATTTTCGTAAATGAATAGAAATTTACAGTTTTTTTATGAAAATGGTAAATTGAAGTGTTGAATTTGGTATCTATACCTAGTATACCTGAAAGTATGTGAAAATAAGTGAGTTTCAGAGTAAAACAAAATGTGTGTTTTTGCATAGTGTTTTCAATGTGTCCTTGGCACGGTCTGCGCGTGCGCGTAGAGCAATCGTCTGACATCGCGAAAAATTAAAGTGTTTGACTATATCAACCGCACGGACGATGAAGAAGTTTTTACCCTTTCTCCTGGTAATTTCATGGAGGAAAGGGAAATTTTTCCCTTTCCACATGTTGAAGGTCCAATCGCTGATATGAGACTTCTTCATCGTCAGTGCGGTTGATATACTCAAACTGTTTATTTTTCGCGACGCGTCAAAAATGCTATTTTACAGGTCATTTGAATTAGTTGTTTTACTAATTGCTTTTTATTGATCACACTCAAAAATGATTTTTTTGGAAACTTTGACACTCTAATTCATCATTTTTGTAAAAATAAGTTTTCTAATGGTAATTTTTGTGAGAAAAAAGGCTCTTTGAAAAATATGATTTTAGTGCTTTGTTTGTTTACATGTTGGTTTGTTTACATTTCACAACTTGGACATACCCTTAATTACTATTTAATTATTTATTTAATTACTATTTACTCTTTTACCTAATTACTATTTGCCTATTCATATATTTACTTAATTACTATTTATTTATTCACTTATTTACGTAATTACTATTTAATTATTTATTTAATTACTATTTACTCATTTACCTAATTACTATTTGCCTATTCACTTATTTACTCAATTACTATTTATTTATTCACTTATTTACTTAATTACTATTTACTCATTTCTTTAATTACTATTTAATTATATAATTGTTGTTAATAGTAAAAGTGCGTTTCGAACAAATAATTTAGTGGTAAGAACAAACTTAAGTCAGACAGAATTTTAAAATTTTTTCAATTCTAGTAGCCAGGGTAATTTTTTGTCAGACGTAATAAAGAAATGAACAAAAACATGCTTCCCCTACAAATAAATACGTTTACTCAATATTTTATCATTTTCTCCGACTAAAATTGGTCTTTCCAACTAATTTCTCCTTTTGAAAGTATTTTTATTTCTAAAATTCATAATAACAATGAAAATACGATTTTATTATCTTATAGAATTACTGCAATTTCTCTCTCTCTCTCTCTCTCTCTCTCTTCCTGCGAATGAAGAATCGACTGCAATTGACATATTTTCTGGAAGAAAACTAATTTTTTCGATTAAATGAAAGTTTTTTATTCGTTAGCGGTAATTTTTGTTCATCTCTTTTTTTTCCATTGGCGTCTTCAATTAAGTAGAGAAGAGAACAGCTTCAATGATCCAAAACTTGTTTCGTTCCGTGCAGCCGTGCAAGAAGATCAAGATAGAAGTCAGCTCGAAATCGTTTAATTGCTTGAACCTAATCTCGGAGAGTGCAGAGTCGAAACGCGATCGTTAAGAGAAACGAGTCGTTTAGGGCTGCTTCGAAACCATCTCCATTGAAATCTCTGCCAGTTTTAGTGGGAGAGGGGGGAGGGAGGGAGAAAGATAGAAAGAGATTGGGCCGCGTAATAAGTAGTACAGAGGAGCAAATAGACGGGGGGTAGAGATTGAGAGAAACTGAAAAATCAAACTCCCAAACGGAAAATTCATTTCAAACTTCATCTCCCCTTATGTTACGTCTAACTTCATTTCAACGAGATAATTAAAACATTCTATAGAAATATCTTCTCTGGTAAGGAATTTGGAAAGAAAAATTACGATTAATTAAGTTTTAGCATCATATTCAAAGTCTTATATATATATATATATATGTATAGATGGATAGTCATTACTTCTCCTTGTAACACATGTTTGTTTATTACTATCAATCTCCACATGAATATTCATGAAAATTTTAATTGAAAATTCAGTCATTAGGGTATTATTAAAAAAAAAATATTTTATGTTAGTAATTAGGGAACTTTTAATTCAGACAAAAATTTATTGTTTTAAAAAAGAAAAGAAGTAGAGATTTCAAAAATTAACATCTTTTCTTCTTCTATTTCTCAAAAATTGAAAAACAACATAGTTTTTAACGAACTAATAACACTGTCCGACACTAATTTTGCCCCTTAAATAATTTTAGTTACTTTCGATAGATTTTTTCACTCTGATTACGAATCTGAAAATAAAAATTCTCCAGCACGTCGATTTTTTGAGAAAATTAGTGTTAAGAAGTAAAAAAAGCATGTTTTTGGCTATATTTGATTATGATTAAAAGAAAATTAAAAGGGGATAGAATTTTAATTCTGGTTTTAAATAAATGCTTGAAAAACAACCAATAATTTCTCTGAGGAAGCATTCAAACTAGGCATTTCCGAAAAGGCAATTAAAAATGATTATTTCTTTTGCATTAAATTTTGTTATTAATCAAATTAGAGATTTAGAAATTCTAACAAAGGTTATTAATTAAAATTTTATTTAAACGTTTATTGTATTTTACAGTTTTTATATCTTAATGTTAAGTTAATTAAATAAATTAATTCTTCTAGTAGAAATTAAATGTCTAACTAGTAGAAGAAAAAGAAGTATATTAAATTAGATATTCAGTGATCAGACAAATCAAATTTTTTGATATATTTAAACAATTAATTCATAAAATTAATTATAATTTCATTTTTTATTAAAAAAATTATTTTCTCATTGTTAGATGTTGAAATTTATTTTAATTTTTAATAGTAATTTTTTAGTTGTTTGACCGTATGATATATTTTGTTTAATAATGATAAGGCCTATTTACGAAACCAATTTTTTATAACAAAGTTATTACTGTCAATTGAGAGGGAAAGATCTAAAAAATTGATTTTATTATTATTATTAGATAATTCTAAAGTAAATTTTAAATGTTTATCGATAGAATTGAATCTATACAATATATCATCCACCTTATTTGAAGGTGCACAAATTAATATGTCATCAATATATCGAAAGTAAAAAATAATTTTATATTTAATTTTGCTTAAAATTTTATCCTTAATACCCTCCATGACAATATTAGCTGCACTTGAGGATATTGGGGAACCCATTGGTAGGCCAAATATTTGTTTATAAAATTCTCCTTGAAATTGACAGTATGCAGAGTTTAAGCATAAATTTAAAGCTTCAAGAAAATCATCCTGCGAGAGGTTTGTATGTTTTTTAACTTCTGACCATTTGCTTTTGATAGTGTCATTAATAAGTGTCCAAGATATGTTTGTATACATGGAAACAACATCAAGTAAAAAGATAGTAAAATTTGGTGGAATAAAAATATTATTAATTTTATTTTTAAAATCCCAGCTGTCTTTAATATAATGACTATTGTCAGTATTTAGGGATTTCTTTAAAATATTTGATAAAAGTTTTGATAAATTATATATTGGATTGCCTATAAAAGATGTAATTGGTCTCATAGGAATATTACTTTTGTGTAGCTTTGGTAGTCCATAAAATTTTGGAGCAACACCATTTGTGCAATTAAGAAACTTATATGTGTTTTTTTCAAAATATTTTTTATTTAAAAAGGATTTTAGAAGATTTCGTAAACAATTTTGAATGGAGATTGTAGGATCAGAATTCAATTTTTTGTAAGTATTAGTATCATTTAAAAGATTAAGTGTTTTTGTAATATAATCATTTTTTGTTATAATTACAGTTTTATTACATTTATCGGCAGTGGTTACAATAATATCTTTATTAGATTTTAAAATTTTTTTTGTTTCATTAATATTATTAATTAAATTTTTTTGTGTACAATTAAGATAAGATTTATTATATATTAAATTTTGTAACCAATAAGATACATTTCCTCTAATGTTATTTTTAGTATCAGAGGGAATATCTTTTATGCCGTATTCTATATTTGAAATTATATATTAGGAATTGGTATTTGCTTTGAAGAATATGGAAATCCAAAGTTACCTCCCAAAGCTAAAATATTAGAGACATTTTTAGGAATATTTAATGAGGTTAAATTTTCAATCCAATTAGGCCTTATCATTATTAAACAAAATTTAATTTTTAATATTGTCTGCTTTCATTCTAATGGATAATTACTGAAAGCAATGTTTTAATTTTGGAAAAACAAAACGTTAAATTCACAGGAAAACTTTATTTCAAAGACATCAACCACATTTTCAAATTATTTATTTATTTTGTTGATTTTGTATGTCAAGATTGCTAAACATTTTTCTGGAATAAAATATAAGTAAACTGAAAATAATATAAAATGTTATGAATTTAAATGCTAATAAAATTTGATTAATAACAAAATTTAATGCAGAAGAAAAAATTATTTTTAATTGCCTTATCGGAAATGCCTTTGAATTATTCCTCAAGAAAATTGTTGGTTGTGATTCAAGTTTTCATTTAAAACCAGAACCAAAATTCTATCACCTCTTATTTTTCTTTTAATCATAATCAAATATAGACAAAAACATGCTTTTTTCACTTTTTAACACTAATTTTCTCAAAAATTCGACGTGCTGCAGCATTTTCTTTTCAGATTCGTAATCAGCGTGAAAAATCTATCGAAAGTAACCAAAATTATTGAAGGGGCTGAAAAAAAAATAAAAAATTCATTTCTTTCGGACAGTGTAATAAAAATGGTATAAACGAAATAAACTTTAAATTAGCAAAAATAATTAAAATTTATTATTTACATTATTATTTGCATTATTATTGTTTTGTATGGTACAAAATAGTAAAAGTGATTTTAAGAATTAAGATCAGTGAATGAAGTGAAGTTTAGTCAGACAACGGTTTAAATTCAATTTGCGCCTCAAATGTTAATGAGTCTTTAACTATTTAAGTCAGTCAGTTCTCAGTTATCTATTATATAGCAGCTGTTTAAATCACTCTTAAAGACAATTCCTATTCAGTCATAATTTCAAAATTTGTCGATTTAAGTAGTAATAACAAATTTTAGTCAGACGGGCCATTAAAAAAGGTGTTAATTTAAGTACCAGTAGTTAGACTCTCGTTTAAAGTGGCAATTTAGTATTGAAACAGTTACAAATTTATTTTTTTAGTGTTGTCAACATAAAGACAAAGTTTTTTATTAATAGTGAAAAGTTTTTTGCCTTACAAACAAAAAAATTTGTTTTTTTATTGCTAATTGTTAATTGATAATCGATAACTGTTATTGATAACAAAAGAAAGTTGTTAATAATAGGAAAAATGAAAAAAGTTATTAAATCTTTATTCCGAATAAAAAAAACTTTTTATCAACAAAAAAACTTATTATGATACTTGACTAGTTTTGAAAAACACTTTTGTAAAATTTAGTTCTAAATTAAAATAAAAATTTTTAACTATTTTCACTCTAAATTTAAAGTAGTCAATATGTTTAGTGAACAAGTGAATGACTATTGGTGCATTTTGATTATTAAATTTTACTAATAAAATATTATCTTTTAATTTTTTTCAAAAAGAATATTTATTGGTGAACTTTACTTTTTTTATTCAGAAGCAAAAAAAGTAGTCACTAATTGAAATAAGTAAATATTTTTATTTTTTCCAAATTCAAATTTAGCGTACGAGTGTTATTTTTGATTTAAAGAAAAACAGGTCAAACTTGTTTATTGATCGATAGGAAAATTATTTTTAAATTCATCTGCATATTGTTGATAGAGTTAGGTTAAGTTGTTCAAAATTCAGTCTGTTGTCATGACAACAAAGCAAAAACAGGAGTTAAACTATCTCATTTCATGAGCTCAAAATAACATTTCTAGGATAATATCTGTTTCAGTTTATTTTAGCTGCACATTACTGAAAGAGAATATATTTTCTTTTCTCCCTCATTTACAAATCTATTTTGGATTAATAATAATAATAATAATAGTAATAATTATAATGATAATAGTAATAATAATAATAATAATAATAATAACAATAATGATAATAATAATAATGACAATTATAATAATGTTTCATTTCGAACTTTATTCAACTGCTATTTTAACCTTCTGCTTTTATATTGGAAATCAATTTTCTGATTTATGTATGCATGGAAAATTAATTTATAAATTTATAATTTTATTAATTTCACAGTGTAAAGTTGGTTTAATTATTTATATACTTTCTATAAACTGAAGGAAAATTTATTTTAAATTAGTAAAGTTTATTGGATTCGATTAAATGATTTACTTGTCAATTATCCATTGAATTTATATCTGGGCTGTATAAATATTTACGTGACCTAAATACAGTATTTTCGCATTAAACAAATAATTATTTGTATTAAAATACAAATACTATATAAATTAATAAATTAACAAATTTTAAAAGAGTGATGAATAATTCTGTAAAACAAAAAAGAATTTTATTACTTCGATATTGTGTTTTATAAAAACAGATATGAATACTTCTTTCTATAAGTACTCTCATGAATTAGTAAAAATGTTTACTAATTTGAATTAGAGACTGACTTTTTTGCTTTTGAATTAGTAAACTTTACTAACAAATAGTAATTTCTACTAATTGACTAGTGAACTTTACTAATTCAGTGACTGATTCAAATTAGTAAATATTGTTACTAATTAAAATTTAGAGAGTAGGAAAGTATTCTAATTACTTTCTATACATTAAAATTTTTGATTATTTAACACAAACGATTGAATTAATAACAACGTTTATTAATTGGTATTATTATTATTTAATAATTCGTCAATTTGTACGTTATTTGACATAAAAATTTATTGATTAAGAGTAAACGGTAAATATAAGAAAGATAGTAAAGAAAACAAATGCAAAAAGCGATTATAAATAAAATAATGTGCGATTGAAGAAAACATTTTCCCTCATTCAAAATATGTACATATTAAATGTCGACTCAGACGGAAATTATTAATAGATGCAGCACTGAAGATCTGTTAGGTCGGACTAAAAACGGTGTTCACTACTCATTTTCGACGATTTTGTTAATACTTTGACTGAAACTGTTTTTTCTGACGAAAATTTGTTGTGATTACTTTTAATTTTGTTTTAAATGATTCGTCTCACTCAACCTGTGACTTAACTACTGATTTCATCACTCAACACGTCAATTAAGTACTTGAATTAATTTCTATAATGAATATTATTTTTTATTAACTTCATTCTGAGTGAATTCCATCTTTACTACTTATAAAACTATAGTCGAATGACTGAATTCGTCTCTAACTTTATACAATGGAAGTTTTAATATTTTCAATGAAGGAACAATTTAATATTAAAAAGCATTAAATAAAAATAAAATGTGATTTAATATTTTTCCAGTAATCTGAATGAATTGAATTCTTTTGCCAGTGTAAGATAATTATGCAAGAAATTAGAGAGAAAGTTAATTAAAAAATGTAAATAATTAAATAATCACAGAATTGTAAGAAACTTTTCTCGAGATGAAATAAAGTTTTTTATTGAAAAAAAGGTTGATCTATATCAATTCCAAACTCATGTACAAAAAAAAGGGTCAAGAAGAAGAATTTATATTTGCAGAAAAATAAATACTATTGAAAAAGATGAAAAAATGAAGAGAATCGCGGCGCTTCTTTTTGTTAAAATATCTTTTCATTCCTATTGTCGTGAATTGATATTACGAGCAAATAATGAACTCTTCTTAATCAAGGTCTCTTCCGAGTTTGAATCTCGAGTATTCACGATTTTCAGGTTCACCAAAAATAATGAGTCTCGCAATCAGCGTGTTGCCGGAGAAATGTTTACGCTGCAATTACTAGGAGGGGGGCTGGAAGGGGAGAGGGTTTCGGGGGGTTTGGGGCGCGCGCAACTCGCCTACTCGATCCCTTGGCATATAACGGCAGACTGGAAATGTTTGTTCCCTATGTATTCTCTCTCTCTCTCTCTCTCAACATTGTGTAAAATCGACTCGAACAATTTGAAGTGCAAGCCAAAAATTGCGTCGACTAAGCGCACTGACGTTTTGATTTCTCTTGCTTTCATTGCTCTCTCTCTCTCTCTCTCTCTCCCTCTCTTCAGTTTTATGCTGTTTGCTTTGATTCTTTCAAACATAGACTCAACATGCAGGTTATATAACTCTATTATTGTGACGAGAATTGAATTTGATGAAAGGAAAAAGAAGAAAAAAATTTGTTTCATTGGGTGTCTATACGCTAATTTTTATGGGGTTGAAAAGGATCCGATCTTTTAATTTCGTTGGTTGAAAAATTTCAAAGGAAAAAGAAAAAAACAAAAAAAAAAGTAACTGTCAATTCGGAAACATTTGATTGTTAAGAGCAATTACTATAAATATATGACTGACTAAATCGAATTTTTACTATCACAGTAAAACGTGAGGTGTTAAAATAACACCAGAATGGATTAAAATAATCTGCAACAGTTTAATCCCTCTAGGATTAAATTAACCCCAAAAAGAATTAAAATAATCTATTCCGGCGTTATATTTAAGTATGAATGAAATTTTGTAAAAAATAAAACACCAAAATTAACGATTTGTACAAATTCAACGAATTTAGCTTTTCCAGGGAGAATAGTAGGTTAGTTACTAACTTAGTAACATAGTAAATAAATTCAATTGTTTAAAATTTTTTTTAAATTCTCGTCAAAATTTCAACTCTCTTTATAAATAATAAAATTCTTCTCTGATATTCAATTATTTTACAAATTTTAAATCAAATTCTTGTCAAAATTTCAATTATTTTCAAAAATTTTGTAAAATTCCATAATTTTCAATATCTAGTATTTCAATAAAATTTTCCAAAAGAATTTAATTATTGAAACAAACACGGTAAATCGTTACGTATTAAAATAACACCAAACAGGATTAAAATAATGCAATTTAGTGTTATTTTAATCCATTTTGGTGTTATTTTAATACCTGACAATTTACCGTGAATTTAAATACAATTCTACACAAACATTCAATTATTTTCATAAATAATAAAAATTTTTACAGGATTTTAATTATTTACAAATTTTTAAAAAAAATTTCTTCGCAATAATTAAATTATTTTCATTAATAATATAATTCTTTTATGAATTTAATTATTTTCATAAATAATAAAACTCATTGCAGAATTTCAATTATTTTTAATGCAATTTTAATTAAATTCCTCAAAAAATGTAATTATTCTTAAAAATCTTATTAAAATTCGTTCAAAGAATTTAATGATTTAAAAAATTTATTGATAACATTTTTTATGAGAATTTAATTTCAAGAAACATGAAATTAATAAATTATTTATTTTTGTATTTGAATAATTGAATTCTCGTAGAATTAACTAATAAAAATAGTTTTAAAAATAAATTTCAGATAAAAATTTAGATACACTTAAGTATTAGAAGCATTATAACGTAGATTTTTGGAAATAATTAAATTTGGAAAAAGTTTCAGTCTAAAATCATTAAAATTCTTAATTTTTCCAATTTTTGTCGAAAAAATTCGGTAGAATTAATTCTTTTTAAAAGTTCAGTAGGATTTTTGTTGAAATTATTTCAAGTTTTTATTTTTCAATATATATTTAATTGCAGAATTTCCGAATAATTAAAATTTTCTAAAATTGAACTCTAAACAAATAAATTTGAAAATTCTCATAAAACTCATCGCAGCGTTTCAATTATTTGTCATACAATTATAATTAAATTCCTTGGAAATAGTAATTATGTTCATTCAAGTTTTATTGAAATTTGACAAAAGAATTGAATTTGTAAAAAATTTGTTACTCAAATTCTTTATGAGAATTGAATTTTGACAAATATTCAATTATTCAATAAATTATTTACTTTTTTATTTATGTAATTAAATTCTTCTAGAAGTTTTTAATAAAAATCGTTTTAAAAATGTATTTTAATTAAAATTTCAGATTATAATTAAATTTTAAAAGAAATAAAGAGTGAACTTTTTTGAATTAATTGAATTTGAAAATTAATAATTTTTGAAAAAGTTTATTTGAATTTTTTGAATATTATTTGAAATTTTTATTTTCTGATATGCATTTAATTAAAGAATTTAGGAATAATAATTAAAATTTCGTGAAATTGATTAATTATTATTAAAAAAATAGATATAAAGTAAAGTTGTAGTTACAAATTTTTAAAAATAATAATTGAATTGAAATAATGAAAATAATTTTGAAGAAGTATAATATATTTATAATATAAAATAATGATTTTATTACTTTGGTCATGTTTTATAGTTATCAAAAATTTAAGAAACTAAAATTTCATTCATTGTAAAAAATAACACCAAAAATTGATTATTTTAATCTTTTTTGGTGTTAATTTAAAATGCAACACTTTGTAATACCTCACAATTTACTGTTTACTATTTTAATATGTCTGAATGAAATCGAGCTTTGCTACTTAAAATTCAAATTTTGTAAATGTTTAATTACATTTTGAATTTAAGAAAATTGTTAACATTACTTTTGATCATGAGAAAAATATATTCATTTCTAAGAAAACTATCATGTCTGACTAAAACATACGTTTACTACAGAAATTCATAAACTGAATCGACTGTTTAAAAAAATAACTTTATGTCTGAAATTTTGATTAATTTATAAATAATATTGTAACAAACTTTCCGTTTAATAAGTGTACTTTTATTTCTTAAGCAAGAAAAGAAAAAATTTTACTTGTAAAAAATATATACTAAAGAAAACTTTTTTATCGAAACATTTTCTTTTAATTTCGTTTAAGAGAGAAATTAAAAAATTGTTAAATGTAGTTGATTTGTTTGAAAAAAGAATTGAAACTGTGTCCAAACGGAATTTAAAACTACTTTGTGAATGTAATTCAATACGAAAATGAAGGTTTTACTTTTCCTTCTGAAAACTCAATTTACGATCATTAAAGTACCTTACTATTCGTTTTTCCTGAGTAAAAAAATTTTTTTCTTCTCTCTCTCTCTCTCTCTCTCTCTCTCTCTCTCTCGAAAAAAAGGAAAGCTAAAACTCTTACCGCTCGTACCGATAATTGAACCGTGTGGCTGATCCCTTCGCTCCTCTTTTCTCCTGTAATCGAATTGCCGCACTGCGTTTTAAGTTGAGCTTGAGACTCACGATTCGTTTCGCAAAATCCCAAGTTTTTAGTACTCGATACTCCCTTGACTTTCTTCTTTTTTTCTCTCTTTCCCTCCTTTTTTCCACCTCGCACATTGCTAACGTCGATAAAACGAAGTAAAAAAAGGAGAGAAAAAGAAGTCGTCGATGGAGAAAAGTAGACGAAAAGTGAAGCAGAGTAGGAGAATTCAAAAACGATAAGAAACAGGAGGGAGAACGTTAAAGGCAGCTGCCAATCTCGCGATATCGTCTCCTCAAGCTCCGAGCATATTTAAAGAATATAGTGAGTGAGTGAGAGAGAGAGAGGGAGAGAGAGTGGGAAATGAGATAACAAATAATGTCGATGAAAAGGAATAAGAAAAAAAAACTTATTCCAATATCGACTTTGTCAAGAGTAATTTCGTATTTATACTTTAAGATATAATACCGTCAGTGCATAAACAGTCAACATTTCTTTTATAGGCTTCCTTCTATTTTCTCTCTTTTTAAAACCCAAGTTTCCTAACTCTTTGACAATAAAATTTCCCTTTTGAATCTTGAAATTTGGCGCGCGTAATGCTCGTGAACTACGAGAGCGTGGAACAATAAAAAAAAAAGACTCTCAAGAGGAGAAAATCTTCGAGACTTTCTATCATTGAAAGGAAATCGTCTCTTCCTACGACCCTAGAAAAAAAGATGCGCTTGTACAGGACTTGCTTTACGAATGCGATCGGGTCAGGAAATGGTTTCAACTTTCTAATGTAAAATGCAAGGCGGAATATTACCAGGGTTGAAAATTGTAGCTTTAAACAATACAATAAAAACTTGAACTATAAATCAAAAGAGAGAAAAAAGAGAGAGAAGACGAAAAAAAATAGTAGGCGGAAGCATCTATTGAGAGAGGGACAAACACACATTTTATTGTTTTTTGAAAAATAAAACTTTATCCGAGAGAAGAATGAGAAAATAGTAAGGGAAAATCTTTTGAACCGAGAGTTTTGTAATCGTAAAAATTTTCAATGGGACGATGTGTGCAATTTTTATATTTTCTTTTCTAGGTGAGCGGAAAAAGGGGAAAATTTTTCCTGTTTATGTTGCATATTTAGTTTCTAAATTATGTAAAGAGTAATTTAATTCATAATCGAATTCGTAGAAAAGTAACAATTTTTATTTGACGGGATGAAATAATTGAATAAATAAATTTTTTTTATTTTTATGTTCCAAAACCGATTAAAATTCATTAAAGTTTTTCACATAGTTATTTTATTTTTTTTTTAAATTAACTTCATTATGTACTGAACCGACCGAGTAAATACAATAATGCGTTTTTTTGAGAAATGCTTTTTTGAAATTTTTAACTATTTTTTACTATTTTTTTTACTATTTTTTTTACTATTTTTTTTACTATTTTTAACCGTCAACAACGTCAGCATATTACACAAACTTTTTATGTAAATAATAAATTTTTAATATTTTTATCTAATTTCAAAAATGTTCTTAAATAAAATTATTTATATTTGCAAAAAACAATAATAATTTCTTATATTTTCTAACCACTATAAAATAAAATTGTTGATTGATTGTTGATGATAAAATTGTTGTAGTAATATGGTTACGATTATGTTACAAATTGTTGATAGTGACGCGTGTAAGAATAGTAAAAATTAAAAAAAAATATTTTTCAAAGAAAAAATAAAAAAAACACCATATTTATATTAAGATAGTTGGTTCAGTACATAATAAGCATTATTTAAAGAAAAATAAAGAAAATCCATCACTATCTTCATATCAAAATTAACATTAAAAAATTATAGTTTGAACAAATTGTTAAAAAATTGAATTTTATAATTTTCTTTAAATCAATATTATTAAAGTTCAATGTTTTGTGTATTATTTTGCATAACAAAATTATTTTTTAGGATCAATAGTTTACGAGATAAAAATTTTTCAAAAAACTGTGTCGAATTTATATGATTGCAAATTACACTGTCCGACAAAAATAACTTTTTATTCTGCCCCTTGAATAATTCTGGTCACTTTCAATAGATTTTTTCACGCTGATTACGAATCTGAAATGAAAAATGATCTAGCACATCAAGTTTTTGAGTAAATTAGTGTTAAAAAGTCAAAAAAGCATGTTTTTGTCTATCTTTGAAAATCATTAAAAAATAAACAAGAGGTGCAAGAATTTTGTTTTTGGTTTTAAATGAAAGCTTGAATCACAACCAACAATTTCATTGGGGAAGAATTCGAAGGCATTTCCTGTAAGACAATTAAAAATAATTTTTTCCTATACAATAAATTTTGTTATTATTTATACGCTAATTATATATTATATATTTAATTATTTAATTATTTATTTATAGCACATAATTTTAAATAAATTAAATTAATATTAAAGAATTCTTCTAATAAAAATTAAATTCCTCTCTAATAAAAGAAAATGATATGTATTAAATTGAATATTCAGTGTTCATACAAATTAAATTATTTGACATACTTAAACACATATTTAATTTATAAAATTAATGATAATTCAATTTTTTATTGTAAAAATTATTTTCTGATTTTTAAATGTTGAAATTTATTTAATATTTCATTTTGTCTGCTTGTATCCTAGATTAGAGCAAAATAACTATGTACTAAAAGCAATGTTATAATTTTGCAAAAACAAATAGTGTTAAATTAATAATGGGTATTCTTTATTTTAAATATATGAATTTTCTTTTCAAAATGAACTTTTCCTTTGTTAAGTAGGTATATACATCAAGATTAACTAAAAAAATTTTTTAAATAAAATAAGTAACCAGAAAATAATATAAAATGTTATTAATTTGAAAAATAAAAAATTCATTTGTTTATCACTTGTTTTATAATGCTGAGGTTATACATGGTGCCAGAAAAATTAAAATTTGAACAAAATTTAATGTATAGGAAAAAATTATTTTTAATTGTCTTACAGGAAATGCCTTCGAATTCTTCCTCAATGAAATTGTTGGTTGTGATTCAAGCTTTCATTTAAAACCAAAAACAAAATTCTTGCACCTCTTGTTTATTTTTTAATGATTTTCAAAGATAGACAAAAACATGCTTTTTTGACTTTTTAACACTAATTTTCTCAAAAACTTGATGTGCTAGAGCATTTTTCATTTCAGATTCGTAATCAGCGTGAAAAAATCTATCGAAAGTGACCAGAATTATTTAAGGGGAAAAATCAGTGTCGGACAGTGTTATTTGCAAAATATTAAAAATTTTGCAAAACTTTTTGTCACGTTTTTTAGGACCCTAAACACTATCAAATTACAAAGTAAAAGTAAAATCAAAATTTGGTCAATGCACAGAGCCATAAAACGCCTCTATAATTATGTGTTAGTTAATACTAATACTTAATTTTTTTAATTATGTTTTTATCTATATTGCATTTGACTAAACAATTTATTATTTCACAATCACATTATTTTCTAATAAACTAATTAACAAATTTTTTGACAACTTTTTATCTTTCTTAGTTTTATTTAGAATTAAATCAATAAAATAGAGACAATGTTTACTGAAACTAGTCATATAAGAATTATTAGAAAATTATTTAAACAAACGATTGTTGTTATTTATCAACTTTTTAGAAAATCCACCTATAGTCGTAAAAACTTGGTAAAGAAAAACAATAATTTGTTTAAAAATTATTTTAATTAATAATTTAAGTAATTTATTAATGTAATTTACCACTTGATTCATATAAGAGTATTTGGTCAACAGAGCAATATACGCTTTAGTTAGAGGCAAACATAAGATTTACTATCAATAAGTAGTAAAATCCCACTTCAGTCAGACGCAAACATCAGATTTACTAACAAGTAGTAAAAACCCACTTTAGACAGACGCGAAATTCAAATGTAGTATGACAAGTAGTGAATGCCTATTTCAGTCAGACCTGTCTGTATTTCTAAAGCAACTTTCTCTCTCTCTCTCAATTTCTCAAAAAAAAAATCCAAAGGTATTTGAAAACAAAAGAAAAAGAGACAAAAGATGGAGAAAAAAATGATTTCTATATATAAACTGAGACAAAAAATGTAAACTAGCTGAAACTAAACTAATTATTACGCACCGTGTTTGTTACAGCAGAGAGTCTTCATTGCTGTGAGACAAAGGGCGACTTTAATTAATTTAACATTAATGTTCCTGGTGGTATTTACGAGGGAGACGCTGTACTCGGAACTTTCTCGATCCGCAAGATAGATTCAAGTGGGATGAGAAATGTGAGGAGAGAGTGAGAGGGGAAGAAGAGAAAGGTAAGTTGGGTGGGGGAAAGGGATAGTAGTGGGTAGGGGGTTGAGATGGTCTGTGGTGTGGGTTACAGGAATATAGGAGGATGAGCTTACGTCTACTGGGGATTTTGAACGTAATAGAGGCGGATACTATAGGAGCACGCATTATTCTCGTTACAGGGTGAGGCCGAAGTTTATGGTGCAGATGGTTATATAGACCATAATGGTACTTTATATCCCACATTTGTGTCTTGTCGATGCCTCTTGTCCATGCGTACGGGTGTGGCACAATTTTTTTTCTGCTCTATTTATTGTCTCTCTTTCTCTCTCTCTCTCTCTCTCTCTCTCTCTCTCTCTCTCTCTCTCTCTCTCTCTCTCTCTCTTTCTCTCTCTCTCTCTCTCTCTCTCTCCCACACTTTTTCTTCTCTCTCTCTATTTCCTTTGCTTTTTTGACCGCCTCTTTTTTCTCTATCCCCACTTTTTCTCTCTTTTTTTCTTCCCCTTCGTCCCTTTCTCTCGTCTTTCCTTCCTTTTTGCCCCCTCCCCCTCTTTTCTTTTTTATTCGACAAACAACAATCCATCTTCTTGGCTTGGCCACAGCGCTTGACTATAAATCCTCCTGGGATCGTTTCAGAAGATTTTTGATACAAGATTATTATCACGACGATAAAAGAAGAAATTGGGCTAATTAAAAAAGAGATTTCTTTGTTCACATATTTTCGGAGGTTAGTAACGCTTGTCTTAAGCAATTAATTTAATGGGTTTTTAAAGACCGAGTATATAGTTATCATTTATTGCTACTGATTCGACTGCCTAGATGCTCTCGTGTAGACAATTGTCAACACTTAAAAATTCAAAATGGCGGGTATCATATTGGATCCGCCATTTTGAATTTTGAAAATCTAACATCATATTCGTAATCAGTGACCCCAAAAACCCTCAAGTACCAATTTTGGAGCAAATGAAGGAAATTTTTCAAAATCTTGTCCGCCATATTGGATCCGCCATTTTGAATTTTGAAAATCTGACACCATATTCGTAATCAGCGACCCCGAAAACCTCCGATTAAAGATTTTCAAGTTGATTTGATTACTTTTATTTGACAAATTATGAGTTTCTATAATCAAAACTTAAAACGCGTTTTTCTCAAAACATTATTTTTAAAATTGGTTGTCAACGTAACTCGAGAACCGTTTGACCGATTTCAAAAAATTCTTGTTGTATTCGATTCTATAGATGTTTTTGCAGGACCCAAACCTCTGATTTACTATAAATATTTAAAATTATATTTTTTGTGAACCATTCATTGTAAAAAAATGGTGTTTTTCAGATTTTTTATTCAAATGTTTTCCATTTTTTTTCATTTTCAATATTTTTAAGTATTGCGAGGTTTGGGTCATGTATTAACTCGTCTATTTTGAAATTATTTTTTACTTTTTTCTTTTAGATGATTCTACGATGAGCTACAGTAACAACCGTAATTGAATGTAATTTTTACCGGTCAACAAAGCGCCTTTTATGGAATGAAAATACCTATATTTTTTCAGTTATGGAATTATTTTTTAATACTTCTAAACATATAGAATAACAAGTAAAAACTTTAAATTAATTATATTTTATAACTTTTTAGTAACAATGTTTTAAAAAAAATTCCAATTTTAGGGCTAAAAAATTTACAAGACCCCTTAACTATATTTTACTGTTTTTTGCTATAAACTTTTTTAATTTCATTATTATTATTAAGTTTACTTTAAATATTACTTATTTGTTAAAAATTCGTTTATATATCAAGTTATCAGGATTTGGTTTAGGAAATTAACAAAAAAATGGTTATGATAATTATCAATATATTTTTTTTAAAATAAAAGATCCAGAAAGAAAAATTCATGGCGGGCAGGAAGAATTGTTTATAATTTATTAAATTGTTTAAACAAATTTAAAGATAAAATTTTTAATATCATAAAATATTTAAATCTTCTTATAAATTGTTTAAAATCAAAAAGCATTTATCATGAAAAATTTCTCAGTAGAATTATTACTGAAAAATTAATTAAATTTCCTGTAAATATGTATGATATTAACAAATTGACTGTTTGGACAGTTTTGGCGTAAGAAGGTGTTCTCTTCTAATAATTTATGAAAATTATAGTTATTTATAAAAATATTGTATTCTGAATCTCAATTGAAAATTATTACTTTGGTAATTTATGAAAATTTTCAAGGTAATTAGTGGAAATTTATGCTGTAATTTATTAAAATTTTCGCAATAATTCATGAAAATATACTCCACATAAGTTGCAATTAAAAATTTTTATTTTAGCAATTTATGGAAATTTTTACGGAAATTTATGGTAATTTATAGAAATTTTCACCATAATTTATAAAAATATAAAAAGCAAAAACGAACATTAAAATTTTGTATTTCAGTCATTTATGGAAACTTTTGCAATAATTTATGGGAATTTATGTGGTAATTTATAAACATTTAGACGATAGTTTATAAAATTATGTAAAACACAAATTTGAACTAAAAAATTTAAAGTCGGAAATTAATAGTAATTTTTGGAAATTTACGCGATAATTTATGAAAATTTATTTATAACAAACTACACGGGTTATATTCACATCTTATTCGGAATTTTTTGAAAAAATTCCACTGTTTAACGAAAAAATTAGACATACTTCTTAAATTATTGTCTAACTTAAATGAAGTTTGCACTATCTGATTTATTTGTCTGATTAAGAAAGGCATTCACTACTTATATTTCCGTATTTTGTACCTAATTCTAATCAAAACTATTTGGTTTTGGTAAACTTTGTCATTGTCAGAATATTTTATTATCATCATTTGACTAGAATTACTGCGTTACCTGAAGCGAAGTTTTTACTACTGATTTGACTGCTTGAAATATATGTATGTTATTACTACCGCTATTTGAATTAACACCTTTTTAATTAAACTGTCTGACTAAAAGGTGCATTAACTACTTAAACCAACGAATTTTAATGTTTGCCCAACTTAATCTTGTTTGTACTGCTGATTATAATTTCCGAACAGATTATTTACTTTGCATTGCGCTCGCACTTCATTTGAGAATTTCATTCTGTTCTGCATGGATAAAAATCGTCTTTACTGTTTAAATTAAAAAACATTATGAATGTTAATTGACATAAATGCTTTATTTATTTGAGTAGAAGTAATTTGTACCATTTAAAAACGAATATTTAATAATTGAATACAACATAAATTGTTAACAAAAGCACCTATTATTTGTTGTTCTTGTTAAAATTACTGATTACTTTTTTTATGATTAACTCTCGACAAAAAAATTGACAAACTTTGACTGTTACATTTGATTAAGTCTTACTTTTAATACTTAACTCACCTATGGTTTTATCATTTTTCAATTTTTCAAGAAATAAAGTTATAATTTTGATAAAATTAATTTTTGACTATTTCATTTTTACTTTGATATTAAATAGAACTAATTAGCTTCTAGTTACACTGACAATTTTAAACTAATTTTAATTGATTTTAAAATGTCTACCAGAAGACCCTCTTTGCTAATTAAAAATCAAATTGTACAAATGTTAAATTACTTTAAAGTTAATAAAGTTGAAACGGTATTTCAATAGTCAAAATTAAAATTGTTAAAAATTATTTTAAATAAAAATATAATTTATGAAATATAAATTAATATGGAATAGAAATTAAAAATAGCATAAAATTTTTTGAATGAGAAATAATATTTCAACTAAATTTAAAGTGTGAGAAATTCAAAATAAGGTCAATAGAGTACAAATGTACTAAGATATTTGAAAACCTATGGAAACAGCACAGCTGATTCAAGGCCAAGGTTAAGAAAAAGATAAGAAATTTTCATATTTGAAGAATTAAGAAATCATTTCAAGACAAGAATAATTTTATGCACAATTTTTAATACTGATAATTTTTTTTAATAGAATTGCATATTTTTTTTTAGTGACTGACTTTTTGTTCATGAATTAGTAAAATTTACGAATAAATAGTAACTTCCACTAATTTTTGAGTAAAATTTACTAATTCAAAAGCAGAAAGTCAGTCACTAATTCAATGTAGTAAACATTTTTACTAATTGAAATTTAGAGAGTACTTGCCAAAATAAAAAAAACTGTTTATTTTCTTTTGTCTTTCATTCAACTAAATTATTTAAATTGATGATAAAAATTAAGCTTTACTACTAACTACTTAAACATGTCAGACCAAAACGGAGCTTTACTAAATTTCTGGACAATAAAATCTTTTTATTCAATTTCGTCTTTTATATCAGTTTAATTGTATCACTCTGTCTGAATTAACGTTAAATTTACTACCTAAATGACTTTTTTAGTCTTCACTATTAATGTAGTGTTAAAGAATAAAACCCGGATTTCAGAAACAGACTAACGTAAAAAGTAGTAATATTAAAATATTAATAATAGTTTTGCCCTAATGTGAAAATTTCAATAAAAAGGGAAAAAGAATAAAACGTAAGAAAGAAAAAAGGAACGAAACGGAGTAGTTTGACAATTTTTGACTTTCACTACATGCGTGTGGAGAAACATTGATTTGTGAACAATTAAGACGGGGATTATTGTAGAAACGTACGACACTATATTGGTCCATTGAGAGAGAGAGAGAGAGAAAGCAGTAGGGGGTTAAATGGAAACACATATATAAAACTGAGATTACTGATATAGCCACTAGAGTCCTAATGTAATGCAAGCCCCCCTGCAAGGTCGTTACAAGACTCGGAAGACGTTCTCGTGTGCCCTCTTCCTACAATGGTACATCTATAGTATTCGCTTTCCGCAACAAACTCTCACATTGGTAGATAGTAATGCCTTCTGGCATGGGATGTGCAGTAAGTGCACGAATTATACGGCTAGTTTATTTCGAAACCTCTGAGTGACTCGGTTTAAGCGTTTTTGAAAGTGCAAAAGCACGGAATAACAGGCCAACTAGAACGCCTTTAAATTTACGTTTTGCCCTTCTCTCTCTCTCTTTCTCCCTTAGTCATTACTCTCAACAATTTTCCAGCAATTGCACACCACTCTATATACATTCAATTAACCCTACAGACCAACCGAAGAAAAAAAATAACTCTCCTATTTTAAAAAAAAGCTAATTTCCAATTTCTCTAATTAGATATAATAAGTAGGTGAATTTTTGTTTTTTTTGTATTCGTTCTGTAATTACACCGGCACACAAAAAAATACAAGTAGTCTATTTATTGAACCAGACCAACCTGTCTTATAGTATTTTTGTCCTTTCAAATGGAATATAAAGTCAGAATTGAGGGTCCCAATCAAAGAACCGGTTATAATTTTTTTAAACTTAAAATCATTGCCCTGTAAAACAAAAATTAAACTGTTTTTAAGTCCAATTTTTTGAGAAACATTTTGGTACAATACAAACAAATAGAAAATGTTTTCAAGAAATTAAAATTTTAAATCCTTTTTTTATTTAGAGGTCGAGAATTTTGAGTGTTAAAAACTTACAATCCGTTCTTTGATAGGGACCCTCAATTGCTCCATCAGCCTCTTTTTTTCTTCAAATCAAAAAAACTATACTTAAATATACAAATTAATAGTTTAAAATTTTAATAATATATTCTTTAACGTTCGAGTGGTTTAAACAATAATAAAATAAAACTAAAACATTCAGACAAAGATTTTTTTCATGTTACTCCAACGTTTCGAAATCCACGGATTTCCTCTTCAGGGAGTCTAATATGTACAACAACAAAAAACAATTTAAAACAAAAAGTGTTAGCTTACATTAAATGAATGAAAGTATTGTAGAAACGTAAATGAACATAAAAATTAGGAATTAGGAAAATTAACGTAAAAAATTCCAAATATAATAATAATAAACAAATTTAAAAATAAATAAATACAATAATAAAAACCGCTGCCAAGTTGTACGTTTTCGTCAATCTCGTTATGTTCATTTCATGAACACTTTGCTTCCTCATAGAGATAATAATAAAAATATATATTAGTTACATAAACAGCTTGAAAAATATGTTAATCGAAGCGTTTTTTAATGCTCTACAAGTTGGAAATGATATTTTTAATGTTGCTTTTACATTTTTTAACAAAACTTTCGAAAAAGTCTTATTTTCCAAAAATTTAGATTTTTAAAAGTTTAATATCTCCGGATAATATGGACGAAAAATGTTCAATGAGGGCTTAAAAGATGCGTCTGAAAAAACTCTACAAAACTAAGGAAAAACATTTATAGGTGTCTTAATATTTTTTTTAAGTTATGGCCAAAAAACGTTTTTTTTGAAAATTAAAAATGCAAAAAAAAATTAATTAAACTTTATGAATCGGACTGAAAATACTCTTATTTTATGTCCCCCGAGGAGACCTACAATTTAAAAAAAAATTTAAGACTTTAGCTCTTTCTGGTTCTGAGATATTGAGGCAAATGTAATGTTAGTACACACACATACACACACACATCCGGACAAATTTTTCAAATACGTTTTTTGGACTTCTGAGCTCAAATTTCATAGAACTTTTTTTTTTTTAATTTAAAACATTTATACTGGGAGTGCCTAGTCATATATAAAGTATTAAAGTATTAGGTATAATAAAAAAATATTTATAAATATGTCAAAAAATGACAATCCAAAATTTTGCTAATACAAAGCTTCCTATGAGGAAGCAATAATAAAATGTCAGTACATTTTTACTAAATTAACAACAGTCAGAAAATTAAATTTCGTACAAGAATAAAAACACAAACACCCACACATTGGAGACAGAATCTGGAGTCAATATTTAAATTATAAATTAAAATAAAGGAAATTGTAAAAAACATTTTAAAAAAATTAAACGTAATTCAACAAAAAAAATTAAATTAAATTATATAAAATTATGATAAAATATGAGAATTAGTCACAACTTACCAAAAAAATAAATGGTCTAATCAATAAATAACAAGTAAATAAATAGACAAACAAATATAACAAATAAAAAATTAAAAATTATGAAACTATTAAACCCGATATCGGAATCCGTGGATCTCGAAACGTTGAAGTAACATTAAAGAATCTTTGTTTGAATGTTTTCGTTTTATTTTATTATTGTTTGAAATTTTAAATATAAAAAAAATTGAATTGAAAATACTACCCTTAAGTGTACATATTCATGATCCTCAAATTTTGAAGGTTCAAATTAACGAAATATTTTTTATTGAAGATATTTTTATAAATTACTAATTACAAACAAATTTAAAAACTAAAATATTTATATTTAGAAAGTAAGTAATTTATTTTTTGGATAGTAATGCAAAATAGTTAGAATAAAAATACCAAATATCGCGTCCAAAATGTTCGGCCTTACACATAGACATAGTGACAAAAAAAGTTTTTTTAAAATTTCAAATGGCGCCTAAAAAAAGAGAGCAAAAATTTTGAAAATTTTGAAAAATTTGAAAAGACGCAAAAAATGTTTTTTTACAACACAAACGATTAAAGTCGACAAAAGAATAACATCTATGATAAAATTTTGCTTCTGTTTAACATTTAACAATATTATAAATAATTTTATAAACAAATTACTATTTTGGAGCCGATACTGATTTAAAAACGTTAGTTTTTTCTCATTGAGTTTTTTTACCACACTTATAGTGAATCCAAAAATAATTAATTATCAGTTAATATTTGTTTAACAATGTTATAAACAAGTTTAATAAACAAATAACGGATAACAACTATAGTGAGTAAAATATATCGTTGTCTTTGTCCAACCACTTTCTTTCAATAGTGACAACCAATCTTAAAAATAATAATTTTTGTACAACATTATTTGACAATATTATAAACAATTTTATAAACAAATTATCGATTACAACAATGATAAAAAAGGAAAAATGCTGTTCTTTTCTTAAAATCGATTATTTTCAATAGTGTTAACGGTTCTTAAAAATAAAGTTACATTATCTAGAATTTATTAATAAATGATAATGAAAATAATAATAGAGTCAAATTTTCTGAACTGGGCCACCAAAAACCATCTTTTTAAATTTACATTATGTCTATACATAATTTGTTACAGCTGAGTGATACAAACAAGTTCCCGGAATGCGATTTAAAAAATTTTCATTTTTCAATTACTTATAAACAATTAAACTTTAAAGCACCTTTTTAGGAAATTTACTATTTCTTCGTTGTTTTTTTATAAAATTTAAAAATATTTGGCAGAAATGTACAAAAATACTACCTCTATTAATAACAATAAAAATTTTTTAAATTCATAATTATTTATGCAAAATTAATTGTTAATTAATTAAACAATTAAAGTTTTAAGTGACTTCTGGACTAGTTACGAAACAAATTCAAAAACTACTGAAATATATTTTTTCTACACTTTAATTTCCAAAAAAAAAATCTTAGTACCTTTAATAATTGAGCAAATGACATAATTTTAAAGAGGGGCGTGCAAGCGCTTGGACCTCGGCCCGGACTGCCGCGGCCGCTGCGCTAGGACGCGTTGAGACACGATTGTTCTTGAAAAAACGTTTACTTAATATGTTTGTCTTATAAATTGATTTTTATTAATTTTCCTTATTACTTCTACAACAATAATTTATTAGACGTAATTCAGATACATACTTTTTGTATATAATTAAATCAATGTTTGTACATTTTTTTCTTAGTACTTTCATTAAACCATTTTCACGATAACAAAATTCGTGTCATCTGAAAAATTTTTACATTTCAATTGTTTACCATCAATAGGCACATAACAATGAAACTGGCGAGTGTTTTTTATCGTTTTAGCATTTAAAAAACGTTTTTGTAAAAACTTCTTGTGATTTTCATATTCTTGAAGAGAACAATATGAAAAATCAATTTTTTTGAAAAAACTTTGAGCCCATTCGAAAAGTTTTGTCGTTGTTGTTATTGCAGCTGAAGTTTCTTTTTGCAAGCTTGCACGGTATGCGTTTCTCTTTACACACCCCCCAATTCCATCGCAAGCCCCCTTCCCGTGTGCAGTCGCAAAAAAATTCCATTCAGCTTGCACACCAAAATCTCTTTCGTGGTATAATAAATTTAAAAAATTAAATCTATTTTTATATTGCGATCCTGCCCCGTCAGAAAAGTAATGGAATTTCTTAATATCTTGCGAATTGAATTCTTCTTTTAAAAATGATATTAATTTTGAATTATATAAATGTACTGCAGTAGCATCATGGTTTACACTTTCGGAGACTAGAACGAAATTTTTATGGCATAGAAATCCATTTTTTTTGTAATAAACTACGTACACGTGTAATGTCGCTTGATCATTTGACCAATGTTGCGATTGGACAGCGTCTTGAACGTAAAACGAATAATTTTCAGAAAAATCCATGGTGATTATAAATTCGCCTTGTTCAAGAGAAGCTTTCAATTTCTCCAAATAAGCAGCTTGTGATTTAGCGAGAAAATCGTGCTTTAATACTTCAGGAAGCTCCATAGCCAGATTTTTAATAAAAATTTCACTTGTTTCACTTACTCTATTTAATTGGCACCTGTTTAAAAAAGTATGGGATTTTGTAAGAAATAGAGGATTAAAAAATTTTACACGCTATAATATTATTTCCAAACCTGTCTGTCGTGACCCATTGACTGAAGGTAATTGTTCTTACATCAGCTTTTTGCAAAGTTGATTTTAATTCACCAAACACTTCAATTCCTCGTGGACATTGAGAACATTTTCTCAAAAAGCAAATTGAATTTGGCTCATCGCAATTAATAATTTTAAAATAGTCCCGATAACTGTTTTTAAATTCGACCTTTTTTAATGTTAACTCATTCTTCAGTCCCACAAATTTTTGCCGCATATTTTCATGCGTTTTACATACGCAGACATTGTGAGTACCTTTAGGTCCAGCTAAAATGCATTGTGGTGGTCTTAATATACTGAATGCGGAGAGTGAAACTTTTTCATCTGGATATTTTGTCAAAAACATTTTATGTAAATCACTAAGATTTCCCAACAACAAACGTTTCTAAAAAATATAAATAGAAATAATTTTGATTATATTAAAAATTAAATTCGATAGAGTAAATTGATGTTTAGACCACCAAATTCATATACAACAAAACTTATTTTTAACCAGCTTTTTATTTCATAGACAAAAAGTTTAACCGAATTTTCATTTTGCAAAATTTTTATTTCAATTAAAAAGAATTTTAAGTTTAAAGAATTTATTTAAAGGTAAAAATATGTATTTATCTGGATCGTTATTTGTCTCAATTTTTATTTGCATTTTGAATATTTCATAATTTTAATAAATATTCATTGGGGCAAATAAAAATTCCGACAAACAAAGATTCTATGAAATAGATATTCTAACATAAAAAATTCTACTTACTTAAAATTCTGTTAAATAAAAATACAGTTAAATTCAACTCTTCTTTTATATAAAACGTGAATTAAAATAAAATAAATTCTGTTTAATGAAATTTCAGTTGAAAAGGAATTGGATGACCTAAATATGCTCATATGCTCTAATATTTTCTTAACTTCATTCATAAAAAGGTAAAATATGTTTATAATTGAGGGGCTGGATGCTATAATGTGTTACGCGCCATTCACTTAACATGGCGCGTAACACATTATAGCATCCAGCCCCTCAATTCTATATTTTATCTATATTTTATCTATATTTTATCTATATTTTATATTTTTTCTATATTTTATCTTATTTTATTTATTTTAATTTTTAAGACTTTGAATGTAACTCAATAATTTGTATAAATCAATCTTCAATCAATTTAAAAAACAAGGAACTTTTAAATTGAAAAATTTTTAAATCTTGAAATTTTTTCGCAATTTATTACTGAATCTCTTTTGAAAAACTTCATTAAAATATTTTTAAGCATTTTGAATAAGCAATTAATGTTTATTTTATGTCTAATATTAATAGTAAAAAAATGTCTTGACTAAAAATTATCAAAAACTTACAGATTGATGCTCGCGTTTTCCGTTAACTACAATAGACTTGTAGTCTTTTGCACCAGGCATCATCCTGCTAACATCATCAGATAGAAAGAAATTTTTAATTTTGTTTTTAAGCTGTTCACTCATAGACCGGCCGCTCTTCTTATCCGGTTCAATTGCGAAACCATTATTTTTTCGAATATTAAAAGCAGTAGATACCATGCGTCTAGACACACCAAATTCTCTCGCTGTTTTTCTAATACTCCATTGCACTGGAAGTGTTGTTAAAAGAAAAGTTTTTTCTCTTTTAGTTGGCGCTTTTATCAATGCATTTTTTAAATCAGTAATCCAAAAATTATTAATCTCGATAGAAGAACATAATAGAGAATCATTGAGATTTGGTTGAATTACTTCAAGAAGCGATTGTTGTAAATCTTTGTTACTTATTTCAGATTTTGTTGATGAAAGAATCACATTCTCAATACTTCTTACGAGTTTAACTTTTTTCGAATTCTTATCAACTCTCACAGAAACATAATTCTCATCATGGATTTCAGATTCCATTTCTTCTGATGAATAGTCATCGTTTTCAGGCACATTTTTTATTGATTCCTCAATTTTCCGCTTACTAAGTAAATTCTTGTTTAGGGACTTCACATCACTTTTCTTTTTATAAAGTTTCGTTTTGCACTTGACACACACGTATTTGTTATAAAAAACACTTAATTTTTCATTACAGTTTTCTGTTATAAGAACTAAATTCTTATAACAAGAATTGTGGCCTTTGATATTAAAAGGGTTGCAACATACTTTGGGAGGTGACATTTTTAAAAATTTGTTATATACATTGTAAAACAAAGTAAAGAAATTAAATTGACTTTTGTGGATAAAATATTTCCCGGTTCCTAATGTACTTTTAGGTGTATTATTCTAATCCGTTTTCACATTAAAATATATAAATTTTATGCACTTTAAAAGTGTTTTACATTTACACACTTTGACGTAAAATACATTAGAATAATACACTACAAGAGAAATCAGATCTGGGGAACATTTTTTGCATTAAAGTGAATTAAATTTACTCACTTTGACAATAAACATTTTCTATTCTATTTGTTTAATTTATATTTCAATTTATAATTAACTAATTTAAAAAATTTTTATACAAATCAATATTATAACTCATTACTTAATTTAGTGAATGCATGCATTATTTTCACTAACTTTACAGAAGATAGTATATAGCAATTTGGTTTGTACAAAAAATCAATGAATATATTTTCAAACAAAACGAACGTTAATTAAGTAATATTGCAAAAGAAATAAGGAAAATTAATAAAAATCAATTTATAAGACAAACTTATTAAGTAAACGTTTTTTCAAGAACAATCGTGTCTCAACGCGTCTTAGCGCAGCGGCCGCGGCAGTCCGAGCCGAGGTCCAAGCGCTTGCACGCCCCTCTTTAAAATTATGTCATTTGCTCAATTATTAAAGGTACTAAGATTTTTTTTTTGGAAATTAAAGTGTAGAAAAAATAGATTTCAGTAGTTTTTGAATTTTTTTCGTAACTAGTCCAGAAGTCACTTAAAACTTTAATTGTTTAATTAATTAACAATTAATTTTGCATAAATAATTATGAATTTAAAAAATTTTTATTGTTATTAATAGAGGTAGTATTTTTGTACATTTCTGCCAAATATTTTTAAATTTTATAAAAAAACAACGAAGAAATAGTAAATTTCCTAAAAAGGTGCTTTAAAGTTTAATTGTTTATAACTAATTGAAAAATGAAAATTTTTTAAAACACATTGCGGGAACGTGTTTGTATCACTCGGCTGTAACAAATTATGTATAGACATAATGTAAATTTAAAAAGATTGTTTTTGGTGGCCCAGTTCAGAAAATTTGACTCAATACTAATAACAATAATAATGACATTTTATTTTTAAGAACCGTTACCTCTATTGAAAAGAATCCATTTTAAGAAAAGAGAATTTTCGCTTTTTGATCATTCTTGCAATTGATAATTTGTTTACAAAAATGTTTATAACATTGTTCAATAATATTCAAAAATTATATTTCATGTTAAGGTTTGTTGGAGTAATAAAAAGGTTTTTAGAAAAAATGAATTTTTTAAAAGTTCCATTAAAATCATTAATAACTACATATTTTTGTATTTTATTTTGAAAGAAGTGGTTGTAGTAGATTTTTTTCTCTTTTTTTATCATTATTTGTTTTCCACTTTCAAATCAAAATTAGGTCAAAAAATTTATTTTTTAATTTCGGTTTGAAAAATCTGAATTTTATCCCATTAAAGTTTTTTTTAATTTTAATAAAAACTAATGGTGACGTTTATATTCTAACGCAGATTTGAAAAGAAGTATGGTTTCTTTAAAAAATTATCCTTCTTTTCACTTAAAAAATAATAAATTATGGAGAAATTCTAACAAAAATAAAGTAAAATAATTTTTTTATATTAAAAAAAAAAATAATGAAACAAAGAAAATAATGTTGCTCTAAAAATGAAGAAAAAAAGTATGAGTAACTTAAAAATATTGTGCATGATTTAATAAATAATTTTCTTCTTTTTTACATTGATTCTTTATTGCAATATAATTTTTTCGCAAAGTAGAATAAATTTGTAAGTGTTGGTTGTTTAGAAATTAAAAATAAATTTATTTTTGTTGAAGTTATGAAAATTAAAAATCAAAAGTGGTTTCGATTGAAATCGCTGGGCCTTAAAGGGTTAAATGTGTTTACTTTTAAGTTTAAAGTTTGCCATTTAAGGTTAGTTTTTCTGATTTAAAAAAATCAGAGTCCAATTAAAACTTACTTTCGTTGACAATTTTTAATAACAAAAATTTTTTAAAGCTCTTTTTGTTACATTTGTTTTTTGTCTGACAAAAAATAGTTTTTACTATTGAATTCCTCAAATTAGAAATGAAAGGAAACATTTTATTATTCACGTTAGTTTTACAATTTCTATTGAAATTGACAATTTTTTCCATCCCTCGACTAATTGTATTTGTCTTTTTGTGGCTTACATTTATATACATATATGTACATTGATCCACATTATAAATTCACTGATAATCAATTTATAATGGAATATGTTATTATTAGATATAGATGAGCATTTTGAGGTCAAATTACACGTATAGAATATTGACAATAGTTTTGTGTATAGAACACAGTCTATAGTTAAGGCGAAATGTCAGTTGTTAAATGTCAGAATCCTCCGTTGGGAGATACCACTTCAAGCGAAAATTAGGATTCTCGATCACGCTGAAACCTTGGGCTATTTGAGGAACGTGAGAGACCAACTGTGGCTAATGTGATTAATCATTAATTTCAAATATATTCAGTCATTTTCATTTGTAATCGTAAATATTATTTTTCACAAGCAAACACAATTTTCATTTTACACCAAATATATTTTATTTTTCCTAAATAACGCTACTATTCGACAGAAATTAAACCTACCTTTAAAGTAGAATAAAATTTTTGTTAAACCAGACAAAAATTTATTTGAAACAAATAAAGTTTTAATTAAACCAAACATTGGAAACAAATAAAAAGTTTAGTTGGTTCTGAGTCAAATTTTTCACTGAGTGTTTACAAAAAAAGTGTATACAATTTTTTTTTTAAACATTTTTCACTATTTGCCAATATTAGTACACCATGTATTTTAATACATTTAAATAATGTATTTTTTTAAAGAATTACACAGAGAGAAAATGAAGAGTCAACAAAAAAAAACCACTTGGCGGAGGGTTTTTTTTATACTTCCGTTGGAAAATTAACATTTTTCTTTCCAAGAATCAACGCAACAGTCTAGAGAGAGAGAGAGAGAGGGAGTAAAGGACCGGAAAAAAAGTGAAACATGCTTCAGTCCGTTAGCGTACTTGGATGTTCTTTGACGTGGCTATGTTTCTGTGGCTATGAACGTTCACAGTAATTGCCAGAAAATTTTTTTTTTTTTTTTTGAAAAAAACTGTAACGTTTTCTACACTAGAGAGGAGGGGGAGGGAGAATAACGCTCCGTTTATTTTCAAGTGTCAACGTAGTTCGATGAAACAACGTTTTGCTCACCAAATTTCCCCTTTGTGCCAGACGCGGAAATGAAAAGCGAATTTTTCGTGCACTCGCCTGTTAAATGGTATATATATATATATATATATATATATATATATAAACTGTATGTATTTCTATGTATATATTTGCCCGCGCGCGGACCTCTCTCTTTCTATGCAACGAGACCGCAAGAATCTCATACATAGGGAAATACGCCACTCTGATATTTGAATTTAATTCCGGATATTGAACTTGAAAAATTTCAACTCGTTTAAAAAAGGCACACACATACACCAATAAACGGGGTGAATATAATTTTTTTTCACCATCAAAAGAATATTTCTTGATTAAATTTACCACTAGGGGGTTTTATAAAAAAAATGGATTAATGAAAATATTCTCAAAAGTGGAAATAATTTATGAATAATTCTTCGTTTTTTTCTGGAATACGTTATCTCGTATATTCTCGATTTATTTAGTTTTTCTCTTTTTTTTTTAAAGGAAAATAGAATTTTTTTAAACGATGTTTCTCTCGTCTGACTAAAAACGAGCATTTACTTATTTGATTTATTTAAAAATTCACTGTATTTACCACTGATGATTTAATTAATGCCTTTTTATTCGTTAGAGAGATTTTTAGATAGTAGTTAAATTGGAAAATCTGTAAAATAAAAGTATTTTAATTGTTGTCTGACTTAAAAATTGTCTGTAGTACTGATTTCATTTTTTTAATAGATTATTTAGTTTTATGTTGTTTTAAATTTTTGTTTTGCGATTTTATGCGGTTCCGACTCACTGATAGCTGCGGCTCTTCTTGTTAAATTGACAAATTTATTAAACTTGACTGACCAAAAATATTCTGTTTTTTTTAAATTTTATACTTTCTACTTGTTTATAATTATAATGATTGAATACTTTAATATTGATTTAACAATTTCGTTTTGTCTGACAAGAAGCTGGATATACTACTTGAATTGATAAATTTCTAAACGTTGACTGGGTAAAAAATCTTATACACTTATTACTTAATTTTATAAATCTGGTAAATAGTTAATAAGGGAAAGGAGTTAAATACTAAAACTGTGCAGCCTTTAATATGTATTTCCAGCTATACCTACTGCTTTTAATTTGCGAATAAATTAAATTAATTTAGATTACTCTAGAACTTAATTTGGCGTTTCTTTACTGTTCTGTCTCTCTGGAAACTGACTCTATTAATGTAAATTTCTAATCCTTATAACAATTGTTCCAGTGAATAAATTGAACACTTATTTCGTAAATTTTATTACGCCTAAAAACTTGACTTTACTACTCATTACTTACTCCTTTTAATTTTTTATTCTTCGATTTTCATTCTCAAATTATGAAATTATCGATATATATTAATAATATATATTATCGATATATATTATTATTAATTATCGATATATTTCTTCATGTTTTATAATTATTAAAGATGACCAAGCAATCAAATCATTATTTTATTTTATAAGAATATTATTCCTCTTCAAAATTATTTTCATTATTTCAAATCAATTGTTATTTTCAAATAATTTTAACAACAATTTTACTTTATATCTATTATTTTTAATAATAATTAATTAATCAATTTCACGAAATTTCAATCATTCCTAAATTCTTTAATTAAATGCATATTAGAAAATAAAAACTTCCAATAATACTTAAAAAATTCAATTAAACTTTTTCAAAAATATTAGTTTCAAAATTCAATTATTTCCAAAAAGTTCTGTCTGTATTTCTTTTAATTCTCAATTATAATCTAAAATTTTAACTGAAATTTTTTTTTATGAAATGAAAATTAATTTTTATTAGAAAATTTTACAAGTATTTAATTATTTAAATGCAAAAGTAAATAATTTATTGAATAATTGAATGCTTCTCAAAATTCAATTATCATAAACAGTTTTAGTAACAAATTTTTTAATAATTTAATTCTTTTCTCGAATTTTATTAAAACTTGCACGAACATAATTACTTTTTTCAAGGAATTCAATTATAATTGTATAAAAAATAATTGAAACGCTGCGATGAGTTTTATGAAAATTTTCAAATTTATTGGCTTACAATTTTAATTTTACAAAATTTCAATTATTCGGAAATTCTGCAATTATATATGTATTGAAAAATAAAAAATTGAAATAATTTCAATAAAAATCCTATTAAACTTTTAAAAAGAATTAATTTTACAAAATTTTTGGTCAAAAATATAAAAAATTAAGAATTTCAATGATATTAGTTTGAAACTTTCTTAAAATTTAATTATTTCTAAAAATCCACGTTACAATGCTTTTAATACTTAAGTATAATCTAAAATTTTAACTAAAATTAATTTTTAAAACCATTTTTATTATTAAATTCTACGAGAATTCAAATATTTATATACAAAAATAAATAATTTATTAATTTCATGTTTTTTAGAATTCAATTCTCATAAAAAGTGTTATCAACAAATTTTTTAAATCATTAAATTCTTTGGAAACATTTTAATAAGATTTTTGAGAATAATTTCATTTTTCGAGGAATTTGATTAAAATTGCATTAAAAATAATTGAAATTCTGCAATAAGTATTATTATTTATGAAAATAATTGAATATTTGCAAAGAATTTTATAAAAAAATTTGTAAATAATTGAATTCTTGTAAAAATTTTTATTATTGATGAAAATAATAGAATGTTTGCGTAGAATTGTATTCAAATTTTTTTTAATAATGAAATTCTTTTGAAAAATTTATCAAAGTAGTAGTAATTATAAATTATCGAATTTTAGAAAACTTTTGAAAATAATTGAAATTTTAACAAGAATTTGATTATAAATTTTCTAAAACAATTGAATATCAGAGAAGATTTTTATTATTAATAAAGAGAATTGAAATTTTTACGAGAATTTTTTTTAAATTTTTTAACAGAATCGAATTTAGTAACACGGTAAATCGTTAGGTATTAAAATAACACAAAAATGGATTAATATAACACTAAATTGGATTATTTTAATCCTTTTTGGTGTTATTTTAATACCTAACGATTTACCGTGAACTATATTATTAAGTTAGTCAGTAAATAAGTTAGGAATTAACTTACTATTTCCCCTAGAGAAGCTAAATTTGTTGAATTTGGTATTTTATTTAAAATAAAATTTCATTCATAGTTAAAAATAGAACTAAAATAGATTATTTTAATCCTTTTCGGTGGTAATTTATTCCTAAAAGGATTAAAGTGTTGCAGGTTATTTTAATTCATTCTGGTGTTATTTTAACACCTCACATTTTACTGTGCTAGTTTGTCTGGTTACAACAGGTCGTTATATTACTCAAAAGACAAATTTTAGTTTTTGTCCGACTAAATTGAGTTGTCTAGTAATTTATATTCTTTAGTAATGTTTATTCCCAATACTTGACCTAAGAAATTCGAATTATAATGTCTGACTTAAATTGGTTTTTTCTACCTACATTTTATAATTTTCACAATACATTTAAATAAAAATTGCAATGTAGACTCTTCTATTGATAAATTAACGATTTTGACAAATTCGTCTATAAAAACATTTTCATAATTAAAAGTAATACTTTTTTTTATTCTTTCCTAATACTTTTAATTCTGAATTTATTTCCAGTTTAGAAAAAGCAGGAAAAAAGAATTTTGTGAACGATTTTTTCTATGTTCACTCTCAAGATCTGTTCGCTGATAATGGCATCAGTTGATCTGGGGATTAGTAAACCACGCAACAGTGGAGAAGAGAGGAAGTGCAATATAAACTTGCTGAGACAAGAAATCGGAGCAAGTGTAACTGGAGAGAGAAGTTGTGCAATGTGAAATTTCTCTCTCCCTCTCTCTCTCTCTCTTTTGCTAAGAGAAACATTTGCAGAACTGTTGGGGTGAATGAAACCGGGAGGTCGAATAGGGAAGGTCCGATCGTGTTTTCTGACCGTGGCATCTCTAGATCCAGGGATTATGCCAGCCTGACACGGTACGTTACTATACTGACTGGGAGAGAGAGAGAGAGAGAGAGGGAGGCTGGGAAAGGGGGTTGGGGCACTAGGCACTGAACGCACACAAGTAAGCTCACCTACATGGCACAAAATCCAGAAGGATATAAACCCCGCGAACCCAGGACAGCCACGATCCTTAACCGACGTTGACCACCGGTCAGTTTCTACCCGCCATTCGGACGAACTGTTGTTTAAGTGGCTTAGAATAAGTACCGTCGAAAGTCTCTGTCCCGTTTGAGCTAATTACTTTCCCCTCGAAAAAAATCCTTGCCACAGATGTCTGAAACTGGCAGTTGCGACCGTCGGCCTTCCATTGGTGCTAAATTTTCATATTTTAAAAAGTTAAAAGGGACCTACGATCCGAAAAAATCGATTTTCACTTTTTCGTTTATTCTTATAGTAAATAAAACGTTCTTTCCAACGCAATAAACTGCAGCTTTCTAGCAGCATTAGTTTTCTCACAATTTCACTTCAAATTTATGTTCGTTGACAAAAAACAGTGCAAAAAAACTAACTTGGTAAACTTCGAAGTTGTTTTTCTCGAAATCTTTTTTTCGGGTCGTAGGCCCCTTTTAAGTGTCCGTGTCACATATGATTCGAAACTAGTTGGGATTTCGAAATAATAAATATCTTCTTAATAAACCGTAAAATAGGCCTTTTTATTATCTTACGAACTACTATTCATTATTATGTAAGTAAAACTTGATTTAACCTCTCACATGAAAAGTGTCAAATTGCAACAAATTGCTACCAAAAAAAAAGAAAAATAATCTAAATTTTTCGTATTAATTTGGTATCAATTTGACAACTTAAGAAAACTAATTAATTAGGTAGTGACGCCTGTTATTATTAATTTATTAGATAAAAATACTGTTAAACTTTGACAAATAAAAAGTGTCTACCACTTATACGTATAAGTAGTAAATATACCCTTTAGTCAGACATTGTTTTATATTTCATTCAAGTAGTAAAATAATTTTTTAGTCAGACAATGCTTTTGTATATTTTTAGTGAAATTTTGTCAATTATTACCTACTGAACATTATATTTATCTATTTATGTAAATTATTAGAAAAGATAAACATTATTGTCAGAGAAAATTTTATTCATTTATTTCACTAATTAATAAATTTAATGAGTCGAATTTTAAGAAATTATCACATAAAAATAGTCGAGAAAAGATGAACCAGTAGAAAATGAGAATTTTAGTCAGACGACAGTTAAAATTCGTCAGTTTGTGTTTTTATAATTAAATTTTGCAATTAAGTTAATTATTTATTAAAACATGTTATTTTTTAGAAGAAAATTTACGATTTTTGATCAAAATTAAAAATTGTTCCTCTCGATATAATAACTGCAGGTTTTTATCAGATATAAAACCAATTTAACAGCATGTGAATGTTATAGAAATTTGATGGTAATTTTTTTACCACTTTTCACGCTTTAAAAATTTAATATATTGAGCTGAAATTTTTCTAAGAAAGTCTAAAATATATTAAAGAAGGGCCGTCATGTGCAAAAGTTTTACTAATTCAAAAATAATTTTTTTTATGTTTATTATAATAAAACTAACATATCTTTGAAAAAAATTTTAATGCTTTCATGCTATTTAATTAACAGAAGTGTTTTGTTTTTTCGAAAATCACTTTTTAATTGAAAATTTATCTTTATATCAAGCTCTACAATCTGGTAAAATATCACGGTAAATCGTTAGGTATTAAAATAACACCAAAATGGATTAAAATAACACTAAATTTGATTATTTTAATCCTTTTTGGTGTTATTTTAAAACCTAACGATTTACCGTGATTGCATAAGTGACGAAAATCTAAATCCTTTAAAAAAATAGTTAAAATATTAATTTCTGGAGAAACTTGCAATATTCTTTAATAAATTTAATTCACCTTTGATATTCTTGACGTGTTTTAGTAATTTATATTAAACAGTTTATATTATAAATGAAATGCTTTTTGCTTCAAGGAAACCAAAAGGTAATAGTGGTGACTGAATGGATTCAAAATTAGAAAATATTTAAAATTGGTTTTTATTTTTAAAACAATTTTATTACAACAATGTTCAAAATTCATTATTGTTAATAAATGTTATTAAATATTTAATAAAACTGCGACACTTTAGTTGATTCAATTACTTTTCTGTGTTTTTTATTTCATTTTTCGGAGAAACCGCATAAGTCTAAAAGTTAATTTGGTTTTTATATTAATTAAAAAATAAATCAATCACATTGGACTTTTAAACTTATAGGTTAGTGGAATATAAGGCAAAAAGGAAAATTAGAAAAAATATCAACATTTACAAATAAAACCATTTTTATTGATTCCTAAACAATTTCTATTTATGGACACTGAGAAAAAAAATTTTTGATATAAACAAATGTTTAAATCAAACTTAAAATATCTTTGCTATCCAGTCAAACATATTTAAGTTTAATTCAAACATATTTTCCGGTTCAGTTTAAGAGATTGTATATTGAAATCAAACATAAATTGTAATTGATTTTAAATTATTTGTAGTTAGCTTTTAAGATTGATTCAAACATAAAATTGGTAAACATAATTTTTGTTTAAACCGTAACAGAAAATATGTTTGAAATATAAATGACCGAAAGTTTTTACCTGTCATTGTAAAATAACATAAGAAAAGCATAAAAAATTAAGAAAATGTCAAGTTTTTTAATAAAAAATTGTAAAAAAAGACAATTTTGTTTACCATAAATGATTCATAAAAAATATAATTTTAAATATTATTAGTAAATCATAAGTTTAGGTCCTATATTAAATCGTCCTTTTTGAAAATATATTTGATTTCTTAACATTAAATGATTCTGCTATGAGCTACATTGACAACCAATAATTTTTACGAATCGATAAACCGCTCTTTGTAGAATACTTGTACTGTATAAAATTTTAAATTCTTTTTTTTAAGACTTCTTAACATACACAATTTTATGTAAAAACTTTTGTCAATTATATTTCAAAACTTACGAGCAAAAAATTTTTTAAAAACTTCGAATTTTAAGGTCTAAAAAATTTGCAAGACCCTTTAAATCAAACATTGCGTTACAATGTATCGATTTTTAGTAGTAATTAATCTCAAAAAGTTAAAAAAAATTTGAAAAACAAATTTAAAGCCATGAAAAAATGGGGAAAATTTTTTTTTTTAATTTTTAAATTTTTTTTAGTTTTTTAATTTTTTAATATTAATTTATTAATTTTTTAGATTTTTACTGCAGTTTTTTGTTTTTTAATTAATCTCAGATTATGTTAATCGAATTATTTAAATAGATATAGTAAAGATGAGTTTCAGTAATTCAACATTAAATTCTTTTATTTAAATTAAGAAAAAAAAATTGTGCCCAGTGTGACGAAAATTGACATTTTCTACTTAAATTTATGCATTTTAAAATGTTGCGTGACTTACACTTGTTAGAATTAATAAAACAGTGCCAAGAACTTTTTTCCTTTTGATATATAAATTCCTCAATTTTAGCTATTTTGTCTGATGAAAACTTATCTTTACTACTGATTTTAATTTACTACATTGTTTTTTAATTCAGTTAGAAAAATTGTTAAAATTATAGGCCACTAATTATCAGTAAAAAGGTTTAACTAACCTTTAATTTATTTTCTTCTGGAATTTAGTTATTTTTCCACTTGAAATTATTTATTTTTATCTGATGCAGAAGCAAAAAATACTTAAACCTCTTAGTTTTCAACTGAAAACGAAATATTTTAACTCAGACATTTTAAAATCTAAGAATAATTTTTTTGAATCAAATAAACATTTATTTCATGCAGACAAATAATCATTTCATTGAATCAAGTAAATTTTTCTAAGTGTACTACACTGAAAAAGAAAATTTATTTGATTCAAATAATCGATTATTTGACTATTATCAAATAAATATTTACTTAAAACAAATAATTTTTATTTGAATCAATTAAATAATATTTGCTTCAAATACTGAAATATTTGATTCAAATACAGTTTTTTTGATTCAAATACAGTTTTTTTGATTCAAATACAGTTTATTTGATTCAAATAAAAATTATTTGATTTAAGCAAATATTTATTTGATAATAGTCAAATAATCGGTTATTTGAATCAAATAATTTTTTTTCAGTGTACTAAAAATTCTATGTATTTATCGAATCGTAAAGTAAAAGAATGTTGGAGAAAGGGCTCTGGCAATTATTTAAATTGCAAACAAGGCAACGTCTCATTAAAAATGTAATAAATTAAATGTTGAGAAGTAGAAAATTGTTTCCCTTTTGCTTCCTGATGAAGACACCGCAGCACCACCCTGGCAGAGTATCGCCAGCAGGTGATGTGTGGAACGCGGCAGAATTTAGCACGTTACTATAGAGTTAATAGCTTGTGGTGGTTGTGTTGTTGTATGAGTTTCGTTAGCGTTGGTTGGTACTTGGCAGAGAAGGGATGAAGTGTCAGGGGATCCGTTGAGTTTGCTCATTCGTATACATTCGTGGAATATCGTAGAACTCAAGCGTTTCGCGTTCTTCCTATGCCGCAACAGTTGGTATCCTACCCATCCTCACAACAAAAATATAAAAATAAAGAAAAAAAAATACGTGCCCACTCACAGAAATTCCACTTCAAAAAAAAAGGGAAAAAAGAAAAAAAAACAAAAATACCATCAGAAAAATCTCGGATTTGTGAAATGAACATTGTTTGTCATTTATTTTCTCTCTCTTCGTAAAATGTGACGTGAAATTTTCAAGTATTGTTACAATTTATCTCCTGTTTCATTTAACAATTTATATTTCAATTTACTTTCCATTTTCTTTTTTTATTATTTTTTGGCTAAAATTATACACCGATCAAATTCGTACAGTCATTATATATCAGTCTATCAATGAAATTAATTAGCTATTCTTGTCACTTTGTTTGAAAATTTCCCCTTAACATTGTTATATAAACAATGAGAAAACTGATATCAATATTGAAATATTATACATAGTTTATGTTTTATAGGGAAATGCGTTATTGTAATATAATCTTTCTATAATACACTACACATTTCAAACTTTATAGAACAAATATAATACATAAACATTTTATAAATTTTACTAAAATTTCCACACACATAATTAAACAAACAAAAAACGAATAGTGAATTTTTTTTCCCATTTACAATATAAATATATTTAGATAAAAGCCACTTGGTCATGTATAAAAATATATTAAAATGGACAGTTGGTATAAAGGTCTTCGGGTCTTCAATAAAAATGTCAATATCGAATATAAAAAGTATTTGCAAGAAGAGAGATAAAAAATTTATAGAAATAATTTCATGTATATCAATTTTTTTTCCTATGCGTATTATTGCATGAAGAAAAAATGTTTAAATTTATTATTCAATTTGCAATTTATATTCATTTGAGTTATTTTTTGTTTTTTGAGCAAAAAAAAGAAACAATAGACTTTTTTTCTTTATTTAAATTTAAGTCAATAAGTTATAGAATTCTATTTTGTGCATTGAGTCAGTTCGATTGGCCCATTTAAAGTGTACATTTTATTGCAAAAATTTATTCAATTAATGTCAATTAAAAATTAACAAATGGAAAATTCACATTTTAGTGAAGAAATTTTTTAACATGAAATAAAAATAAAATTTATAATGCGACTGCATTTTACAATAAAGTATTTGATTAATTTAAAAATAATTCCGTTTCTCGAATTATAACTTTTTTACTTATTATAATTCTAGTAAAAATTCAAATCTCGTCTAACTGGAACTTAATTTTTCTGAAAACTAATGATTAATAAAATAAAGAGTTTTGAGTAAAATGTTCGATATTTGACAGAAAAAATAAGTAGAACTCGTCAATTAATTTTTTAAGGCAACGAAAAAAAAATCAATGTAAACTTTGACAGTAAGAAAAGCAAAAGCATAGAAAACAGTATTTAGAATTAAAATCAGTGGTAAAAATAATCTTTATTCGAACAAATTTACAATTTGTCTATTTAAGCAAATAGCAAATTAGAGTCGCTGATAAAAATAAATTTTTATTTCAAAAAAAGTAAAGTTTTTTCTACGGTTGAGAGATTTTTTTTTATCTCTTCCAACAAATGAAACGCATAATAGTAGAAGAACGAATTTTGTAGAATACAATTGGACCGTTTTCGTAAAATTAAACGAGTCTTTGACAAAAAAAAAATCTTCCTGATCTGCTATTACACAGGAGCTCATTGCCGAACAGAAATGGGGAGATCAGGGCAATCAAGTTCATTGGAATAAAGTTTCAACACTTGCGCGTATATCACACCACACACGTTCAATGGAGAATGAAAGAAAAAAGAAGGGAAATTTTCAAACGAATAAAAAGAGGTTTGTTTAAAAAGCAGAAGAAAAAGAAGAATAGGAAAAAAAAAAGTAAATATGCCGAAAGCTGAGAGTGAAAAGATAAAGGCAATAAAGAAAGATAAAGGAAAAGAAAGAATAGAGAATTGAAAAAAGAAAACGAAGAAGACTCCCGAACAAGGATATCACGGTGTTTCGCAACTGTAAAGTCACTCTGCGAAAAAAGTTTTTCAAAGCCGCTTATAGCTTGCTCTTGGAAAGAGCGACTATCGAGGGTTCGTCCATGAGAAAAGACTTTATCTAAGAAGACTTTTAAAGTAACCCCTATCGTCCAGCGTGATATCGACTCTTACCCTCGATTTGCTCTTGCCTCATTCATATACGGTCACTACTTTCGCATATCTAAAATCGTTTTTTCTTCTCTCTTCCATGACACTCATGGATTACGTGGAAAAAAAATAAAAGTGCATCTTACTTATTGCAGATATTTATTTAAGTCCTGAAATAACTTTCAGGCAAGTGAATCGATATTTTTACTTGAATACATTTACAATATGGAATTTAAACGTATTTTTCTATTTTAAAAAATATCAGTTCAAAAGTTGGGTAGAAAATAAGTTGAAGAGTAAAGTAAAGTGTTAAAGTATCATATGACTATTTAAACCTGTTGTTTACTTCTTAAAACAAGATATTTTAAACATATATAACATTATATATAACATTATATTATAAACATCTGAATAAAAATATCCTGGCTTCTTGAAACTAACATTTATAACTCACATCTACAAACTTAAAAATTAAAAATGTGACGCGATTTGAACAAAGGAACCTTAGAAGCAAACCACTTTAAGGTTATGTTAGTGTTACCTTTTTGATGATTAAAAGTTTCTTTTCACTATTTGCAAATTAAAATCAGTGTCTATTGAAAATTTTAGTTATAATGAAAACATAAACATTAATGATTCACATTAACAGTTGATCATCTTTTCGTATTTTCATTTAAAAAATTGCAAACATAACCTATAATTTTTTGCTTCTAAGGTCCCTTTCTTCATATCGCGTCACAAATGTTAAAATTTAAAAATGTTAAATAATGAAAATTAATTGTATTTGATTAAAATAAATGTATTTTATTCAAATAAATTATAGCCTGTTTTTTTCCAAGAACTAAAAAAAATTAATTTTTACATTTTCTGAATTTTGTTGTCATGGGTAGATTCTAAAAACGTTTAAGTTCAAAGATAAAAATCTAAGTTGTGCAAGATTAATTTTTCGAAAATAAGCCTTCCAGCATCATTTTAATATTAAGTGTTTTGAAGATTAAATATACTGTAATCAATATTAGGGTTTTTGTAAAAAAATTACTTTTAAATTTAATTTCTTTAATTTATTAAACTTTTAACATTATTCGTTTATAATTTAATGAATTGTGTATTTAATAATTTATCTATAACTATTTTATCTTTTCAAAAATAACTAACATAAATTTTTTTATATTGAACTGAAAAGAAATTGTAATGAATTCTTTAATTTATAATTTTAAGTTCAAAATTGATATTTTCTATAAATAATTTTTATTTTTAATTATAATATTGTTATTTATCTAACTTGCTACTTAATATATTATGTTTTAAAAAATTAAAAATATTTTATTTTAAATAAAACGGAAAATTTTTTTATAATTCAAGGGTTAGGTATTTGAACATAATTATTAAAATGTTTAAAAAAACAATATGAATAGTTTGTCAAATAAAAAATTCATGTTTTTATTAAATTTAAAAATATTGAAACATAATTTAACAAATTTCTTGGGCTACAACTTCAAATATTCATATATGTGATGCGATCTGAAGAATGGGACCTTAGAAGCAAAAAATTATAGGTTATGTTTGCTATTTTTTAAATGAAAATACAAAAAATGGATCAATCGTCAATTGGATTTATTAATGTTTAAGTCTTCAGTACAACTAAAATATTTAATAAAAACTGATTTTAATTTGCAATAAGTAAAAAGAAACTTTTAAATAAGAAAAAAGGCACGCTAACATAACCTTAAAGTGATTTGCTTCTAAGGTCCCTTTCTTCAGATCGCGTCACATATAGATTACGTATAATTAAAAAACAGTTTAAAAATATGATGTTATTAACACGGTAAATCGTTAGGTATTAAAATAACACCAAAAAGGATTAAAATAATCCAATTTAGTGTTATTTTAATCCATTTTGGTGTTATTTTAATACCTAACGATTTACCGTGAACTGAAAAACGAGGCTTCCGAGATGATTTTGAATTTTTACTCCTATTGCCAGTAATTTTTAATTAATTATTTGAAAAATTTCTTTTAAATTTTATTTAAACTAAATAAAAAAAATAAATAGTAGATTCCAAGCTTCAATTTGATATATATTAAGACTATATTACAAAATTTTTAACTAAATTAAAAAATAATTAAAAATATGTATCATATTTAACCAAAACCAAAAAAGAAAATTAAATAAATTTTTTTACTACGAAAAACTTTAAATTTTTACATTGCAAGATTATGTAAAGATAAATAATGTTTTGAAGATTATGGATACATTTTTTTTGAAATTTACACTGAACAAAATATCAATAAAAAGTTAATACAAATAATAAGTCTCACGTTGGAGACACGTGAAGTGGTCCCTTTCAGGAGAATCACCCATATATGAAACAAATAATTTTTAAATAAATTATTTTATAAACAAATTATACTTTTGCTTCTACACTTCAAGTTTTGTTTTACTTCTAAAAAAAGGTTTTTTAAGAACTTTTATTTTTATGTGTCATAATATAGTAATTTACAAAATTAAATAAAATCAAGGAAAGTGAATCACTTTGTCAGAAGTGTTATTCTGTATTTTTTATGTTGAAGAATTGCCGCACGCCCTAAGCTTTTGTCACCGAAGAAAGAATTTTAGTATGCTCCTGGGATCTGTTTACTTACTTCATCGCAAACAGCTTACGTATCACAATATCCAAGGGATAATATCTCACAGATATTATAGATTATAATATTTTTAACTGAAAGTTTATTGATAGAATAACAATTTCCAAACAATTTATAAATTATCTAGGTATATCGCTACTTTTTGCCAGTGAAAATAAAATTACAGACACTTAACAAGTTATAAAATAAAAATTCATCTTATGCATTATTATCATTTTCATTTTACACGAAAAAAGATTTTTTCTTCAAATTTTGTATTTTTCTTTTTTTTCCTTTTTGTTTCCTTTCCATTTATTTTCCTTTTTCAGTATTTTTTCTCTTCTTTTATTCCTTGTTCCATAAATCAAAACTTTTTTATTTTATAAAAATGAGTTTTATATTTATTCTATTAAAATTCTAACTACACTTTATGATTAAAATTTCAAATTTAACCTTCTTTTAGAATTTTAATATTTAAAATTTAATAGTCATTAGAAAAGAATTAAAAATTAATTTTTCTGGTAATTAAAAATAACTTCTGAGAAAATAAGGTCATGTTATTCATTGAAAATAAAAAAATCGATATTTCACCGGTGTAATATTTTTCCTAACTGGAAGTGAATTTTTAAAAAATATTTTGGCAAATGAAAGAGGGCATATTTACTGGAGGATCTTTGGTATTAATTTGATACTTTATTTAAAAAATTTGTTTTTTAATTATTATTGATTTTTTCAATCGTAATCGTGTAAGAGGGGTAATCGTGTAAGATTACTTTTAACTGGAATGGAATTTTTAAAAAATATTTTGGGTAATGAAAGAGGGCATATTTACTGAATGATTTTTAGTAACAATTTTATATTTAATAAAAAAAAATTTTTATTAACTTCAAAATATTTATGCATACCGTATGATAATGACGGTGGTAAAGTATTGATTTTTTGTTGATTGGCAAAACTGCGTATATTGACGATGGTAACCGATCGACAAATCCAGTACTTTTTTTACTAGTGTAAGATATCTTCTAAACGGTGGAATGTTTTAAAAAGTTCTTTTCAGAGATGAAATAGGATTCTTTTGTGTAGTGATTTTATGTTATTTTGAGTTATTTTGTTGAAAAAATTTTATTTTAATTCTCGTAATATAGGTTATTGTACATAATTATAACAGCAGCGCCTCTCGCGACCATTCAGTGATGGTCGGTAATATGAGATCTTTACTGCAATAAAATACAAATGTCAAAATAAAGTTGTTTATTCAGTTGAATAATCTTTACATTATAATAATAAAGATACATTTTGATCAAAGAATATCATATTTGGAGGACAAATTTTTTTTCTAATATCTGTCTGACGAAAAAGTATTCCAAGTCAATATCGAATATCTTTATTTTTTGATAATAAAACAAAACAATTATTTTGAGGTTATGATTTCAAAAACATTGAATTCGAGTGAAATAAGTGAATACATTTATTTATTAATGTATGCAATTAGTTATCAATAATTAATTGTATTTATTTAATTCAAAATATTAAAGTTAATAAATGACAATAATTTTTTATTAGTTCACAATTATAACTTAAGGAGTGTCTATTTGGCCTGTCAGCGAGAGAAATAAGTTTCAAGACGGGGAAAATAAAAATAAAATTTATTTGGTCCGTCAGATAACAAATTTACTGTAATTAATAACAATAGATTATTATTGTTATGACTACTTTTACAAAAACATTAATTTAATCACCAGGCACTATTATTTAAACGAAGTGGCTATTTCGTCCGCCAATGGGCGAAATAAGAAAAATAGTTTATTTCGCCCGTCAAAGAAAATGCATGACAATAAAAAAACGGGCGAAATAAGAGAAACAGTTTATTTCGCCCGTCAGTGAAAATGCATGGCAATAAAAAAACGGGCAAAATAAGAGAAATAGTTTATTTCGCCCGTCAGTGAAAATGTATGGGAAAAAAGACGGACAAAATAAAAGAAATAGTTTATTTCGCCCGTCAGTGAAAATAGGTATATGATTTACTACTTAAAAATATTTATTAATTTTTCTTTTGTTGGAGGGGGGTTGATTTTGGGTTCGATACCTTCCAGTACCAAATATAAAGGCAAATTGACTCCGGTATGGTACAAAAAATAACCAGGAACAAGATTTGGTTTTCTCCAGGAATCTGTATAAAAAAGATTTTTTAAGACCCGTTGGGGGGGGGGGTAGTTTTGGGTTCAATACCTTCTAGTGCCAATTAGAAACTTTTTTGTACAAAACGGGAGCCAAATAGGCTTTATATTTGGTACTGCAAGGTATCGAACCCAAAATCAACCCCCTTCCAACAAAAGAAAAATTAATAAATATTTTTAATTAGTAAATCATATACCTATTTTCAGTGACGGGCGAAATAAACTATTTCTCTTATTTTGTCCGTTTTTTTATTGTCATGCATTTTCAGTGACGGGCGAAATAAACTATTTCTCTTATTTCGCCCGTTTTTTTATTGCCATGCATTTTCAGTGACGGACGAAATAAACTATTTCTCTTATTTAGTCCGTCAACGGGCGAAATAGCCACTTCGTAATTTTTTTGATAGCTACTTTTTAATACTTTATTATTTAGTTCGAAGACTAATTTTTGCTGCTTTTTTAAAATTAATTGCCGAGTGCAAACTCTGTTATGACACAAAACTTGTGTTTTTTTAACAACTATTTTTAAAAATAATTTTTAGATATTTGAAATGGTAAAAGACCAGATTCTAAAAATTTCTATATTAGAAAAACAAAGAAAATTTTTTAGAGGGCAAAAAAAATTTCCTGTTCTCATAATTTTGAAATGTTAGTAATTTCCATTTTCTAAATACATCGATTTCAAATTTTTTTAGAAAATCGCAGGATATCCTTGATTACTCTTCAAATATATTTTAAAGTCTTCTTGAATCTAATACAAAACTAGAAAAAACTTTATCAACAGCGAGAAAAATTTCTTTCCATCAAAAATTTGTAACTTTATAATTTTTCGTGTTGCGAATTACATGAAAATTCAAAACTTTTGTACAAAATCGCAGGATTTCTTTGAATCCTCTTCAAATATTTTTTAGAGCCTTCTCCTATCTAATCCAAAACTAGAAAAATCATTTGGAAAGACAAAAATATTTTTCTTCTCTCAAAAATCTTGAATTTTCTAAGTTTTCGTGTTGAATTTTATGAAAATTCTAAATTTTTGTCGAAAATCGCAGGATTTCTTTGAATCCTCCTCAAATGTTTTGTAAAGTCTTCTTGTCTCTCATACGAAACTAGAAAAATTATTTGGAATGGCAAAAAAAAATGTCTTCTCTCAAAAAGCTTGAATTTTCTAATTTTTTGTGTGGCGAATTTCATGAAAATTCAAAATTTTTGTCCAAAATTGCAGGATTTCTTTGAATCCTCTTCAATTATTTTGTAAAGTCTTCTTATGTCTAATACGAAACTAGAAAAATCATTGGGAACGGCGAGAAAAATTAGAAAATTCAAGATTTTTGAGAGAAGAAAATTTTTCTCGACGTTCCAAATGATTTTTCTAGTTTCGTATTAGACAGAAGAAGACTTTACAAAATAATTGAAGAGGATTCAAAGAAATTCTGCGATTTTCGGTAAAAATTTTGAATTTTCATGAAATTCGCCACACAAAAAGTTAGAAAATTCAAGATTTTTGAGAGAAGACATTTTTTTTTGCCATTCCAAATAATTTTTCTAGTTTCGTATGAGAGACAAGAAGACTTTACAAAACATTTGAGGAGGATTCAAAGAAATCCTGCGATTTTCGACAAAAATTTAGAATTTTCATAAAATTCAACACGAAAACTTAGAAAATTCAAGATTTTTGAGAGAAGAAAATTTTTTTCCGTTCCAAAAGATTTTTCTAGTTTCATATTAGACAGACGAAGACTATACAGAATCTTTGAGAAGAATGCTATGACATCCTACGATTTTGTCTTCAAAAATTTTGTCTCCAATTGGATTTATACATTGTCATCTGTTGTAAATTTTCTTGTAAATTGATGAAATTATACAAAGCTTGTTCGAATAATCTTTGGGGATACATTGTCATTTACATTAGATCCAACAAATTTGACAAGCCAAATAGAAACTTGGTATAATTTATTGTCGAATAATACATTAAAAGAAAATGCTCTGAATTGGAGACAGGTCATATTACGCTTGAAATAGAAGAAAATAGTAATTATACTTTAAGAAATCTGCTAAAATGATAGCTTTTTGTGCATTTGAAAATAAAATGCACAACATGCAAAATCAGTCACTTTTTTACTGAATTCAAAGTACAAATAAAGTTGTTTATTTTTAGAATATGACAAACATTTTATTTTCTATTTCCCTGAATTTTCCCACATTTCCAGACAAGTTGTTAACTGTTTTCCTTATTTCGACAGCAAATTTAATTATTTTCAAAAAAAAATTTCAAACCTTCTCAGAAATGTGTTACAAACCGTTCCACCGACAAAAAACAATCGCAAGGAGACAGATTTTCTAATAATTTTTATTACATAATTCTTTAATTGTTTATAACATATTATACACAGATTCAAAAGAGAATTTCATGAGCTTTCTATTGCTATTTTTATTATTTTAAATTTTTGACAGTTTCGTGAAAAAATTGCTGTTTGAAATGTTAAACTCTTAATATCTCAAAACACCCCCACGCCGATTTTTATCAAAATTATATGAAAATAAAGCGTAATTTCCCTAGTTTATATTTCCAATTGATATGTTATGGACATTTGATGGGATTAATAGAAAAAAAATTGTTTAAAAAATGTGTTTTTGGATAATTTGACAAATAGTACGAAGTGGAACCTTAACCCATCCAACTTACATTTACTTTCGTAATATTTGTCAAGTTATGCAAAAACACTTTTTTAACAATTTTTTTTCATTAATCCCATCAAATGTCCATAATATATCAAAATGGGAATAGTAACTAAGGGATTTACGCTTTATTTTCATATAATTTTGATAAAAATCGTCGGGGGGGGGGGTGTTTTTTGAGATATTAACAGTTTAACTTTTCAAACAGCAATTTCTCTACGAAATGGTCAGAAATTAAAAATAATAAAAATAGCAATAGATTTAAACAATTCCAAACAGACAAGTACAATTTTCAAGAATTAAAAATTGTTATAAATTCATACTTGAACAAACAGAATTATTTTTATTTAGATATGTTGGAAAAAATGTTTCATTAACTTCGTTTTATGTTTCTTACAATGTAAAACTCGGCAATTTTTTTAAAATATAATAAGGTAAAGATGGTCAATAAATTGGTAATATTTCTTTTACTAAGTTAGTATGAAAAAAATTCTTGTTATTCCAAATTAATTTACAATATTGTAAACTTTTTTTATATAGCAATTTAAATAAACAAAATTAATTAATAATATTATAATTATTAATTACTTGAAGTCTACTAAATATAATAGTAATATTACTTTCATTTTGTACGTTCTAGTTTAATTATTTGGTTCTATATTTAACATAGAAAAAATTTATTGAATAGTGATAGAAGGTGACAAAATATTAAAATTATTATAGAAAATTATGCAAGGTTTTATTTATATATATTAAATATATATATATGTATACATATAATTATAAGATGGATTATTGTCAAATTAGTAAGAAATCTCATTTTAATAATTTCTCTTCACTTTCTTTAATCTTTCGGCTTCTCTTTCTAACTCTCTTCTCATTTCCTTTATTTCTTCTTTTTCCCTTTGCATCTCTCTTTCTCTCTCTTTCTCATTTTTCTTTTCTAGATCTCTTATGTCCATTTTTAATCTTCGCACGTCATTTTCCATTTCAAACATCCTTTTCTCCAGTTTCTTTATTTGCTGAAAAAAATTCAAAATTATTATTTTATTTTTTATATGTATAAATAAATGATTCTCCACAAAGTGTTAACTTTTAACTTGAGTAATTTTTTTCATTTGTATCATTTTTTGTTCAGAGATTAAATAATAAGTTTAAAAAAATCATATATGTTATTTGTATATGGTAGAAAAAATTAGTTTCAAATTACTTTAATTGAAAATAGAAAATAATTTTCAAAACTCACGCTTAAATTCAAATGATATAGATATATTTTAACGAAACAATTCTTTAATATTCATGTCTTTATTCCTAACAAATAAAAGAAAAAATTGATTAAAGACTTAAAAATTAATAAAATATAACATTTTTTCAGAATATTGAACAGATAATATTAATCCCAACAAAAACATCTATGATGCAAAAACTTTCGCCAAGTAAAAGATTTTGTAACTGTTTAAACAATTAGTGAAATTAAATTTTACCAAGTAAATTTTATAATTAAAATTTTAATAACGATTTATTTTAAATATTTCCTCTCCTACACAACTCGAAGTACATATTGCAGTTGAAAAAAATAACCCGAGATTAGCTGCTGATATTGCACATTGAGGCTTAATTACATTTCCGAATTAAGTCAATGTTCTTCACTGCATTTTGAATTGTAACAAATAAAATTAACTTCATAATTTACATTAACAAAAAACGAAATCCAATTATTCATCATAATAAAAATTTCTATATCAGCAATTTAAAAATTTTGGCGTCAATACTTTCATTAATTACAAGTTAGAAGCATTATTGACGCCAAGATTTTTAAATTGCTGATATACAAATTTTTATTATGATGAATAATTGGATTTCGTTTTTTGTTAATGTAAATTATGAAGTTAATTTTATTTGTTACAATTCAAAATGCAGTGAAGAACATTGACTTAATTCGGAAATTGTAATTAAGCCTCAATGTGCAATATTAGCAGCTAATCTGGGGTTATTTTTTTCAACTGCAATATGTACTTCGAGTTGTGTAGGAGAGGAAATATTTAAAATAAATCGTTATTAATTTTTAATTATAAAATTTACTTGGTAAAATTTAATTTCACTAATTGTTTAAACAGTTACAAAATCTTTTACTTGGCGGAAGTTTTTGCATCACAGATGTTTTTGTTGGGATTTTAAAACTTTTTGCATCATCTCAACTTTTTAATAAATGAAATAATTAATTGTAAAAATATTTTGGTCTTTGATCTAATAATTTACACTAACATACAATTAAGTTTTAAATAAGAATTTATTTAAGATATGATACTTCACAGTACAGTTTTTAAAATAAATTTCAAGCCTATCAACCCATAATACTATTTCAAAATATTTTAAAAATGTTTTTAACAGTTTAGTATCTGCGTTCATCTAAATGTCAAAAAATTCAATTTTTTTGAGAAAAATCAAAATTTTTCAAAAAAAAAAAGGTTTAAAAAATTATCAGGAATATATATCGAGATTTTAACCAAATGAATAATATTTTAGCAGATTTCACATAACCGTTTAGAAGTTTAGTCTCTGCGTTTGTCTAAATGTTAAAAGATTCAATTTTTTTGAGAAAAATCAAAATTTTTCAAAACATTTGAAGTGTATGAAAATTTTCTAAAATGTTTATCGAGATTTTAACCTAATTAATAATATTCTAGAAGATTTTCAGCAATCCATTTAGAAGTTATCGCTCCACGTTTGTCTAAATCTCAAGAAATCGCTATTTTATCGGTTTTCCTAGCCTAAATTCTATAAAAATATATAAAATATTGAATAAACATAACAGAATTCTTTCATTTTTGATTCTTTATCGGACAAAAAAAGAATGAGCCAAATCGGTTAAGATTTACTCGAGTTATTCAATTTTATCAAAAAACAGCCGATATTTCGAGAATATATATCGCGGTTTTTTGCTGTTACTTGGCGACGATTCTCTACCACGAATCTTGATAACAATAATATTAATAATAATATTTAACACGCTCTCAAAGAAAAGTTACATAATAAATGAAACTGAGTTTACGTTGGTAACGTTGATTAATTCAACGAACATTTTTTTAAATGTATCTTACAAGTTCAGGATACTAATTTTTCTTGTTTATTTTTAAACAAAGTTAACTCTCCTAACCTTAAATTTAAAAAAATGTGAAGGACAAAGTAGTACTTATTTTTTTCTTATGGATTTTCACATTTAAAAATTTAAAATATTGTCAAGATTTTGTAAGTCGAGGAATTCATTGATTTCCATTTTGTAAATGAAATGGCGTGATTTTTGGAAAAAAATCGATAGAAAACTTTAAAATCACTGCTTTTCCCGCCTTGGATCTTTTTAGAGTCATTTCTAAATGGCTTATAATATTGAAATAAACAATGATGAAAAACAAAATTTGCTACCAAAGCAGGAAAACATTAATTTAGTTAAAATTTTGAAATTTTTGAAAGATCAGTGACACAAATAATGCAATATCACTCTTTTCTAGATTTGGTACAACTTAAAGTCTTTTTTAAATGACTTCTAATATTAAAATAAACAATTATCAAAAGAGAAAAATATCTACCAAGGTAAGAAACTATTAATTACATTGGAATTTAATGATTTTGTGATAATTCATTAGAAAAAGAATAAGTACTACTGTTTCCCCCCTTTTTTAATTTTGGGTCTTCATTACTTCTAAAATGTTTAACAAAAGTTGGTTTCAAATCTACGAAATTTAAAAGGAACTTTCAATCGAGATAAGTTTAATACAAACATAACCCAAATTCGTTTGCTTCTTATGTGCTTTTATTGGAAGTGAATTAAATATTATTAAAAAAATTAATTATTAAAAATTTGTAGTGAAATTTTCTGACAAATTTAATTATTTCCAATCAGGGCTGATAAAAAACATGATTTTTTTTAAATAAAAAAATCCGATTTATTTGAATTTGAATTCAATTTAGCAAATAATTTTGAAAAAAATTTAATTCCATGAAGAATATATAAAAAAAAATTTAATTTTTAAAAATTCTAATTTCTATCTGGAAAATTAAATGTTTATTTGAAAATAAAGTTATTTAAGGGCAATTCCACGTGAGATTTTAGTCGACCTCTTAAAATCGGTCAAAAATATATTTTTTTAAACCTGTTAAACTCATCAGGCGCACTCTGAAACTTTTTGCAATACTTTCTTATCATTTCCAGGTATGTTTTGAAAAAAGAAAATTAAAAATGTATCATACCCAAAGTTAAAAAAAATTAATTTGTGTATGAATTTTTTTTTTATTTTTTTAATAAAAGAGAAAAAAAAATTTTTGTTTTCATTTCCTAAAAGTCGAAAGAAAACAAAAACTTTCGTTCTTTGACAACTTTTTTATAAACTCAATATTTTCTTACTTATAAGCTACTGAATATAGGTCTACAATTAAAAGTGGAAAATTTCGAAAATTCATAACTCGAAAATTTTTACAATTAAACAAAAATAAAAAAATAATTATCTGCTTTTTTCGATACAGAATAGAAAAAATAATTAAGCTGCCCGTGCAGCTCGCACGCCCGCGGCGCAATGGGATTTTTTTACAATTTACAATTATAAATTGTCTAGAGCCTACAAATTTTATCAAATTTTGATTATTATTAAATTTGTAGACTCAAGACAATTTTTAATAGTAAATTGTAAAAAAATTCCATTGCGCCGCGGGAGTGCAACCTGCATTTTTTAATAAAAAATGAAAAAAAAATTTTGTTTTCATTTCCTAGAAGTCGAAAGAAAACTAAAACTTTCGTTCTTTGACAACTTTTTTCGAAACTCAATATTTTCGGACTTATAAGATACTGAATATAGGTCTACAATTAAAAGTAGAAAATTTCGAAAATTTTTACAATTAAACAAAAATAAAAAAATACTTATCTGCTTTTTTCGATACAGAATAGAAAAAAAATATTTCTAGCCGATTTTAAGAGGTTAACTAAAATCTTACGTGGAATTGCCCTTATGTATTTTATTTAAATTTAAATTTGACTTATCAAATTAAAAATCATAACTTTAGAAAAATTGTTCTAAAAATATAATATTTTTTCAAATCTTTTAATAAACAATTTAGGGGCTCCACGTAAAAAGGAAACGAGCTCAAAGTTTGGAAGGATATTTCTGATTGGGTAACAGTAATCAATTCTACAAATTTAATAATTTTTCATCACTTTTGATAAAATTCCCTGATCTTTGCAAATTCTGATAATGGCTCATTGGTGATCTTGTGTAACTGGGAAGATTTTTATCATCATATTAGTTGAAAGACTTAAAATATTGCATTTTTTAGAAATTACAAATGATTGCAGAAATTCAATTATGATAAATTTTTGTATAATTATAGTCAAAATTTAATTACATTTTTAAACATAATAAAATTCTTCTCTAAAATTCTATTATTTTCAAAAATTTTAATAATATTCTTGTCAAAATGTCAATTCATTTCAAAAATAATTTCAATTTAAAAATATTTAACTCTCTACATTTTTATTAGGTCGGTGAAATTCGCAACGTTTATGATCAACGATTTAAAAGAAAAAATTATTTTCCTACTAAAAAAAAATAATATTTTTGTTCACAAATATTTTTTTTGTAAATCATTATTAAAAAAAATAATCGTACTATTTCCTTTACAAAAATTTATAAAAATTTACCTAAAAAAATATTTTTTTTCTAAAATCGTTGACTGTAAACGTTGTAAACTTCACCAACGTTTTTTATTAGTAGAATTCTTACTAAGTCAATCAGTGCATTTAGTTTTAACAAATTAATCAGTTACTTTTCACAAAATTAATGATTCCATTAGTAAATTTGCTGTTAGTCAAACAAAAACTAAGTTAACCTTTAAATTTAACTGATATTTTACTAATTGAATTAGTAAATTTTTAAAAATTATCAACAACTTAATTCTGCCTATAGCAATTACTAGAATTCTAGTAACAATTTGTCAAATTTAACTAATTCCAATTTAGAGAGAATATCTACTATTTTAATAAAATATTCCAAAAGAACTTAATAATTTAATAAAAATTTGTGACCAAATTTTACACAAACATTTGTAGTTAACTATTTTTTTAAACAATAAAACATTTACTAGAATTTAATAATTTACAATTATTTTAGTACTTCCTTCACAATGATTAAATTATTTTGATATAAATCCTAACATTAATTACAGAATTTTAATTAAATTTAATAAATTATTTATTCTTCCTATTTAAATAATTGATTTATCGTAAATTTTTCTAATCAAAATTGATTTAAAATCTTAAAAATATAAATTTTTCATTCTTGTAACTAACAATTTTTTAGAAACTAATTTTTTTAAAATTATTTAAACTTTTTATATTCCAATATACAATAAGCAATATTATAATAAAATTTAATCATACTTAGAAATATCATTGAAGCAATATGACAAACATTTTTGATCATGTGCAAATTCTAAAAAACCAAATAATGTTATTAGTAATAAAATTTAAATGTTTTTTACTGTGATGTTTTAAATATTAAAAAAACTATATTTTTGAAACTGAAAAATCAATATGTTCAAAAGTTACCACTTTGTAGAGATTCACATATTTGAATGAAAAAAATCAACTTACATTCTGCTGCCCTTGGAATTGGTACTGTGAAGGTTGTTGCTTTTGTGGCTGCTGAACCTTCTTATCTTCACCAGTTTCCAGCATTTCTAATGCTTGTTGAGTTTTTTTAACCTTTACTGACTGCAAGGCTTCTAAATTTTGTAACTGCTTTTCTTGAAGATTCTTCATTTCCTGCAATTGTTGGCACTGCAACTGAGCCTGCTGTTGCAGTTGTTGAAATTGAGTAAAAGAGAGCTGCGGCGAGTAAGGCATCATATACTGCAACGGTTGACAGAAGTTTGGAGGTGGCAATGAGTGTATTTGCAGCTGACGTTCTCGTGATAAATCTTTGTCTCCTTGCTGGTTTTGATAATATTGCTGTCTTTGTTGATCTCGTTCTTGTTGCTCTCGTTCCTGTTGCTCTCGTTCCTGTTGCTCTCGTTCCTGTTGTTCTCGTTCCTGTTGCTCTCGCTGCTGTTGCTCCAGCAATTCTCGTTGCTGTGCTTCGGTCAACGGTTTATTTGTATTTGATCTTCTACCACCTACCATCTAGATTAAAAAATAAAAAAATTAAATACTTTAATAATATTAAAAACTCTATTGATTTAATAATACATTAAAGTAATCATAATTAACTATTGTGTGTCCTGACGCAGTGAAAGAGACCTTACGTCTAAATAATTAATTTCAAGTTATTCATACCGTTCTATCAAAATTATTTCAATCGATAAAATGATATTTATAACACAAAATTAAAATTTTTAGGGTAATGTCTCTTTCTCCGCGTGAAGACACATATTCGTATTTGTTCGACAGCATAAGAAAATTACTTGAATGGATGATATTTCAAAATTTCCTAAACATTTAAGAAAAATTTAGAATAACCATTTTGAAATATTATTTTGCTCAACCAATGTAAATACCAATGTTAATAGATAAACCAACATGTTAAAGAGAAAAAATTGTAAAAGTGGAACATTTTAAAGTTACGTCAAATGAGCATATTTTCTTATAAAATTAATAGTTAAAAAATATACAGTTTAAAGAAAAATAGAAAATTATGTTTATTTTAAAAAAATCGTTAATTACATGTTTACTTTTGAAAGTTAACAGTATCAAAATTTTTAAATGCAAACTACAAATAAGAATATTTAAAAATTAACATTAGAATAATATTTAAATGGTTTAAAATGAGTTTAAAAACTATACTATTTCTAGACATAACATTTTTCAGCGAAATTGTATGTATATTTAATTACATTAAAAAATCCATATTTTTAACCATATTATTCTATTTATATTAATATTAATTTATTTTACTTTTTAACTGAATTGTACTGTAAGTTAAAATTTACACTATTTTTTAATCTTATTTTTATTAAAACTAGTTTAAAAAACAAGTTACAAGAAAATCCTTTTACAGGCCTGTGTAAAAAACAAATGTTCTTATTGAATTAGTAAAAATTCTACTAATTTATAAGAGTATTAAAATATATTGAGAATATTTAAACAAAGTTGTTATTTCAGTTTTTTATTATTTTTATGAGTAATTTCATGCGAAATGATAAAGGGGAAGTAAGCATTTTGAAAAAATGTTAATCTATAAAAATCTAAATAAAACATGTTTGAGTTTTTTTGGGGAGGGAGAGACATGATTTTTCTTTTCAACGAAAGCTAACGTTTCTCCCTAAAAGAATATGTATAGAAAAAAGTGTGCCTAGAATGTTTAAACACTGAACAAATTTTGCGCCCAATTTTTGAACACGGCTTTGCACCCGGGTCACTAGAAAACTTTTTTCTTCAGTGTTTGAACTTCCTAGGGTCACTTTTTTACTTTTTTTATATATGTTTTTTAGAGAAAAACGTCAGCTTTCGTTTTAAAGAAAAATCGTGTCTCTCCTCAACAAAAAGTCAAATATACTTTTAATTTTGTTTTGTATAGATTCAAAATTTTTCTTTTTCAATTTGAAGTAAGCAAATTGAAAGAACATAAAAAAACTATCGAAAGTAAATGTTGACAAATTTTTTTATATAATTATTTAGGAGAACAAAATTATTATAATATGCATTTTACAGTAAATAACATAACCTTATTTTAATATTGATATTAATTTATCACTCGGTGGCATTTAATAAAATTGAATGATTCATCGATCACTCCGAGTCATTAGCAATGACTCGGAGTGATCGATAAAGCCATCAATTTTATTATAACCTTATTTTATTTCCAAAAAATTTAAATTTTAAATAATTTAAGTAAATAAATTCTTACTTTTCGCTTCCAAAGAACCTCAGATATTTTAAGTAATGGACACCTGCAAATTATTTTTTTATTAATTAATATTTTATTACTTTTTTTCTGTAAGAAAATTATTATTTCATTATAAAAAATTAATATATAATTTTACAAAAAATTAGCTCTATAATATATTCCGATTTACTCTAAAAATAATTAGATACCCAAAGAAGGCTCTAATACTTTTTTACAAATTTTATCAATTGGAAAATTATTTGAAAACATCTATAAATTCTTTTTTTTAATAAATATTTTATAATAATATTTTACTAAAGAAATAATTATTTTCGAAAATTTCTGATTCAAACGTTTTAAACACTTTTGATTTATAATAATTAAAAAAATGTGATTGATTGATAAAATTATTATTTCATATTACAAAAATGTTATTGTTACTGCAACTTCTTCAAAATTAATTACATTACTTTAATTACATTACTATTTTTTTGAATTTTCAAATCTATTTCTTTATAATTCAATTTCAGCAAATTTAGATTATGCAGAATTTAAAGAAGAATTTGGTAATTGTTATTTCTATTCTATTCTGAATAATTACTAGAAAATTTATTATTTATAAATATAATTGAAATTTACTAAACAAAATTACCAGAAAACCTTTCTATAATTATAATAGACAAAACATGGATTTATAAACTTTTAAAAAGTTTAACTAAGGAGCTAAATTCTAGAATCGGCTCTTCGATCGAACTTATGGAGAATTATTGTCCACCCCTCAGATATGTTGTAAAATTTTAAACTCAAAAAAATATTTCAAAATTATGATGTTGAAGAAGAGAAAAAAAAAATCTTTTTTATATTTATTAACAATAAAAACTAAAAAAATTTTCTCTTAAAAATTAATTACATTTTGAAAAATATGTAGTAATTTCTCAGTCAAATATTAATGGAATGAACCGATTTTTTGAACGCATGCACAATATACGTTCTCAAAGCCTACAAGCAAATAAAAAACCGAAAAAATCAAATTGTTTTTTAGTTATTAATTTTAAAAGTTGTTATTTACAATATCAGGAATGTCAATCTTCAACAAGAAAAAGTATGCGACGAATTTTCGAATTATGAAAACTTCTCGCGAGAAAGTTTTTCTTTTATTAATCAAGAAGTTTTTGCAAAAAAAATTTAAACCGATTCGATGAGAAATAAAGAATATAAAAGGAATAAATCAAAACAGTATTTTCGTTCGCAGCGAATATGCGATTCGCAGCCATGTTTATCGTATGTCTTGTAGCGTACGCACGCACACACACGCTGATGTGTGAAATAGAAAAAAAGATGTATTTTTTTCCATTTACAACGTCATGATTTTTTAAGTTCGACCGAAAAGCCGGTTCTAGAATCCAGCTCCTCAATTGAAATTGTTTTAAATTTAAAAGAAAAGATACTTACCGAATATCCCAAGGAAAGTCCTAACCGCACAAGAGCACACTTGTTCTCCACGCCACTAATGGAACTAATGTGTTTCTAATATTTGCTAATAAGCCACTGCGATTGGCGCGACGCGTGCCAATGAAGGGAGGGGACATAAGAGGAAGAGAGAAAGAATAATATCACTAGAGCGACGCGACGAGAGCACCTCTAACTGAAGCCGGCCGGTTTGTTTGTTTTGATACACTGTAATATACATGTGTTGATGACCTGTTCAAACCTGCAAAGCTCGTAATTGTGACGGTTGTGTTTGTTTAAAATCGTATTGGGAGGAGAAAAGGATATTAACATTTTTTGCGTTCTAAATTCGAAAAATGTGTTAACAAAATTTTTTGTTTCACTATTTATTTAGATCGTGAGAATAGTGCAAATATCGACAACGGGACAGGAGATTGTTTTTGTGTTTAGTGTGGTTATTAAAAAAATAAAACCATGGAGGAATTAGAAAATGGACAGGAGGCAATAAAAAAATTGGATAAGAGTATAAAAAAGTGTAATGGACAGGAGCTACAAAAAGAAGTGAATAAGTGTAATAAAAGGAAAAATGGGAAATACAAGCTATCTGGAAGAAGATTGTCCAAAACAAAAGCGGCAAGATTAAGGTAAGATAATAGAATTTTTTAATTAATTACCAAAACTACTACTTTTTCGACTTTTCTTCCAAATTTTGCACCAAAATACAATATTTTTGGTATAAAATGCAACTTATTTAGATTTTTTTACCGCGCAAAAATATAACTTATTATAGACAAACTTTTGGAAGTTTATTTTTCAATTAGTTTTTTATGTTCCCAAAGTTTTGAACGTTCAAATGAATGATAATATTTTTTTCACTTCTAATTTGTATTTTATTTCCAAAAAATTACTTTTTAGATTAAAACAAATTAATTTTAATATAAATATTGTTTAATTTCAATTTTTTTCGATATTAATTTTAAAAAAAAACTTAAGGTGAAAAGAAATTTCGTTCATTTTGAATTTTTTTACATTCAATTATTTTCAATATTTCCGAAAATTAAAATTTATACACAAAATAATAAAATTAAAATTGTTCAAAATTATTTTCAATATTTTATAAAAAATAATCATCTATTTCACATTTTCAATTGAAATTCTTGAAAACAGTAAAATTTTGTTTTAAATTATATAAGAAAATTCTTTAATTATTTTTGAAAAATATACATTACAGTATTTATAAAAAATTAATTTTTACAATTGTTTTATTACAATTTTTTAAGATTTAATTGCCTTCAAATAAAGTAAATTAAATTTTTTTTAAACTTCTACTTTAGAGTTTCTCAGAAATTGCAAAAAACGATTAAAAATTCATATAGATGATTTAGAGATGAAGTTTAGTTTAAAATTGTAGAAAGTAATTACATTTATAAAAGGATTGATTACAGTTTTACTTTTTAGAAATTATTAAATTTTAAATGTTGAACTTTAACAAAATTTTTTTCTTGTGAATAAGGAAGTAAGAAGTATTTGAATATTTATTTAGCAAAATTATACAAGTTTTGATTAATTTGAATTTTTGTGACAGCACTGAATTAAATAATCGACTTTTCAGACATTTTTTTTATTTTTAATTGACTAAAGCGACTTTTTTTGTTCGTTAAAGTCGATCAGAGGCCTGTTAACTGAATGTTTTTTTTCCAAATTTTTAATTGTAATTCTTTAAAAATACGAATATATTTAACAATAATTTTTTGAAGTAAACAAATAAAGAAACAAATTTTTTCGGACCTTTCCTAATTAAATTATCCTAAACTTTAATACTTTTTTTTTTACTTTTTTAATACTTTCTGTTAAACAACAAAAACTAAAAAAATAGTCTTATATTTTTCGATAGAAATTACAAATTACTATAATTTTGATCAAAAACCTTCTGAAATTTAATTAATTCTAAAAATTGTAATTATTCCAAAATGCAATTGTTATTTAGAATTTTTGAAATTAATTATTCAAAAACTTTTAGAATTTTTAAAAAATATAGTGTGCTATTAATAATTTTAAAAAATTAAAATGTTAATATTTCTATACTTTTGCTTCCCTTAAATTTTCCAGGAACTTAATTTAAAATACCTTTTAAAATTAAATTAATTTATCAAATTTTTGTTATAACGTTTTAAATATTCAATTATTCTCTAAAATTTATTGTATCTTTTTATTTCTATTAGAATTCAACAACGTGAACAGAATAATTTAAACACAATAATTTTTGTAAATTAATAAAATAATGTATTTTCAGAAATATATTTCTATAATATAGAATTATATATTATATATATTATATATTTTTATAAATAAAAAAATTTAATATCTTCAAAATATAACATATTACAAAATTAACAATTATTTCAATTTTTTTCAATTATTTTTGGGAATTCAAGGATATCTTTAAAACAATTTTATTTACTATCTTTAGATATCTAATTATCTAATTTTTGTTTTAGAATTTCCAAATTACGTCTTTCAATTTTAAATCTTTAAGTCAAAATGAATATTTATTCTTTATAAATTTCGAAATACTTTCAATGTATTATTAGACCTTTTTTGTATCAATTGAATTTTTTATATTTAAAATAAATATTTCGATATTTTTTCAGCAATTAAAATTTGAAAAAAAATTGTAATTATAATTATTTCTAAAGAATAAATTCTACTTTAACACTTCTATATTAATTTCTAAAGTTTTAACTAAGATTCATTTTTAAATCAATTTTTATCAAAATTCTATTATTTTGGGTTCATGATTATTCCCCAAATTTTAATTTCCTAATTTTTAAAACATTAACATTCTTATCATCTAAACTTCATTTCGTATAATTTTCAGATTTCGAAATTTCATTCCATATAACTTTTAATTTATTGAATTATTCTTTATCCTAATATTTAAATAGTCGAATTGTTTTTTAATATAATTTTTAATATGTCGAAAAACTCTTGAATATACATTTTGGTTTTCCGAATGACTATTTTTAATAAATTATTAATCCTCCGAATTTATTATATTACATAAATTTTATTTATCGAAAATTTAATTGTCATAATGTTCATTTACTCGAATTATCAAATAGCATAAAACGCATTTAATCTAATTCTCATGTGATATAACCATCAAATCTTCGAAATGTCATACTTAAGAAATTTCATTTATCGAAATTTTATTTGTCTAATGTTCATTTACTCCAATTATCAAGTGATATAACATGCATTTACTTCAATTTTCATGAGAAAAACCTTCAACTATACAGAATGTTATATTCCAGAAATTTTGATTTATTGAAATTTTATTTGGCAAATAGAACAAATGAAAATGCGAAAAGGAAAAAATAATTATATTATTAAATTCCATGAATAAAAATAATTACATATAAAACAATACAAATAAAAATTAAAAAATCTAAATCAATTAATTAATTTAAATTTATTTTTTCAATAAAAATTCAAAATTTCTTTTTTGAATTAAATTAAATATCAAATTTGTTTGCAATTAAAAGTAATAACAATTAAAAATAATTACTAATTTTCAAAAATATTTACAAAATACAACGTATTAAATAATAATAGTAATAAAATTAAGCATAGCAAAGTAAATGTTTGTTACATATAAATCAGGTTTAATTCTCAAAAAAATTACAATTTCTGCTTAGCATAAATTTAAAAATCGATACTTGTAGCAATTAATTTGCTACATTATTATAAACGAAATAATACAAAACAGAACGCGAGACCTGATCACTGGGCCCTAAAAAAAACTTTTTTTCGAAAATAAAATTTTTTTGAATTTAAAAAATTTCCCAATATTTTTTTTTATGAATTTAATTGTTGATTCTTTTGTCAATTAATTTGTTAGAATATATGGAACAAAATAATATCAAACAGACCGCGGGACCTCATCACTGGGCCCTAAAAAATCATTTTTTTTCCAATAAAAATTGTTTTGATTTAAAAAAAATTCACAATTTTCTCCTTGAATTAATTTAATTGCCGATTCTTTTGGCATTCAATTCCATACAATATTTGAAACAGAATAATTATTTTGTTTATAATTTTATAGCCAATTTATTGCCAGAAGAATCGACATTAAATTTATTTTAAGGAAAAAATTGTGAAATCGTATTGAAAAAATGAATTTAAATTAATTAATAGACTTAAATGTTTTAATTTTAATTTCTATTGTTTTAATTGTAATTATTTTTATTCGTGAAATTTAAAAAAATTATTTTCCCTTTTGAATTTTTATTCGCTTTCTGATGAACAACCAGTTAATCACTGCTTTCCGTTAGATCCAGTGATATTTGGCAATGCGTTTTCTTTTGTTTTATTGACAACTTAAAATTTTTAGAAATTGAATGGGTGCTAATAACTACACGGAGAAAAAGGGATTGTTACATCTTCTAACCGAATGTTAATATAGAACTAGCAAATCGGATTAACAATCCGGTTAGTAGATGTAACAATCCCTTTTTCTCCGTGTAGGTACCAGTTTTAGCTTCATAAGGAATTCAATTATTTTCATAAATAAATCTTATTGCAGAATTTTTATTTTTTGTTATATCTAACTCTACAAAAAATGAAAATATTTTTAAAAATTTTATTTAAAATCGTCAAAAGTTAATAATTCTAGAAGATAAGGATTGAATTGAAATGATAAAATTAATTTTGAAGAATTCACTGAAAGAAATCCTTTAATCCCATGGGTAAAAAAAATTTAATTAATCTGTTCGCAATTCGCTCAAAATTTCGTATGACTTTCGTAAGGAAATCTGGCCGAATATTTTTTAAGAAATTTTTAGCTCACTTTTTGTCCTGAAATCCATACGAATTGTCGTGCAGAATTTTCGAAAATAAATTTTTAAATAATCCGTTCGCATTTCGCTCGAATTTCGTATGAATCTCGTGAGGAAATGTGTCCGAATATTTTTAAAGAAATTTTTAGCTCACAAGTCGTTCGAAAACCATACGAATTTTCGTGCGGAATATTCTCAAACAAATTTTATATTTATCCGTTCGCAGTTCGATCGAATTTCGTAAGGATATCTGGCTGAATATTTTATAGGAAATTTTTAGCTCACATTTCGTCCGGAAATCCATACGAACTTTCGTGCAGAATTTTGAAAAAAAAATTTTATTATTTCGTTCGCAAGTAGTATGAATTTCGTAAGAAAATCTGGCCGAATATTTTTTATGAAATTTTTAGCTCACAATTCGTTCGAAAATCCATACGAAATTCCGCATACAGAAAACTGAGTGTTATTTTTATTTCGTTTTTCAGTAATACTTTGGTTGGGCAATCTCATTGAGAGTAAATATTGATAATAGAAAATTTCTCTTATTTTCGGTGTTAAAACAACCCTTCGAGCTAAAATTTGTTGCGGATACTTTTAACACTGATTTCCGGTTGAAACAACACTCATTTTTCTCTGTGCGTGCAGAATATTCTCAAACAAATTTAATATTTATCCGTTCGCAATTCGTTCGAATTTCGTATGAATTTCGTAAGAAAATTCGGCCGAATATTTTATAAGAAATTTTCAGCTGACAATTAGTTCGAAAACTCATACTAAATTTCGAACGAAATTTTTTTCCATATCCATACTTAAAATTCGGGTATTATTCGTACAAATATTCGTGCAAAAAAACGTTTCAAAACACCACACGAATTTTACTAGTAATTTCATACGAATTCAATAGGAAATCTGTTCGAATCTTGTAGGATTTTCGAACGAAATTCATACGAACTTCGTACTTATCATTTTTACCTGGGACATTATCAACAAAAAATGTTTGGTTGGAAAATTCTTAGTATCCTACAAATAAGGTTCTTTTATTTTAGCTAAAACGAATCATAACAATAATCTTTCATTGAAGTTAGAATTTGAAGTTTTTGAAAATCTTGATTCCAGGTGCCTGAAGTTGCCATCGATGCTCAGCATAGAAATTTTTTTTTCTTCAGACCAGGCATTTTTTTGCATTTTCTTACTCAAATATGTACCCAACGAATACTTAAAAAGTTTCACCCCAATATCAATAAGAAAAAGTTGTTAAAACAACCCCTAAATTAAAGAAAATTTTAAAAAAATATGAAAAAATTGTTATTTAGAAACAAATAACGAGACCATAAATTTTATTGCACAAACTTCAATCATTCGATGCCCAATAAATACAAAAAAATTTTGACCACAACATTGATAGGGGAAACTTCTTATTTTCAACCCTTAAAAATAAAAAAAAAAATTTTTTTTTAAATTCTGAAAATTACAGTTATCTTTTGACTAGCGATTTTTTTCGTTTATTGCTTCTACATACCCCCCTAATATTTATACGTAATTTCACAAAAATTGGAGCCCGGAAAACTAATTTTTTGCCTGCAAAAATTAAAACAATGAATAAAAATTTCTAAAAAAATTCTGAAAATTGTAATTATCTTTTGACCAGTGATTTTCATTTTCTTTATGCTTCTTCATACTCCCCTAATATTTATACGTAATTTCAGAAAAATTGGAGTCCGGAAAAGTCTAATTTTTTGCCTGCAAAAATTAAAAAAATGAAAAAAATTTTTTAAAAAAATTCATAAAATTATAGATATTTTTTGACCAGCGATTTTCTTTTTGTTTATTGCTTCTTTATACACCCCTAATACTTATCGTAATTTCAAAAAAATCGCTGCTCTAAATCTTTGACTTTTTTGCCCTTAAAAATTAAAAAATAGGAAAAAATTTGAAATAAATTGAAAAAATTAAAATTATTTTTTAAATAGAGATTTTTTTGGGGGTTTTACTTCTACAAATTTCCCTAACATGAATTCACATTTTCGAAAATATCGCCGCCAGAAACTTTGACTTTTTTGCCCCCAAAAATTAAAAAAATACGAAAAAAATTGTAAAAATTAAAATTTTTTTTTGAACAGAGATTTTGTTTGTAGTTTTTACTTCTACATATTCCCCTAACATGTATACACATTTTCAAAAATGTTGCTACCTACAAACTTTGACTTTTCTGCCTCTAAAAATTAAAAAAAAGAAAAAATTTAAAATAATATTTCAATAATAATTTCTGACGGCGAAATTTTCGAAAATATGTATACATGTTAGGGAAACATGTAGAAGTTAAAACTACAAACACAATCTCTGTTAAAAAAATAATTTAAATTTTTACAATTTATTGCAATATTTTTCGTTTTTTTTAATTTTTAAGGGCAGAAAAGTCAAAGTTTGTAGGCAGCAATATTTTAGAAAAAGTGTATACATGTTACGGAAATATGTAGAAGTAGAAACTACAAACAAAATCTCTGTTCAAAAAATAATTAGAATTTTTACAATTTATTTCAAATTTTTTCGTATTTTTTTAATTTTTAGGGTCAAAAAAGTCAAACTTTCAGGGCGGCGATTTTTTAGAAAATGTATATACATACTGCTAGAATATGTAAAGGTAAAAATCACAAACAAAATCTTTGTTTAAAAAATAATTTGAATTTTTACAATTTTTTTCGTTTTTTTTAATTTTTAAGGGCAAAAAAGGCAAAGTTTCAGGGCGGCGATTTTTTCGAAAATGTGTATAAATATTTGGGGAATCTGTAGAAGTGAAACCCAATTGTTTTCAAATTTTTTCGTATTTTTTTAATTTTTAGGGGCAAAAAAGTCATAGTTTCAGGGCGGTGATTTTTTCGAAAATGTATATACATACTGGGGGAATATGTAGAAAGTAAAAACCTCAAACAAAATCTCTATTCAAAAAATAATTTTAATTTTTTAAATTTATTTCAAATTTTTGCCTATTTTTTAATTTTTAAGGGCAAAAAAGTCTAAGTTTTAGGGCAGCGATTTTTTCGAAAATATGTATAAATATTTAGGAAATATATAGAGGTAAAAACCGCAAACAAAACCTTTGTTAAAAAAATAATTAGAATTCTTACAATTTATTTCAAATTTTTTTGTATTTTTTTAATTTTTGGGGGCAAAAAAGTCAAAGTTTCAGCGAGGCGATTTTTTAGAAAATGCATATACATACTGCTAGAATATGTAAAGGTAAAAATCGCAAACAAAATTTTTATTTAAAAAATAATTTGAATTTTTACAATTTTTTATAATTTTTAAGGGCAGAAAAGGCAAAGTTTCAGGGCGGCGATTTTTTCGAAAATGTGTATAAATATTTGGGGAATCTGTAGAAGTGAAACCCAATTGTTTTCAAATTTTTTCGTATTTTTTTAATTTTTAGGGGCAAAAAAGTCATAGTTTCAGGGCGGTGATTTTTTCGAAAATGTATATACATACTGGGGGAATATGTAGAAAGTAAAAACCTCAAACAAAATCTCTATTCAAAAAATAATTTTAATTTTTTAAATTTATTTCAAATTTTTGCCTATTTTTTAATTTTTAAGGGCAAAAAAGTCTAAGTTTTAGGGCAGCGATTTTTTCGAAAATATGTATAAATATTTAGGAAATATATAGAGGTAAAAACCGCAAACAAAACCTTTGTTAAAAAAATAATTAGAATTCTTACAATTTATTTCAAATTTTTTCGTATTTTTTTAATTTTTGGGGGCAAAAAAGTCAAAGTTTCAGCGAGGCGATTTTTTAGAAAATGCATATACATACTGCTAAAATATGTAAAGGTAAAAATCGCAAACAAAATTTTTATTTAAAAAATAATTTGAATTTTTACAATTTTTTATAATTTTTAAGGGCAGAAAAGTCAAAGTTTGTAGGCAGCAATATTTTCGAAAATGTGTATACGTGTTACGGAAATATGTAGAAGTAGAAACTACAAACAAAATCTCTGTTCAAAAAATAATTAGAATTTTTACAATTTATTTCAAATTTTTTCGTTTTTTTTTTAATTTTTAGGGTCAAAAAAGTCAAACTTTGAGGGCGGCGATTTTTTAGAAAATGTATATACATACTGGTAGAATATGTAAAGGTAAAAATCACAAACAAAATCTTTGTTTAAAAAATAATTTGAATTTTTACAATTTTTTTCAAATTTTTTCGTTTTTTTTAATTTTTAAGGGCAAAAAAGTGTAAGTTTCAGGGCGGCGATTTTTTTGAAAATGTGTATAAATATTTGGGGAATCTGTAGAAGTGAAACCCCAAAAAAAAAAAATTTGTGATTAAATCGTGATTTGATTTTTTTCTATTTCTTTCCAAATTTTTCGTTTTTTTTAATTTTTATGAGCATAAAAGTCAAAGTTTCTGGGTGGCGATTTTTTTAGAAAATGTATATACATACTGGGGGAATATGTAGAAGTAAAAACCATAAACAAAATCTCTGTTCAAAAAATAATTAGAATTTTTACAATTGTTTTCAAATTTTTTCGTATTTTTTTAATTTTTAGGGGCAAAAAATTAAGAGTTTTCCGGGCTCCAATTTTTCTGAAATTATGTATAAGTATTAGGGGTGTATGAAGAAGCAATAAACGAAAAGAAAATCTCTGGTCAAAAGATAACTATAATTTTCAGAATTTTTTTAAAAAATTTTTAAAATTTTTTATTTATGCGGGCAAAAAATTAGACTTTTCCGGACTCCAATTTTTTTGAAATTACGTATAAATATTAGGGGGGTATGTAGAAGCAACTTCAGGCACCTGATTCCTGTAAAAAAAATTTGAAAATGTAAATATAATAGAACTTTTTTGGAATCAGAAAAAAAGACAAATTTTTGGCTGGAAATCAGGGAAAAACAGAATTAAATTTCTTATAACATAAATAACATAAACATAATAACATAACATAAGACTTAAAGTTTCTACACACGGAAAAACTTTGTTCAAGAATTATTTAGGTACTTATTCAAGAACTCAGGATATGTAAATAAAACAAGAAATGCTACAAAACTGTAGATTGAAATATTATTTTAATCTGTTCAGGGATAACGACAGTAAATTTCTGGACTACTTTTTGAATTTTCTGGAAAAAGTCCTAAACTGGTTTAAGAAAAAAAATGTGAATTTAACGAAAAAAATTTGCTCGCGTGAGTAGTTGAACTTGAGCATAAGTTCTATTTTATATTTAAAGATCATATGATTCAAAATACTTGATACATCCCTAAACGTATACACTGAGAAAACTGGAGTTTAAAATTTACAGGTTAAAAATGTGTATGTTTCCTTTGCTTGCACGGAGAGAAAAGTTGTAGTTAATTCTACTTAACATGTTTAGTAAGTCAGTATGTAGTAATAATAACTGAATATTCAGTTACATTTAAAAAAAACATAACTTAGTATCATTTTGACGATTTTACTAAACAGTGTTGGTGAAGACACTGAATGCTTAAAGCGCTCGCACAGCTCTACTTCCTGCCTGCCTGCTGGTCGTCATGGTAACATATAAGAGTAAGAGAGTCAGAAAATTAGAAAAATTTTGAATTTTCTGACTTTCTTACTCTTGTGTTACCACAACGACCTGCAGGCAGGCAGTCAGGAAGTAGATAATTATGTGATACTTATTCAATGCAAGTATTAATAAATATAATAATAAAGTTAGTAGTACTTAAGTATCTTCTATTATTGACAAATATTTGTTTACCAAAAGTAATGCAGTTTTCTATATATGTCATTTGTTCATTTGAATGAACTTTTTCCTGAGTAGTCACAAAGACTAAACGCCTGTTTAGTAAATCCTGCTATCAGTTTAGTCAGTTCAAAATTGACTATTCTATTTCGTACATTTAACTGCGTAAGTAGTTAATCTGACTACGCCCTTCTCTCCGTGTGTGAAGAGAGTTGAATAGTCCTTCGAAAATTAATTTTAAATTGATAATGGAAATCTGCTTGCATATTCTTGTCCATTACATCTGTCAGTTAAGGTCATGGTACCCAGAGTGAAATTTTTCCATAGTAAAGTACACTGAAAAAAAAATTTCATGTAAATTTACAATGTCCTACGTAGGGAATAAGTTATTATATGGTAATTTTACAATATGAGTCAAATTTTCTGAACTGGGCCACCAAAAACCATCTTTTTAAATTTACATTATGTCTATACATAATTTGTTACAGCTGAGTGATACAAACAAGTTCCCGGAATGCGATTTAAAAAATTTTCATTTTTCAATTACTTATAAACAATTAAACTTTAAAGCACCTTTTTAGGAAATTTACTATTTCTTCGTTGTTTTTTTATAAAATTTAAAAATATTTGGCAGAAATGTACAAAAATACTACCTCTATTAATAACAATAAAAATTTTTTAAATTCATAATTATTTATGCAAAATTAATTGTTAATTAATTAAACAATTAAAGTTTTAAGTGACTTCTGGACTAGTTACGAAACAAATTCAAAAACTACTGAAATATATTTTTTCTACACTTTAATTTCCAAAAAAAAAATCTTAGTACCTTTAATAATTGAGCAAATGACATAATTTTAAAGAGGGGCGTGCAAGCGCTTGGACCTCGGCCCGGACTGCCGCGGCCGCTGCGCTAGGACGCGTTGAGACACGATTGTTCTTGAAAAAACGTTTACTTAATATGTTTGTCTTATAAATTGATTTTTATTAATTTTCCTTATTACTTCTACAACAATAATTTATTAGACGTAATTCAGATACATACTTTTTGTATATAATTAAATCAATGTTTGTACATTTTTTTCTTAGTACTTTCATTAAACCATTTTCACGATAACAAAATTCGTGTCATCTGAAAAATTTTTACATTTCAATTGTTTACCATCAATAGGCACATAACAATGAAACTGGCGAGTGTTTTTTATCGTTTTAGCATTTAAAAAACGTTTTTGTAAAAACTTCTTGTGATTTTCATATTCTTGAAGAGAACAATATGAAAAATCAATTTTTTTGAAAAAACTTTGAGCCCATTCGAAAAGTTTTGTCGTTGTTGTTATTGCAGCTGAAGTTTCTTTTTGCAAGCTTGCACGGTATGCGTTTCTCTTTACACACCCCCCAATTCCATCGCAAGCCCCCTTCCCGTGTGCAGTCGCAAAAAAATTCCATTCAGCTTGCACACCAAAATCTCTTTCGTGGTATAATAAATTTAAAAAATTAAATCTATTTTTATATTGCGATCCTGCCCCGTCAGAAAAGTAATGGAATTTCTTAATATCTTGCGAATTGAATTCTTCTTTTAAAAATGATATTAATTTTGAATTATATAAATGTACTGCAGTAGCATCATGGTTTACACTTTCGGAGACTAGAACGAAATTTTTATGGCATAGAAATCCATTTTTTTTGTAATAAACTACGTACACGTGTAATGTCGCTTGATCATTTGACCAATGTTGCGATTGGACAGCGTCTTGAACGTAAAACGAATAATTTTCAGAAAAATCCATGGTGATTATAAATTCGCCTTGTTCAAGAGAAGCTTTCAATTTCTCCAAATAAGCAGCTTGTGATTTAGCGAGAAAATCGTGCTTTAATACTTCAGGAAGCTCCATAGCCAGATTTTTAATAAAAATTTCACTTGTTTCACTTACTCTATTTAATTGGCACCTGTTTAAAAAAAGTATGGGATTTTGTAAGAAATAGAGGATTAAAAAATTTTACACGCTATAATATTATTTCCAAACCTGTCTGTCGTGACCCATTGACTGAAGGTAATTGTTCTTACATCAGCTTTTTGCAAAGTTGATTTTAATTCACCAAACACTTCAATTCCTCGTGGACATTGAGAACATTTTCTCAAAAAGCAAATTGAATTTGGCTCATCGCAATTAATAATTTTAAAATAGTCCCGATAACTGTTTTTAAATTCGACCTTTTTTAATGTTAACTCATTCTTCAGTCCCACAAATTTTTGCCGCATATTTTCATGCGTTTTACATACGCAGACATTGTGAGTACCTTTAGGTCCAGCTAAAATGCATTGTGGTGGTCTTAATATACTGAATGCGGAGAGTGAAACTTTTTCATCTGGATATTTTGTCAAAAACATTTTATGTAAATCACTAAGATTTCCCAACAACAAACGTTTCTAAAAAATATAAATAGAAATAATTTTGATTATATTAAAAATTAAATTCGATAGAGTAAATTGATGTTTAGACCACCAAATTCATATACAACAAAACTTATTTTTAACCAGCTTTTTATTTCATAGACAAAAAGTTTAACCGAATTTTCATTTTGCAAAATTTTTATTTCAATTAAAAAGAATTTTAAGTTTAAAGAATTTATTTAAAGGTAAAAATATGTATTTATCTGGATCGTTATTTGTCTCAATTTTTATTTGCATTTTGAATATTTCATAATTTTAATAAATATTCATTGGGGCAAATAAAAATTCCGACAAACAAAGATTCTATGAAATAGATATTCTAACATAAAAAATTCTACTTACTTAAAATTCTGTTAAATAAAAATACAGTTAAATTCAACTCTTCTTTTATATAAAACGTGAATTAAAATAAAATAAATTCTGTTTAATGAAATTTCAGTTGAAAAGGAATTGGATGACCTAAATATGCTCATATGCTCTAATATTTTCTTAACTTCATTCATAAAAAGGTAAAATATGTTTATAATTGAGGGGCTGGATGCTATAATGTGTTACGCGCCATTCACTTAACATGGCGCGTAACACATTATAGCATCCAGCCCCTCAATTCTATATTTTATCTATATTTTATCTATATTTTATCTATATTTTATATTTTTTCTATATTTTATCTTATTTTATTTATTTTAATTTTTAAGACTTTGAATGTAACTCAATAATTTGTATAAATCAATCTTCAATCAATTTAAAAAACAAGGAACTTTTAAATTGAAAAATTTTTAAATCTTGAAATTTTTTCGCAATTTATTACTGAATCTCTTTTGAAAAACTTCATTAAAATATTTTTAAGCATTTTGAATAAGCAATTAATGTTTATTTTATGTCTAATATTAATAGTAAAAAAATGTCTTGACTAAAAATTATCAAAAACTTACAGATTGATGCTCGCGTTTTCCGTTAACTACAATAGACTTGTAGTCTTTTGCACCAGGCATCATCCTGCTAACATCATCAGATAGAAAGAAATTTTTAATTTTGTTTTTAAGCTGTTCACTCATAGACCGGCCGCTCTTCTTATCCGGTTCAATTGCGAAACCATTATTTTTTCGAATATTAAAAGCAGTAGATACCATGCGTCTAGACACACCAAATTCTCTCGCTGTTTTTCTAATACTCCATTGCACTGGAAGTGTTGTTAAAAGAAAAGTTTTTTCTCTTTTAGTTGGCGCTTTTATCAATGCATTTTTTAAATCAGTAATCCAAAAATTATTAATCTCGATAGAAGAACATAATAGAGAATCATTGAGATTTGGTTGAATTACTTCAAGAAGCGATTGTTGTAAATCTTTGTTACTTATTTCAGATTTTGTTGATGAAAGAATCACATTCTCAATACTTCTTACGAGTTTAACTTTTTTCGAATTCTTATCAACTCTCACAGAAACATAATTCTCATCATGGATTTCAGATTCCATTTCTTCTGATGAATAGTCATCGTTTTCAGGCACATTTTTTATTGATTCCTCAATTTTCCGCTTACTAAGTAAATTCTTGTTTAGGGACTTCACATCACTTTTCTTTTTATAAAGTTTCGTTTTGCACTTGACACACACGTATTTGTTATAAAAAACACTTAATTTTTCATTACAGTTTTCTGTTATAAGAACTAAATTCTTATAACAAGAATTGTGGCCTTTGATATTAAAAGGGTTGCAACATACTTTGGGAGGTGACATTTTTAAAAATTTGTTATATACATTGTAAAACAAAGTAAAGAAATTAAATTGACTTTTGTGGATAAAATATTTCCCGGTTCCTAATGTACTTTTAGGTGTATTATTCTAATCCGTTTTCACATTAAAATATATAAATTTTATGCACTTTAAAAGTGTTTTACATTTACACACTTTGACGTAAAATACATTAGAATAATACACTACAAGAGAAATCAGATCTGGGGAACATTTTTTGCATTAAAGTGAATTAAATTTACTCACTTTGACAATAAACATTTTCTATTCTATTTGTTTAATTTATATTTCAATTTATAATTAACTAATTTAAAAAATTTTTATACAAATCAATATTATAACTCATTACTTAATTTAGTGAATGCATGCATTATTTTCACTAACTTTACAGAAGATAGTATATAGCAATTTGGTTTGTACAAAAAATCAATGAATATATTTTCAAACAAAACGAACGTTAATTAAGTAATATTGCAAAAGAAATAAGGAAAATTAATAAAAATCAATTTATAAGACAAACTTATTAAGTAAACGTTTTTTCAAGAACAATCGTGTCTCAACGCGTCTTAGCGCAGCGGCCGCGGCAGTCCGAGCCGAGGTCCAAGCGCTTGCACGCCCCTCTTTAAAATTATGTCATTTGCTCAATTATTAAAGGTACTAAGATTTTTTTTTTGGAAATTAAAGTGTAGAAAAAATAGATTTCAGTAGTTTTTGAATTTTTTTCGTAACTAGTCCAGAAGTCACTTAAAACTTTAATTGTTTAATTAATTAACAATTAATTTTGCATAAATAATTATGAATTTAAAAAATTTTTATTGTTATTAATAGAGGTAGTATTTTTGTACATTTCTGCCAAATATTTTTAAATTTTATAAAAAAACAACGAAGAAATAGTAAATTTCCTAAAAAGGTGCTTTAAAGTTTAATTGTTTATAACTAATTGAAAAATGAAAATTTTTTAAAACACATTGCGGGAACGTGTTTGTATCACTCGGCTGTAACAAATTATGTATAGACATAATGTAAATTTAAAAAGATTGTTTTTGGTGGCCCAGTTCAGAAAATTTGACTCATATATCATTGGTAAAATAACATAATCTTTATATTTTTTTAGACATTCATATTCAAAAATATAAAGATTATGTTATTTTACCAATTTTGCTTCCTCGTGAGGAAGCTTTGCAGTCGTTTAATTTAGAAAATATTTAAAAATCCTTCAAATAAATTTTCTTCTATATAGGACTATGTTATTTAAGACCCTGACCAATTGTCCGGATATATGTATGTGTGTGTGGATAACGTTTTTTGTGAACACGATAACTCGAAGAGATTTCAACGAATTCGGCTGAAAATTGCTAGTCTTATTTGTCATAAAAATATCTCAAAATATATTGATGGACATTAAATAATCAATAAAAAAAGTTTTTTTACTTTTTTCAAAATTTTTTTTTTAATTGAATATTGAAGTTAATATATAATAAAATCTATCATCAAAATTTTATTCCAGTACAATAAAATTTAACTAATTTTTTCAATAATATTATCCGTTGCATTAAAACAGATCGATTGGTATAAATAAAGTATATATTGTACTTCAATTTATAGAATTAAGCATAATTAAAACCAAAAATTCGCACTTTTATTAGAAATTTATTTCCTTCTTAAAAATAATGTTGCCTTATAATAAAATGTTACTCTTGACTTAAAAGCAAACTAAAAATCTTCATTTCATCAAGACGAATCGATTGATGTTTAAAAAAATATATTTTATTAGCATTAATAGAATCAAATAAAATGAAAAAATTCACATTAAAGCAAATTTTGTGCTTATCGTAAAGAGGAAGCAAAATGTTCATGTAATGAACATCTTAATTCACAACTTGTTATATATTGTAAAGTTACCATATACGACGTGGTGTAACTTATTTTCTACGTCGGACGTTGTAAATTTATATGAAATTTTTTGACAGTGTATAGGGGGCACGTGACCACTGAATAACACAACCTTAAAAACTGCGCAAAAAATATGAACGATCTGATTTTGTCATGAAGTAGTATAAGAAGACCGAACGAAATACATTATAAATGAGCCAAATTTTTTTTTGCGAATGGGAAAAATGTAAAATACAATTCATCCACAGTTTCTAGAATTATAATGCAGAAAATAAGACTATAGTTTGTTTGCTTTGCTAATATTTAAAAAAAAGATGAAAAACAAATAATAAACTTTTTTTTTTCCTCCAAAAAATGGCTCGAATAATTATCAATGGTGTATTTGAATATTTAGATTTGTTTCCAATAGTTAACTCTAAAATATGAATAATAAGTACCTTCAAATGTTTACTCCAATCCTCCAGTTTTCTCAGTGCATTCACTAATAGTATTTTAATGAACCTCTCTACGGCAGAATCGTCAAATTGCTTTCCGCTGTAGAGAGATTTGCCTGTAATTCATATAAATGTATATTTTCTGGAATTATTATAAAATGTTCAGATTTTCATGTTTTGTTTTTCTTTTAAGTCCATTAAAATATATTACAATTTTTTTCAAAATGGAATTGATCTTTCCTGCATTTACTTACTGTTGGACTATAAATTTTTTAATTTTATAATTGTGTCGAATTAGCATTTCTAATATTAGAAATGTTAGGTTCAACAATCATGTATTATTTTGATTATTAAAAATGAATATTCAAGTAAATAATTTGTAATATAATTAAAATCATTACATATTTTTTTAAGTTTTGCTTTGAGTTTTGTCAAGAAATTTTTAAATAATTGTTTATTATTTATGAAGATATTGTAATTACTAAAGAGAATTTTATTACTTATGAAAAAATTAAATTCTTGAGAAAAAGCTTTCAAAAAATTGTAAATAATTATTGAATTGCTGTTGAATTTTTATTATTTATTAGAGGTGTGCAAAATTCGAATCGGGAATAATTCGAATCGAACTAGCTAATTCGAAACTTCAAATTTCGAATTCGAATTTCGAATTGGCCGATTCGAATCGAAAGTAAATCGAGTCGAGTCGGCCAATTCGAAATTCGAATTTAGAGTTTCGAATTGCACAACTTAACTCGGTTATTTAATTCGCACAATTATTTTGACAGAAATCCTAACCTAAAATTAGTAGGCTGGTATTCATAATACAGCTATCTAGTACTTAGAAACTTGTTGAAAGTGAAGGAAATATTTCGCTTATTGTTTGTATTACATAAGGAAAAACAACTTATTTTGCAAATCTTTTACATAATTTTTAGTAAATAAATAAATTTAATGTTTCAAGAACAATTGAAGAATTTTTGGATAATTTAAAAAAATCATTTTTTGGGGAATTTTAATTTATAATTCTGAATCTTGTTTGTGTATGTATTTGAATTTTTTGAAATATTGAAAATATTGAATATCGAGCATATTGGAAATAATTAAATTCTTTGCAAGAATTCAATTATTTTTAAACAAAATTTTAATAAAATTTTACGAATAAATGCAATTATTTTCTAAAATTTTAATAAATACTTCAAAAAAATTCAATTATTTTCTTAAATTATAAAATTTTTGAAAAAAATTCAATTATTTTCAAAAAATTCATTTTTTAATTCGTTATAGAGTATATCTCATAAGAATTCAGTTATCTTCTAAAATTTTAATAAATCCATTGAAATAATTTTATTTTATTTATAAACAGTAAAATTCTTTGCAAAAATTGAATTATTTTTAATACAATTTTAATCGAATTTCTCAAAAAATGTCATTATTCTTAAAATTTTATTAGAATTATTTTATAAAAATTAATTTAAAAATGAATTTCAGTTAAAATTTTAGATTACAATTAAATATTAAAAGCAATGTAGCGTGAATTTTTAAAAATAATTCAATTTTGAAAAAGTTTAATTGAATTTTGCAAATATTATTTTAAGTTTTTATTTTTTAATATTTATTTAATTGGAGAATTTAGGAATATTTGAAATTTCGTAAAATTGAATATTGTAAACTAATGGATTTGATAATTCTCAAAGAACTTTTTCGAAAATTGTTAAGAATCGATTTAAAGAAGAATTTTATTTAAAAATTCTTGCAAATAATAATTGAATTCATAATGATTGTATCACTCGGTTATTTTTAATTATTAGAAAACTTGAAGATATTGATCACTCCAAGTGATATAAGGCTATATAATACTCGGAGTGATCGGTTATGATATGAAAAATTGAATTTATAGTTTAAAGTAAAATGTTCTCTTATTTGACTCGGACTGGTTATATTTTTGTTAGTAATTGGTCCGTTAAGTCCGTATTTTTAAAAACTTTCACTGGTTCGAACCCTGTTCACTTTCAACACATTATTGGTATGTTACAATTCTTTTTACAAATAATATAATTTCTTTTCGTATGTTAGTTTTTTTGGTATGTTAATTATATATTAAAATTATAGAATTAATAAAAAATATATTGACATTTTTAAGAAAAAGTTTCTAAGTACTAGATAGATGTATTATGAATACCAGCCTACTAATTTTAGGTTAGGATTTCTGTCAAAATGATTGTGCGAATTAAATAACCGAGTTAAGTTGTACAATTCGAAACTCCGATTTTCGAATCGGCCAATTCGAAATTCGAACTCGGAGATTGGAATTAGCTTGTTCGATTCGAATTTCCTTTCGATTCGAATCGGCCAATTCGAAATTCGAAGTTTTGAATTAGCTAGCTCGATTCGAATTTACTTTCGATTCGAATCGGCCAATTCGAAATTCGAATTCGAAGTTTCGAATTGGCTAGTTCGATTCGAATTATTCCCGACTCGAGTTTTCTGTTGTCGAGTCGAATAATTTTCGAATCGACTCGATTAAATGCACACCTCTATTATTTATAAAAATAATCAAATGTTTGCGTAAAATTTTATCAAAATTTTTGTTTAATAATTGAATTTTTTTAGAAAATTTGATTAAACTAATAGATATTGAGATAAAAATCCCACATAGAATACAGTTAGATCGTTTTGATTGGAACATGCAGATTTGTTCAGTTGTAACAATCACTGGACACATGACTGACCCAAATTTTTTCTACACGGAGGTCTCAAAATTCGTAAAAATTTCAGGAAAGGTAGAAAGTATTTCTTTTTAATCGAAATATTAAAAAAATATTTCTATTTTGGTCTTAGGAATATTTCAACCAAAAAACAGGAAAAAAATTTTTATTTTATAAAAGTTATTGCAAATAATTTTTTTTAACTTTCTAAGGTTCTGAAGTTGGCATTAATACTAAGCATTGAAAACTACTTTTTCTTATTTGTAGTAATAAAAATTTTAATTGTTAGGGCCAAAAAATCTGTTTTTTTTTTCAAACTTTAAAGGAGTGTTTAGACCTTCTTATTCAAAGCTTATGCATGCAGGTTGCCATAGTAGCATTCAAGAGTGACAAAGGTAGAATAATTCCCTATTTCTCTCACTCTTGAACGCTACCATGGTAACCTGCATGCATAAGTTTTGCATGAGATCGTGTAACTGTACCCTAAGATGAGAAATCTACATGATGCCTATATTTTATTTACAGTCCATAAAAATCCGTAATTAAGGGTTCACGTGCAATAAGGAGATACACATGGAAATGAAAGTCTCCGCGTATATCGATTCTGCGGCTGCGCGAGGGGCTAAAATATAGCCTGTGCGTCTCCTTATTGCACATGAACCCTTAATTATATCCGCAGGGTTGTCGAAGGTTAGGAAAGTCTAGGAAAAGACAGGCAATAAATTAGAATTAGTCAGGGAAAAGTCAGGGATTTTAGATTATCAAGTCTAAATGTTATATAATTTAACAAATTTTAATAACTTTTTAGCCTCAGAGTCATTCCATTATATTTCAACTAAAGACGTCACCAAGTAATTTTAAAAAATTGTAATATTTTGCAGAAATAATTTTAAAGATATTAGGATTACAGAACAAAACGAATTTTTAAAATATTTTTTATATTCATTGTAAAATAAGCATCTAAAGTATATGAAGTCGTAAAAGCTGTCACATTTTCATCTATTAGAAAATATTAAAGAAAAACCATAATTTATTATAAAAACGTAAAAAAAATTTTAGATTTTAATAAGAATGAATTATTTTATTATTATAAATTGGCAGAAACAATTATATTTATAAGAATTATGAAATAAAAAATGATTTTAAAGTTAACCTGTCAAATGACCTATTTTTGCAAATTTCATTCACTAAATGTCAGAAGTAGAAATCATTAAATTAAATAAAACCTTATGAAATAGAAAGTACTTGTGATTAACTTTGAATTTTTCTTAACACTTTCTTTCATTTTTCTTCAAAAATGTTAAAAATAAGCAATTAAAACTGGCACTTTGCTTATTTTCACGATTTTAAAATGTAAATAACTTCTGCCCAGAAGAATGAAAAATTACGAAAATAAGGCAATAATTAATTGATCACTAGAAACACTTACTGGAAAAAGATTTTCCTTGGTCCCGAATCTATTTTCTGAAATAATTAATTTTAAACTTTCTACTATTTTTGTCAGGTTAACACATGTAATTTTTTCAAAACTGAAGTTGGTTCAAAACGATTAAACAAGAAGAGCTAACTTCGTCATTTAAAAAACACATGTGTTAACCTGACAAGAATAGTAAAAAGTTTAAAGTTAATTAATTCGGAAAATAGCTTCGGGATCAAAAAAAACTTTTTTCAGTGAGTGTATGTAGTGATCTATTAATTATTGTCCAATTTTCGTAATTTTTCATTCTTCTGGGCAGAAGTTATTTACATTTTGAAATCGTGAAAATAAGCAAAGTGCAAGTTTCAATTTTAATTAATATTTCATAAGGTTTTATTCAATTTAATGATTTCTATATCTCACATTTAGTGAATGAAATTTGCAAAAATAGGTTATTTGACAGGTTAACTTTAAAATCACTTTTTATTTAATATTTCTTATTAATAATTGTTCCTACTAATTTATAATAATAAAATAATTCATTCTTAATAAAGTCTAAATTTTTTTTTACGTTTTTTTAATAAATTATGTGTTTTCTTTAATATTTTCTAATAGATGAAAATGTGACAGTTTAAACGACTTCATACACTTTAGATGCTTATTTTACAATAAATATAAAAAATATTTGAAAAATTCGTTTTGTTCGGTAATCCTAATATCTTTAAAATCATTTCTGCAAAATATTACAATTTTTTAAAATTAGTCTGCGACGACTTTAGTTGAAATATAATGGAATGACTCCTCTTTTTCATAAATTTATTCAAAAACTTATAAGAAATGTAATTTTCCTCTAACTGTCAAAAAACTTAATAAATAACTCACTTTATTACACATTATGAAATTAATATGATTTATAACTTAGAAGTGATTAAAGTTCTCCTTCTGCCATTAATAGATATTTATTTACAATTTTTCTTAATAGAAAAATATTAAACATTTGTCCAAATATTTTTGTATACCAATGATACCGACTCAAACATTTAATATCTTTCATGAATAACAAAAATTTCACAGAAGTTAAATTATTTACAAATTATTTTTATAAATAATAAAACTTATTGTAAAATGTCAAATGTTATTAGTACAATTATAATGACTTCAACAAAAATTAGAATTATTCTTAAACATTTTATTGAAATTCGTCGAAAGAATTCAATTTTTTTAAAAAGTTCCCACATAGCACAATATAACACAGTAAAACTATGGTAAGCTTATTTGTATAGCTTGTAAAGTTAAAGAGTAAACCTGAAGTGAACTTATGGTAAACTAAAAAGTTCCGCCATGATAGTAACGTTACACATAAAAGTTACAGTAAGGTTACATGTAAAGGTTGTAGTAAGGTTACATGTAAACATTGCAGTAAGGTTACAAGTAAAGGTTGTAGTAAGGTTACATGTAAACGTTGTAGTACGATAACACCTTTAGGTTGAGGTAAGGTAAAATGGTAAGGCTATGGTAAGGTTATTATCATAATGTAAGGTTGACGTAAGGTTATGGTAAGGTTACTATTTTAGATCTGTATTAGCATAGTAATTTATAATACATTTAATAAATAAATATAAAATAAAAAATTTAGTTCGGGTTTCTCCTATATTTTGGAAACCTAACATATCGCTGAAAAATTTGGAAACAAATTTTTGTAGACTGGGATTTTGCTTTTATGGAGTTATTAATCTTTTTAATTCATCTTAAAAATAAAATTGATTTTCTTCTTGACAGTTTCCAACTTCGCTCAGTTAGTTAGAATGTTAGGTTTATATCCGTCCATTCCGAATTCGAATCCTAGTCCCCAAAAATGTGTTTCCAAATTTTTCAGCGATATGTCAAGTTTCCAAAGTATAGGAGAAAACCGAACTAAATTTTACATTTATTTATTAAGTGTGTTATAAATTACTTTGCTAATACTGATCTTAAATAGTAACCTTACCATATCCTTACGTCAACCTTACATTATGATAATAACCTTACCATAGCCTTACCATTTTAGCTTACCTCAACCTAAAGGTGTTGTCGTACTACAACGTTTACATGTAACCTTACTACAACCTTTACATGTTGGTTGTTTACAAAATTCTTTAGAGTAAATCATTTGTAAGAAATATTTTATTATTAAATAATTTTGTTTTCTCTCTATTTAAATAATTGAATTCTCGTAAAATTGACTAAAGGAAGTTAATTTAAAAATGAATTTCACTACAAACTTTAGGTAATAATTGAATATTAAAAGTATTAAACAGTGAATTTCGTCGGCTTGGTGAAAAACTGTACCACTTCAGGAATTCGTTATAAACTGTACCATTTCGATAAATATTTTTAAAACATACCATTTCGAGTAAAAGAGTTTTTTGCTTTTTTCCCAAGTTTGTCAACACTGCTGCTAGACATAAAATAAGGATATGCATTTTTAAAAGGCGGTATTTCAAATATACTCTTGTTCATGTTTTTAATGTATTAATTCTAAATTTATAATAATATAAATTAATTACTTGTTAATCGTTAGAAATTCTTTAACGCAACGCTCTTATAGATCTTCATCGAAATGGTATGTTTTATAGCAAACTATTGAATTGATATAGTTTATAATGAATTCTTGAAATGGTACAGTTTTCCACTAGGCCTGCGATTTATAAAAATAATTAAATTGAAATAATAAGTGGAATAAAAATATAGAATAGTTTCATAAAAAAATTGCGATTTCAATTCGACATCTTACACTTCTTAAAAAAATTCCACAAATATTAAATTTTCTAAAATTTTATTTCCTTTTGGACAATTTTCCTTTTTTTAAAAAATTCTAAAACTGTATAACTTTTCGAGTACAATAAAGGTTTGTAAGTTTTTACTTTTTCCAAAAAATGGTAAATATAAAATTTTTAATAATTAATCCTTTTCTGCCATCAGAAATAGGATTTTAATTTTTTGTGTGTTATTGGAAAATCCTGTTTGTTAATATTATTTATTTTCATCCATTCATTAAAATTTATGTGTTTTGATGCAATCAAACAAAACTTTTATGAACATCACATACTATTATTTAAATTGTTTTGTCTTTCATTCTTTTTATTTTTTTATCATTTCAATAACTGTAATTCCTAATTGTATTTTATATACCTTTTTTGTAGACGTCAACGTGAAAAGCAGAGAAGATTGGAAAATAGTTTGGCGAATCAGGAGACTGTTACTACTGACGTGGTGCTTAATGGATTTAAAGTTGAAGAAGGACAACAAGATCAACTCCAGTCAAGCAGCAAATACAGTTGTATTAAAGATGTGAATAACCAGGTAAGTGAATTTAATGAAATTGTACTTCAGGCAGATTTAGAAGAGAACTACGAAGTGAAGAAGACAGCAAATGATGAACTGGTTGAAATTGTAGAAATATATGAGGAAATTGTAATATTGGAGCAAGAAAAAGAGGAAGAAGAAGGTGTAATGTTTATGCAAACTAATGCAACGGAAATACCAGATGAAGTAGACAGGGAGAAGGAGATGGTAGATGGTCAATTAAATTTTGCGAAGGATTTAGTTGCCGAGAAAGCAGTAATGGAAAGGATAAATGACGCGGAGGAAACCGAATGTAATGTTTGCGAAGATATTGTAGATGAAGAAGCACAACATCCACAAATTCTAAATGAAATAGAGGAATTCATAATTGAAGAAGTGTTAACTGATAAAGAAACAGATATTAAAGACATAGAGGAAGATGATGAATTGGAAGAGTTCATAATAGAAGAAGGAAATGAAGCTATTTTAAGTAACGAAGAATTTAATTCTGATGAAGCATTAAAAAATACGAAAAACATTGAAGTAAAGGTGATAGAAAAGGAAAAAATGAACGAAGCAACATGCATTAAAAATAAAAAGTTTAAGAACGTCAAAATTTTAGACGAATTTATAACTCATGGAAGGGAAATAACAATGATGAGCCATGTTATAAATGAAACTTTAAAGAAGGTTGTAGAAGAAGATAACCACAAAAAAGGGTGTGCAAAGAAATCTTGGAAAATTGTTAACCGCTACAGAAAGGGATTAAAAACAAAATATGATTTGCAATGTACCGAGTGTGGATCAATAGTACCAATTTGGTCAGAGCCAAAAGAAGAAGAAGATCATTTAAATATAAATTTAGCTTCTGCCCTTGGCACTATTACTGCTGGAATTGGTTATTCGACAATAGAAGAAGCATTTGCAGCTCTGAATGTGCATTATATGAGCCCAGCAATGTACATTAAATCTCGAATGAAAATCGGATTACAAGTCATAGAAACCAACCAAAATGTAATGAAGGCTTCTGCTAAAAAGGAAGCAGAAATAGCAATAGCTAAAGGTCATGTTATTAACAATGTACCTTACATAACGGCCGTAGTTGATTGTGCATGGTCAAAAAGAAGTTATCGCACGTCTGCATATGATTCCTTAGGAGGATGTGTGTTAATAATTGGTTATGAAACTAATAAAATTATAGACTGTCTTGTCCGAAATGTTCCTTGTGCAACGTGCCAACGAGCAATGAAAGAAGAAAGAGAACCAAAACCTCATGAATGTTTTTCCAACTACGATGAGAGTAAAAGTTCTTCAAGAATGGAATCTGAAATGGTTTTAGAAGGATTTATGACAAGCGAAGAAAAGAATGGATTAATATACAAATACAGAATTGGTGATGGAGACAGCAGCACAGATGCATTGCTTGCAAGTCACGATCCATACGAAAAGCACAATGTGGTGGTAAAAAAACTAGAATGTAACAATCATAAATTTCGAAATTTTTGTAAATTTATTGATACTGTTACATCAGAAAGATCCCAAGACGAAGATAAAAATCCTGGTAATGCAATGGCTCGAAGAATCATGGGTTCAAAAAAATTAAAGTTGCGAATCGAAATTATTGCAGCCATGGATAGACGTCGAGAAGAAGAAAATACGACTATAAAGCAAAAAATTGAATTACTTTATCAGGATATACAGAATGTCGTAAGTCACTGTTTTGGCGAACACAAAAATTGTGCAATCCTAAATTGGCCATGTAGAGGACAAAATTTATTGGGAGAAGAAAATGTGATCCCTTTATTGAGAACTACACATGTATATAAACAAATTTTAGAAGAATTACGCTTCCTAGGACGTTACACAGAAAGTTTGTTGTATAAAGTTACAACAAATGTAGTAGAATCGGCAAATAATAATATCTGCAAGACTATTTCTGGTAAAAGAATTTGCTATAATATGAAAGAGAGTTACACAGTGCGTTGTCATGCAGCAGCAATGCAATTCGCAACAAAGAAGGTCCTAACAACTGTGCACGAAGGGATTGGCAAGCAAGTGCCTCAAGTTGCAGAAGAAATGGAAGAACGCCGAAAACTAAAAGTTGAAAATAATAAGAAATATGTTCAAGAAAAAAGAAGAACAAAAAGGTACTTTAAGAAGAACAAGGACGAAGACTACGGATCAAATGCAAAGAGGCCTGATTTATCAGAAGAATTATATTCTAAAGAACTAGATGCACTAATGTGTGAATTAGAAAATAACCAAGTGGAAAGAGATGACATTGTCAAGCGAACAAAAGGACAATGGAAATGTAAAGAATGGAAGAGATTACGCCGTAAAATGCTTACAGCTTCAAACTTTGGTGATGTCTGTTCAAGAAGAAATACTACATTGTCTGCGGGTTTAATACAAAAGATATTATACAACAAATTTGTAACGGATGCGATGCAATATGGGTCAGACCGCGAAGAAGATGCTAGAAATGAGTTATGTGCTAAACTAGGTATCGAAATTGAAATTTGTGGGATTTTTATTGATCCGAAGATAAAATTTTTAGGAAGTACTCCAGATGGTTTAATTGCAGAGGAATTATATGATTTAGATATTCCATTAAAAGCAATTATGAACCCACAATGTAAAGAATTTTCCTATGAAATTGTTCCAGGTGGTATTGTTGAAATTAAATGCCCATATTCTGCAAGGAATATGAAAATACAGGAAGCTAAGGAAAAAATTCCTAATTTGAAAAAAATGTTTAGAAAAGATAATAAGTTTCTAAAAACTTCACATCCACATTACTACCAAATTCAAGGACAACTTCATTGCACGAGACGCAAATACTGCATTTTTGTAATATGGACTTTGATAGACATGGATATGACAGTAATTCTTCGTGATGATAAATTTTGGGACAAAATTGAAAAAAAATTGTCAGACTTCTATATACATTGCCTGGTACCAGAAATAGTCGACGGTAGATTTCTGAGATGTGGAAAAATTCGCGAAGCAGAATATATTCTGAAGGCAAGAGAACCTTTTCTAGCTGCACAAGAAGAAAAAAAGAAAAAGAAATTGAATATTGCTCTGCAAAAATGCATTGAAGCTCAAAAAGAAGATGAACAGACTGGGAATTCTTTAAAAGAAAGTAATGTAGAAAGTAAATTTCAGCCATCATCGAAAAGGAAGCAAGATAATACAGACAGTCTACAGAAAACTGTAAAAAAGAAGAAAGTGTCTGATGCTTGGGTACTTCCAGATGTCTCCAATGTGGATAATATGTTGGCACCAACAGAAGAAGAGTTGGTTTTTTTCCAGGAAATAATAAGTAGTGAAGCTTCTTTGAAAGAGATAGAAGAACTCGTACTTGATGTTGAAAAAATGTTGGATGACGCGTGCATAGATACATTTTTAAAAGTGCTACAAATGTACTACCCAGAATTGGAATTCTTGAGTGTGCACCATCTTGCCAATCCAAAGTTCATAAAACCATGTACGAACAATGTGGATATACAAATAATTGGGGGATATACTTATAGACACTGGCGATGCTACCATTTCTTTGATGAAGTTTTGTACATATATGATAGTTCATCTATGACAACGTATGAAACACTCAAGCCAGAAGAAAAAATATTCATTAGTCGACGTTACCCTAACCTCGATACTAGCAAAGTTATACCATTGCAAGTCACTCAACAGCCAGATGATAAAATTTGTGGTGTTTACGCAGGTGCATTTGCTATGACTTTGTGTTTAAAAGAAGATCCCAGTACTAAAGACTATTCTACAAACAGAGTTCAAATGCGTGAGCATTTCTTCAATATGATACAGTATAAAGAAATAACACCATTTCCCGAACATTTTCAAGATGTAATTGAAATAATTGAAGACTGAATTATTGTTTTTACGTACGACAGTATAAAAAAATCTTAGAAGGAATGTGTATCACCTCAGCTGTTTCTACAACCATGTTTTTAATTACAATGTCATATTTTATTAAGTTTTACTGCAGTGAGGAACCTTACAAATAAAAGCAGCGGGGGAGATTTCCTCAATTGACAAAACTTCTAATTTAGATTTTTTATATAATTACATTTGCCAATTAATTAATTAATCTATTTTACTTTTATTTTAGAGTATTAAACGTCCTATAAAAACATGTAATGTTGTACAGCAGCGAGGGACATCGATTAAAAGTATCGACTATTTTTTGTTAGTTTTCAGGACATTATAAAAAATAATATATTTAAAGTACGTCGTCGTTATATGACATTGTGCAGCAGCGAGGGATTTTACAATTGAAATCAGCGTAGAAGATTTTATCTGTTTCTAGAACTTTTTCTGAAAAAATTTATTTTAAAGTATGACGTCATTATATGACGTTGTGCAGCAGCGAGGGACTTATTTACAATTAAAAGCAGCGTGGGAGATTTTATCTGTTTCCAGAACTTTTTCTGAAAAAATTTATTTTAAAGTATGACGTCATTATATGACGTTGTGCAGCAGCGAGGGACTTATTTACAATTAAAAGCAGCGTGGGAGATTTTATCTGTTTCCAGAACTGTTTCTGAAAAAATTTATTTTAAAGTATGACGTCATTATATGACGTTGTGCAGCAGCGAGGGACTTATTTACAATTAAAAGCAGCGTGGGAGATTTTATCTGTTTCCAGAACTTTTTCTGGAAAAATGTATTTTAAAGTATGACGTCATTATATGACGTTGTACAGCAGCGAGGGACTTTACAATTAAAAGCAGCGTGGGAGATTTCCTAAATGGACTAATGTTATTAATAATTTCCATTTCAGAATATGACGTCATAGAACAATTATTTGACGTAAACCAGAAACTCGATTTAGTGACTGGGTCGGTGCTGTGTAACTAAATCTAGAATGACGTTACGACCTAAAACTCGTTTTCCTATTGGTGCTACTCTGTACATCTGTTGGCGCAGTACCCCATAATTTTATGGTAGAAATATTTCATTGGTAGTAAGAAAAAATTTAGCAATTCAATTAGAAGAAAAAAGTGCGCTAATTGAAATTGATGTATCATCTAAATTACAAGTACACTTTAATATTTATTTGTTTTATAATTTATTTCAAAAATTTGGAAATTGATTCCATTTAACCAAAAATTGTTTGGATGAAATAAATAGTTTTCTTAGTGTAATGAACAGCGTTTGTAATATAAAATATGCCAAGATTTTATCTTTAAACATTTAAAAAGTCATTTTAAATATAAAAAGTATGCATTTTTACCAATCACATAACATTTCTTAGACTTGCGCAGTCGTACATGCAATTATATGACTAAGGGGCTGAAATTGTGTGTACAGTACTGAAAGAAGTCGTCCGGTCACTTAATTGAGAATCACTAAATGGAGTTTCTGGTGTACAACCGCAAGAGACATTACCATTCAAAAAATTGTGAAATAATTTGTCAGTTTCTGAAACTTGTTTCAGAAAATTACAACAAAGTGGGTGGATGTGGGTGGTATTTGTTGTTAATTATGTACATCAATGTTTGATAATGTAAATTTTGTTACGTAACACTAAGCAGCGAGGGATTAATTGATTACAAGCATCTTTGTATATTTTATCTGTTTCCATAACTTGTTTAAAAATATTACAACAAAGAGGGTGGTTGTGGGTGGTTCTTGTTGTTAATATTTTTAATCATTTTATTTTTTAAATAAGATGTCATGTTACAGTGAATTATTTGATACTATACTGTTGCGAGAGGTTTGACCATTAAATGCAGCGAGGGAAATGTCATTCTTTATTAGAAGACAATAGATTATTTTTACATTCACTAAAAAACATTTCTTACATGACACTTACTGCAATTTGGTTAAACCGAATAACAATTTTTTAGATACATTCTATACTATTCGATATTATTGGGAATTGAACGTTTGATCTACTAAACTTTTGTATATTACTCCATAATGAAATTCAAGACAAGAAATGTTTTCTATACTTTTGTAATGCAGTGATATACTAGTTATTATACAAATTAAAAACGATTATAACATTTTCAATAGTCCCTTATTTTAAATTTATTTACAATTTTTTAAATTAATTTATTTTATTACTTTCTACTTTCGCGCGCACTACATTTTAGGTAGAGGTGTGCAAAATTCGAATCGAGAGATAATTCGAAATTTCGAATTGGGTATAATTCGACTGGAAACTGCCAATTTGAATTACTCGATTCGGTTCGGTTTAGTATTCAATTTGAAATGCGCAGTTCGAATCGTACGACTCAGCTCGGTTTGTTTTTGAATCGAGTCGACCTATTCACACAATTATTTTGACAGAAATCCTAACCTAAAAATAGTAGCTGAAAGGGAAGGAAGTATTTCGCTAATTGCTTGTGCAGGTTGTCTAACGGTCAGAGATTTTTTTTTGGTTATTGAAAAGTCAAGGAATGTCAGAGAATTTCATTTAAAGGTATCAAATTTCTAAAAATGTATACAGAAGTTAAAAAGTTTGTGAATATAAAATTTTTCTAATCTAAGTAAACTTTAGAGATTTTTATAATTGTTTCTTTCTATCATTAGATAATATAATGTATTGTGAAACATGTCACATGCCATATTTTTGTCCCAAAAAAGCAGAAATAAAAGTAGTTAAAAGTCAGGTATTTTTTTCTCAATCTTTGTTAGACACCGTGTTGTAGAGGGTACATAAGAAAAAACAACTTTTTTTACAAATTTTTGTACAATTTTTGAAATAATTTTTGTTCATTTGAACAATCTGATAGCTGATATACACGAAGAAATCTTCATGTGGAATAACTATAAAATTCACTATATTAGCGATATTTTTAGTTATTGCAGCTAATACATTTGCTACTTCGACGAATACTTTCGCTATGTTAGTGAAAGTTATTACTGCTCCAGTTAAACGTTTCTTTCGTGTATACTTAAATATTATTATTTACATTCTTTATAAGTATGAATTTCTGAAACGTGCCACCTGAAACTTGAATTTATCTTTTCCAAAATGATAATTTTTTTGTATTCTTTTTTAATATAAAAATCACTATGTAAAAGAATTTGGCAATAAAAATTGTTTTACTTTTGATATTAACAATTAAAAATTTTTAGGACTTTTTTTAAAATATTAATTTCAGAAAAACTTTTTGGATGATTTCAATGATTCAACCAGCATTATTTTCGTCTTGAATCCAACTTTTAAATAAAAATTATTTAGTATGAAGCTATTGAATTTTAATAAACAAAAAAACTGTTTATTTACAAGAAATATGTTAAAAAATACATTTAAATAAATAAAAATTTATTTTAAGAGTTGTACAAAAAATTGGTGAAATAAGTTCTTTTTTCCTCATCTACAACAACCTACCTACTTTTTTTTCGTTAGGATTTGTGTCAAAATATTTTGCAAATTTTGAATTGACCGATTTAAATAGAAAGTAAACCGAGTCGAATCGAGTAATTCGAATTAGCCGCAATTCGAATTTTCTGTAGTCGAGTCGAATAATTTTTTGATTCTACTCGATTAAATGCACACCTCTAATTTTAGGTTAACAAAGACCCTAAAAAGTTGCATGAAAATAATAGTAAGTGTTTTTTGATTGTATATTTGAATGAAACTTAAATTCATTAGAGTTTTTCTTTATAAATGTGTAAAAATAAATAATGTGCACTAGATCTAGATCGGTGTACGTACAGTGCCGCACAATAACTTTTGCCAACCCTACAGCGATTGAAGGCTTTAAAAAAAGTTTTGTATTTTACTTACTATTGAAGTTACAAAGCTCAAAAAAATATTGTTTGAAAACTCATTTCCTCAGCTTTAACATTACATAAAATCGAAATTAAAAAAAATAATTTTGTTAATGAGTAAATAGCGTTATTGCAAAATAAAGTATTCCGTTTTTTTTTTGTTTTTTTTAATGTGATACAGTTTCATTAAAAATCATCACAATTTAATGCCAGACATATAATTTAAAAACTAGTTTTATCACCTTTAAAACGCATTTTTTTAAATATTTATACGATAATTTTTAAGAAAAATATGATCTTTTGTTTAAAAAATCAGCCATTTTTTTCAATTGTTGATATCTCAAAAACGTAGTTAACTTTAAAAAAAAATTTTATGATCATAAATTGTTCCTTTCTGTGTATAGAATTAAAAAAAAAATTTTAACAAAATTTTTTTTATTTTTTTTTTTAAATTTTTTTTTTAGATTTTTCAGATTTTTAAGTTTTTTGTGTAGAAACTCGCTTTTTACACTTATTATAACAAGCAAACATATTTTTCTTCGTATTTATTCAATTTTTTTCAAATATTTTAAGTCACCAAATCATTTTAAGATTTGATATATAATTTCCGTTTTTAAACAGTAAAATAAATAAATGTATAAGGACTTATTTAATAGATTAGCGAGTTAAAATGTTTAGAAAAATTGAATAAATACGAAGAAAAATATGTTTGCTTGCTATAATAAGTGTAAAAAGCGAGTTTCTACACAAAAAACTTTAAAATCTGAAAAATGTAAAAAAAATTTTTTTTTCAAAAAGTAATAAAAAAAAAATTTTTTTAACAAAATTTTTATAATAATTTTTTTTAATTCTATACACAGAAAGGAACAATTTATGTTCTTAAAATTTTTTTCTAAAGTAATTGTTTTTGATATATCAACAATTGAAAAAAATGGCTGATTTTTTAAAGAAAGGATCATATTTTTCTTAAAAATTATCGTATAAAAATTTTGAAAAATGCGTTTTAAAGGTGATAAAACTAGCTTTTAAATGATATGTCTGGAATTAGGCCAGTCGGTGAGTGCAAAAAGTGCACAAAAGTGCAACCTGAAAAGTCTCAATAGTTTATTGTAGTTTGGGGGCCCCATATAAGAGCCCCATGGTTTGCTCTCGATTTCCGGTTGCAAAAAATAGTGTAAACAATCGTCAAAGTTTGAGAAACGTAGTTTTTCGATGACCCTTGCTTCCGGTTAAATTTTAGAGGAAAAAGTTGTTATTGAAAGTTGTAGAGCCTAAAAATACCTTTCAAATGACTGGTCATACGTTGAAAAAGGTTTATTAGTTTAGTTGGAAATGAATTTAAGCCATCAAAAAATAGCACTTTTTTAATTGTTTAATAACTTTGTTAATAATTATCGAATTTGTTTATAATTTTCCAGAATTATTCTCCTTGCAAAGATGAATAAATCCCAAAAAAAATTATCTTGATCGGATAAATAGTTTATGCATAATTCCATTTGTTAACTAAGAACATGTAATTTTTCAAAGGAATTTCCCCACTTTTGGACCAACGAATTTCGGTTTTTTTTCGAGAGTACAGTTTAGGAGTCAAACTTTCATCCCACTTAAATGGAAATTCGATATTTTTTATTTAAACGCATAATAATGGAGATTAAAAAAGGGTACATTTTTTTGTCATAAACAAATGGAATGACTCAGCTAATTTTCACTTTATCAATTTGGTCTAAACGGCATTAAATTTCACGTGTTTTCACAAATCTTTTCCAAAAAAAAATCCGACTTAGGTTCAAGGGTGGGAGAGTTAGTTTTTTTATTTCAAAAATTTCCTGGCTAGTTAATTATTAATATTTTTAAATGAAATTTGCACCATTTACAGTTTAATACACGTATTTTATGAAAAAAAAATTAATTGTTATATTTTAGGCTTTTGTTTTTCATTAAGGGTTATTTGGGGTAAATGTAAACGCGGGGTATATGTAAACATTAGATGTTTCAGCTGAATTTACAAATTAAAAAATAAGTACGACGGCAATATTTTTACCTCAGCTCATCTACAAGATGTTATGACTATTGTCAATATTTTATTTTGTCAATTGGCAATGCCCTAGTATATAAGTTATCTTTTAATGCAAAAAAGTTTGAAATTGAAAATTTTTCTGTTTCAGTATTTTGTCTCGCATTTGCATAAAAATAAATTTAAAAATCAAACAAAAATATGTAATTCTTCCTTATTAATGCATTAACAAAAATTGACTTTGATTTTTTATTTTCGTAAATTTAGTTAATAAATAATTAAGTGTTTACATTTACCCCGAGAATTCGAAAACGCGGGGTAAATGTAAACAGAACTTCAACTACATTAAAAAAATAAATTTAATAAATTATTGGATCTGCCATTATGAAATTTAAAAATTCGATTTTAGATTCTTATTCAGCAAGCTTAAAAACTTTTTTTTACCAAGTTGAATGAAAATTTATTAAAATTTGTTCAAGTTATTCAAGTTTTACATTACTAATTTTGTAATGGTTGATTGTTTATTTTATATGATACATTATCAGTCAACTGGTTGATTTACTATACGTCTACGAATAATTTTTTTTCAGTTTTTCCATCCCTTAAGACAGTAGTATGCTTGAAATAACTTGTTTCTTAAACCTCGCTTAACTACAGAGGTGTTTACATTTACCCCGAATTTTAGGCAAATTTCAAAATCTCGGGGTAAATGTAAACAGTCAGTTGTAGACGATTCAGGTGCATCAATATTTTTTTGAACCTCATGAAATTTTTCTAGGGAGCTCTAGTAACAAGTTCATGCAAAAAAATCCGTCCATTTTACCTTTTAACAAAAAAATTTGATGTTTTTCGTAAAAAATAGATAAACCGTTTACATTTACCCCAAATGACCCTATATCAAGTAAAAATACATATATAGTTTTTTTTAACTCTTGGACGGCGGAGTGGGGGAACTCAGTCGCGCGTGGTTATCGACGCTACAACTGAAATCAGCCATTCAAATTTACAAAATTGGTTATATCTTCGTTAATTATTAACCGATTTTAATTTTTCTTTTTTTAATTTGATGTATTTTTTTATGCTGAATCCGAGAATGATTTTATATTTTTTCAAAATACATTATTTTTTGTAATAATAAAAAAAAATTTTTTAACAACAAATGATTATTGTTATTTATCATATTTAACTAAAAATTCTTTTTGTACATATTATTCCATTGAGTTTAAAAAAATATTAAAAGGAAAAAATTGTTAATTAATTATATATAAGCTAGTAGCATCACGTGCACATATGCACGCCGGTTTAATTCGCAAAATGTACTAAGATGATGATGATGCTACACACTTATATACATATAATTTGAATTTCTTTTTGTGATAATATTACTTTCATTTTAATGGAATAATATGTACAACAAGAATTTTTAGTTAAATATGATAAATAACAATAATCATTTGTTGTTAAAAAAATTTTTTTTTTATTATTACAAAAAATAATGTATTTTGAAAAAATATAAAATCATTCTCGGATTCAGCATAAAAAATACATCAAATTAAAAAAAAATTAAAATTGGTTAATAATTAACGAAGATATAACCAATTTTGTAAATTTGAACGGCTGATTTCAGTTGTAGCGTCGATAACCACGCGCGACTGAGTACCCCCACTCCGCCGTCCAAGAGTTGAAAAAACTATATATGTATTTTTACAAGATATAAATAAAAAACACAAGCCTAAAATATAACAATTAATTTTTTTTTCATAAAATACGTGTATTAAACTGTAGATGGTGCAAATTTCATTTAAAAATATTAATAATTAACTAGTCAGGAAATTTTTTAAATAAAAAAACAAACTCACCCACCCTTGAAGCTAGGTCAGATTTTTTTTTGGAAAAGATTTGTGAAAACACATAAAATTTATTTCTGTTTAGACCAAATTGATAAAGTGAAAATTGGCTGAGTTATACCATTTGTTTATGACAAAAAAACGTACCCTTTTTTAATCTCCATTATTACGCATTTAAATAAAAATATCGAATTTCTATTTAAGTGGGGTAAAAGTTTGACTCCTCACTCTCTAAATTTGAATTAGTAAAAATTTTTACTAATTGGAATTAGTGACTGACTTTTTGCTTTTGAATTAGTAAATTTTACTAATAAATTAGTAGAAATTACTATTTATTAGTGAAGTTTACTAATTCGAATTAGTAAACATTTTTACTAATTCAGATTTAGAGAGCAAGTGTACTTAAAAAAAAAGAAATTCGCAAGTCCAAAAGTGTAGAAATTCCGTTGCAAAATTACATGTTTTTAGTTAACAAATGAAATAATGCATAAACTATTTGTCCGATCGAGTTGAATTTTTTCGGGGTTTATTTAGCTTTACAAGGAGAATATTCCTGGTGAATTATAAACAAAATCGACAATTATTAACAAAGTTATTATACAATTAAAAAAGTGGTATTCTTAATAGTTTAAATTCATTTGCAACTAAACTAATTAACCTTTTTTAACGTATGACCAGTCATTTGAAAGGTATTTTTAGGCTCTACAACTTTCAATAACAACTTTTTCCTCAGTTGTACTTTATTTATCTCTAAATTTAAACTCTAAACTTGCAGTTTTCTCAATTTTTAAAACTTTTTATTCAAATAATTTTGATAATTTTTAAGAAATAGTGTTAGTTCAAAAAATTCTTATTTTATAAAATTTGTTATTTTTTTTTACATAAATTTTGTAAAAAAAAGTTTTTATCAAAATTGTTAAAAATTTGTATTTTCGAGAACTAAAGAGAAAAAATTGTGTTTTTTTTAAATTTTGTATAATTATAGTTTTTTTAAAAAAAGATATTTTATTTTCAAATTTTGTTTTAATTATAATTTTATCGTAATAATAATTTGTTTAAAAAAATTATTATTTTCAAGTTTTTAAAAATGTTAAAAACATTAAAATTATGTTTTAATTGTTAGAAAAGTAATTTTTATTTTATAGAATTTAATCAAATTTGGGAAAAATAATCAGATATAAAGATTTTTTTATGTAATTGCAGACAGTAACAATACATTGAAAATGTTAATAATCTTTAATATTCGTATAAATACTATAATTGAAAATTTTTTTCATAGCATTAAAATTCAATTGTTGAAAAAAATTTACGACTTGATAACCTGTGCACGGAATAAAGCGGAATTACAAAATTGGAGAAAAAAATTTGGAAGTTTCTATAGGCTTTTGGTTAGAAATTAATAAATGACAACAATCATTTATTTAAACAATGGTTAAAATGTTGTATTCATAACATTTCTGTATTTTTTAAATTTGCTTAGATAAGTGAAAAATTAGAAAAAACAACTACAACTTTCTATTTGCTTTCGATCAAAAGCAACGGATTATAGAAGAGGACATAACCAATGTGATGCAAATACGCTACGTGTCTTTCTGCGATCCGTCGGTTAAAATACAGCTGAGAACGACCTTTCAGAAGCAGCCGCACGGACCCAATTGGCGGCGCTCGAATCTGTGCAGTGACTTGCGTACACGCTGTCGGTAACTCCGTGGATTAAAAAAAACATAAATTTTATTTAAAAACGTTGTTTTTGTATTGTTTTTATTCATTTTTTTTTCATAAATTTAAAGATTATACTTTTTTTTATTATTTTCTACCACTTTTTATGTTATTTTCGAAAAAAAATCAGATCTGTAATATAAGACGACTGAATAACATGTCCTATTCAAAATTCGAAGTGAAAGGAATAAAAGAATTTTAAAAAGTGTTATAAGTAGTTAAAAATACCTTCAAAAAACTAGTCTTTAATTTTTTACTTTTTAATTATTCAAACTCAAAAAAATTGTTTTAAAAAAGTAAAAATGATTTTCGGAGGAAATAATTTAGTTTTCTCTTCTTTTGTTATATTTAAAGTAGTTGAAAAAGAATAAAAAATCGTTTTTAGAAATATATGTGGTAATTGAATTAAAAAGCTTCTAAAGAGTAATTGAAATTGATTGTGTAAAGCAATTGAGGGCAATTAATTTGTATTATATAGAATATTTAATTCTTTTTACATTTGTATTTTTTTTTCTTCGAAGGGATGAAAATTTTCGACTGATAAATCTTTCTCTAAATTCATCAACTAGATGACACTTTAGTGCGTCATATTTCGGTCTGTTGTAATTTAATTTCAAGTTGAAATTAATTTAAAGTATTAATAGCGAATCCTCCTGAGAATTTTCAACACGAGAATCGACATTGAATTTCCTCGAATTCACATGCCATTTCGACCTGCATCTATAGAGAAACGGTAAATGCGTACTTGGACAGTGACAAACGTCCTTGAAGCCTCGTTCCATAGCTCTCTGTTAAGTAATTCGTATTAAATTCAATACGATGAGGTCTAACCGTTTAAGTATCGACACGTTGTTACGTCACTTTAAATTTAAAATACTGTTTACAATTTTGTAATTTTAATGTGAAATTTATTTTTTTCACATTTTTCATACCATATTCCTACAATTATTATTATTATTATTAATTATTATTATTAATTATTATTATGACTAAATATTGTTTTTTCTACCTAAATTATAAAATTTTACTGTAATTCTCTAAATATATTGTTTTCGTATCAAATTTTAGCCCGTTTTCCAAAATAAATCTAACATTCAGTACACACACACACATCTGGAAATTAAACATCCAAAAATAATTCTTTTCTAAAAAGAAGCCAATAATTAAAAAAAAAATTGTTATCACTTAGAGGCAAATTTAAAAACACATCACTAAATACCAAATTCTCTACGCCCTCCCCTTGCAAAAATAAAATAAATATTATTTCCCCCCTCAAAATGCAAAAATCACAAAAGAGAACAAACGATTAATCTCATGTTTGATACAAAAATAAAAGAGAAGTGATAGTGGAAAAAAAAGAAACGAAATGGTAACAAATGAAAAAAAGTCTTCTTTGACGAAAGATACAGAAAAACGACAAAGCGAAATAGTCGCGATTATTTGCAGCTATACCGATTTATACAGTATATACGAATGATAGCGGAAAGAAATAAAAAAAAGAAAAAAATAGAGAGAGAGAGAGAGGAATGAGAGAAGAAATGCCATGGAGACATAATGAAAAGAGTGTAATAACCAGTGGACCCCGTGTCGTGCTGTAATTTTTCTCTGTCAACCCTTGCACCATCCAACCTATTCTCTATACGTGTGAGAGTCTGATGGCTCACACAAGGGGGATGAGTCTTTTTTTTCACATCATGTCTACAATAAAGCGCAATATCGACGTTAAAAATAAAAAAAAGTATAGCGAAGTGAGGCATGGTGTCCGGGGAGGAGGGGGGGTAAAAGATTGAAGACGAGAGAGGTTATGTGGTCGAAGGATAGTAGAACTTCTATGATGGACGTAGTGTCCGTACAATACAAAGATCAGTTTTCTACTTTACACTTGATTTGTAGTCCGAAACGACAAACAGGTTTTTTTTTATTTTGTCATTTTATTTATTTTTAGTCTCTTGGTATGGCAATTATTTTACTTGATTTTACTTTAGTTGGAATTTATTTTTTCCTGTACGGCGAATTTATATTTTTTATAATACTAAAATAATTATAAAGATAATAATAATAATAATAATAATAAAATCTGTATTATTATTTTATTATTATCTATATTATTATTTACTTTTAATAATTTTAACTTAAAAATTGTTTTTACTTCACAATTTGTTATATATAAAAAGTAAATATTAAATCTTCAATGGTCTCTTTTAAATTTTAGATAAGAAACCTGCGAGCGCAGCATGAGAAAGGAGAGGGGGAAAACGTGGCGATTGGCAGTCGTGTGACCTTCAGGCTGCGCGCGCACTGTTCTCAACTACTCTCATTAGTTTTTTCACAATTCTGAGTAGAAGAATAATAAAATTGATATACTCGAGTTAAAAAATAATTAAACTGTTAATTTAGAGAATGAAATTAATAATAATTTATTATTTTACTATCATTATTATAAAATAATAATATTTAATACTAATAATATTGAAATATTAGTAATCAACAGTTGCCAATTAGTTAAATTAAATTTAATAAATTAGTTAAATTAAATTTAATAAACTAGTTAATTAAAGTAGTTTTATGAAATTAGTTAAATTAAATTAGTTAATTAAAATTTAATTTAATTGTCTAAAATCAGTTAAAATGTTATTTTATCGTTTTATCGTGACTCTGGATTGTATTAAATTAATTACCATAAACAAGTATTAAAACTAGTAAAGTACAAAAATAAAAAATAACAATTGATAATAATAATAATAATAATAATAATAGCTAAATAAATAATTATTATTAGGTTAATAATAATAGCTAGTTAATATTCTTAGTGTAATAATAATAATAATAATACAATAAAAATTAGAAATAATAAAATCATTATGATTAATAGTAAAAGAAATGGTTATAATGATAGGTAAATAGTTAATTGTAAAGTACAATTAGTTACTAAAAATAAATTCCAACATTCATCCAATAGTTTCTATAAAAATCGATAAACAGTATTTTTAATTCACTCGTTCGGAATACTATTTTTGGTACAGAAACAAACTTCTAAGTGTATTGACGAGGTGTCTGTAAACTTTGCTTCACTTCATCTCTCACGTTTCTTTTTTTTTCTACAATTTTTAACTGGTACAAACGTCTATAAAAGTATACATATTTCATTCTTTGTACTCATAAAACACACACACTTGCCTTCAATAATTTTCACTGTAAAAAGTTGTTCAATTCGAAGAAATAATTTATTCAATATGAATATATTTTTATCGTACCAGGTTCTATTCTTAGAAGTAAATAAAATAAATGTTTGTCGATCTGCGACAGGAAATATGTGATTTTACTGTATATATATATATATATATATATATATATAGTATGTACTGAATTCATATGCAGTTATTTAAAAATTAGAAATTTTTTTTTGCAATTTTAATCTTTGTCTTGAAATGTGTTTTTCAACATAAATACAAAATTGTAATTTGTCGAATATTTTCCCTGGCTGTAAAATTATTGTATTTCTGGTAGAAAATAATTTTTATTTTAAAATAGAAAAACATTTTTTGAAAATGTACTTTTTATAAATTTGTTGAAAACTCACGTGACAATTGGAAATTGTGTAAAGTTGTTGATAATTTTGGATAATTACCTGAAACAAACAAAATATTTTTGATTAATTATTTGTTGATAATTATACTAGCAATTTTTATTCATTTAATTATTATTACTAACAATTTTTATTGTTTTATTAACCTTTGCTATCCATTTTTTATTTATTTAATTTTACTATCAATTTTTGGTAATATACAAAATAAATAAATAAATTTACTTTTTTGTTTCTTCTATAAATTTTAATTACATTTATTTATACTGCCTATCAATATTTATTGAATAATTTAGTTTTACCATCAATTCTATTTTTATTTGTTTACTTATTTTTACAATCAATTTTTATTTATTTATTTAAGTTCACTATCAATCTTTCATTTTTTTAAATTTTACTATAAATGTTTGTTTATTAATTTTTATTTTTAAATAAATAATGTGATAGTAAAACTAAATAAGTTATGAATTGTTAATTATAAATATAAATTGTTATTTATTTACTTGTAAAATTAATTTTAACTATAAATGTTTGTTTATTGATTCTTATTTTCAAATAAATAATTTGATAGTAATACTACATAAATTATTAATTGTTAATTATAAATACAATATAAATTCTTAATTTATTTACTTGTACTATAAATTTTAACTAATTTTTCTTATTTGTACTATCAATATTTTATTGATTTATTTTTACTATAGATAATATTTTTCTTTATTTGTTTAAAATTACAACGAATTCTTATTTATTAATTTTTACTGTCAATTTTTATTTTTTCACTTATTATTATTATTATTATTTATTGATATATTTATTATTTGCCATAAATTTTCAATTAATTAATTATTTTTGCTAATAATTTTATAGTAAATCTGTAATATACAGATGTATATATTTTTCCAATTAATTTATATTGTTGTACTCATTTTTACTATAAATTTTTGGATATTTATTTAGTTTCACTATCAATTTTTTTCATTTATTTATTAATAATTTATATTCATTAATTTAATTTTACTATAAATTTTTATTTATCTACTTTTACTATGTCTTTTTTAATTTATTTATTCTTACTGTATATTAAATTATAATTTAGTTAAACGAATAAACAAATATTTTAATAAAAAACTTCAGAATTGAAATTGAATAAAAACAGTTTATTATAGAATGTATTTGGTTGTAAAATTGTAAGTATTATAATTTACACCGATAATATGCAGATTAAAAAAAAATTATTTTTCAATCTGACGTGGTGTGAATAAAAAGCAATTTTCATCACGATGAGAGAAAGAGCTTGTTTTTTTTTCTTAAAAAGTTATAAGATAATGCTATGATCTTTACGAAGATAAAAAGTGGGAACAGCGAAGAAAGAAGAGCATTAATAAGATGGGCCTAAAGACTTCAACCCTGGCACTTGAAGCGATTAAACTCTCTAGGTCGGTTCTGATAGATAGAGCATTTTCTCGTTGCGTTGCCTTTAATGTGTTTTTTATCCGCTAAAGAGTAAAAAGCCGCACCTCACTTCCGTGGTACGAACATCGTCCCCCTGAAAATCGATTACCTGTCCTCCTTATTTCCCTTCGATTTTTATACTCTTCGAAACTACAATAAACTTTTTTTTTCTTTTTCTACAACTTAAGGATTTAAATGCACCATCTCGACGCAAGATGCAATATTTCAGAATAATGTCACTTGTCTACGGTGAAAAAATTTTCTACATACTAAACTAATTTTAAGACAAAGTTTTTAGTTTTAATATCAAGTTCTTTTAAGTACTGCCTTTTTAATAGTATTTTTAAATTAAAATTTTAATGGTATTCTTAAAATTATTATTAAATACGTAATTTTGTGACTTTATTATTATTGTAATCAAATAAAGTAATTTAAAAAGTGAATATTATGTTCTTAATGGTTTGTTTTAGGTTCGGGTGAAGAACTCTGCGCGCGCAGCGTGAGAAGAGTGGGGGAAAGTGTAGCGATTGGCACTCGCGTGACCTTCGGACTGCGCGCGTTCTTTTCTCGACTCTTCCCAATACGATTCTTTTAAATCGATTATCTTCGAGTATAAAATTAATAAAACAAGTATTTTAGAGCGTAAAATGAATAAAATTATTAATCTCGAGTGACAAAAATAGTAATTTAAGATTAAATAGTAGTAAAATTGGTTTAATGAACGATTTATTTTTTGAAATACAACCTACGTGATTTATTTTCTTTTTATTTTCGATTTTTTCGAAAGAACAGAATTCATCAATTTTTGAACAAAAATAAAAGCAAAGCGAGCAGAGTGAACATTATGAAACTGTAATATGAGCTTTAAAAGTAATTTTTTTTGAGAGAGAATTATTTTAAACTCAACGGGAATAAATTAATTAACAAGACAAAGAGAAACTCTTTTTAGGATTACAGCATTAGAGAAAATGCGAAATACACTTGTATGCATAGAATCTCGCAATAAATTTGTGAGAAGAGGACCAAAGCAATGGGAGTAGTTGGTTCAGGGTGGTTCTCCTCTACTTTGAATTAATTACTTGTCTACGTCGTACAGATGGCAGGGATTACATCATGAAAAGGGGTTGCACGCGCAAACTCTCGAATACAACTTCCGGACAAACGATCGGCTTTACCTTTGACGTCCACATCCGTCAGAGACGTTCTCAACCAACGTTTTGGCAATCTCCCACACATTGTTATTTGTCTACGTCCAACAATTCACAAACGTTCACTTTATTCTCAAATCTCTGATCTCTATCTCTCTTTTTATTTTTTCTAAAAAATTTTTTTTTTATTTCGTTTTTTTATTTTTTATTTCTGTTTTTATTTTTTTATTTCTGTTTTTTTATATTTCTTTTTTGGTATTTTATTTCTTTTAGAGTTTTTCTATTTTTTATTTCTCTGCTTTTATTTTTGAATGTTTTTTTTTATTTCTCTATTTTTTTTTGTTTCTCTCCACTCTTCTGTAATTAAATTAATGACTGAATAGAACTGTGATCGTGAATTTTGACTAATTAGTAAAACTGAAATCTTCATTCGGTGCAATTAGAGGAAAAATTAAATTCGATAACTCCTCAAAAATCTTTTCGAAGGGTATATAATTACTTTTGAAATCTACTTGTCTCAATCTGGCACTGCGCTCTTTTCTGCAAGTAATTAATAGGAAATTCCTAAATGTCGGCGTCGCTAACATGAATTTTGTTCCCCTTCCTCCATCCCAATTTTATTCAACGTTGAAAGGTTTATCGCCACTTCCGAATTGATTTCGATAATTGAATAGTCAAGCCGATCGAAGATGAAGAGAGGGTCACGGATTTCCTAACAAAACTTACCCTAAAAGTCTCTTTCAAATAATTATTAAAAATTACTTATCGATTATTACGCCCGTCTTACTCAATTTTATTTTCACTTCCTTCATTTGTTTGTTCGTGTTTGTTTCAGGGCTTCGGTGGGAAATGAAGACAAATGACAATATTATCACACCCTTAATGTATTTTCTCTTTTATTAAAAGAAATTTTAATTTAATTTTAAATAAGATTTTTTTTAATGGGAAGGAATTTTACTGATTTCTTTGTGAGATCTCCGATACTAGAGTTTCGTATCTTTCAAAAACCGTCGGTGGCACTATCTATTAGTCCAATTGAAAATAAACATTTACTTTTTATTTTATTTAACTCTGAAAGTTTTAAAATGTTTTTAAAAAACTTTTACTTTTAAATTTCTGCAAATTAAACTCTCAATTAATCTCTTTCTAGATAAATTTCTAGGCTATCAATTATTAAACATATAAAATAAAAAAAAGATTTAATATTTTTATTTGTTAACATATATTGTTAATATTCATATTTGTAAATATCTTTTTTATTTTCAAATCAAAACTTAAAAAGTTTTGAATTATTAGTTATTATTAAATTCTTTTTCAATATCAGTTTCTCTTATTTTTTTCATTTTTCTTTACACAATAGACAAAAAATTTTTTAGGTAAAAAGTCTGAGCTATTATTTATTAAAAAGTTGGTTTTTATTAAAAGTTTTTGCTTAATTTTACATTTTATTTTTTAGAAACACAGAAAAAGCATATCAATAAATAACAAAATTTTAAAATGTTTTTTTTCACTTTTTTTAATTAGACAATATTCAAGGTTTTTTTTAAGTCAATTTCTAAGTTATCAATTATTAAATACGTAAAATGAATGAATATTCATTATTTTTTTTTGTAAATATTTTTATCTTTATTATTTAAAAGTAAAAACTTAGAATGTTTCGAATTATCAGTTATTATATACTTTTTCATTAGCAGATTCTTTTATTTTACTTCTTATTTTTACTAAGCAGATAAAAATTTTTCAGTTGAATTTTTGAACTATCAGGAATATTTGAAGTAAAATATTTTTAGATCAGTAAATATTTTTTTGATTGGGGTACAGTTTTTCTAAAACGTAGTTTCTAATTTTTTATTTTCTAAAAATATTTTTTCTAATAAAAGTGAATTTCTAAAAAACTTTTTTCTAATAAAGGTGAAATTAAAAAAAAAGATGAATTTTTAAAAAACTGTTTTCTAATAAAGGGGATTTTCTAATTTTCTTTCTTCTAATAAAGATTATTTTCTAAAAATTGATTTTTAAAAAAAGGAAAAAAAAATTTAAAAATTATTAGAAATTATAAAATTATAATTATAAAAATGATGGGAATTATTTCTTTTTAAAGAACAGAATTTTTGTTAACAAATAGTTATTTTATAAAAATTATTCTTCTTCTTCGAAAGGTAACTAATTACGTAAACAGAATAATTATAAAAAAATAAGAAATTGTTTATATTTTTTAATTTTAGTTTTTTTCACCAATTTTCTAACTTTTGGCAAAAATTATGGAGTTTTACAAATTTTAGAAAAATAAATATTAGAAATCATAACTTTTCAGAAGAACTTTCTTTAGAAATCAAAACTCATTAGAAAAACATTTTTTAGAAATTAAAACTTATTGGAAAAACTTTTTTTAGAAATTAGATTTTATCAGAAATTAATTTTTTTAATGCAAAATGGATTAGAAAATATTTTTTAGAAAAAGTGACCACCTACCATTTTTTTATTTGTATTTCAGTCGTCATCAAGCTTTTTCTAATATGTAATTCAGTTTTGACTTGATCATTAAAAAAACGTATTTAAAAAAAACATTTGTCTCAACTATCAAATATTATTAAATACTTTTTGTAATAACATTTAAAAATTTTTTTTTTGTCAGACAATATTCAAAGCCTTTTTAGATAAATTTCTAAAGTAACAATTTTTTTTCTATTATTTATAATAAGGCAGTAGAATATAAAATTGTTATTTGAGCAAAAAGTATTTCATCATCTATTATTAAAATTTCGTCCACCAAAAAGTAAAATTATTTCCCCCTCAATATATTCGACGATATTAAACACAATGTTCTTAAATGAGGGTAAAATTTTGCGGTTCTGTTTTGGGAGACAACGCTTCATAAATAATAGACAATATATTTTCGGAACTTTTATACCAAAGAGCTATTATCATTGATATAGGGAGAGATTAAGAGCACATGTTACGGTCCGGTGTCATAACGAATATCCGGTTTTGCAAAATGCGTTTCTGTTGCATACTATAACCATCGTTATATGGGTTAATTCCCTTCTAGTAATACATAAATGTATTATCCCACCATATATTTTCAGTTACCATAGTTCAGTGTCGACGACGAAATTTCTCTCTCTCTCTCTCTCTCTTAGCGAAGGAAATTTCCACAAAACGAATTCATCCCTATGGATCGAGAAATCGATTATCAGATTTTCCAAGTGCTTATACACAGATTTCAGTGTATTATCGTAAAACAGGTGTGGCGCTCAATTTAGGTCACGAGGTACTTTGAAAAATAAGATTTTCGATAAAACAGAAAAAAAAATATGACAGAGATTGCCTACCACACTGTATTTGTTGGTTGACGGAGAAGAAACAAACTTTCGGGGAGATTTTATGAAATAATTATAGAAGTTAGAATAAATATCACTGAATGTTGAGTGAATTTAAAGTTTTAATTCTATAAATATCATTCGATACCTACGTATTTGATGGATATGAGTAAATTCTCTTCTAAAATTTCTCGAACGAATTCAAATACTCCAAAACAAGGTTAAATTTAGTTCCTCTCTATAGAATATGCAAGAGATAATAGAATAATTATAGCAAGTATTTCTATTATCCTGTTTTGAAATGATAAAAAACAATTTTATCTCTCAAAGGTGGATACTTAACAGTTAGATGAATTTCTGATCTAACAATTATTTATTTGTTTCAAAAACATACAATTTTTTGTGTTGTTTTTCAATTTAAAAAAATAATATAATTATAATAAATATAAATATAAAATAATATAAAAAATTAAAAAAATATAAACATAAATAACTATGGAAAAATTAAAATTTGACAATTAGATTAACATAATCTATTGTTGGCGTGAAAAAATTTCTAAAAATAACTCTGCATTCTAGGAATGAGTAAAATGTAATATCCCCTGTAAGTGAGTATAATTCCCACAAAATTAATTTACATTTCAGAATAAATTTAAATGCTTTAATTAATTTTAGTAATATTATTCAAATGCGGATAAATGGATAATTATATTTGAAAATAATTTTAGCTCATCGATAATATTGAGCGGTAGTTTTTAGAAAATATAATTGTGAAAGCTCTGTGTGTATGTGTGTATTTTGATGAAAACGATGTTCCTCGGATTAAAATAAGTCGACAATGACGTGTCAGGAGATTGAAACGAGGACGAATTAGTATTATCGATCTGTCATTAATTCGCATAATGAGAGTAAATCAACTGGATCCATTTCCTCAATTGACGTCAAATAAACGATATGTTCTAATGATCAGTGCTGTTGAATCTAACACGTATAGTTTCATTGTGTAATTATATCGAAAACCATTTATTGCATTAATCGAATAACAGAGCTAGAATCTTCCCTATCTTTATCTAAAAATTAACATTTACCTAAAATTACCCAATGTTATTTCGATCGATTTATTGGAACCAAAATTTTTGTTTTTCGAAAATTTGTTTTTCAGCAAATAAGTAATTTCTTTTGACAATTAAGTAATTTTAGTAATTAATTTAAGTAATTTATTACCAGCCGCGTAAAAATTCAACTATTATCCATTAATAATAAAATTTTTTCCAAGATTTATATTATTACAATTTTTAATGGATTCTTCAAAAAAGTAATTAATTTCAAAAACTTTTTGCAAGAATTCAATTTCATTTTGATAATTATGAAATTCTTCACTAAAATTAAAATATTTTCAGAATCTGCTATTTAAAAAAAAATTCAAAAGAATTTAATTATATTTTAAAAAAAAATGTAATAAGATTTCGTTGCAAGACTTTAATCATTTTCCTAAGTAATGGAATTCTCCACAGGATTAAAATTATTATTAATATGATTGCAAGTAAATTCGTCGAAAAATGTAATTAATTAAAAAAATTTTATTAAAATTCATCGAAAGAAATTAATGAAAAATTATCAATTATTTTTAAAAAATTTTGCAAATGTTTCTAGAGAAGTTTTTAATTTAAAAAAATGTGTAGAAAATTGTGTTAAATTTGTAGTGTTTTAATTTATTAGCTTCCTGAAAAATTAAATTTTATATAATATTCTTCAAAAGTTCTAGAAAATTAATTGAATTTTGGAAGACTTGCAGTTAAAATTTTTAAGTATTTTGAAATTTTAAGCAAATAAAGAACAATTATTTTAATATTTATTTTACAAAAGTTATTAATATTTGAAAAATTTAATTTGGAAATTTTGAAAAAATTTGGTTTTTGAAAAATAGTAATTAACATTTTTTAAAGAAAAAAGTACATGAATTTACAATAATAATTTTAACAAATTGAAACAATTGGAAATACTGTAAAATATTATATTTTAAAGAATTTTATTTTGTCCTCTTTGAAAATTGTCTATAAATATGATATTTTTAATATCATATTATATTATCATATTATATTTTTTTATTTTGATATTATATTTTTGTAATTGTATCATTTTATGAATTCACAAAAATTATTCTTTTTAAATAATTCAATTCTCGTAGTTGAATTCTGATAAAAATTGATTTAACAAAAATTTCATTTAAAATTTTAAAAAATAATTAAATAATTAAACCGTTATAACAGGAATTTTAGGAATTAATTAAATTTTAAATGGTTTTTAATTTAATTTCTTTGAAAGTTTAAGGGAAGCAAAAATTTAAAAATCTTTCAATTTTTGTTTTAAAAAATTATTAATAACATTATTTTTCTTTAAAAATTATTAAGGTTTTTCAATAATTTTATTCAAAACTATTCTAAAAAAATAATTGAATTTTGCATGAATTGCAATTGTAAATTTTAGAAATAATTATATTTCATGAGGTTTTTCATTGAAATTACATGAAATTTTAATTCCTCAGAAAAAATAAATATGAATAAGATTTAAAATTTTTTTTAACAAAAAGTACTAAAGGTTTGAAAAATTTAATTTCGTAAAATTGTTTCTTGAAAAAATGAAACTAAAATTTTTTAGAAATACTTCTGTTTCCGAAATTAATTTTTAGAAATTGAAACAATTGAAAATTTTGCCAACTTTTTGTTGAAATAAGTTTTGAATTTTAATTCAAGTTGTTGTTAGAAATATTTTGGTATTTACTACACGAGTTGTTGAAATAATTACATTTTATTGAAAGAACTTAAGAACAATTATATTTTTTAAGAAATTCAAAATTTGTATTAATTTTGGAAAAGTAAATTTTGAAAGAAAAAATGAGAAAGAAAATTTCACGCGCTTTTATAGTTTTGCTAGTATTGAATAAATGAATGTTTAACAAAATTGAATTTTCATGAAGAACTTTATCAACAAATTTTTAAATAACCGAATTTTTTCGACGAATTTGAATTAAATTTTCAAGAATAATTACATCTTTCGACGAATTGGATTAAAATTGCATTAAAAAAAATTGAAATTCTATTATGAGTTTTATTACTTATGAAAATAATTGAATTTATGTTAAAATGGTATAAAAAAATGTTTTCGACGAATTTTAATAAAATTGTCAAGAATAATTACATTTTTTGAGGAATTCGATTGAAATTGAATTAAAAATAATTGAAATTCTATGATAAGTTTTATTGTTTATGGAAATAATTAAATCTATGTTAAAATGGAATAAAAAAAATTTTTTGGCAAATTTTAATAAAATTTTCAATAATAATTACATTTTTTGAGGAATTCGATTAAAATTGTATTAAAAAAATTTGAAATTTTATGATTAGTTTTATTATTTATGAAAATAATTGAATCTATGTTAAAATGGTATGAAAAAATTTTTTTGACAAATTTTAATAAAATTTTCAATAATAATTACATTTTTTGAGGAATTTGATTAAAATTACATCTAAAAAAAATTTAAATTTTATGTTGAGTTTTATTATTTATGAAAATAATTGAATCTATGTTAAAATAGTATAAACAAATTTTTATGACAAATTTTAATAAAATTGTCAAGAATAATTACATTTTTTTAGGAATTCGATTGAAATTGAATTAAAAATAATTGAATCTATGTTAAAATGGTATAAAACAAATTTTTTTGACAAATTTTAATAAAATTTTTAAGAATAATAATAATTTTTCGAGAAATTCGATTAAAATTGGTTTAAAAATAATAAAAATTCTATGATTGGTTTTTATTGTTTATGAAAATAATTGAATCTATGTTAAATAGGTACAAAAAAATTACCCTATAGGGAATGAAACCCTGACCCACAGGGACACACAGGACTTTATAAATGACGACAGAGCCAATTTGTTTTCCAATTTAGTACAACATATATATAACACGTTGAAAGGAAACATGTATTCGGATGAACTTTCTTAGCGCTATTTCCTTATTTTCATTAAGCAGTAAATGATCGATGTGTTTTAGTCTCGTGAATTTTGTGTTTTAATTACAATATCGATGGCTTAGATAATATTATATGCTGGAGGTGGATGGGTGGGAGATGTGTTATTAATCGCCAATTACTCAACCGAGCTAATTTAATCCACAACGAAACTAGCGAGAAAGTCATTGGGTAAAGTTGCTGAGAACGGCACTGACAGGATAACGGGATAAGTGTGACAACTTTGGGTTTCCATTAAAGGGGTGAGACTGCGGGTCGAATAACATTTTCACTGAAATACGGGAAACCAGAAGCTTCAACCGAAGTTTGTTGAAAACGATAGCCTGAATGCGTAAACCCCCTGAATATCTCATCCCGCAAATTCTACTTCCATTTAGTCTCTATGGACCAAGATGAAATTTTCCTACTTAGAGGTTTATATTACGCGTTTAATATTTATGGATTTTAAACACATTTTCATTTTTACTTTTGTTTTACTTTTGTTGAAATTACTTTTTTTAAAGAGAGAGCAGACAGAGGGGGTTAATTTAAAACTATAGTGAAATAAATTAAATACTGCAATATTTAATTTCTTTCTCCATATAATTTAAAATTAACACACTCCTTTGATTCAAAATTTATTTAATTTGTTGTTTAATTAAAACTGTTGCTTAAAATACAATTTAAATTAAACCATTTAAAGTATAGTTTTAATTCAATTGTTATTTATTATTGTTTTAATTATTATTGTAGGTATTTGTTATTATTTATGGAATGACTATTTGTAAGTCTGCAAATTACCTCAAAATATATTTATAATATAAATAATAGAAATATTTAAAAAAATTAATCGCAGTATGTTAATTTGTCGTTAACAGATTTTATCGGAAAATTTTTAAAAAGGCTTCCACACAGAAGGCAAAGCCATTAAATATTTGAATTAGTAGTGCTTGCAATTGGATTTGAATTTTGAACTTTAAAATCTTTGAACTTAAATTTGAAACTTGAGGGAAAACTTATACGTGAGCTCAAGATGAGAACCTGATAGTTAAATTGAAACTAACTTCGCAGAGGAGATGAAAATGGAAATTCGGGTCAGAACTCTAGTTTCTAAGGGTTCCCCCACTTTCAAATTTGGAAGTTTTGCATTTTTTGGACACCATTAAACATTTTTTTCCAAAAATTAACTTCTTGAGAATTTTTAATTAATAATTATTTTTCTAAAATTTGATTCGAAATTTTTTTGAAATTAAATTAATTATAAGGATTGTAAATTCATTTGTTGTAAAATCCAATTAATTTTAAATTTTTCATTAAAATTTTTTTCTAAATCAATAATTTTTTGTAGTTTTGAAGAAATATTTTTGAGAATTTAATTATTTAAACAGAAGAAGAATGTTTAGTTAAAATAATTATTCTAAAATCACTTTTTTATACTATTCGGTTTTACTAAATTTTAATTACACAAAAGTGTTTCAAATAAAGAAATATATTTAAGAATTCAAACAATTTATATAAAAAGTTTTGAAAAAACTAACTTCTACAGAATTTTTAATTAAATGTATTTAAAATTTAATTTTTTGATATTTCGAATTGGAGTAAACTATTTAAAATAAATTTATTTTCATACTTTGTAAAATTTAATTTTAGTCAAAAAGAGAAACAGTTTTCAAGGTTTTCTATCAAAATTGCTGATTTCAAAGTTTAGAAGAAAAACAAATAAACTTTTAGAAGTATTAAAATTATTGTTAATATTTTCAAACTTTACTGGTATACAAAATTTTAAACGTTTAAAATTAAAATTTTTGATAATTTTACTTTTTCATAATTTAAATTAAAAATTTTGAACAATTATTAATTAATCAATTATTTGAAAAATGTTTATTTTAAATTTTTAGAAATTAATTTAATTTTAAAACCATTTAAATGAAAAGTTTTCGAATTATTAAAATATCCTCAAATTTTATTGAAAACAATTTAATTTTTGACTTAATTAAACGAAATTTTCCTTTTTTTCAATAACCTTCTTTTTACTTAAGAAATTTAAAAAGATTTTAAAGAAATTATTACCATTTTTAAACAAAGTCTTTTCTTCTTTCTAAAAAAATTAGTAAAAATGTTTATGTATTAGTATCATTCTTAAAAAAATTTAATAAGTAAATTTGACTCACTGCCTTACTTTTTGCTTTTGAATTACAAAATATGACTAATAAATAGTACGTGTTATTAACTGATTAGTAAAATTTACTAGTTAGAAAAAATTTTAAAAATATTTTCTTATTTAATTAGTAGAAATTACAATTGAATTACAATTGAATTACTATTATTAAATTATTATTGTTATTGTAATTAACTAAGTTTAAAGGAAAAATCTTTAAAATTCCAGATGAAAATGTTTTAAAAATTATTAAATTTTAAAGCTACTAAAACCTAAAGTAACAAATAATTAAAAAATGACTAATATTAGATGCGGACAAAATGAATCAATGACAAAATGAAAAATGTCTTTTTAAATAAAATTAGCAATTTTAAAAATAATAAAATTTGAAAATTTTCTAATTCAAATTCTTGTTGAAAATACTACAAAAATTCAGTTTTGTAGAATTTAAAAATAATTGCAAACATTCTTTAAAAAAATAAAATTCTTTATATTATATTTAACTATGTTCAAATCTTGAAAAAAATTCTCGTAAAAATACCAATCTTTATAAATGACATAATTCTTCTCCAAAGTTCAATTATTTTCAGAAATTTTTCTAATTTTAATGAAGCTAACTTTTTTTTTTTTTAATTTTTCAATTTCTACGATTTTAATAAAATATTTCCCAAAACGAATTCAATTATTTAAAAAAAAATTTAATTTGGAATTTTAGAGAATGACAATTTTGAATGAATGAAATAAATAATACAAATTTCAGAGGAATTCTACTATTTACAAATTTTTTATAAATTTCTTCGCAATAATTCAATTATTTGAATAAAGAATAACATTTTTTTAACCGGGAATTCAATTATTTTTATAAATAATAAATAATTTAATAATTTTAATGAACAATTACTTTGAAAACTTGTAATTAAAATAATTAAAGAAAGTCCAGTATTTTAAAGAAACTCAAAGAAATTCTTCAAACGAATTTAATTAAAATTATGTAAAATTTTAATAAAATTCTTCCTAAATTAAATTATTTTCATAAACAATAAAATTCTTCGAAGAAATTCAATTAGTATCAAATTTTTTGACAAAATTCTTTGCAAGTATTCAATCATTTGCAAATGTTTAAAAAAATTTCCGCAATAATTCAATTATTTAACAAAAAAATTAATAAAAGTTCTTCATAAGAATTCAATTATTTTAGAAAATTTTAATAAAATTTTTTTGCAAAAATTCAATTATTTTAAAAAAGTTTGATGAAATCCTTCGAATCAATTCAATTATTTTAAAAATTTTTGAAAAAATTCACGGCAAAAATTTCAATTATTTTAAAAAATTTTCCTCAGTTCAATGATTTTTATAATATCTACTAAAATTTTTCAAAAGATTTCAATTATAAAAAATTTCATTAAAATTCTGCGCAAAGATTTAATTATATTCATAAAATACTTAAAATTTCACAAGGAATTCAATTATTTTCATAAATAATAAAATTTTTTAAGGAATTCAATTATTATTTTCATAAAAAATAATTTTAAATTCTAGAAAATAGTAATTTACTTAAAATGATGAAAATAATTTTGATGAAGTTACAGTAACAATATTTTTATAATGTAAAATAACGATTTTATCTCTTGGTCATCTTAAATTCATTGGAAAACATGAAGAAATCGATTGATTTCTTCATGTTTTATAAACAACACTTTTATAAGTTGTTTAATTTAAAAATGGTTTGAATTTTAAATTTTTGAATGTATTAATTCCTGTGGAAAATCCTGTTCCAAAGATAAGATTAAAATATAAATTGTACAAAGTATTTTTTTCCTTTTTCTAAAACAAAATAATAATTTTCTTTAAAAAATTGTGATTGGAAAAGAAAATAATGGAAAATAAATAAATTTTCTATTTCTTAATCACAGTTGTTTAATAATTTTTATAATTCTTTTAGAAGTAAAGAACAAAAATAATTTCAATTCGACAAAACATAATATTTAAGAAAATTATAGTCTTTTAATGAAAAGAAGTAAAAAAAATTCTGATGATTTCTATTTTCTATCTGAAGTTAACAAAAAACAAAAGTATAAACAAAAGACAACTTCAGAGTGTGAGGATAGAAAAAGTGAATAAAAGAATGAAAGAAAACTCAAATTAATATAGTTAATTTATGAAAATTGCTAGTAAAAAGATATTAAACAGGTAAAATCGTTTATTTAAGTAGTTTTAGGCTTAGTTTTAGCCTGAAAATTGGTAAATAAATGACGGAGTGACGAATATTATACAATAATTACTTATTTTAATAAAAATGTTATTAATTTTTAATCAAAATTTTATCTGGCAGCATTTTTCGATACACTTTTTTAGTTTGTTTTAAATCTTTCGTTGAAATATCATTTTTCATAGTTTATCTTTTTGATACGGCTTCCCTGATACAGAATTAACTGCGACAAGTGAAAAGTACATATATACGTATATGGATTTAACAGAATTGAGTTAAAGTCGCATTATTCGTTTGTAGGATGAAAACTGATTCGTACATGGTTGTTATGGTACTATTCGGCAAGCTAAAACCCAAACTAGGTTTCCTTGGCGACTGGTAGTATGCTAATCCGTAACAACGTCCAGGCATCTATTGAAACCGCAGGCTGCATGCTGTAGTATTGCTTCTGGCCTGTCTAACCGCTGCACGTATGCACAATGATCTATGTAGCTGGACCACTTCCGTGTTGGTACGTTGTGCACTGCCCTTACGATCAGTATGGGACGTTAATTGCTACTACCAATCAGCAGGGGCAAGCCAGCTAACCGAGCAAAGCGACATCTCGCATTAACCCTTTACTGGTCAAATTTAATCCCATGTACATATGCAAATTTCACCGTACCTACGTCTATTAATTCTCATGACAACTTTATCCACTTGTCAGTTTCAAACGCATAAACAAAATTTTTAATCTCTTTTTTTCCGACCCCCCGACCCTGTATCGATAATCAATACATTATCTTCATAAATTCTATCTAACTGTATCCAATTTTTATTATCACCAAAAGAAAACTGATTTGTATGTAATAAACCTATTATTATAAACAAGAATTATGACAAACGATCGAAACGAGAAAAAGAAAAATTATTTTTTCAAAAAAACGATAAATACAAATAAAAATACAAATAAAAGTATCACTGTAAGTATTTTGTTAATGAGCGAATCCTCTATAATTCAATAAGAATGGCGACAACAAAAATTAATTTTTCATTAAATTAACTAAAGTAAACACAAGAGCAGACAATTTTTTAACCATGAGCAACGTATGGCAAAGTGTTGGAAGAAAAAAAGTTTTTTTATATTTTTTATATCTAAAAAGAAGAAAAGCTATTTTTTTATATTTTCAAACTGTGGGAAAAACATGTCGAACCGTAGGAATAAAAAAAAGGACTTCAATATTTTTAAACTATAGAAAAAGTAATTCGAGAAAAAAGCGAAATAAGACAGAAAATCTTATTTTGAGACTGCATATTAATAATTACTGAATTTGTAATTTGAAGATAATAATATAAAACTTTTATTTTCATTATATAAAGGCTTTTTCTACAATATTATCAATTATTAAAAATTAGTAATTAAATATATTTATTGTTAAACACTTTCACTGATGATGTTAGAATTTATCACTACTTTATATAAATTCACTGTTATATACGAAACTTGTTAAAATTGCAAAATTAGGATAATTCATGTTCTAGATGCCTTCTCTTAATATTCCAGGTGCTTTGTTCGTATTCATGAATAATAATAGTATAAATAATTAAATACTAAATTTTGGAAGCAATTAAGGAACTTTCTGAAACTAAACTCACAAGAATATCAAATGTTTTTTTTTATTTTATATTTCTTTCATTCTTATAAACACAGTAAATCGTGAGGTATTAAAAACTGTTGCAAATTAAATTAACACCAAAAAAGATTAAAATGATCAATTTTGGTGTTGTTTTTTACAATGAATGAAATTTTAGTTTATTAAATTTTTTTATAACTATAAAACATTAAGATGTCGATAACTCGAACTAGTGATCGATTTCTTCATATTTTATAATAATTAAAGATGACCAAGTAATAAAATCATTATTTTATATTATAATAATATTATACTTTTTCAAAATTATTTTCATTATTTCAAATCAATTATTATTTTCAAATAATTTTAACAACAATTTTACATTACATCTATTATTTTTAATAATAATTAATTAATCAATTTCACGAAATTTCTATTATTCCTAAATTCTTCAACTAAATGCATATTAGAAAGTAAAAACTTCAAATAATATTAAAAAAATTCAATTAAACTTTTCCAAAAATGTTAATTTCAAAATTCAATTATTTCCAAAAAGTTCACTCTGTATGTCTTTTAATTCTCAATTATAATCTAAAATTTTAACTGAAATTCATTTTTATGAAATGAAAATCAATTTTTATTAAAAAATCTCACACGAATTTAATTATTTACATGTAAAAGTAAATAATTTATTCAATAATTGAAAGCTTCTCAAAATTCAATTTTCATAGAGAATTTTAGTAACAAATTTTTTAATAGGTCAATTCTTTTGTCGAATTTTATTAAAACTTGCACGAACATAATTACTTTTTACAAGGAATTTTAATTATAATTGTATGAAAAATAATTGAAACGCTGCGATGAGTTTTATGAAAATTTTCAAATTTATTCGTTTACAATTCAATTTTAGAAAATTTCAATTATTAGGGAATTGTGCAATTGAATACTTATATATTGAAAAATAAAAACTTGAAATAATTTCAGTAAAAATCGTATTATACTTAAAAAAAATTAATTCTACAGAATTTTTTGGCAAAAATATGAAAATTAAGAATTTCAATGATTTTAGTTAAAAATTTTTTCAAAATTTAATTATTTCTAAAAATCCACGTTGTAATGCTTTTAATATTTAAGTATAATCTATCATTTTAACTGAAATTTATTTTTTAAACAATTTCTATTAATAAATTCTACGAGAATTCAATTATTTAAATACAAAAATTACATTTTTCGAGGAAAAAAAAAATTAAAATTGTATTAAAAATAAATTAAATTCTGCAATGAATTTAATTATTTATGAAAATAATTGAATCCCTGTAGAAATGTTATTATTTATGAAAATAATTGAATTATATCGAAGAAGTTTATAAAAAAAATTTGTAAATAATTGAATTCCTGTAAAAAATTTTATTATTTAGGAAAATAATAGAATGTTTGCGTAGAATTGTATTCAAATTTTTTTTAATAATGGAATTCTTTTGGAAAATTCTATTAAAATAGTATATATTGAAAATTATGGAATTTTAGACAACTTTTGAAAATAATTAAAATTTTGACGAGAATTTGTTTAAAATTTTGTAAAATAATTAAATATCAGAGAAGAATTTTATTTTATTATTATTAAATAAGTTATTTATTATTTATGAAGAGAATTGAAATATTGACGAGAATTTTTTTAAATTTTCGTACACAATTGAATTTAGTACCTAAGTATGTTACTAAGTTATTTAGTAACTAACTTACTATTCTCCCTGGAGAAGCTAAATTCGTTGAATTTTTCCAAATCGTTGACTTTGGTGTTTTTTTTTTAAATATAATTTCATTTATAGTTAAAAATAACACCAAAATAGACTATTTTAATCCTTTTTGATGTTAATTCAATACTAGAGGGATTAAACTGTTGCAGATTATTTTAATCAATTCTGGTGTTATTTTAACACCTCACGTTTTACTGTGAATTGAAAATTTTAATTGTAAAATAATTTTTTTTTAAATATTTTTTTCTACTTTAGAAAAGTTATTATTAAATTGTTCACCGAAAAAAAATATTCTTGTTTTAAGAGGATTCCTCTTATTCCAATGCGTATTTTCCTTTTGTATATTGACCAAAAAACGTCCTCTTATTTTAAGAGGATTATTCTCCACTTAAGAGTAATTCCTCTTACAAGTAGAGGAAAAGTCTCCAATGAAGAGTAATATTCTTAATTTAAGAATAAAATGTAAGAGGATTTTAGAAGAAGAATTGTCCTCTTAAAACAAGAATATTTTTTTTCGGTGTTCTCTAGAGCAAAGAAACGTTCATAAAATGAGTGATAAAGATGTTTTTTAGGAAGGCATAGCATAAAAATAATTTAATGTAAGTAGTAAAGAGAAGTTTTAGTCAAAAAGAACAGTTTTATTATTTATTAAAATAATATTTATGAAAATTAGTGAAAAAAATGAATATTTATTAGTCATGATCATTCTGATAAAATTTACTAATGAAAATTGATAAGTAATAGAATTAACTTCCAGTCAGACAGAAAAGTTTTATTATTTATTGAAAGCATTAAAACATACTAAAATTGTCTACATAAGTAAAAGTATTCAAAATAGTTTCTTTTTAAGCAGAACACTTTTTAGAAGTTAATTAACTGTTAGAAGAATTTTAATCAGTAGTAAAGGGAAACTTTAATCGGACAAACGGTAAATTTTTTAGCACTGTCTGTCTGACGTTTCAGTAGAACTTGTTAATAAACTCAAATTTCTGCTTGCTAAATTTTCAATTCTTTGTGTGAACTGGACTTGTCGAAACTACTGAAATGTAATACTATTGTACGTAGTAAATACAGTAGGCAAAAAATAGTAGTGGCAGTAGCAGTAAAGAAAGAGATTAAAAATCGTTTCCATAAGTAGTAAAGACTCATTTTAGTCACTAATATAAAAATTCCTTAAAAAAGAAAGAAAAGTAGTTTAAAAATAATTTTCAGTCACACTAGACAATTTTTATTTATTGCAATAATAGTTATATACAGAAATTAGTAATAAATTTTAATTTAGCAGTAAATTTAAAATTTTAGTCAGACAGTTCGAATATAAAAGACCAAAACAGTCGTGTGTGACTGAAACTATTTTCGACTACTTGAATTAACAGATATTAAAATTTTATCACACACAAAAATTTACCAGTGATATTGAAAAAAAGAGGAATGCAGTAATTAATTTAATACAAAATTTCACATTTAACAGAAACGAAATTACTGATTTATACTTTTCACCTCAAATTTTCCCTTTTTAATAATCAATTATTACTTCATTTGTTAAATAAATTCCAAATGAAGATGAATTATTGTTGGTAATTTAATGGAAATAAATGAAATTTCAATTAACTTAAAACGAGAATAATTTAATTATGTACATTCCAATCTAATCATAAATGGACAAATTCAATTTCATATTTCTATAATGCAAAATACGTTGAGAATAGCAGATGCATTAAAACCTATATATGTATTCCATATGTTGCTCCTCTTCATTTTGAAATTAGCGAAATATATATCAAGTATTTTATTTTATATAATATTAATAATAATAATAATAATAATAATAGAATCATTGAAAAGAAAAGAAATTTTAAATTGAAAATTTAATTAATTCCAATCAATATGTGCAACAATTGTGTGTGTGTGTGTATGCGTTAAATAAAGATTAATTGGAATGGAAATAATGGTTATACTCTTATATTGATTTTAAAAGTCAAGAGGTGGGAGTGCATAACGAAAGTCATTTACATTCTCTGTATCTTGAGAGAAAGAGAATGAGAGAGAGAGAGAGAGGGAAAAAAATTCCAGCACGATGGAGAATTTTTTATTACGAAAGAGAGGAAATCCGGTTTTACTAACGAGGGTGCACACCTTGTCATTTGTATGCAGTCATCTGTCCCAGTGAACTTCACGGAAAAGGTGATGGTGGAAGAGCAAAAGCAGTAGCAGCAGCAGAAGCAGCAAGGCAGTCATGACCATATATTGAACGAGTTAGCGATACGCTAACGATCCTCGCTTGCCGTATAGCGTTGAGGATATCTAACCTAGAAAACTACGACAGATAACCAATGCAGAGACAAGTCCAGGATGTTCGAGATGATGATACGTTGTTTTACGACGCTGACTATCTCTTCCCATTTCCGTTACTGTCGAGAGGTATATTTTGCAAGTTTCGAGGAGATCTCTCTCTTTTTTTTCATTTCGAACTCATAAATAAATTTCTTTTTTTAAAACCCTCGAAAAAAAGAAAAATAAAATCAATGTAAAAAATTCTTCTATTTTTTAAAACTATTTTCAACATCACACGCTGGGAAAAATATATAATGACATTCTAATCTATTGTATTTTAATGTAAAAAAAAATTAACAAAATTTGTTTGTTGAACACTTTTTCTTCGCTGTTTTCTCGAAAGTATCAAATTGATACTAAAGTGGATCATATTGATCCGAAAAATTTGGATCAATTTTTTGTTTGGTCCACATTTCAGATAATTCGTTGCAATTTGATACTTTGAAGTTAAAAGTGTTCAGATTACTAATATTTTGTTGACATAATAAAAAAAAGGATAGTCAGCTCGCACAATTTTCTGTGATTTTAGAAAACCAACGTTGAAAAGTTTTTTTTTATTATTGGCACAAAGTTATTATTCATTTTTTGCTTTACATATTTATATAAACCTATGTTAAATTGAAAATTGAAAAAAAGTTTGTCTTAAGGGAAATTTAAAAATAGAAATGGAGTAAGAATGTAATAAAATTTTAATATGTGCTAATTTACAAGTAGTCAAGGCGAGTACTAGTGAGACATAAAACGTTGAATTGTTTAAATTTAAGAGCAAGAAATAAACGTGCAATTGAGAGTCAAATAAGTGGAAAATGTTATTTCTAGTCAGACGGAATTTAAAAAAAGGTCAATTTAAATAGTAACGGCAAGATTAAGTCAAAGGGAACACAGTTTTTTATTTTTACGAATTCCATTTTCAGTAGTTAAGGGTATATTTCAGTCGGACAAAATATATTTATACTCACTTTTAACTTTTGTAAGTTTCAAATTGCAGCGAATTGCTACTAAAAATGTAAATTAATGCATAAAATGTTGTAAATTTTTTTATAATAATTTGATTTATTTTGTTATTAATTTTTTATACTTTTACGAAATATTGAGGTGCAATTTTCTAAACTCACTCTAAATTTGTTTTTTATTTTGACTTTGGTTTTTTCTTTATTTTACACTTTAAAACGTAAATTTACATTTAAAGGAAGATTCAAGGTGAAAGTGGAAATAAAAGTCATAATTAAAGTCAAATTCACAGTTACAATCAAATTTAAAGTCAAAGTCATAATGAAAATTAATTTGAAGGGGAAAGTGAAAATCGAAGTCAAAGTGAAAATAAAAGTAATAATTAGAGTAAAATTTTAAATAAGATTCAATATAAAATTCCAGGTCTAAGTAATAATTAAAGTAAAAGTGACGATCAAGGTCGAAGTGAAAATAAAAGTTGTAATTAAAGCGATATTTAAAGTAAAAGTCAAAGTGAGAGTCAAAGTCAAAGTCTATAAATTGTCTTTAATATAGAATTCACTGTCGGATTTAATCTGACTGAAACTAGTCGTCACTTGTTATTTCAACGATTTTTTTATCCCTTTCTACCTGTATAGAATTTTGACAACCATTTTATAAACTTCAATGAACTTTTTTAATCTTAGGTCATAATTAAAGAACAGTTATAAGTAATAAAATGAGGAGCAATTTTTCAAAAGTTGATAAATCCATTTTTAAAAAAATTGAGATAAACACATATTTAAAATATTAAAATATTTAGAAATCCATTTATCACTGTTCAATTTAAGAAAAAAAAATTATTAATAAAGAATTTTCAGTTTAAAAAGGATTGTAACCTTACCTTGATGATTTTACATTTCTATCTTTTTATTAGAAAAAATTATTAATAGAAAAAATATTAAAAAATGAATAATTTATTATATTTTTTCTACATTAAAGATAATTTTAATGATTATGTGAAAATTGTCATTTGTTTAAATTTCTCGAAATGACAAAATTTGGATTTATCAGGTTTTTGAAACTAACTCTTCAAATATAAATGGGTGATTCTCCTGAAAAGCACCGGTTTTTTCCAAAAACTAAAAAAAAATTAATTTTTACATTTTCTGAATTTTTTGTCATGGACGGGTTTTAAATAAGTTTAAAGATAAAAATCTGAGTAGCGCAAAATTATTTTTTGAAAATAAGCTTTCCAGCATAATTTTAATATTAACTGCGTTTTGAAAGTTAAATATACTGAAATAAATATTAGGGTTTTTGTAAAAAAAAATCCTTAAATTTAAATTCTTCAACTTATTAAGCTTTTAACATTATTCATTTACAATTTAATGAATTGTGTATTTAATAATTTATTTTTAACTATTTTATCTTTTGAAAAGTAACTAATGTACATTTTTTTATATTGAACGGAAAAAAATTGTAATGAATTTTTTAATTTATCAATTTAAGTTCAAAATTGATAGTTTCTTTAAAGAAATGTTATTTTTAATTATAATTTTGTTATTTATCTAACTTTCTTCTTAATATATTATATTTAAAAAAATTAAAAATATTTTATTTTAAATGAAATGGAAAATTTTTTTATAATTCAAGGGTTAGGTATTTGATAATAATTATTAAAAAATTGAAAACAAAACAATAACGCTTACCAAATATGAAAAAGGCTTCGGAGATGAATAGTTTGTCAAATAAAAAATTTACGTTTTTATTAAATTTAAAAATATTGAAACATAATTTAACGAATTTTTTGAGGTACAACTTCAAATATCTATATAGAGATTTCGTATGGCTAAAAAATAGTTTAAAAATATGTCATTAACTGAAAAACGAGGCTTCGGAGATGAATTTGAATTTTTACTCCCGTTGCCAGTAATTTTTAATTAATTATTTAAAAAATTTCTTTTAAATTTTATTTAAACTGAATAAAAAAATAAATGGTAGATTCTAAGGTTCAATTTGATATATATTAAGACTATATTACAAAATTTTTAATTATATTAAAAAATAATTAAAAATACGCATCATATTTAACCAAAACCAAAAGGCAAAATTAAATAAATTTTTTTACTAAGAAAAACTTTAAATTTTAACATTACAAGATTATGTAAAGATAAATAATATTTCGTAGATTATGGATAAATTTTTTTTGAAATTTATACTCAACAAAATATCAATAAAAAGTTATTGCAAATATTGAGTTTCACGTTAGAGACACGTAAAGTGGTCCCTTTCAGGAGAATCACCCAAATATATTTTACAATAAAAATTTCACATTGTCACTGTAGTGTCTAATCCAATAAAACTTGTGTACTCAGTAAGTTGATCTTGCAAAATTATTTTCGACATTCAAAATGTCACTTTCAGAATAATCAGGCAAATAGTAAAATTTAGCGTTAATTGTGTTGGAGGGAAAATGCAAGTACTGCACAATTAACTGTAGTAGTTGCAATATATAGGGGGGTAAGTTGAAGAAGAGGATGAAGAAGAATAAGAAGAAGAAGAAGTGGTGAAATAGATGAAGAGGGTGCAAATACGAAAGTTTCTTTAACGAAACAAGAGCAGAGGGGGAGAAAGAGAAATGTAGCTCTCTGAGCTGAAACGAACTCTTGGATTATAATGCAGATGGCACTGGAGTTTTGGTTTGACTTTACGCTTATGCAAACTTTTAAGGAGTCCTTTATATACACTTTCCCACATAAGCAAAACTACTACACCTTATTATTTCCGGACCACTAACTTTCACCTTTATTACTTTCCCTAATTTGCATCACATACAATTTACATTTAGACTCTTTTTGATAAATAGTGTACAAATGATAATTTTCCGCTCTTCTTAACCCTCAAAATTCAACCAATTATTCTTTTCGATTCAAAATACACGAAGGGAAATAAATTACTGAATTTGATTTACAGTTTGTACTTATTTATTTTCTTACAATTACATTTTTTAATGACTATTTAAAAAATAAATAAAAAGTATAATTAATGTTTTGCTAAGAATAGGAAATTGAGACAAATTTTTTTTTTAAACTTTGATTGTAAGAAAATATGTCAGTTCAATATGTAAATAAAGCAAATATCCTAATTTTTAATTAATTAATACTTTTCCTTTTCCTGTTAATTTCACAGTATTCTTGCGAAGTATTAAATTAATATTAAACTGGAGCAAATTGATGCTCAAAATTTGGACCAATTTTTTATTTGATCTACATTTTCGGTATCAATTCTTTGCAATTTGATAGTATTAAATTAACAGTGTTTGTTTTTCCAAAAAACTAATTAATTAATTTTAATAATTAATTAATTAATTAATTAATTTTTTTTATGTTTTAAAATTAAAAAGGAAATTTAATTAAATTAAAATTTAATTTTCGATTTCCTAGAACCTTATATTTTAAAGTATTTGTTTATTATGTAGTTTATACATAAGTGTCAAAAATCAGTAATTTTTCCTCTCCTGGAGGAAAAAGAATGACTGAACAGTAACGACTCGATCGCCTGTAAGGGGAAAGTTCACATGGAACACCCTTTTTTATCGGAGTTAATCTCGTTTTTTTTTCTTTTTTTTTAGTTTAATGCCCGTCTAAAGGCACGTGCCAGATTATACATTGAAAGAGGGTAATTCCATAAAACATACAATATCGAATATAATCTCCCTTCTGTAATTACATTCCTTCAGAGACATAAAAATCCATCATAAAATGAATCAACATTAAATAATTTTAAAATTATTCTTGCGCTATTTTTCTAATGTTTTTAAAACCAACTGTATTTTTTTCAATAAAATCTGTTTTCAAAACACCTTTTTTGAAAATATGGGAAATAATTTCTAAAGAGTTGCTTTTTATGAGTACGAAATTGGAATTTTTATTTTCTAATACAATTTTTGTCTGACTAAACTTTTTTCGTACTATTTATTACGATTTATGAGTTTTAGAATTACTTGTAAATTTTTAATTCTTATTACACTGAATTAAATAAACGTTAAAGAACATTTAAAATAATGTTCTTGTGGAATTTTTAATAATAAAATTAACTTAAGTTAACATGCAGTACAGTTTTATTAATGATAATACTAATTAAAATATGTCACAACTTTTATATGCAACTTCTATTCTGACTTTTTAATATTAAAAATGTAACTTTAAAACAAGAAATGTTATAATTTAAAAAACAACATAAAAATAGAAAAATCGAAGTACTGAAATGTCACTCTCTTGAAAATTACCTGTTTACTTTCCTGTAATGAAAATGAAAAATATTCTCAGTCTTTATTTATTGAATAATTAAACATTTTTTGAAATTTGAATTCTTGTAAACTATTCTAAACAAGTTTCTGAAAATAATTGAATTTTTCCAAAAAATTTTGATAAAATTTTATTTTTTGAGCAGTTTGTTTAAAATAGTAAATAAAATAATTGAAATTTTGAGACAAATTTTTAGTAAAAATGAAAACAATTGAATTCTTATATAGAAATTTATTTATATTCTTAGTAAATAATTGTATTAATTTAAACATTTTTATTAAAATGGTATTTTAAATATTTCAATTTCAAAAAATGTTTGAAAATAATTAAATCTAGTAATTTCATTGCAAATTTTTGAGAATAATCTTTTGTATCGCAACTTTTAGGAAATTTTCTAAATTTCTGTAAATCATGAAAAAAGAGAAAAGTTGCTTTTAGTGGAAGAAATAAAAATAAAAATTATTGATACAGTACCGGCCAAAATTGTCAGTCCACCTATTTTTGAAGGAATGAAAAAAATTTTTTAACATAAAATTTATGAAAACTCAAATTTTTTTTTAAATTTACATTTTAAAGACGATAAAATTTTGAAATGAATAAGACCTTACAGAAGTTATTTGGCAAATATTTTTTCAAGATGTTCTTAAAAAACCGTCATTTTCAATGTTTTATAAAAATTTGAATAACTTCTAAAATAATAAACGCTTTTTAATAATCTTAGGCTTATTTTGAAGGTCATTTTCTACGGAATAAGAATTACTTATAGTCATTAACCTGTAATTTTTTTCTTGAAATAAGCATGACGTCAAAGTTGGTCAAAAAAATTGTGGAAATTTGATAAGCATGTTTTGTACTAAAAACTATTTTAGAACATATATAAAACATGATATGATTTTTCAAGAAAATTTAATAAAAAAATATGTTTGACTATCAAAAATTATTTTTCTTTTAATAATATTATTTCAAATTTTTTGAATTTTTTTGTCCAACTTTGACGTCATGCTTATTCCAAGAAAAAAATTACAGACTAATGCCTATAAGTAATTCTTATTTCGTAGAAAATGACCTTTAGAATAAGCCTAAGATTATTAAAAAGAGTTCAATATTTTAAAAGTTATTCAAATTTTTGTAAAATATTGAAAACTACGTTTTTAAAGAATATTTTCTACAAATTTTGACCAAATGACTTCTATAAGATTTTCTTTTCAACATTTTATCGTCTTTCAAAATATAAACAAAAAAATTTATAGTTTTTATGAATTTTATGCTAAAAGTTTTTTTCTTGGGTCAGACAATTATATATGGAATAAAGTCGTTGCGGCCAAATTTTAGAAAAAATTGATTCTTTCAGGAATGATTCTTTATAATGTCTAGGGAACGAAATAAATAGAATTATGTTAAAATATTTATTAATTTTCACAAAATATGAGTGTAAAGTAGAGAAGGTGCGAAAAAATTGGCACTTTTTTAGCTGTTAGAAAATGTATACAAAAACATAGAAAAATGCTTCAAAATGTAAAAAAAGTTATTGATTCTTGTTTAAAATTACTTGATTAAGTAATCCTTATTCAATAAACTAGTAAAATAATTAAAATAATCGATAAAACATGTTTTGAAAGTTGGTCTGCCAAATAACCTAATGTCGACGTTTTTATTAATTAATTACGAGAAGGGTATATATTAATATAAATAATAATAATTAATAAAATTAATAATAATATTAATAGTTGAGAGGCTGGATTTTAAAACAACACATAAATTTTCTACAGCAGTATTCTTTGGTTCCTGATACCTCAAAAATAATTTTTTTTAATAGTTTTTAGATCACTATTTTATAGGAAATTTCCTTGCGCATATTTTTCCTTCTCATTTTTTTTTATATTTATATCAATTTTTAAAAAACAGCCAACGATTACCGCTGTTGAAACATTATGAGTTATTTGAAGATCCAGCCCCTCAATTGTAATATAATAATATCTGTGTAATTTTCTGCAATACAAATCACAGTATAATTAGTTTTAAAAAATGAAGTTACTTAGAGAAAGAAAGGAGACTTTTTCCCCTACGGATTTAATAATAAATATAATATCCATTCGCATGTATCTGAATATTCTCCAAAAAGGGGTTTGAAAGGGTTAATTCATGAAGGGTGCGGTATTTCACGATGTCAGTTTTCCCCCCTTTCTCTCTTTCTCTCTCTCTCTCTCTTGAGATTTTATGAAAAGACTCGACGACTTTCGACGTCAGAAGATGACGATATATACGTGCGAAATCGCATAGTCAGAAAGGGGTCGTTGAAGCACGTTCTGTCATCCTTTTTGGTGGCGTCACGATGATGACAGACGACAAAGTATTCCTTGTACGTATGTTGAACGTAGGGTTGGAAACCTTGTAAACAGCTGAGACAGCATCAAGCCAAGCAATGCCTTTTGATATAACCAAGCTTCAAGTAGAAATTGAGTTTGTCCTTTTCCTACACACGTGCAATATCACATCGCCATAACGAAGAGAATCTACTTCAAGCCCAAATACTTCAACATCGTTCAATTCTGAGTTTTCTTCCCCCCCACTCTCTCTCTCATCTTCAAACTCCCCCCCCCCCAGACTAAAAATCTTCTTTAACCATTTGCGGTTGAATGTGATTCTGCCAAATCGTCCAGAAAGATAGCAACGACCAAAAACGCACATTTAATCCCACCTTCCCCCCAAGATTGAGTGCGCCCACAATTTTTACGAGCGTATTACCGCTTTTCTTTATAGGGTCCCATTCCGGAAACTGAGAGAGAGAAAATGACACTTTATATTCTTAAATTCGAACACGACCTACATTTTTTTACTTCTTCAATCACAGGACTTTTTTCTCTTTATTACCCCGTTCGAAAAATTGACCTATTTAAAGTTGAACAATAAATAAAAAAAATGAAGAATATAAAAAATAAAGGGTGATAAAAAAAGGAATAAAAATAAAATAAATAAAAATGACCCATTTTCTCTAATTCATACAAGTATTCCAATAGTATGAAATACTCCATTCAGTTTACTCTAATATTAACTTGGAATATTGGGAATTTTTCTTTAAATACTTAATTTTTGTTTGGCACTAAATCGTAATTTGGTTCGATTTTTATTATAAAATCAGCTCTAATTTAGAACCTTATTTTTAAAGTGTAAAAATCAGTCTGCATCGTTTTGCATGACTAAAACTACAGATTTACTACTGATTATTATTTGTGGGTATTGCTATTTATTTTAGTATTAAAAAAAACCAGGAGTGAAAATATGCTATGTGTATTTGTCTAACCATAACACAAGATTACTATACTGAATAAAATTCCAATTACTAATTGCTGAATTTTATTTTTTTGTACGACTTAAATTTGTCACAACTACTGAAAATTTCTCTAGTTTGACAGAGAAAAATATAAAAACAATTGTGCATTTAAATAGTAAAGACTAGTTTTAGTCAAACAAAACATAAAAATTGCAAAATGAAAGAAAAAGTTGTAGTAAAGTATTTTTATACCAAAAAGAATTAAAAATTCGTCAATTTAAGTTGTAAAGACTGGTTTTAGTCAGACAAGCCATAAATCAATGAAAGAAAAATGGTTAGCTGTATCAATAACAACTTTTTACTTATTATTATAAAAGTTGATAGAATTAGTAGTAATAACAATTTTCCATGTAGAAAATTGTAATGGCACTATCTAGTTCCTATCTAGTTTGTCTACATGATATTCTATCACAGTATATCATTCCAATCTAGTATGTAGACCGAAATGTAACTCTCGTTATTAGATAAATATTTTAATTGTTACCTGCAATCTAGAAACTAGTTAGAAAAGTTTATTTAACGAAACAAATGAGAAATTTATTTAAATTCAATGTTAATATAATAACAAAAATAATTAATTTGTATTTACAAGCGTGTAATAATCCTTAACTTTCAACTTTTAATCAAGTTAATGTTTACAACACAGAATAAACGGAAATCTATTACTTAATAAAATTTGACACTGCGCGGAATTGAACCTATGACTTACGGATTTCTAGCCCTACATTCTAACCACTACCCTATCGAAGCTACATGACAATAAATTCAAATTTTCGATACCTTTTACACTTACTATTATTGAAAAGCGTTTAACTATCTAATCAAGTTAAATTATTATTTAAGTGAATCATAGAAAACTTACCGTAAATTACGCAATAAATTTAAATAAATTAAGTAATACATTTACGTATAAATTACAGCACAAATTTCCATAAATTACCATAAATTTCCGACGTTAAATTTGTTAGTTCTAATTTGTGTTTTACCTAATTTTATAAACTATCGTCTAAATGTTTAGAAATTACAACATAAATTTCCATAAATTACCGCAAAAATTTCCAAAATTGACTAAAATCCGAAATTTTAATGTTAATTTTTGCTTTTCATATTTTTATAAATTATCGCCAAAATTTCTGTAAATTACCATAAATTACCGTAAAAATTTCCATAAATTCCTAAAATAAAAATTTTTAATTGTAACTTATGTGGAATATATTTTTATGAATTATTGCGAAAATTTCAATCAATTACTGCATAAATTTCCATTAATTACCTTGAAAATTTTCATAAATTACCGAAGTATTAATTTTCAATAGAGATTTAGACTACAATACTTTTATAAATTACCGCAACAATTTTTATAAATAACTATAATTTTCATAAATTATTAGAAGAAAACACCTTCTTACGCCAAAACTGTCCAAACAGTGAATTTGTTAATTGTCATTTTCATTTACATGAAATTTAATTAATTTTTCAGTAATAATTCTGCTGAGAAATTTTTCTGGATAAATGCTTTTTTAATTCCAAACAATTTATAAAAAGATTTAAGTATTTAATTAAATAAAAAATCTTTTTTTAATTTTGTTTAAACAATTTAATAAATTCTAAACAATTTTTCCTGTCTGCTATGATTTTTTCTTTCACAATAAATCGGGAGGTATTAAAAAGTGTTTCAGATTAAATTAACACCAAAAAAGATCAAAATAATCAATTTTAGTGATATTTTTTACAATAAATGAAATTTTAGTTAATTACATTTTTTTATAACTATAAAACATGAAGAAATCAATAACTCCGAGTCTTCAACTCGGAGTCATCGATTTCTTCGTATTTTATAATAATTAAAGATGACCAAGTAATAAAATCATTATTTTATATTAAAGAATAAGAATATTATACTTCTTTAAAATTATTTCCACTATTTCAATTCAATTATTATTTTTAAAAAAATTTAATGGTTAATTTAATTACAATTTTACTTTATATCTATTATTTTTAATAATAATTAATTAATAAATTTCACGACATTTCAATTATTCCTAAATTATTTAATTAAATGCATATTAGAAAATAAAAACTTCAAATAATTATATTAAAAAGATTCAATTAAACTTTTTCAAAAATATTAATTTTCAAATTCAATTACTTCCAAAAATGTTCACTCTATATTTCTTTTAATATTCAATTATAATCTAAAATTTTAACTAAAATTCATTTTCAAATCAATTTTTATTAAACAATTCTACGAGAATTCAATTATTAAAGTACAAAAGTAAATTATTTATAGAAAACTTAAATGTTTCTTAAAATTTATTTTTCATAAAGAATTTTATTTACAAATTTTTAAATAATTGAATTCTTCTGACAAATTCTGAAATAATTGAAATCTTCCGACAAATTCTGAAATAATTGCATTTTTCTAGGAATAAAATTAAAATTGTATTAAAAAAGTAATTTAAATGTTAAATTGAATCTAATTATATAAATGCAAAAGTAAATAATTTATTGAATAATTAAATGTTTCTCAAAATTCATTTTTCATAAAGAATTTTAGTAAGAATTTTTTTTAATAATTCAATTCTTTTGTCGAATTTTAATAAAACTTGCACAAACATAATTTCTTTTTTCAAGGAATTCAATTATAATTGTATGAAAAATAATTTAAACGTTGCGATGAGATTTATGAGAATTTTTAAATTTATTCGTTTACAATTCAATTTTACAAAATTTCAATTATTAAGGTATTGTGCAACTAAATATGTATTGAAAAATAAGAACTTAAAATAATTTCAATATAAATCTAATTAAACTTTCAAAAAAAATTAATTCTACAGAATTTTTTGTCAAAAATAGAAAAAATTAAGAATTTTAATGATTTTAGTTTGAAACTTGTTCAAAATTTAATTATTTCTAAGAATCCACGTTATAATGCTTTTAATAGTTAAGTATAATCTAAAATTTTAACTAAAATTCATTTTTAAACTATTTTTATTAGCAAATTCTACGAGAAATCAATTATTTAAATACAAAAATAAATAATTTACTAATTTCATGTTTGTTGAAATTAAATTCTTATAAAAATTGTTATCAACAAATTTTTTAAATCATGAAATTCATTAAACAAATTTTAATAAGATTTTTGAGAATAATTACATTTTTCGAGGAATTTGATTAAAATTGCATTAAAAATCATTTAAATTCTGCAATGAGTTTTATTATTTATCAAAATAATTGAATTTGTAAAAGAATTTTATTATTTATAAAAATAATTGAATGCCTGTAAAAATGTTATTATTTATGAAAATAATTGAATTATTGCGAAGAAATTTATAAAAAATTTGTAAATAATTGAATTCCTGTAAAAATTTTCACTTTTTATAAAAATAGTTGAATGTTTGCGTAGAATTGTATTGAAATTTTTTTTAATAATGGAATTTTTTTGGAAAATTTTATTGAAATAGTAGATATTGAAAATTTATGGAATTTTAGAAATCTTTTGAAAATAATTTAAATTTTGTCAAAAAATCGATTAAAAAAGAAGAATTTTATTAATTATGAAGAGAATTGAAATTTTAAAGAGAATTTAAAAAAATTTTTTTAAACGCAATTGAATTTATTTACTATGTTACTAAGTTGGTTAGTAAGTTAGTAATTAAGTTAGTAACTATAACTTACTTTTCTCCCTGGGGTAGCTAAGATTGTTGAATTTTTTCGAATCGTTGACTTTGGTATTTTATTTAAAATAAAATTTCATTCATAATTAAAAATAACATCAAAATAGATTACTTTAATCCTTTTTGGTGTTAGTTTACTCCTAGAGGGATTAAACTGTTGCAAATTATTTTAATCCATTCTGGTGTTATTTTAACACCTCACGTTTTACTGTGTTCTGGACCCTTTATTTTCAATTAAATTTATTGATAATTATCATAACGATACATTTTTTTGTTAATTTTCTAAATCAAATCCTGCTAACTTGAGATATAAACGAAATTTTAACAAATAAGTAATATTAAAAGTAAACTTACAATTTTTGTCCAGACTTTTCAGACGTATTGTAAATATTGTGGGTAATGAAAGTATTATTAGAGTTATGGAAAATGTAAATACAGTAAAAATACTATAAAAATATTGAATACTTTTAATTACTTCCAGGGTTATAAGTAAAATGGTAAAATGGTTATAAATAATAAACAAAAAAGTATTGTAAGTATTGTGAATAACGTCAGTATTTTAACTACTGTACGCAATTTAAATAGTACCCACATTAATGTAACACAATGAATGAAGGAAAATGAATGAAGGAAGGAAAAAGTGAAAAGTCTTTAGGGACTTAAAAAATCATATTTCTTTTTGGAAAAAGAGGATATCAACACAGAAGCAGTGTTGATTAAATAAAAAATAGAAAAAAAGAGAGAATACTGAAAACGCGAATGTATTTCAATGGTTTATATATTTCATTCACACACCCATGAGCATGAATGAAAACATTGAATACAGAAAAGGTTGTATATCTGATGCAATGGGGGCTCGAATACACACACACACAAATATGTATAAATTATACTATATACATCAGCATATAAATATACGTAATATAACAGGAGACGATTCTAAAATATTCAATCTCTCCCGAATTTTCGAAAATAATACACACCATATAAAATATTAAATCAATAATAAGCAATGTCAATTTTCTCTCCTCCTAGCAACTATAGTACGGCAATTTATATCGTTTCAAATAATGACAAAATTCATTTAATTGTTACTCAGTTTGAAAACGAACATGATATCTGGCATTAATTATATACTGCGTATAAATTTAAAGCAATTTTGTCTTTTATAATGTTAATAAAATGGGTCATTATTATAACGCTTTATTGTCTATCCATAACGATTTTCTTTTTCCGTAATTTTATTTTTCTCATTATAATTTCCGTTTTTAACGTGAAGAATATATTTTTTTATTTTAATTGAATGGAATTAAGAGGACAATTAAAAGAATATATTCAATTATTTTGTAAATAATACACAGAAAAAAAAAATTTATTTGATTCAAATAACCGATTATTTGACTATTATCAAATAAATATTTACTTGAATCAAATAATTTTTATTTAAATCAATTAAATAGTATTTGCTTTAAATATTGAAATATTTGATTCAAATACAATTTATTTGATTCGAATAAAAATTATGTGATTCAAGTAAATATTTATTTGATAATAGTCAAATAATCGGTTATTTGAATCAAATAAATTTTTTTTCCAGTGTAATAATTTTCAATAATTCCAAACACTTAATAATAATTGATTTTTTAGTTTTTTTTTTATTTTTTAGTTATAAAGTTTTTTAGTCTTTTTTCTGAAAGGAGTAGAAAAAATGATTACTATTCTAAGTATATTTTTTATAAACATAAATCTATAGATAAGAAGAATATTTTGTAAAAATAAAACTCACATTTTGCTTATTATTTTATTTTTTTCATCAGAAAGGTAATAAGTAGATTTTTTTCTTGTAATTTCATATATAAATGTATTTTTTGAAATTATAAAATTTTAATATGTAATTAAAGGAATAGTTTTTTTTAAACAAAACTTTGTTTTCTATTTTACATATAATGATTTTTTTTTATTCTGGAAAATGGAAAAGAGAGTGATGATAATTATAACTAAGCAGAATAAATGTGTGTATATGCATGTGTGAGGTAATTAATTCAGCTATAGCTGCTTTAGATAGGGCGTATTTCGAGCTAAACTAACTTTTGGCGGATGTCGCGACGGTATCAGCACGCAAGCAAAACGGATGTCATACTGGAGTTTGCTCTGCATTAACACTTTCCTCAAAAGTTCCAAATTCATTTGATTTCCGTACCGGAATAAATTCAAATATATATATATAAATTTTTTAATCTACATTTAATCTCGAAAACACCCACTGTAATTAATACTTTATAACATATTACCAATATTAATATATATGTATAAACATTTAAAATAATTAGATATATAAAGATTAAATACTAACGTCATATAAATTATTAAAATAAATAAAATGAAAAAAAATTATTTATACCCGAAAATTCCCAATAATTGATTAACATTGTTATTAGTATCTTGTATTTAAGTGTTTAAATAATTTAAATTCTACAAAATTTCTAATAATATTCCCAAGAGAAAGTTATGGATGAGAAAGCATTTTAATAAAAATTTAAAAAATTTATTTTATGAGGAAAGTTTAAATTCTGAGGGAAAATATTTCAACTTGTAGGGGAGGGACGAGTAGTATATATATATATACGTATAAATATATGTGTGTGTACTTATAGACTTAGAGGGTAAAGACAATTTCTATTTCAAATAGACGTAGACACGAGTAATAAGGTAACAAGAAAAGAATTACGTGATAACATTAATTGTGCTAGCGAGAAATTTCCTTCAGGGAACGTTATTTTGTTTGAGTGCTGACTCGACGGATGGTCCCTCCCTCACTCCCACTCTATCTCGCTCGCTCATTTACTCACTCACTCTTTGCGTGGTTTTCCTCCTCATCGTTCTTCACAGACATGACTAACGAATCCTTTCTCAATTTCACACTGTCTCAGCGTCAAAATTCACGTAGGAGTAAAATGTCAGAAAAATGAATTATAATCAGCTTCGTTAAATAAGAAATTGTTCAATTTCAAACAAAATTCTCAACTATCGTGTCAACAGGGGTAATTAGAAAATAATAGGGGTGAGTGTAGAACGCTATTTTTTTAATCTTTAATGGCAAATTGTTACTATGCTTCTGAATGTAGTTTAAAAAAAAATTGTTAGGGTCAGATAGGGTTAATCGAAACAGTAGTTAATTCAGTTGAATAAAATTTTTTTTAAATAAATGCGGCCTTAAACCTTGAACCTTAGATCTACTGTTTTTATTTACCCCTAAATTCTCAAACTAGTAGCCAAGTTACTGAAATATTTTTATTCTCTTCGAAGATGGAAAAATGTGTTTTAGAAGTTAATTTTTTAAACATTCCATTCAGTAATAACGACAAGTTTTAATCATAGACAAATTTATAAATACCGTAAAATTAAATAATAAATCCAACTTTGTGCTCGATGTATGAGAAAAAAATTTAGTAGGTACACTTCGTTGATTTGGTATTTTTGAACATTCTTTTTGCCTAATTAGTACATTTATAATTTGTCATACTATAATTTGTCTTTACCACTGAAAGTTTAAAACACATTTTTGCTGCCTATACGTACATTGAGAGTTAGAAATCGATTTATCTGACGGATACCAAAAATAACTTCTGGTTGAATGAATGAAATACTATCTATTGAACACTACTTTTTTGGCTGATTAAAACGTGCTGTTACTACTGAATAATATATTAAACTTTTTGTCTGACTATAGTTTGTCATTACTACTTAATTATTTATTTAAAAAATACACTTATGGTAACATTCACAGTTAATCGTTAGGTATTAAAAAGTGTTAGAGATTAAATTAACACCAAAAAACATAAAAATAATCAATTTTAGTGTTATTTTTTACAATAAATGAAATTTTAGTTTATTACATTTTTTTATAACTATAAAACATGAAGATATCGATAACTCCGAGTTGAAGAATCGAACTGATCGATTTCTTTATATTTTATAATAATTAAAAATGACCAAGTACTAAATTCATTATTTTATATTGTAAGAATATTATACTTCCTTAAAATTATTTTCATTATTTAAATTCAAATATTATTTTCAAAAAAGTTGAACTACAATTTTATATCTATTACTTTTAATAATAATTAATTAATCACACTCACAAAAATGAACTATTAACCATAAAACTAATTTCCTTTTAAATCATGTCCTTTAACTATTAGCAGAAATAGTTTTATTGTAAAAGGAATCTTTTAAATACAAAAAGGTAAGAAGTTTATTGGAAAAAAGAAAATCGTTTAAATATTAACTGATTTCTTTTGATTTTTAAATGAAATCTTTTTATGTCAAAAGGATAATTTCAAGTTATTTGACATTTGTAAACGTGTCAAAATAATAATAAAAAATTTAATTACTCATCAAATAAAGCAAAAGTAATCTGCACAATTTTTACAATAATTATTTATTTATAAAACAACAGTGGATAAATTTAATAATTAATAATGTGTAATAATAATAAAACTAAACTTTTTTAATGAAATAAACAATGTATGAAATTTAAATAAAATATTATCAATTTCGGGTAATTATAATAATTATTGATATATTCGAAAAATATAATTAAAAATGTAGAATGTAAAAAGTCATAACTTTTTTAAATTAAAAAAAATGTTAAAATTATGATGAAATAAATTAAGTTATTTTAATATATTTTTTTCTGCCTATCAATATATTATTATTATTTACAGGCTTGTGTTATTATTCTTTAAAATTTAATTTAAAATATTTAATAAATTTGAGTCAAAAATAAATAAATTATTATTTTAATTAAATAAATATAAATTAATGAGTTACTGATAAGACGAATAAATAAAACCACTACTAATAAAACTACTAATAAAATTTTTCTTTTTAATAGTTAATAAAAATCATTAAATAATTAAAGGATATAATTGAAAGGAATTTCCTTTTAATAGAAAAAGAATTCCTCTTAGACAAATATTAAAAGGAAAATCCGCTTATGGTAAAAAGATTCCTTTTTACTTGAATAGACTGTTTTGTGAGTGCAATTTTACGAAATTTCAATTTTTCCTAAATTCTTTAATTAAATGCAGATTAGAAAATAAAAACATCAAATAATATTAAAAAAATTCAATTAAACTTTTTCAAAAATATTAATTTTGAAAATTCAATTATTTCCAAAAAGTTCACTCTATATTTCTTTTAATATTCAATTATAATCTAAAACTTTAACTGAAATTAATTTTTGAATCAATTTTTATTAAAAAATTCTACAAAAATTTAATTATTTAAATGCAAAGGTAAATAATTTATTGAATAATTGAATGTTTTTCAAAATTCAATTTTCATAAAGAATTTTAGAAACAAATTTTTTAATAATTTCATTCTTTTGTCAAATTTTATTAAAACTTGCTGGAACATAATTATTTTTTTCAAGGAATTCAATTATAATTGTATGAAAAATAATTGAAACGCTGCGATGAGTTTTATGAGAATTTTCAAATTTATTCGTTTAGAATTCAATTTTACAAAAATTCAATTAATCGAAAATTCTGCTATTAATTAAATATATATTAAAAATAAAAACTTGAAATAATTTGAATAAAAATCCTATTAAACTTTTAATGATAGAACGTCTAAGCGCCCGTCCTGCCGGAAGGATGTTCCGAAAAAAAAGCTTTTAAAAAAAGAGAATTTAATTTTTCTTTTTCGAAACTTCTTGGGATTAAAGTAGAGGAAAAGACGAAAAAATCCATATATTTGACTTTTTAAAATAATAATATTAAACCATTTTTCAAAGCCCTCAAACTTGCTGCTAATAAAAAGTAAAAAAAGAACATTTTTTCGTAAATTCAATGTAAAATCCACAAAAATTAATATATTTTGGCCGGTCTAGTCTCTTTTTATTCAGAAACGTTCAAAGAATGAAACCTATTTGTTTAATTTAAAAAAATTTCATTTTTAATGTTAATCAGCAAAATTGCGGCCAATTGAATAAAAACTCTCTTCAAATTTTCTTTATAAAATGAATATGAAAGCAGATAAAAACAAAAACAAATATATCGTTGGAAAGGTAATGAAACAAGCTTTCCAATGATGTAAATATCAAGTTTCTAAATTTATATGCCTAGGCTTGGTAGCCTTTTAAACAAAGCGAAAAGCGTCCTGCCGGCAGGACCGGGTTTCATCATTTTGTGACTAAAAATTACATGAATTTTTGGAAAATTTAACTTCTTTAAGCCACCCTGCTCTTCGGTTTGAACTTACAAGCTCGACATTTACATGCGCTGAAAGCTTGTTTCATCACCTTTCCAACGATATATTTTACTTTTTGTTTATGTCAATCCATGTTAGTTTTATTTAGCGATTTCGGACGGACTCACCTGAGTCTTTTTGGTCCTGCCGGAAGGACGTTGGACGTTCTATCATTAAAAAGAATTATTTTTACAGAATTTTTTGTCAAAAATATGAAAAATTAAGAATTTCAATGATTTTAGTTTGAAACTTTTTCAAAATTTAATTATTTCTAAAAATCCACGTTATAATGCTTTTAATACTTAAGTATAATCTAAAATTTTAACTGAAATTTATTTTTAAAACCATTTTTATTAGTAAATTCTACGAGAATTCAATTATTTAAATACAAAAATAAATAATTTATTAATTTCATGTTTTTTGAAATTAAATTCTCATAAAAAATGTTATCAACAAATTTTTTAATCATTAAATTCGTTGGACGAATTTTAATAAGATTTTTAAGAATAATTACATTTTTCGAGGAATTTGATTAAAATTGCATTAAAGATAATTGAAATTCTGCAATGAGTTTTATTATTTATGAAAATAATTAAATTCCTAAAGAATTTTATTATCTAAAAAAATAATTGCAACCCTTTAGAAATGTTATTATTTATGAAAATAATTGAATTATTGCGAAGAAATTTATAAAAAAAATTTTGTAAATAATTAAATTCCTGTAAAATTTTTATTATTTATTCAAATTTTGTTTAATAAATAGAATTCTTTTGGAAAATTTTATTAAAATAGTAGATATTGAAACACGGTAAATCGTTAGGTATTAAAATAACACCAAAATGGATTAAAATAACACTAAATTGGATTATTTTAATCCTTTTTGGTGTTATTTGAACAACTAACGATTTACCGTGAAATTATGGAATTTTAGAAAACTTTTGATAATAATGAAATCAATTTTGACAAGAAATTGATTAAAGTTTTGTAAAATAATTTAATATCAGAGAAGGATTTTATTATTTTTAAAGAGAATTGAAATTTTGACGAGAATTTAAAAAAAATTTTAAATACAATTGAATTTAGTAACTATGTTACTAATTAGTTATTAAAACTAACTAACTCTTCTCTCTGGAGAAGCTAAATTCGTTGAATTTTTACAATTCGTTGACTTTGGTGTTTTACTTAAAATAAAATTTCAGTCATAGTTAAAAATAACACCAAAATAGATTAATTTAATCATAGAGGGATTAAACTGTTGCAGATTATTTTAATCCATTCTGGTGTTATTTTAACACCTCGCGATTCTCTGTGATGCCAGTTAGTATATCAAATTCGGTCTGACTATAACCGGAAGTTCTACTCAATTTTACTATATTTACACTTACATAGACAATAAGTATAAACGATTTTAACCGACCTTAACCCAAAATTAGTACTAAATAATTTTTAATTACTAACTTCTGACGTCTAATCTTTTGTATGATTTAAAATTGTCATAACTACTTAATAGTTATAGCAACGTTATATCTTACACGGTAAATCGTTAGGTATTAAAATAACACCAAAAAAGATTAAAATAATCCAATTTAGTGTTATTTTAATCCATTTTGGTGTTATTTTAATACCTAACGATTTACCGTGTAGACAACAAAAAATTAAAATCTGTCGATACAAGTATTAGAGAAGTAACGTCAACTTTTAGTCATACAAAATCACGGAAGTAAAAATCCTTAATTAAAAAACTTTTGATAGATCAATTTTAACTGACAAAAATTGTATCAATAAGATTTTATTCAACTCTGAAGAGTCGAAGTCAAAATAAAAATGCATTGAGAATGAAATCAACGATTAAACAATAAACGAGAAGACAATTTCCAGTTTCGTGTGACATGAGCAGAAAATAATTAATTGAGAATAATTAGCGTTAGATAAACGGTTAGTGGTCGTTTAGTTAAGCATCTCAAAAGAGGAAGGTGTCTGAATATACATACACTATCTATAATATATATAATATATATAACAACCGGGAATCAGAGAATTATCACGTAAGCCAATATATAGGTTTCATGTTCGATGAAGCAATTAATGTATTGATGTGGTTTCACATTAGAAGCCACTGGGTCGACGAATATACGGAGACTCATGCTCGATCATTTTCTATTGAAATATTAATCGTAATGTGATAGCAAGCCCACTACTATACCATATTCTACCACTACCACCACCACTATGCCATATATATAATATCTATCGCATGTCCATCAATTCTTGACAAACGTATACCTTATTTCTTTGTCTCATTGATTTTTCACTTAAATGCAATTTATCATCTCAACTTTACCTCGACGAATCGTGACTGATAAAGAAGCATCGCAATCGATATGAACGTTAATTTTTGTATTATTATCATTCTGTATTTTTTAAAATAATAATGGTAAAGGAAATAATAATAATAATAATAATATTATTATTACTATTATTATTATCAGTATTATCATTATTATCATTGTTAGCATTATTATCATTTTTAGCATTATTATCATTTTTAGCATTATTATCATTGTTAGCATTATTATCATTATTATTAATATTAAATTAATAATTGAATAAAATATTTTCGTTTAGTAGTTGAATAATTTACTATTAGGTGTACTATTGTCTCCGTACTCTACCTAACGGTCAATAAAGTGTCCATTACTGACCTAAGGTAATAATGGGTCTGTAATTGAAATGCGAGCGGTCAGTAAAGTACACATTATTGCCGTGGGACAATAATATCACTCTACTCTACCTAGCTGGTCAATAAAGTCTCCATTATTGCCCTAGAGCAATACTGTCACTCTACTCTATCCAGCTGCTCAATAATGTGTAAAAATTGGTATTTTATCACCCTAAGAGTGATAAATAAAGTACTCATTACTGCCCTAGGGTAATAATGGTACTCTGCTCTACACAACTGGTCAATAATGCTTCCATTGTTGCCCTTGGGTTTAACTTGCGAGCAGTAATGGACATTGTTGTCCATCCAGGCGATCAATAAAGTGTTCATTATTGCCCTAGGTTAATAAATGGGTATTTTTTTGACCAGCATGCGATCAAACAAGTACGTATTATTGACATTCTTATTGTTTTTAAAAATATGTATTAAAGAATTAAAAATTAAAAATAAAAAATAAAAATAGAAATAAAGTTAAAATAAATTAGAAATAAAATAGAAATAAAAATAGCAATGAAAATAGCAATAAAGATTGTAATAAAAATATTAGAGGAGTTTATATTTAAAAAGATTCATATCTTAAGAGAAATGTAACTAAACAGAAACACTTTATAAAACTCTACTCCTCCTCCTATTTCTCTTGCCAACTTCCGAAAAAGAATAAGGAGAGAAAAAAAGAGAATTCCTAAAAGCAGCTTAAATGAGAAAAATTCTTATTTCTCTTTGTTTGCAACGTGAGCACATTGCTCAAAATTGCAAATGTAACATGATTTATATATTTAAAAGAAGATTACCCTGGAAAAAAGAAGAGAGTCGTTATTCTCTAATCTGACGCTTGATTATAATATTTTAATTAAGAGAGAGAGAGAGAGAGAGAGAAGCGCTCGCCTCCATATTCAGGAAGAAAATTCGATCGAAGTGGGATAACTATATATGTTGGTAAAAGCTTGCTATGCAGTTGTGCGCAGTATACTATATGAGAGAGAGAAAGAGACTGAGAGAATGAGTGAGAGAGAGAGGTCTCGGCGAATTGTTTTAATAAAGAACGTGGCCAAGGACGCGGTGGTTGAATCCGGTAATTGACTTGGAAACTCGCCGACGAGGATGAGAAAGATGGTGGAGGGGGAAAAGAAGGAGACGAGGGAGGAGAGGGGGATAGAAGAGCTCTGAGAAGGAAAGACCGAGAGCGCGAGAGAAATATTTAAATTCCTTCATTACTTGCTCGAAGAATCGCTAATGCTAGATGGAATCGCGCGGAATATTATTATTCTATTATTTTACCCAGTTCCGGAGTCGCTTCTCATCGTTTCGTTTTGTAGTCTTCTTCTTCTTCTCTTCCTTTTCTTTTCGGTTTTTGCTTTCTTCTTTTCTTTTTCCCTCTCCTTCATTTCTTCTTTTTCTTTCCTTCTTTTTTCTTTTTTACTTTTTTTCATCTCTTTTTTCTTCTTTTCCTTAAATCTTTTTAGCTTCATTTCTTCTTTAAGGAACTTTTTTCTCGTCTCTTTTTTGTCTTCTTTTTATTCCAGTCCTTTTTTCTTCTTTTTCCTTTTCCTTTCTTTTCCCTTATTTCTTCTTAATTACTTGTTTCTTTTCTTTCTTTCGTATTATTTCCCATTTCTTTTTTATCTCCTTTTTTTCTTCTTTTTATTAAAATGTTTTTTTTATTTTCATATATTTTCTTCTTTACTATTTTTCTCCTTAATTATTAATATTTTTCTATGTTTCCTTCTTTCTTTTTTCTCTCATTTTTTACTTTCTTTTTTTTCATTCTTTTATCTCTCAATCTGCCTTTTCTGCTTTCCTTTTTCTGCATTCATTTTCTCTCTTTTACTGTTTCTTCTTTCTTTCTCTCCTTCTTTCTTTCTTCCTTCATTTTTTTCTTTTTCTTTCTTTTGTTTCTTTCTTCTATTTATTAGTTTTTCCCTTTTCTTTATTCTTTCCTTTTTCCTAATTGTAAAAAAGTTGTTGAGATATAAAATGGTGGCATAATTTCTCCACTTGAGAACGCCAAGGTCACCACCAGGTGGCAGGACAAATTCCAAGAAACAACGACACTGACATCTAGCGGTGACCGTGGCGTTTGCAGGTGGAGAATTTTTTTGTTTCTTTCCCTTTTTTCTTTTTTAGATTTTTTGTTTATTTTTTTTTCTTTAATTTTCTTTTTTCTCGTTCTCCTTTTTCTCCCTCCACGTTCAGTTTCTCCTCTGCCTTCCATCATCCCCTCTCCACTTCTCTCTCTCTCCCTCTGCCTCTTCACTTAACTCAAGTCTCACCTCCACTCTCCCCTTTCAACATTTCTATCTTTGTGCAACCCTCCACAGCCCTCTTCTCGACATAGTACTCAAGAAACCAGGTTATTGTAAGTACCTGCTTCACCATTTACCTTCGTTTTTGCACAAAGACGAATTGTTAGCATTAATTGAATTCGCCGTGGGGACGAATAACGGCGTATTTATCCTATTTACCGAACTGAAGAAAGCCATATCTCAAAAGAACAGCATCAACGCTATTCAAGATTAATCGCCGGGAACTTTTAATATTAGTATTATCCGAAAGACAAGATACGAAAGGAGTGAAAATGGTGATTAAACTAAATGAGAATTTCTAAAAAAGAAAGAAGAAAAAAAAGTACTTTCCTCTTCTTTTTTTCTCAATTGTTTCACTTCTAACACTGCTTTTAATAAAATGACAATAAAATTCACAAAAGAAAAAGAAAATAATAATGGAATAAAGGAGATGAAATTTTTTCTTTTTAATCAAACTCCAAGTGTCATTTTACACTTATTAAAAACATGATTGTATTGATTTTTATTGCAGGGAAAATTGTTTAAAATAAATTCGTCAAAAGAATTATTTAAAACTTTTTACAAAACAAAAAATCTTTATATTTCTAGTACAAAAATACATAATTATAATTAACGAAACAGTTCTACTTAAAACAAAATTATTGGAGAGTATTACAAAAAAATTATTATTTGACATTACCAAAAAAAGTTTCCTATCTTTTTCGTACCTAAAAATTATTTCAAATTATTGAAAAAATTGTTGTGTAAAAAAAAGTTATTCAAATTTACAATAAAAAATTATTTGAATATTATTTTAGAAAATATTTGAACTAAAAAAATACCAAACGTAAAAAAATGTTTTTATTTATTTTTTTTAAATTCCTATATCTAACTAGTTTAGCAATAAATTGATAAATGAATTTCATCAGAAACAGATATTGGTAAACTGAAATATAGACGATTTTCAAACAAAGAATTGCCTCGGTTTTTTTTTAATTTTTTTTTTTTTAATTTTATTTTTCATTCAAAGCCAAACAACAATTTTAAATCATTGAATAGAAATTAATTGAGAGAATAAAAGCAACGTTTAATCAGTAGACCTCTCTTTATGCACAAGTAAATATTAATAAAATTTCCAATTTCGATAAAACAGAGTGGAAAAAAACAAAAAATAAATAAATAAAACTCAATCTAAAGAGAATTTCTTCCAATTTAAATGACTAGAATAATATAATAAGCAAAAATAAAGTAATTATGTAATTAATTTTTATTATTTTAGAGTTGATTGTTTTATTATTTATTTTATATGCAATAATGGTAATACTAATAATGATAATGATTTATGAAAATAAAAAAGTCAATAATAAAATGCGTTTCTTGTGTATTTTCTTAAGTAATTTTAATTTATACTAAATAGAAATCGAAAAATTTTTAGAAATACTTTTATACAAAAGAACATTGTCTCTTAAAAATAAATATATAAATTTTTTTGTTTTCTTTATTTACACAATAATAAACACAATCGAAACTGGCTAATGTCTAATTTGAGACCAATTTTGACTATGACAGTGAAAAAAATTTTTTTCTTAATAAAAAAAAATTAAATTTGTAATATAAATAGGAATTAATCAGAAGAAACCAAACTTCAATTTAAATGTAATTGCACATTCATCAGTTCTGAGCTGATTAAATCAAAATATATCGGCCACTGGCATGTAATCGAAAGCGTATTATGCATGACTGCGGCTTTGTGGGCTTTTCAAGTGAAAACTGTTGTGCCTATATGGGCAACAGAATGAAACTTTCAGCGCATCCAGCTCGATGTAAACCTATTATCCTTCGATAAAATCCGACGTGTGCACGACAAATTAGAGAATTAATTGTATATGTATATGTAGATCGTACGAATTTCAGAAAAAAAAATTGAGAGAAAGAGATATATAGAAAGAAAAATTGGTTCACTTTTTAGATTTTTTTAAGCTTTCTGAAAATTGCGGCACAATTCGTACAGAAGTCTTTTTTTCTGTAGATTTTTATCTGTAGTGATATTTATTTTCACATAATTTTTGTTTCAAAAAATTAGCGCGCTTTTTTTTTGGAGACGCTAAAGGTCAATCCAAAAATCTAGCGTCAGTTGAAAAAAAATTAAAATTTGTTGTATTTTAAATATTTTTTTACTACAAATATTTTTACTCTCTAAATACCTATTTTTACTTAATATTTTTATATTTTCATATTTAATTACGAAATATATGTTACTGAAAATATTTTGACTATCAAAATATTTTTTACTTTCCAAATATTTTTTACACGTAATATATCATTTAATTAATATATTCTACTTGAAATATTTTTCACTCTCTAAATATTTATAACTCCTTTTCTTACTTTATAAATGTTTTTTAGTCTCTAAATTTTTGGTGCAGTTAATTTTTTAGTATAAATATTTCCCACTCTCCAATAATTTGTTACTTATTATTTACTCCTAATTTTTACTTTTAAAATATTTTTTGCCCTTTAATTTATTTTAATCAGTAAAAATTCGTCACTAATTAAAATTAGCAAGAATACTAATAATTCTGAATAATTAAGAACTTTTTTGTTTGCAAACATTTTGTTTCTCTAATTTTCATTTATTAACCGCGAACGTAATATAGCTGGCGAAAAAAATCAAAACTTTTCCTAAAGAAAATCAAAATTATTCTCTCACTTTAAAAAAAAAAAAAAATGTTTGAAATATAAAGGATAGTGATTTATAACTTCTCTACTTGAGAACGCCAAGGTCACCGCTAGATGGCAGAACAAATTCCAAGAAGCAACTACAGTGACACCTAACGGTGACCTTGGCGTTCTCAGGTGGAGAATATCATCGCCATGTTCCATAAAATTATAGACTAATAAATAAAAAGCGAATTCTATGAATTGGAAAATAAATAAAAACTACGAAAAAATGGAAGACTAAACAGTTTATATTTAGAGAAAATTGACGATTTTTGATGATTATGTAAATTGTATGTAAAATTACGATATCAAATAAACATCTACATTAAATTTAAGTGTCAAACAATTTCTATAAATATACGTATATAGAGAGAGAAAATGTGGTCAATGGCAAACGTTGTTAAAGATTAGGAATCGATTCTAAAAGCTCTAATGCGATCTGCATAACCGCATGTGACCTAACTGAACAGTTAATTCGCTTTATAACAGCCTACAACCAACTGGCATGAGTAAATACAGTCCTCGCAATGTTGAGATTACTGAAAAGAGACGAAAGCTAAAAGGGCAATGGGTTAATTTGTGTTGGTTCGTGTAATTAGTTCGGATGCTTAATACTGTTGAATTTCACCTAGGGATTCTGTATCCTTCTCGCTCCCTATTCCTCTCTCTTTCTCTCTCCCCGTCTCTTTTTCTCCCCCTTTTCATTCTCTTATTTTTACTTTGAAATGCAAAAATTGCCTTGTCACTACTTTCCTTTTGACTATACTTAATGAAGATTTCTGCGTGTCATAAAAAATTATTTTTATAACCCTCTAGGTAGATTAAATTTTTACTAAATATTGAATGAACTCTTATTTTCTCGTTCTCATTAAGAAAAAAAAAGTAATAAAAAACGAAATATTAATTAAATTTTCTTTACAATGTTTATTTTTTTATTCGATCTAGATTCTTTTCTCTACATTGCTAAGAATTAATTTTTCGTAGCATAAATTATTCTAGATAGAAAATAGTTATCAAAATCTCGACTTACTTTTTTCTTTTGGAATAAGAAAAAATAATTATCAGCAAAAAAAAGGACTCATTATTGATCAAATTTAATTATTTACTGATGACTACTTAACTAAATTAGTTAAGAAAGAAGAAATCGTGAGTAATGTGAGGATAAAATTTTTAATTAACCAGAAAGTGTGACAACTAGTTATTTTTATCGAGAGAGAAAGAGAAGAATGAGAAAGGATGAGAATTGGAAAAAATTCATATACGTATAATTTATTTGGAACAAAGGCGTTTTCTTCTGTTTTGAATAGACGTGATCGTTCACAAAACGATCGTTAACCAGAATTATCAGTTACGATGCCGGGTGAATTAAGCCCTATCAGCTTTAGAAATTTTATCGCGTCGGCACAAAATACGTGTACGCTTGTCAATTTAAGTGCATCTCGATGATTGCGCATTGTGCACTGTGCAACTATTTCCACTTTGTGAACGGCATAGCCTTTAATGCTTTGGTGATATCGTTTTACGAGTATCGTTCGTATCGCACCATCCGACATGAGAGAGAGAGAGAATCAGAAAGAAATATCAATAGGATAACGAACAATCGAGAAATTAAAAAAAAAAAAAAGAAAACACAATTCTTTTACCAGAATGGAAAATGAAACGCTTATTGTTATAAGCGCAGTTGTCGACGCGCACAAATTTCCCCGCCCTTCTTTGCTACAAATACCTGATCGCGCACCACTTCTGCGCATCCCCCACTCCATTCTCGTCCAATCGCTTAATTTACCTGAAAACGGAGTGGGGAAATTAGTTATTTGATACCACACAATATGATAAACACTCAAATTCGAGGTGTTAAAAATCTATCAATTAAAAACATTAATTATAGATTAAAAATTAAAAATTTTTCAGAAACGAAGAAAAAATTCGTATCTAATGGGAGGGAAAAAGGAGAAGAAATTTCAAGATGGACAAAATGGTAGATGGATAAGGTTTAAGCAACAAAGGGAAATGGATTGTTTCCGTGCAGACGGCGTGCTGTAACTGATAGCTCTGTCTTCATTTCTTTCTAACACGACAGCACTGCTTTCTCTTCACTTATTGTTTCCTTTGGCTCTTTTCCATCTCACTCTTTCTCTCCCTCAATTTTTCCTTCCTTTTTCTTTCATCAAACTTTTTTTGGTGACGTAAAACTCCTCGCCTCGTCTTATCAAAAAAAACCTATACATATATATATAATAACATCAATCACTACTTCTCGAATTCTAAAACAATATTTCCACGCTGTTAGGAATTCATTTAATAATCACGAAATTAGAAAAGTAAGCTTTTGTCACTTATTTTAGAGAATATTTTTTTAGTCTCCAAATAATCTTTGTTTTTTACCTTGTATTTCATACACTGAATATTTTTTAATCACTGAGATTTTTTTAGAAGAAATAATTCTTACTCTTTAAGTATTTGTAACTGAAAACAATTATTACTCTGAAAGTTTTAGAAGTTTTAGAAGAAATAGTTCTAACTCTTCAAGTATTCGTAACTGAAAACAATTATTACTCAGAAAGTTTTAGAAGAAATAATTCTAACTCTTTAAGCATTTGTAACTGAAAACAATTATTACTCAGGAAAAAAATCTTCACCTGGAAACTGGAACAAGTACAAATTTCACAATATTAGCGAAATTTTTAGTTATTGCAGCGAATACTTTCGCTATTGTAGCGAAAGTTATCGCTGTTCCAGTTAAAGATTTTTTTCGTGCTCTCAAAATATTTTTTACCTTCCAAATATATTTTACTCGAAATATATTGATAAATTAATATATTCTATTTGAAATATTTGTCACTCTCTAAATATTTATAACTCCTTTTTTACTCTATAAAGTAAAAATATTTTTTAAATTTTTGTTGCAATTAATTTTTTAACCCCTTAACTGCGGTGACGAAGATTTGACGGCCAAAAGCTTCGTCATCTGCAGTTAAGGGGTTAATATAAATATTTTCCACTCTCTAAAAATTTGTTACTTATTATTTACTCCTAATTTTTACTTTTAAAATATTTTTTGCCCTTGTACTTTTTTTAATCAGTAAAACTTCGTCCACTAATTAAAATTAGCAAGAATATTATTAATTCCTAATAATTAAGAACATATTTGTTTGCAAACATTTTATTTCTTTAATTTTCATTTATTAACTGTGAATATATGGCTGGCGAAAAAAATTCAAAACTTTTCCTAAAGGAAATAAAAATTATTCTCTCACTTTTTATAAAAAAAAATTTTTTGTAATATAAAGGATAGTGATTTATAACTTCTCTACTTGAGAACGCCAAGGTCACCACTAGATGGCAATTTTCATTCTTGGAATTTCCCCTGCCACCTAGCGGTGACCTTGGCGTTCTCAGGTGGAGAACAGCATCGCCACGTTCCATAATATTATAGACTAATAAACATAAATATTTTTTTCGTGCTCTCAAAGTATTTTTTACCTTTACATTTTTACTTTTTAATCATTTGTTGCTTTCTACATTTCTTATTTTTTCATCTCTAAACTTTTTTTACTGGACATTTTGTTTACTAGAAATATTTTTTCCTATCTTAATGTAATAAGATATATTTCCAGAAAAGAACTTAGAGAATAAAAAATGTTTGGAGTAAACAATAATTAGGGAAAAAAATACATACAGAAAAAAATTTGTAAACTAAGAAGTAGAGAGTGTCAAGTTTATAGAGAGTAAAAAAAATTTAATTAAAAATACTTTGGGAGTAAAATATGTAAAATAAAAACTATTCAAAATAAAAAATTGAAAGCTACAAATATTTACAGAGTAAAAACTATTTCAAGCATTAAATTTATTTAAAGAGTACAAAATAGAGAGTAAACTATTTTTAAAGTCTAAATATTTGTCAACCTTTATTTTTAATTTCCGAATAGTATTTACTTTTCAATATATGGCTTATTATTGGCTTTTTTTCAAATCATAATTAGAACAAAGACAACCTATTAATATTGTCAAAAAAGAAAATAAATAGTGAAAGTATTGACTCATTGAAATTAGTCTTCTCTACCTGTAGAATTTTTGCGAAGAGAAAGGCAGAGAGAGAAAGTGAGAAAACATTTTTTTTCCATTAAATTGATTTCTAGACCGTCTCTGACACTGGGAAATCAATGCAGAAAAGAAATATGCCAAAAAAAGAAGAAAGTAAAGAGAGACGACTCGTTAACGACCTTTTGCTAACGAGAGGTAGGTAAATTGATGTGCATACGTTCAAATGCACACACACACACACACACACACACACACCTTGATTATTCATTCGTGCATACACTTGGATTTTACATGCAAATTAAAGAAAATAGATTCTCCCCGAAGTAAATTATTTTACATCTAATTAATATTGTTAATAAGCGTAGAAGAAAAATTAAAATAAAATAGAATAATAATAAACATAATTTTTAGATTATAAATTATTTTCTATAAATTTTTTTATAAAATGTTAATCAAATTTTTTGTATATATATATACTTTATCAAAATGTAGTTCACATTTAATTAGAAGGGAAACTTTGAGTTTTTGTGGAAAAAAAGGAGAAAAAACTATCTTTGAAAAAGAAAATGAATCAACATAATACTCATATATAACTGCAAATGAAGATGACTTTCTGTTACTCACTCTCTCTCTATTTCTCTCCCTTTTTATTCACTCAGATGAAAAAGTTTGTTATTACACAAAGAGTAAATAAAAGTAGTCTGCTTAGCATGCTTTCATTTTATGTTTCACTTGAAAATAAAAGCGACTATTACTGCTATTTAATAAGACATTTAATGTTGTGGTTGAATCTACAGAAGCAAAACTTGTCTTTATTACTTCTCGGAAATTAATTCTCAATTCAGAGAATATTATCATTTTCGTGGTTTTTGTCTCGAAAATAATGAAAATTGGGGGAGATTTTCTATATCCATAAATTGTGAAAAGGCACAGTGGAAAGGAAATTTTCAAAGAGGTACAGCTTTCGTATAGTGAACAATCGTTAATGAAAATTTAAACAAACAAGAAAATAACAAGTATAAAGAATAAAGTGTATAACAGGAATAATTAAAATAACAAAAAGCGGAAGAAATACATTCTAGAAACTAGGAAAACTAGAAAACACCAAAAAAATAACTGGAAAAATACAATCAAAAAGACAAAAAAAGCAAAAAAGAACAAAAAAAAATAATGAATTTGCATTTCAAAAGAAAAATTTGATATCGCCTCCTGTTTTTGACATTTGAGAGAGAATTCATCATTTTTTTCTTCCGCCATGACATTTTAATGAAATGAAGTGAATTTCGTATCTCTTCGTGAGAAGATTTAATTATAAGATTTGAGCGAGGCAGCTTGAATTTCATAGGGAAACCTCTTTGTTACAAGTTTATAGGTTCCTCTCCATGTGCGTAGATGGACTTGGTAAATGTCATAAAAGAGAATTCTAATTAAAGTGCAACGATGGACAACTTGACTTTTTAGGGGACAAAAAAAGAGAGGTAGAGGTGGAGTGTATATTCATAAACTTTAAACCTTTATCAAAATAAAAAATTTCTCGTCGCTTCTGTTTTTCCCTTTATCTTCAGTTAACAAGAAGTATGTCATTCTTATAAATAAAAGATGCCTTTATTCTTTCATTATAATCATTACTTTAATAAAAGTAACTGTACATGTAAATATTAACAAATAAAATAATAGTACATGTATCAATATTTCTTCAATTGTTCAAAATAATAACAATAACAACAAATAATAATAAAAATAATATTAATAGTAATTATAATAATATTAAAAATGACCACAGTTTTCTTTAAAGTATCAAATTGATGCCAAAAATATGAATCAATTTTTTATTTGATCCACATTTTTGGTATCAATGCGTTGCCATTTGATACATTTAAGTAAACAGTGACAGTAATGATAATAATAAATTTAAAAATTAAAATAGAAATAATTAATAATAAATAAAATAAATAAATGTACATAAAATTAATTAACTTGTTCATACATATTCTTAAATATTTAGTAAATGTTTCAGAATAAAAATTGGAAATAAGAAGCTGTTACAAATGTAAGTAGTACAACTATGTCTTTAACCGTAAATTCAGTAGATAAGTAAAAGTTTGGTCAGACAAAAATTTAAAGTAGAACAAGTATGTAAAGAAAGTATACAAAGAAAGTTTGGACAAGTTCTACTGATTTGTCGGACTAAAACTTGGATTCACTACTTAAATTGCAGAATTTAAAGATTTATGTCTGACTTAAATTTATCTTTACTACTTACTTCATTACATTTCACGTATTTTCACTGTTAACACTAACGTTAACATAAATATAAATAAATGAATAAACAAAAAATATATGTACATATTTTTTTAAACACGTATAATATAGAGTAACTAGTTTTTCAAATTAACTAAAAAAAATTATAAATAGCATTTCTTTTTATGAAAAACATTATTACAATTAAATTAAAACAAGTTAAGAAAACAAATTTATTCCTCAAATTTTTTCCCAACAAACCTTGTTTCCAATGTTTTTTATTAACCTCCGTCTTCATATTAAACAACATATTATTAAAAAACATTAAGTAGTAATTTTTTTGTAACAGTCAATAAAAATGAGTTGTAAACTCTCTAAATCTGAATTATTGTGGATTCGTTTACCAATTTGAATTAGTAACTTTTTTTTTACTAATTTTTAGTTGTTTTTTACTAATTGCTAGCAGAAAATTACTAATTAATTAGTAGAACGAATTTTTTACTATTTCAAATTAGTACATTTTCTACTAATAATTAGTAAAAAAACTACTAAAAATTAGTGAAAATAGTAATAATAACATAATGTGAGTCAATAAAAGTGTAAGTAGTAAAAATTAGGTTTTAATTCTTGAAATAAGTAATCTAGACAAATTTAAGTCAAATTAATATTCAAAACAAGTCAAATATTGCACAGAAAGAAATTTTCGATATCTTTTAAAAAAAGCCGACTTGAATTTTGGTGTTACTGCTTTAATTGTCACAATTTTAAATTTCTGTATGGCAAAAGCTTAACTTACTGCAATTACTAATGATACTATAACATTCAATTAATTTATAAATTAACGAACTCAAACAATTCTGTCTGACTAAAACTTGCCATTATTACTACAATAGAATTTTCTTAAAATTAATGAACTTCGAAAAGTGAATTTTCCTCTTCTTTGGTACCAAAGATATTTTTCGTACTAGATTACTAGGCACTAGATGTTAAAACTATTAAAATTAGTAGGAAAAGAATCAAACTATTTAAAAAAATAAGTAGAAGGAAATTTTATTAAACATTTTACTGAAAAGCCCGCTTGAGGCGCATGAATATTTCCAAGATCTTATTTGACATAATAGTCATTTGACATAAAACCATTTACCATAAATTTCAATTGACAAAAAATCTATTTGGTATAAAAAACATTTCATTTGAAATTTATTTGACTTACATTTCTATAAACATACAATTTATATTGCATAAATGTCATTTAATATGATATCCATTTGGTATATATATTTTATTAGACATTAAATTTATAAAACATGTATATGTCATTTCACATAGATTTAATTCAACATATATTTTATTTGATATAAAAATAATTTAGCATAATTTCCATTTAACGGAAAAATACAATTGACGTGAATTTTATTTCACATAAAAATCACTTGACATAAATTTTAATTGACATAAGTTTTTAATAACAGAAAATTAATTTGAGGTAAAATTTGTTTAACATATACGTCATTTGACAGAAATATACATTTTAAAAATTTTATTTTGTCCTAAAATTTATTTGTCATAAATTTCATTTGACATACACTGTAAAAAAAGGTTCTAAATTAGAACTGATTTCTGTATTAAAAAAAAATAGAACAAAATTACGATTTAGTACCAAAATTGGTTCTAAATTAGTACCTTTCTTTTTCAGTGTAAATTTCACTTGTTATAAATTTTATTTGATATAAATGTCATTTAATGTAATTCTCATTTAACGTAAATTTCATTTTACATAATGTTCATTCGACATAAAAGACATTTAACATAATTCTCATTTGTCACAAAAGTTATTTGACATAAATTAGATTTGGCATGAGAGTCATTCAACAAAATTCTTATTTGACATAGAAATCATTTTTCACAAATTACATTTTCAATAATTTTTATTTTATTTAATTAATTTTATTTATTTTATTTAATTTTTTTAAATAATAGTTTTAAAAGTAACCAATTAGATGTTATCAACAATATTGTGATTCGTCAATTTTGAAATTCGCGACTATATTTTCATGTCGAATGATCTTTATGTAAAATTAAATCTATGACAAATGAATTTTATGTCAAGTGAGAATGATGTGTAATGACTTATCCGTCAAGTGAAATTTATATCAAGTGAACTTTATGTCAAACGAGAATTAGGTTAAATGGAATTTATACCAAATGAAATTTATCTCAAGTAAATTTTATGTCAAATGAGAATTATGTTAAATGGAATTTATACCAAATGAAATTTATCTCAAGTAAATTTTATGTCAAATGAGAATTATGTTAAATGGCATTTATGCTAAATGAAATTCATATCAATATAATTTTTTGTTAAATAATATTTATGTTAAATGATATTCACGTCAAATGAAATTTATCTCGATCGAATTTTATGTCTAATGATATTTATGTCAATTGGACTTTGTGTCAAATATGAGAATTACGTTAAATGACATTTATACCAAATGAAATTGATGTCAAATAAATTTTATGTCCAATGAATTTTATAACCAAAAAAAATTTACGTTAAATGGATTTTATGTCAAAAGAAATTTATGTTAAATGATTTATATGTCAAATGAAATTTGTGTTACATCATTTTTATGTCAAATGGAAATTAAGCTATCTGAGTTTTATGTAACATAATATTTCTGTCAACTAAATTCTATGATAAATTATATTTATGTCAAATGGTTTTTACGTACAATGAAATTCATGACAAATAATGTTCATATTATGTGAATTTTAAGTTAAGTAGTTTTATATAAAATAAATATTTGGTCAAAAAAGATTTTGAGAACAAGCATGAGCTTCTCATAAATTATGAATTCAGTAGTTAAGTCAGATTACAGTCAGAGAAAATTTAAAAAACTCCGAACTCTGCATTGAAAGTTTTACTATTTGCAATTACTACTTTAACAAATCAATTTAAATTTTAAATATTTCAGTCTGACTAAAAGTTAATGTTACTTCTGAATAAAATGTTTTATCTGTTAATTTACTTCTAAAACAATATATTTATAATTTAATTATCCACTAAAACGACTGGGTTAAGCATGAAGCAACTTTTCTTTCAAATATTTAATAAAATTTTCTTTTATTTATTTGTTTTGAAAGTTTGATTCTTTTCCTGCTAATTGTTAATAGTTTCAACAACTAGTGCCTAGTAATTTAGTAAGAAAAATGTTTTTTGTACCAAGGAAGAAGCATATTTACTTTTCGAAGTTAATTAACTTTGTAAACATTCTATTGCAGCAGTAATGACAAGTTTTAGTCAGACAGAACTGTTTGAGTTCGTTAATTTATAAATTAATTGTATGCTTAATTGTATGCTTAATTTATAAATTAATTGTATCTTTAGTAATTGTAATAATGTTAGTAGTAATTATGAAATGCTAAATCAGGAATAGGTAAAAAGGAGAAAATACTAAAAGTGAAAGAACATTTATACTAAAATAAGTAGTAAAGACATTTCGTAAGACTTACATTAGAAATTGTGCAAATGAAGTAATAGTGACTAAAACTTGTTTCTATTACTTGTATTACTTGGATTAAAAAATGTTAATAATTCGTCTGTCAAATAACTTGGTCTTCTTCTTGTATTACATGAATTGAAAAAAAGTTTAATCTGATCTGAATTTGCTTTTACTATTTAAATCAACGGAATTTTACTTTTTCTTCGAAGATGAAACCGAAAATAGTCTGAAATTTCGATTTACTTTCGCGATACAATATTGTCTATTTTAAAAATATTTTTTGCTAAAAAATTATTCTAAAAAAATAAAAGATATGTAAGCTTTGCTGCAAAAAACAGGTTATTAGAATTTTTTCTAAAATGAGAATTTTCTCCGCTCTCTCCCCTGTCACATTTCGCTCTATTTTCTCCAATTTACAACTACGAGAGATGTTGGCATAGATTCTAAAACGTATTACACAAAAAAAAGACAGAATTAATCATCATCATTTTTTGCAATTCACAATTGATCAAAAGAGAATTTTTTTTTACATTTTCCAATCAGCCGTTGAGATCGAATAGGATAAGATTATCCTGCATCTTTAGTTAGTTGAGTTTCTCGATATACTATTTTTTCTCTCTTCATCTCTCCGTCCCTACTCTTCTTTCTTTTTTTTGTACGCTTGGTCGCTATTCTCGACGATTTCGAGTCTCGATGGGTCTTAGGGAGGCTATGATTTCCACGTGGATGGACAACTGCAACTGCAGTAAAGCGTGTTCCACAACACAGAGAAAGCTATATAGCTTCCAAGTACAATTATCTAAGCTCCGCTGGCCAAAGGATTTTCCCTTACTTGCCTTGTGCTTCCTTGTACCGAGAATCAAGCGAGAGGAAGGAATGACGACGAAACTGAGGTAAGGCTCGTAACTCACATACACCTTGAAAACATTTTACATGTCTGCGGATATGAATTGCTCTAAATCTTCCCTTTAGTAGTGAATATAGTCGCTCTTTTAAAGTGTGTCTGTATATCCGTTCTACACGAACCTACACATTTTGCGAAATTCTGCAAACTAGATACATATATATATATGGAAGATAAAAAGGAAATTGTTTGCATGGCAAGTACGTCAAAGGAACATTCAAATTGAGACAGTTATTGGATCTCGTTTCGAAACTTTGATAATTTTATCATATTTGCCATTTTTTCAGGAAAATTTTCCCTGCATTTTTTTTTTGCACAATTCGTTTGGTACTTTTCGTCAAGGAAATGGTTTAATCTATTTTTAGATTCTGTTACAAAAAGGTGCTTTAAAAAAAATGAATCGTCAATTCAGGATTCAAATATTTTTTGATAGAAAATATATATATGTAGGAAAAAAATAGTTGAACTCTAATTCAGACTTTGGAGTGGAGTATTTCGAAAACTTGATGAAACTTCTTGTTCCGTTTGGCGCGACAATTTCACGTAATTCGATGGAGTATCAGGTGGAAACTCGCTTCCTCACCTTTCATAGTATGTGTATAGTTGAACTCTGGCGACAAATTCGTATAGTATGTGGTAAACCACTGAGCTCTTACGCGTTTGTCGTCATTGTAACACGAATAGTTCGTGTGACTTCGAACCGTTCAAAATAGTTTTCGAGAGAGATGCTCTTTGGATGATTACTGACTCAAACTTAACTACAATTACTTGAAAAGAATCACTCCTCTATTTTAGCGAAAATTTTTTTTTACTTCTTATTGCCGAAAAATGTAACTTAGCAGTTTTAGACTGTCAAAAGCACTATTTTAATCAAGTAGGAAAAAGAAAGAGTAAATCGCATTTTACAACTTAATTAACTGCAAAAAAATATTTTTATTTAGTATCCCGTGTACCGAACTACAGTACCGTCCGAAATTGTCAGTCCACCCATTTTTAAAAGAACAAAAATTCTATAAGCAAAAAATTCTAACATTAGAAATGAAAAAAAAATTCTAACATAAAATTTATGAAAACTAAAATTTTTTTCGGTTTAAATTCTGAAAGACGATAAAATTTTGAAAATAATAAGACCTTACAGAAGTCTTTTGGCAAAATTTGTATATATTCTTAAAAATTATCATTTTCAATGTTTTACAAAAATTGGAATAACTTCTAAAATAATAAACGCGTTTTAATAATCTTAGACTTATTTTAAAGGTTATCTTCTACAAAATAAGAATTACTTATAGTCATTAACCTATAATTTTTTTCTTAGAATAAGCATGACGTCAAACTTGGACAAAAAAATTGGAAAAATTTGAAATAATTTTTTTCTACTAAAAACTATTCTAAAAAATGTATAAAACATGACATAGTGTAGATTTTTCAAGAAAATTTAATCAACAAAAATATTTAAATTTTCCAAATTATTTTTCTTTCAATAATATTATTTCAAATTTTTCGAATTTATTTTCCAACTTCACCATCATGCTAATTCCAAGAAAAAATTTACAGGTAAATGCCTATAAGTAATTCTTATTTCGTAAAAAATGACCTTTTGAATAAGCATAAGATTATTAAAAAGCGTTCATTATTTTAGATGTTATTTAAATTGTTGTAAAACATTCGAAATTAGCGATTTTTAAAGAATATCTGGAAAAAATATTTGCCAAATAACTTCTGTGAGGTATTATTCTTTTTAAAATTTTATCCACTTTCAAAATATACACCAAAAATATTTTACTTTTTATAAATTTTATGTTAAACAATTTTTTTTTATTTCTTCAAAAATGGGTGAACTTACAATTTTGACCTGTACTCTAAGTTTTTGTTAAACATTGCAGAAAAACTAATCGAAATATACTTTCTTTATTTAAATTGTCCCATTTCAAAAAATTCGTCTATCAAAAATTTGTGTTTGCTACTAATTTGTCATTTAAAAGTTTTCAAACGTACTTGAAAGAGAGAGCTAATTTAAATACTAATTTTTTCTAAGGTATATATGAAAAATCATTCATATTTATTAATTAAAACGTGGAGTACTTTAAAAAATACTATAAACGTAAATTTTTATAATTTGTTAATGGAAGTATGTTTCAAAAATGTGTCTTTAATTTAATTTTTAAAATTTTTAGTATCAATTTTTCAACATTTTAAAAACTGTAAATTTAAATTAAAAAAATACAATTCAGTAAGTTATATCAATAAAAATTTATAATTAAAAGTATACTCTTTATCCTGCTATGCCTGACGATAACTCACATTTACTACTTAAATGTGAGCATATAACTAAATTCTAGATTTAAAAATGTTGTCTGACTAAAATTTGCCTTTACTACTTTTCTAATATTTAAATAGCAAAAAACACATAAAACTTGTTTTAAATTTTTTAAGTTAAGTTTATTAAAAAGCGTTAATTATTTTAGATGTTTTTTAAATTGTTGTAAAACATTCGAAAATGTCGATTTTTAACGAATATCTTAAAAAAATATTTGCCAAATAACTTCTGTAAGGTCTTATTCTTTTTAAAATTTTATCGTCTTTCAAAACATAAACCAAACAAAATTTTAGTTTTCATAAATTTTATGTTAAAAAACTTTTTTATTCCTTCAAAAATGGGTGGACTGACCATTTTGGCCTGTACTGTAAGTTTTTATCAAACATTGCAGAAAAACTAATCAAAATATACTTTCTCCATTTCAATTGTCCCATTTCAAAAAATTCGTCTATCAAAAATTTGTGTTTGCTACTAATTCATCATTTAAAAGTTTTCAAATGTACTTGAAAGAGAGAGCTAATTTAAATACTAATTTTTTCCAAGGTATATATGAAAAATCCTTCTTTATTAATTAAAGCAGAGAGTACATTAGAAAAGACTATATACGTAAATTTTTATAATTTGTTAATGGAAGTATGTTTAAAAAAATGTGTTTTTAATTTAATTTTTAAAATTTTTAGTATTAATTTTTCAACATTTTAAAAACTGTAAATTTAAATAAAAAAAAATACAATTCAGTCAGTCATATCAATAAAAATTTATAAATTGAAGTATACATAGTGTTTTTCCTGCTATTAAAATTTTTTTCTCAACAAATAGTATAAAATATTTTAATCTGTGAATTTTTCCTGTCTAATAAAAAATTTTCATAAATTTTTCATAAATTTTATGTTATAAATTTTTTTTATTCCCTTAAAAATTTAATTATTGTCTTTCGAAAGATAAACCAAAAAAAATTTTAGTTTTTTTTAATTTTTATGTTAAAAAAGTTTTTTTATTCCTTAAAAAATGAGTGGACTGAGAATCTATTTTTACAAAAATATACTAAAATTAATCATTTCAAAAAATTCAAATAAATTTTAAACTACCTATCACACCTATTTGTTTATTTATTTATATTTATGTTAACGTTAGTGTTAACAGTAAAAATACGTGAAATGTAATGAAGTAAGTAGTAAAGATAAATTTAAGTCAGACATAAATCTTTAAATTCTGCAATTTAAATAGTAAATCCAAATTTTAGTCCGACAAATAAGTAGAACTTGTCGAAACTTTGTTTGTATACTTTCTTTGCATACTTGTTCAAGTTTACATTTTTGTCTGACCAAACTTTTACTTATCTACTGAATTTACGGTTAAAGACATAGTTGTACTACTTACATTTGCAATACTTTCATATTTTTAATGTTTATTCTAAAAGTTAAACGTTTACTAATTATTTAAGAATATTGAAGAACAACTTAGGTAATTTTTTCAAATTTTTTCTTTCATTTACTATTATTTATTATTTTATTTTATATTATGTTATTATTATTATTACTATTATTATTATTATTAATATGATTAATATTAATATTATTATTATCATTATTAATATTAATATGATTATTATTATTATTATTATTATTATTATTATTATTATTATTATTATTATTATGTATCAAACATAAATGTTTAGATTCCGCAATTTAAGTAAAAAATCGAAGTTTTAGTCAGACAAATCACAAATCAGTAGAAGTTCTACAAATTTCATCGTATATTATACATTTTTTTGTTTATAGTAAAATAAGTAGTAAAGACTACCTGTAGTCAGACGTAACTTGCTTACTTCAACAATTTAAGTAGTAATTCCAAGTTTCAATCCGGCGTGACAGAGAAACTTGTCGAAACTTGCGTGATATACTTTCTTTGCATTCTTGGCTTACACTGAGAAAACGATTTATTTTGATTCAAACATATTTTGCTTAAATCAAACTTAAAATATCTTTACCATACAGTCAAACAAATTTAAGTTTGATTCAAACATATTTTTTGGTTCATTTATAGTAATAATATATTTAATTCAATCATAATTTATTGTTGATTTCAAATTATTTATTATCAACTTTTATGTTTGAATCAAACATAAAATTTTTAAACATATTTTTTGTTCAAACCAAAACAGAAAATATGTTTGAATTAAACATAATTATTCAAACAAAAATTATTTTTGAATCAAAGTAATAAATATTTTCTATATATTAGAATTGAGCTTTCAAACTAAGTTCAATGAAACAAAATCACACTTGAAATTATTTTTCTATTTAAATTAAGTATAACGTTTTCTTAGTGTATTTTGAATTATAGTTGACTTGAATACTAATTAATTCTGGATTAAAAAAATTTTTATTACTCATACTTAAATAAGAAAATAAAATAATGTCATTTTGTCTGCCTGTAACAAAAAACTACTTCTGGATGTATTTCATTTATAACGTGTCGAATTCTATTCTTTTAATGCGACGACTGAAGTTGGTCATTGATACTAGATAGGTTGTTAATAAGTTCCTTTCGAAATCTAATTTAACGAGTTAAGTTTTTTGCCTACTTTTTTACTAGTAATACTACTAAAATTTTCATATTTATAATTGAATAAAGAATATTTTGTCTGCAAACTGAAATGTTCTTTTTTAGATTGTAAGTACACTGATAAAAAAATTTATTTGATTCAAATAACCGATTATTTGACTATTATCAAAAAAATATTTACTTGAATCAAACAATTTTTATTTGAATCAATTAAATAATATTTGCTTCAAATACTGAAATATTTTATTCAAATACAATTTATTTCATTCAAATAAAAATAATTTGATTCAAGTAAATATTTATTTGATTATAGACAAATAATCGGTTATTTGAATCAAATAAATTTTTTTTTCAGTGTACTACTATTTATAGTAGTTTTGCAATTTTTTTCCAAAAAAGTATTTCTCAAAGAAAATGTAAAATTCCCCAATCTTATCTGGTAAATATTTCGACAAAATGGATTTTCGGTGTGGTGAACTAGACAATACGCAAACTCGAGAGAACCTCTGTATATGCTGAAAGGGTAAACCTTGCAAGTGACAGCAGGTTGTTCATTATTCCCGGATTACTCGACTGAATCCATAGGGTTTGAGTTAGAATCGGAGATTTGCCCTCTCTCTGTACATATATCTATATCTGTATATATGTATGCGCTCGCAACATCGCTATTTCGGACACACTAAAAAAAAAAGGAAAAAGAAATCAAATCAGAAATCAGATCACACTTCAATTTCTGATCGTGTAATATATTTGTGTTCTATTCTCAATTGCTTTATATATACGGTTGTCAATATACATTGAGAAGTTGAATAATTCAAAACATGAAATTATATGTCGATCAGTTTTCTTGTTATTAGTCAAGTTTCTGTGGCTTCTATCGCAAGTTTACTTTCTAATATTGATTTTGCAATTGTGCTCTCCCAACGTTTCACAAGCACGAATGCTAAGGTGCAGATACGTTATATGTACACACTAGCTCAGTAATCTCTACGATCCCTTATGAACTTTCCCCCTTAGAAGCTCAAACTCCGCTTATTGGTAATTGATTCAAGCGTAATAATTAATATCTCAAAGAACAGGAGCATCGTGAATTCAAGTTTGAATTACGCTTGATTTATTCTAATTACATTCACACATTGACATTCCTCGGAATTATTATTTTAATTGTTTACCTCCTATAATTAGGTCAATGAATAGTAATATCTAATTGAAACGCAAAATCAATAACGGTACTAATAATATAATAACAAAACATTAATAATGATAGTAATAATGTCAATAGTTTTAGAAAATTAAACTCATCGAATATTAATTAGTAAGCAGGAAAGATAAGTTTCAGTCAAGCAGAACAGTTTTTTATTTTTAAAATAATATACATTGGAAATGAAAAGTTTAAACAAATTTAAGCCAAACAATACTAATTTAGTGTCATTTTTTAAATATTACAGTACCGGCCAAACTTGTCAGTCCGCCCATTTTTGAAGGAATGAAAAAAATTTTTTAACATAAAATTAATAAAATCTCAAATTTTCTTTTAATTAATATTTTAAAGACGATAACATTTTGAAAAGAATAAGACCTCGCAGAAGTCATTTGGCAAATATTTTTTCAAGATATTCTTAAAAAAACCGTCATTTTCAATGTTTTACAAAAATTTGAAAAACTTCTAAAATAATAAACGCTTTTTAATAATCTTTGGCTTATTTTAAAGGTCATTTTCTACGGAATAAGAATTACTAATAGTCATTAACCTGTAATTTTTTTCTTGAAATAAGCATGACGTCAAAGTTGGGCAAAAAAATTGGAAAAATTAAAAAATAATGTTTTTGTACTAAAAACTATTCTAGAACATAGTATATAAAACATGATATGGTATAGATTTATCAAGAAAATTTAATAAAAAAATGTTTTTGAATTTTTAAAATTATTTTTCTTTTAATAATGTTCTTTCAAATTTTTTGAATTTTTTTAACCAACTTTGACGTCATGCTTATTCGAAGAAAAAAAATTACAGGTTAATGCCTATGAGTAATTCTTATTCCGTAGAAAATGACTTTTAAAATAAGCCTAAGATTATTAAAAAGCGTTCATTATTTAAGAAGTTATTCAAATTTTTGTAAAACATTGAAAATTACGATTTTTAAGAATATCTTCTACAAATTTTGGCCAAATGACTTATATAAGATCTTATTCTTTTCAACATTTTATAGTCTTTTAAAACATAAAACAAAAAATTTTTTAATTTTGATGAATTTAATGTTAAAAATTTTTTAATTTTTATGAATTTAATGTTAAAAATTTTTTATTTCCTTTAAAAATAGGTAGACTGACAATTTCGGACGGTACTGTACTTATTGCAGCGAATACTTTCGCTATTTCAACAAATTCTTTCGCTATTTTAGAGAAAGTTATCGCTGTTCCAGTTGAAGGTTTTTTTTCGTGATCAATTAAGTACTTAAATTTCTTTTAGACAGGAAAAATTCACAGATTAGAATATTTTATACCATTGGATGAAGGAAAAATTTTAAAACAAGTTTAATGTGTTTTTTGCTATTTAAATATTTAAAAAAGGAGTAAATGTTAATTTTAGTCGGACAAAATTTTTAAATCTAGAATTTAATTATAAGCTGACATTTAAGTAGTAAATGTAAGTTATCGTCAGGCATAGCAGGATTAAAAGTATACTTTTAATTATAAATTTTTATTGATATAACTCACTGAATTGTATTTTTTTTATTTAAATTTACAGTTTTTAAAATGTTGAAAAATTGATACTAAAAATTAAAAAAATTAAATTAGACTTATTTTTTTAAACATACTTCCATTAACAGATTATAAAAATTTACGTATATAGTCTTTTCTAAAGTACTCTATGCTTTAATTAATAAATACAAAGCATTTTTCATATATACCTTGGAAAAAATTAGTATTTAAATTAGCTCTCTCTTTCAAGTACATTTGAAAACTTTTAAATGATGAATTAGTAGCAAACACAAATTTTTGATAGACGAATTTTTTGAAATGGGACAATTTAAATGGAGAAAGTATATTTCGATTAGTTTTTCTGCAATGTTTGATAAAAACTTACAGTACAGGCCAAAATGGTCAGTCCACCCATTTTTGAAGGAATAAAAAAGTTTTTTAACATAAAATTTATGAAAACTAAAATTTTGTTTGGTTTATGTTTTGAAAGACGATAAAATTTTAAAAAGAATAAGACCTCACAGAAGTTATTGGCAAATATTTTTTTAAGATATTTGTTAAAAATCGCCATTTTCGGATGTTTTACAACAATTTAAGAAACATCTAAAAAATAACCGCTTTTTAATAATCTTAAGCTTATTTTAAAGGTCATTTCCTACAAAAAAAAGAATTACTCATAGGCACTAACCTGTAATTTTTTTCTTGGAATAAGCATGACGTCAAAGTTGGACAAAAAAATTCTAAAAATTTGAAATCATTTTAATAAATTAAATATTAATAATAATATAATCATTTATATATTAAATATACATAATAATTAAATTTAATAAATATAATATAAATATAATAAATATTTATTATTCAATAATTATATTAAATTATATTTTCAATTTTGGAAATGTTGCAGAAAATAACATGTAAAATTTAAACATATTTTTTATTACATTTTCTTGGAAAATATACACTGTATCACGTTTTATATATGTTATAGAATAGTTTTTAGTACAAAAAAATTATTTTTAAATTTTTCCAATATTTTTGTCCATCTTTGAGGTCATGCTTATTCCAAGAAAAAAATTACAGGTTAATGCCTATAAGTAATTCTTATTCCGTAGAAAATGACTTTTAAAATAAGCCTAAGATTTTTATAAAGCGTTTATTATTTTAAGTTATTTAAATTTTTGTAAAACATTGAAAATAACGATTTTTAAGAATATTTTGTACAAATTTTAGCCAAATGACTTCTGTAACGTATTATTATTTTCAAAACTTTATCGTCTTGAAAATATAAACGGAAAAAAATATTGGTTTTCATTAATTTCATGTTAAAAATTTTTTTCATTCCTTTAAAAATGGGTGGACTGACAATTTCGGATGGTACTGTATGTTTTTCCTTTAAAAACACTTAAAATTAAATTTCAGTTTGAAAAATTTTCGTCTTACTAAAATAAGAAGAACAAGTTGTTCGTTTCACAATCATTTACTTTCCTGAATATAATATATACCAATTATTAAAATTTTTATTTTACAATAATTATTTTCAAATGTTAAGATAATATTAGTAGAGTGATCTTAATTTTGTGGCCTTTAGGCCACAAAAATTAAGATAAAAATTAAGATCACTCTACTAATATTATCTTGGCTTAAACAACATAAATTTTAAAATTTCGAAATTGTTAAGATAAAAGTTAAAAAAAAACAAAATTTCAATTTCTTGTTAAAAATACAAATGTTTCATTTCGTACGAATTTCAAATATTTGTCATGGATGTAGACAAATTAATAAACATATAGAAAGTAAAGAAAAAAAATTAAAATTCTTATTAAGAAGAAAAATTGATTAATGTTTTTAATTGAATTGATTTTAATGACTATTTTCTCTCTCTTTATTTTCAAGGGATAATTTTCTCTGGTCGAAAATTGTAACACACCGTGAAAGTAGTTTTCGAAAAGCTTTGGAGATTTCTATCCCGTGAAAGAAGGAAGTTTCCCTAGGATCTATTGCTTTTAGACACTTGGTGTCAGTTATTTGCTGCGGAGAGCATAGTAGGTGGCTTGATGGAGAAATGGTGGGTGGGGTTCACGCGTCGCTGCAACTTTAGGAACACTTTGAGTTCGTCGAGGCGAGCCGGAAAGTTTTCTGAAACGATGGATGGTTCCGGACTGAGAATGGACATGTTTTCCCAGAAAATTCGTCGAATGTGCTTTCTATCTGTAATTCGATCAACGCCGCACCCATTTTCAATTTTTACCAATTCCAAAAACTGCGCAACGCGAATCTTAAATTAATCTAAATGTAGAAGAAGAAAAAAATTATAGGTTTCGTTTAGAAAAAGTTTATTTCTTCATTGGGGAATTATTTTTAAATATCTGAAGTTAAAAACAATTTTTATCGGAATTCATACTAAATGGGTAATTGAAAATTATTTTTGATTTCAGCTAATCGAAAATTAATCGTTGATTAAAGCATTTCTGTAAATATAAAATCTATAACTTTTTGCCACTTTTTTTCTGAAATTTGACGCTTTTAGAAAAAAGAGAGCTTAAGTGTTAAAAAATTATCCTAAGGGTAATAAAAAATACAATTTAATATAAAAGGAAAAAATATTTCAAATATCGAGAGAATGAATTTTTAAGAAAAAATTGCTAATAAATATATTTCCCGATGCAGTTGAAGTTAAAAAATGTGTTCGAAAAAGAAAACATGGAGAAAATGTGATGCACATAAAATCTAAAAGCACACGAAGCGGGTAAATTAAATCTGTTTAATAATTTACTACTACATTGGAGGCACGTCGAGCGAAGAGAGAAGAGAAGACTGCATTTAAAGTTACGAAGTGAGGGCAGGTGTTCGAGAGAGAAAGAATTCACAGGAATAGCTATATAGAAATAGTCTCGTTAAGTTTGAGTTAGGAGACAATAAATATTCATTAATAGTTGAAGCTACGCTTCGTATACGGAATACACATTCAAGGCGTACAGTTGTGAGTGTGTGTATGTGTGTGAATGCATCACTATTGCGAGCTCAATAATTTTCGGAATATACCAAAATCGTGCCATTTTCGCTTTCCACCAAAACGATACCCGCAGAGAGTCTAAGCGATCGCAATTACCATTATCGATATATCCAAGCCGGATGTGTGCTTCCAGGTTCTCTCGAGATGCTTCGATAAACATAGTTTCATGCTGCAACTAATTTAAAGTTTTAATTAAAGATACCGAAAATTATTTATGATACCGATTTTTCCATATTTTTCCACGTTGGAATGTTTTTTATTACTTTTTAGGAGTTTTATTATATTTATTATTATTTTTATCGATATTTTTATTACTATTATTATTTGTTCGTTTAATGTTAACGATCTTCTTGTGGGTTAGGAGCTTCTTAGTGTCAAATAAATTAAGTATAAATTAATAATACATGTGGGTGATTCTCCTGAAAAGCACCTGTTTTTTCCAAAAACTAAAAAAAAATAATTTTTACATTTTCTGAATTTTTTTGTCATAGGTAGGTTTTAAATATGTTTAAAGATAAAAATCTGAGTTGCGCAAAATTAATTTTCAAAAATCTTCCAGCATCATTTTAATATTAAGTGTTTTACAGGTCAAATATTCTGTAATCAATATTGGGGTTTTTGTAAAAAAATTCCTTTTAAATTTAATTTCCTTAATTTATCAAACTTTTAACATTATTAATTTATAATTTAATAAATTGCATATTTAATAATTTATTTATAACAATTTTTTTGAAAAAATAACTAACATATATTTTTTTATATTGAACCAAAAAAAATTGTACTGAATTTTTTAATTTATCATTTTAAGTTCAAAATTGATATTTTCTGTAAAAAATTTTTATTTATAATTCTGTTATTTATCTAACGGGTAGGTATTATTTTGACACAAATTTTTTTTTGAAGATTGTTATATTGTATAACCGTAGATACAATTATTTTGTACAACAGGTAAAATGAAAATTGTTATTTTGAACAACAAATATAAATAAATAAAAAAAATTTTTTAATGGATTTTCAATAGTGATGCATGACGAGCGAATATCGTCTCGTGAGAACGAGAATCTCGCGAAAAATACATTGAAAACAATTGAATGTTATAGTTTCATCTCTTTCTTTTTATGAAAGGACAGAGTCTCGTTATGCATCACTAATTTTCAATATAAAATATTCTGAAATAGGATTTTACATGTTTTATTAGTTTTAATGGAAAAAGAAAGAATAATATTTTAAACTATCTTAATTTAAATTATTTATTTATATCCACAGTATTAGATTTTTTTTAACGGAGAAATCATTTTTTAAATAGATTGTGGACTAATTTATTACTTTTTTTCTGATAAATTTAACTTTATATGTTGAATGATGGTATTAGCATAAATTTTTAAATTTCCAAAATTAATTAAAAAGTTTACACAAAATATTCATAAATTTTTTAAATATTATTCTCTATTCACTTATTTTCTATTACTAATAAAATGCAAAAAAACTTATTTTAGAATATTCTACAATGGAAATATTTTTTCATTTATTTTATAAGTTTAATTACATTGTTTGTTCAAAATAACAATTTTTATTTTATCAATTGAACAAAATAACAATATCTCCGATTGTAAAATACAACAATCTTCAAGAAAAATTTTGTATCAAAATGATTCTGACCCGAAAATATATTATATTTTAAAAAATTAAAAATATTTTATTTTAATTAAAACGGAAAAATTTTTTTAAATTCAAGGGTTAGGTATTTGATAATAATTATTAAAAAATTGAAAACAAAACAATAACGCTTACCAAATATGAAAAAGGCTTCGGAGATGAATAATTTGTCAAATAAAAAATTCACGTTTTTATTAAATTTAAAAGTATTGAAACATAATTTAACAAATTTTTTGGGCTACAACTTCAAATATTTATATATAGATTACGTATAATTAAAAAACAGTTTCAAAATATAATGTTTTTAACTGAAAAATGAGGTTTCGGAGAAGAATTTTAATTGTTACTCCCATTGCCAGTAACTTTTAACTAATTATTAAGAAAATTTCTTTTGTTTTAATTAAACTAAATATAAGTAAAAAATAAACAGTCAATCTAAGCTTCCATTAGATATATATTAAGACTATATTACAAAATTTTTAATTACATTAAAAAATAATTAAAAATATCATATTTAACCAAAATCAAAAGACAAAATTAAATAAATTTTTTTACCAAGAAAAACTTTAAATTTTAACATTACAAGATTATGTAAAGATAAATAATGTTTCGTAGATTATGGATAAATTTTTTTTGAAATTTATACTCAACAAAATATAACTATAATTATAATACATTTTAATTAATTTATCCTGGGGGTCGTTTTTTTAATACCATTTCGACTTTGACTTTGACTTTCATTTTGAAAGATTTCTATTTTCACATTACTTTCGTTTTGATAAATTTTCACGTTCACTTTTTAACAAGTTTTTTTTTATCCTCTCTATTTTCATTTGGATCATTTCTTCTTTTCACTTTTATTTTCACGTTGACTTTTAATTATTACTTTAACTGATTTTTATTTTAAAATTCTATCAAATGAAATCAAGAAAAAGGGTTTTTATTTTGTTCAATTTATCTATTTATTTATTTATTTATTTATTATTGTTGAAACTGTTTTTGTCAAGCAAAAGTTTTCATAAAACAATATTAAAAAACAATTGTCCAATTAAGGAGTAAAAACAAAAGTTTATTAAAACAATAGTTGAAATTCAATCATTTAAATTTCCGTAAATCATTGTTGAAAGAATTTTTTTCTCAAGCAAAGTTGTTTTCATGAGACAATATTAAGAAAACCGAGAAACTCAGTAGCGAAAATAAGTTTTCAGATAGATTTAAATTTTTTTAATTGAGAAGGGATAATAATATAATTATTATTTTTATCATTGTTATTATCATTTTTAAAAACAAACAGATAACTCTGAATTGTGAAATTTTTCTTCACAATAAAGCAAATATGGCAAAGAATAAAAACGAAAAAAGTATGAATAGTTATTTAAAACTAAAAGGATATTAGATGGACAATAAAAATTTTTGAGAAAAGCAGATGACTTTATTACTGCAGAGTAGAAAACGTACCACTCTCATTTCCCACTCCATTTTCTCCGATTATTCTCGTCGACAAAGTGGTAAAAGTCATATGTGTCGTATTTGAAATGCGAATGAATGAGTCGAGCTCACGAGCTCTAGAGTAGCAATAACTCGGAGATTAAAACAGAATTTTTCGAAAAAAAGTAACTCCTGAATGTGTATATGTATATCTGTATCAAACGAACCAAGTTTGGAAGTGACGTGGCAATTGCCCTCCCCCCTTCCCGCTCATTGCTCTACAATTGCAAAAATGTCACTTGAATTGAAAAGTATACCAATTTTTTTTCCGTTGTTTCAAAAAAAATTCTGTTATTAGTCAAATTTGATTTATAGTTTAATTTTTTGCAAATTTTTCATTTTCTTCTTCGCACTGATTTAAACAATTTAAGCTGACTACTCGAATTTGATTTATCTAAGTAGTAAAAGATCATTTTTATAGTCTGGAATTTAAATTCTTTGCTTTACCTAATAAAGACAATTTTAAAATTTATTGATGTCAGTCAGATTAATATAGACAAGTTTTAATCAGACAAGCATAACGTATTTTTTATTTCTAACTTTTTAAATCTTATTTTATTTGACTTTTTAATTATTGTGACGCTTTTCGATTTATTTGGGGATTATTTTTAAATATCTGAAGTTAAAAACAATTTTTATCGATATTTGACATACCAAATGGGTAATTGAAATTATTTTCGACTTCAGGTAATCGAAAATTGATCTGCAATTAACTGAAAACATTTCTAAATGTAGGATATAATTTTTGCCACTTAAGCTCTATTTTTTCTGAAAGTTGACGCTTTTGGAAACAAGAGAGCTTAAGTGGCTAACAATGTAGGAACACAACCAGCTTTTGAGAAATATTAATCACTAGTTTAGACTATTTTTAGTTAGACAAATTTACCCGAACGTTAATTTTAATATCTATAGTGAAAGAACATTTTAAATCGTCTAATTAGTAGTAATTCTAGTTTTTCATTAGTTCCATTTAGGATTTAAGTTTAATTAATAATCTCGAATTCAAAGTAGTAACGACAACTTTTAGTCTGATAATATTTACAGAAACGTTCAAATTTATTTCAAGGGGATCGATTTCAGACTCGAACAGTAACAATCGTTTTATGTTATCGCCACACGAGTACAACCTGAATTTGTAATTAATTCAGAAATTTAAATAGTGAAGACAAGTTTTAGTCAGTCAAAAACAAGTGCAATACATTTTTTTGCAAAAAACACTATATAACTCTTGGAATTTTGTTGATTTTCTTTCTTTCGTTCACTTGTTACTTTTTTCCGTTCTCGACAATCATCTCCATTTTCAGTTACTGAAATATTTTACAGAACAAATTCTTAGAATGATTTAAATTATTTTCTCTTCCATTTCCACTGTCTTTAGAGGAAAAGTGACAAATAAAAAAAGGCATTCCACTTTGACTCATTTTCTCCTACTTGAAGATTTGAAAAAGGAAAATATTAAGGAATATAAAATCTTTATGAAGAAGTATGTGAAATGGTATCGTTAAGGACTCATCATCAAAGGCGTAAAGATTGCTTGGCACGAAGTGTTTTACAGGATATTCGACGTGCTAGGAAAACTAAAAGCAAGGGCCAGATCATGGGTGAAACTCTCTCGAAATTTATTGGCTCACGCACACACATGTATATATATATATATATTCATGGTGTATATGTATAAAAAGAGAGAGAGAGGGAGAGTGAGAGAAAGAGAGAGAGAGGACGGTTGTTGGCTCAGGCTGTGCAGCTAATGAGGGCAAACACAGCTCTCTTCCCTCTGGCAAACCCTTCCCATCGTGTGAAAACCCACTCAACATCGCCGAGTGAGGCGCACACATACACCAACATTCCGAAAAACGCGCGAGTTCCCTTAGCAAATAGAGGGCCCCGCATTACGTGCGAAGGTAGTTTCCTAAAGCGCATTTAAGCCATTCGACCCTCATCGTTAAGATTTCGTTGAAAAATAAAGGTTCCGCACACCTTAATTCGACCATTTTTTTCTCCTATGTACAAATCTTCTAAAATCGAAATAAACGAAAAATCGGTATTGAATTCCAAAAAAATAATGTCCAAAAAAAACTCAAGCTGGAAAAAAGAAAAAGTACCCCTTCAATGTTCATTGTTTCCATGTGGGATTTTTTATCTAAACTTTCTTATGTTTGGAATTAACGAACTTTTAATTTTAATTGTGAAAAAATGCCGATGAAACAGATTTTGAAATGATTAACACACATTATCTTGAAAATAAATGAACAGTTAATTGTGTACTGAGTTTAATAATTAAACTAGCTTACACTGAAAAAACTTAGTCTCAAAATGAGTCTCATACGCTACTCATTTTGAGTTGCAACAAAAATGAGACTCTTGGGTGGCGCCACGTTCTATGGCGTTTAACATAGTCTCATTTTGAGATGCAACAAAAATGAGAATGGGTTTTTTGTGTGTAAGCAGGTTAGAACAATTTTTTAGTAATTTATCTAATTAATTGACAATTTTTTAGTACTGATAAAATAATATCAGTGCGCGAAAAAAAGTTCCACCCTGAACAACTACAAATTTTACTATATACACGTTTCTGTTTTCAAATTCAACAAATTAAAAAATGTTAGAAAAGTTTAAAAACAACAATTTTAGCAAATTTTTAAAAATCTTTGCCATGGACAATACAATGCATTTTTATTTTAAAAATGTCTAAACTCACCTGAAATAATCTATTACTCGGGGGTTTTCGGGGTAGCTGATTACGAATATAATATGGGTTTTTCAAAATTCAAAATGGTGGATCCAATATGGCGGACGGCTTTTTGAAAAATCTGTCAATATAACTTAAAAATTGTTAATATTTTTATAAGATGACATAATATTGAAAAATAGTGTTATTTGAAATTTATAAATGTATAGGTGATTTTTAAGTTTCTTAGTTTATCTTTTTAATGAACTATCTTATAACCTTTGTCATCAGCTCACAGTAAAACGTGAGGTGTTAAAATAACACTAAAATGGATTAAAATAATTTGCAACAGTTTAATCCCTCTAGGATTGAACTAACACCAAAAAGGATTAAAGTAATCTATTTTGGTGTTATTTTTAATTATGAATTAAATTTTATTTTAAATAAAATACCAAAGTCAACGATTCGAAAAAATTCAACGAAGTTAGCTACTCCAGAGAGAATGGTAAGTTATAGTTACTAACTTAATTACTAACTTCACGGTAAATCGTTAGGTATTAAAATAACACCAAAAAGGATTAAAATAATCCAATTTAGTGTTATTTTAATCAATTTTGGTGTTATTTTAATACCTAACGATTTACCGTGTTACTAACTAACTTAGTAAAATAGTTACTTAATTCAATTGTGTTGAAAATTTTTTAAAAATTCTCTTGAAAATTTTAATTCCTTTCATAATTAATAAAATTCTTCTCTGATATTCAATTATTTTACAAAATTTTAATCAATTTCTTGACAAAATTTAAATTATTTTCAAAAGATTTCTAAAATTCCTTAATTTTCAATATCTACTATTTTAATAAAATTTTCTAAAAAAATTCCATTATTAAAAAAAATTTCAATATAATTCTACGCAAACATTCAACTATTTTTATAAAATGTAAAAATTTTCACAGGAATTCAATTATTTATAAATTTTTTTTATAAATTTCTCCGCATAAATTCAATTATTTTCATAAATAATAACATTTTTACAGGCATTCAATTATTTTTATAAATAATAAAATTCTTTTATAAATTCAATTATTTTTATAAATAATAAAACTCGATGCAGAATTTAAATGATTTTTAATGCAATTTTAATCAAATTCCTCGACAAATGTAATTATTCTTAAAAATGTTATTAAAATTCGTCCAAAGAATTTAATGACTTAAAAATTTGTTGATAACATTTTTTATAAGAATTTAATTTCAACAAACATGAAATTAATAAATTATTTATTTTTGTATTTAAATAATTGAATTCTCGTAGAATTTAATAATAAAAATTGTTTTAAGAACGATTTTCAGTTAAAATTTTAGATTATACTTAAGTAATAAAAGCATTATAACGCGGATTTTTAGAAGTAATTAAATTTTGAAAAAGTTTTAAACTAAAATCATTGAAATTCTTAATTTTTCATATTTTTGACTAAAAATTTTGTAGAATTAATTCTTTTTAAAAGTTTAATAGGATTTTTATTGAAATTATTTCAAGTTCTTATTTTTCAAAATATTTTTAATTGTAGAATTTCTGAATAATTGAAATTTTGTAAAATTGAACTGTGAAGGAATAAATTTGAAAATTCTCATAAAACTCATCCCAGCGATTCAATAATTTTTATACAATTATAATTGAATTCGTTGAAAAACGAAATTATGTTTGTGCAAGTTTTATTAAAATTCGACAAAGGAATTGAAATATTAAAAAAATTTCTTACTAAAATTCTTTGTGAAAAATGATTTTTGAGAAACATTTAATTATTCAATAAATTATTTACTTTTGCATTTGAATAATTAAATTTAATTTAACATTTAAATTACTTTTTTAATACAATTTTAATTTTATTCCTAGAAAAATGCAATTATTTCAGAATTTGTCGGAAGATTTCAATTATTTCAGAATTTGTCAGAAGAATTCAATTATTTAAGAATTTGTAAATAAAATTCTTTATGAAAAATAAATTTTAAGAAAGATTTAATTTTTCTATAAATAAGTTACTTTTGTACTTTAATAATTGAATTCTCGTAGAATTGTTTAATAAAAATGGATTTGGTTTGATTTTTAAAAATTGATTTTAGTTAAAATTTTAGATTATAATTGAATATTAAAAGAAATATAGAGTGAACATTTTTGGAAATAATTGAATTTTGAAATTAATATTTTTGAAAAAGTTTTATTGAATTTTTTGAATACTATTTGAAGTTTTTTATTTTCTAATATGTATTTAATTAAATAATTTAGGAATAATTGAAATGTCGTGAAATTTATTAATAAATTATTATTAAAAATAATAGATATAAAGTAAAATTGTAGTTAAAACTTTTTAAAAATAATAATTGAATTGAAATAGTGAAAATAATTTTAAAGAAGTATACTATTCTTATTCTTTAATATATAAATAATGATTTTATTACTTGGTCATTTTTAATTATTATAAAATACGAAGAAATCGATGACTCCGAGTCGAAAACTCGGATTTATTGATTTCTTCATGTTTTATAGTTATAAAAAAATGTAATTAACTAAAATTTCATTTATTGTAAAAAATAACACCAAAATTGATTATTTTAATTCTTTTTGGTGTTAATTTAATCTGCAACACTTTTTAATACATCCCGATTTACTGTGCTAGTATATTATTTACACAAATTAACAAAAAAATTAAATAATATAAAAAAATTAATATAAAAAACTAAAAACAAATTCTAAAAAAATATATAATACAAAAAGAAAAAAAAATTTAAAAAAGTGTGATTTTTGGCGATTTTAGACATTTTTAAAAAACCGTCCTGCCATATTGGATCCGTCATTTTAAATTTTGAAAAAACGACATCATATTCGTAATCAGCGACTCCAAAAACCCCCGAGTAACAAATTTCAGGTAATTTGGATCAATTTTTTAAAAAGCGTCCGCCATATTGGATCCGCCATTTTGAATTTTCAAAAACTGACATCCTATTCGTAATCAGCAAGAGTTCAGTCTATTCGAACAAAATAGTTAAAATTCGATGATTTATGTTTTGGAAATTGATTAGAGTTTAAAATGGTTCAATTAGTAGTGAAAAAAGGTTTAATCAGACAGAATTGATGAAATTATTTATAATCGTTGTTGAAACTATTTTTTGTCAAGAAAAGTAGTTACCGTGACACGATATTAAGAAATATATAAAGATAAATAGTAAAAACAAGTATTTAGTTAGAGAAATGATTACATAATTTAAAACCATAGTCGAAAATAATTTTTGTTACGCAAATTGGTTTTTGTAGAACAATATTAAGAATTATTAATATTATTATTATTATATTAAGGTACGCTACTGGCGATAAAGAGTTAACACGTGCTCGCGATCCTCTCGTCTATAAAGTGGAAGTATCGTGTATTATCTATCTCCTATTTGCATTTTGCATTACCGAGATTTGTATAAGTGTGTGAACTTTAATTTGGTTTTGTTTAATTCGTTTTATCTTGCTTCTCTTTAATGAAAAGCATAAACTTTAAGTTGTATATTGCTAGTGCATTACTAACAGTTCTGCACACATTGATCAAAGTATCAGGATTGTGAATTGGTGTTGTGGGCCCTGGTCATAATTATGGCAGACTCGCGTAAATGTACTTATTGCAAATCTGAAATTAAGGGTGATGCTTCTTGTTGTCAGTGTGGTGTTTTTTATCACCCAGGGTGCGTTAGTTATTCTGTCAATAAATCTACTGGGACAAGAAAGTGTTGTTCACATAAACCGAGTTCCAGATCTGTTTCCCCTTCGACTTCTAACAATATAACAATTGAACAAATTAGTGCAATGTTAAATGAACATTATGAGAAGGCTAAGAGAGATTCAGAAAAATTTATTGGGGGCAAAATTGATGTTGTTGAGGATAAGATCTTGGATATTGCCAATTCCGTTTCTGCTTTCTCTACAAAATTAAATGATGTTGTGGAAAGGATCGATAATCTTGAATGTAAGTTTCAGGAGTTTCAGGATATTAATACTAATTTAATGAATGTTAATTCTGCTTCTATTTCTGAGGATTCTATATCTTCTAAGTGTTTGGTTGAAATTTCGGACAGAATGAGTAGAAGTTGTAATTTAATTATGTTTGGATTTCCTGAAACAGAGATTGATGGAGAGAATCAAACTTTACTGGTTGTCTCAAATAATGAAAAAGAAAAAGTTAATGAATTTCTTAAATCTGTTAATCAATTGCATGATCCCAGTACTATCACTATCTCACGTTATGGTAAACGCCAACAGCACCCCGCTCCTCCTCGTCCGATCCGAATCACCTTCGACACGGAAAATACCATGTGGGAAACATTGCGTTCTTATTGGAAGAAAAAGAAGGCGAGTCCAGTACGTTTTCAAGTCTCACTTGTCAAAGATCTGACACCAATGCAAAGAGCCCAGCAGAAAGAGAAATATGCGGAATTGAAGGAGAGGCAAGGGAGAGGAGAGACGGACTTGGTGATCAGGGAGAGAAGAGGGGAACTACTGATTGTGAAGAGGCACAAATACAAGCAACAGGAGACTACACACTCAGCCACCTAGAGTCTACGTTACAGGGTGATGAACAGAGTTTTGTTTTCAATTGTACTCATGTGGCTGATTTGGACTTATTGAATGAAACGACTATATATTACCAAAATGTAAGAGGTATAAACACTAAGTTAAATTTATTAAAGTCTAGTCTTGATGTTACTGAGTATGATATTTTAATATTCTCTGAAACTTGGCTTACTTCAAATGTACAGAATTTTGAAATCTTTGATATTGAACTTTTTGATGTATATAGAGATGACAGGGTTAATAGAAAAGGCGGAGGTGTATTAATAGCAGTTAAGTCTAGACTGGATTCTTCACGATTTGATATTATAAATATTACATCTTCTGCCCCAAATTTTAATCTTGTTACAATTAAATTAAAGATTGAAAAGTCAGTATTTTTTATAGCAGCTGTTTACATTCCTCCTAATCCGTCTCTTATAGAATTTGAAAATTTCTTCGATGCAGTATCTACATCATTGATCGGCTTAAGTGATAAAATAATTATTATCGGAGATTTTAATATTCCTAAATTAAAAATGTACATTGAGAATGAAATATCTGACCGTAAGTCGTATATTTTGCATAATTTCATGATGTTAAACAATTTAAGTCAGTTTAATGATATTCATAACATTAACGATAGATTCTTGGATTTGGTCTTGTCTTCTTTTCTTTGTGAGGTAACTGATAACGAATTGCCATTATTACCAGTTGACAAATATCATCCACCGATTATTGTTAAATTTGAAAGCTGTTTACATACCAATTCTTTTGAGTGATAAGTTTAATGGTAATCCTAATGATTCATTTTTCAACTTTAAGCATTGTAATTATAATACGTTACATACCATTTTAATGAATATTGATTGGTCACAGATTGGTATTTCTAGTGATGTTGATACAGTTGTAGGTAAATTTTATGATTTACTATATGGTATTTTAAAAGCTGAAGTGGGATTTGTTACCAGAGCCCTCTCTACTAGCTCATATCCTATTTGGTATACAAAAGATATAATTAATGAAATTAAAATTAAAAATAAATATAGCGTAAATATAAGGTTTCTGGTAATAAATACTACCTTGATTCATATAAGAAAATTCGATCCGATGTTAAGACAAAAATTAGTAAACAATATAATACTTATGTGAAAAATATAGAAAGTGAGGTTATTAAAAATCCAAATTCAATCTGGTCATATGTCAACAACTGTAAAAAAATCTCGAGAATTCCTGCAAAAGTCATGTATAATGATTTGGAACTGGATAATCCCATGGATATTGTAAATGCTTTTGCGGATTTGTTTTTAAGTGTGTACAAGCCTTCTTCTACGCATCTGGCAATTTCCAGTTTTGGACATTATGATTATTTTGGTGATGGTTATCAAGTAGATGCTGATACAGTTGCAAAAAAATTAAAATTAATAAAAAATAAATTTACCTCTGGTATTGGATAAAATTCCTTCATTTTTTCATTAGAAAGTGTTATCTTGCATTTATTGAACCGTTAAGTATAATTATTAATTTATCACTTAAAACTGGCGTTTTTCCAGATGCATGGAAACATGCAAAGATAGTCCCAGTATTTAAAAAGGGAGATAAATCTATTGTGAGTAATTATCGACCAATTTCAATTTTAAGTAATTTTTCAAAAATTTTTGAAATGATTATTGGGGACATTCTTTGGAGTTATATTTCACCCTCACTTTCTTTAAATCAGCATGGCTTTGTACCTCGACGTTCTACTACAACTAATCTGTTTACTTTTCTTAATAAAATTGAAAATTATTTGTTATACAATCAACAAGTTGATGTGATTTTTACTGATTTGTCAAAGGCCTTTGATTGCGTTAGCCATGAACTTATTATAATGAAGATGAAAGATTTGGGAATCCCAGATAAATTATTAAAATTACTGTTTTCTTATTTAAATAACAGGCGCATGACTGTTTATTACAATGGCTTCTCTTCATATTCTTTTATTCCTACTTCTGGGGTACCTCAAGGTTCAAATCTTGGACCTTTGCTATTTGTGATGTATATGAACGAATTAGAATCCATTCTTTGTAATGACTTCTTATTGTATGCCGATGATACCAAATTGTTTAAAGCAATAAATTGTATTAAGGATTGTGAAGATTTACAAAGCGAAATTAATAAGTTTAATGATTGGTGTAAAGATAATTCTTTAGATGTTAACCCAAGTAAATGCAAGGTCATGACTTTCACGAGAAGGAAGAGAGAAATAGATTATGTTTATAAGATTGACGGAATTCTTTTAGAAAAAGTTTATCTCATGAAAGATCTGGGAGTGCACTTTACTCCTTCTCTAAAATTTAATACACATATTGATACCATAGTTCGAGAAGCAAACAGAACCCTGGGTTTTATTTTTAGATCATGCAGTAAATTTAAAAATGTAACAGCAATTAAATCTCTCTTTTATTCATTGGTTAGATCCAAATTTAATTACTGCTCCTCTATCTGGAGAAATGATATAGCATATCTATCGGATGCTATTGATAAATGTCAAAAAAAATTTCTAAAATTTATATATTTTAAAAAACATGGAGTCTTCTTACCCCAGGGTTCTGATTACGCTCAACTATGTAGCAGATTTAATGAACTAACATTAGAAAATAGAAGAAATGTTGATGCAATACTGTTTCTTTTTAAAGTTATTAGAGGATTTATTAATAGTCCGTACTTGTTATCTGAAATTCCCTTTTGTTTTCCTCAGTATCTTACTCGTGAGTCACGACCTTTTTTCACTCGACGTTTGGATAAAAATACACCAATGTTAAGAATATGTGATACGTATAATAGGGTTTCTGCTGATTCTGTACTTAATTTGGATATCTTCGAACAATCAATGAAAGATTTTCTCACAAGCGTAATTAATTTTTATAAAGAGGATCCGATATCTTAGTTAGTATGCATATGCATAAGCCAAAATATTATCGCCACTATATTTATATTGTATACGATAATCCTGTATTTGGTCTTTGAGACTGTAGGATTTATTTCAATAAAATAAATAAATAAATAAATAAATAAATAAAATGTCAAATGAAAAAATTACTTAATATTTAATTAAAGTGGACAAATTAGTAGTAATTAAAGGTTTTAGTCGGATATAAATGTTGAAATCACAAGTATACTACTTAGATACCATTAATATTTAATGCTAACGTATTTTTACTGATTTGTCTTACCTCAACATGAAATTACTGTTGAAACCCCATTTTTTTCATAAAGTAATTGTATATAAATAAAGTATAAACAAAATTGGCGTATGATGTAATAAAATATTTAAAATATTATAAAAAATCTGTGCCAAACACTATAATATACCTTTAAGATAACTATTTTCCTAATTGAAAACAAAAATTTATTATTCTTATTATTGACAAGTATTGACAGTGTTATTGACAAAAGCGTAGTTTTTCTAAAGATGGCAAAAAGTGATAGAAAATTTGATAACCTTAGAAAAAATGTGAAAACTGTGAAAAATATGTTTTAGAAAGACAAGAATTGAAAAGAGTTCATACTTTTCTAAACGATTTCTAATTGTAAGAAGCTCCGCTTAAAATGAACGATTCATTATCGCCAAGCACCTTGTTTTGAAGTTTTTAAATTAAATTTTTTTTTTTAGAAACTAATAGCTATTAGTGTTTAAGTCATTTATAACGGTGAGGTAAAGAAGAAGCGTCGCGTCGCGTCGTTACACTAGCGCGCTGGTAATAATGCATGGTAGCGAGTTGTTTTATTAGAATGCCAACGTCTTCTGTTTGAAATAGAGAAGCTTTTGAAAATCAGCAGGAGCGCAATGATGGATTACAAGAAATTTCTGGTTACAAATACGTAGATCATGAGTTGAGTCAACTTGACTTTCTGCGCAATGTACCAGGGATGCTGAGTATTGGAAAACTCCCTTCTACCATTCAACCATCTCTAAGCTGAGAATGATTGAGCAGCCATCGCATATTACTTCCGTAGTCTCTCTAGGAACCTCATCAACCTCTTCAAAACGTATCACTCATATCTTTTCTTCCCTCACAGGAAAGGTCGAATTCTCAAATGCATACATTCTTCTTTCAATAACGCCTTTAACTTTAACTTTATCTAGTCTGGTAAAGAAACATTTTTAATGTTTACCTAAGGCCTCACTGTCCAAGTAGGAACATAATTAATAAAAAATAGAAATAGAATATTAGAATCGTTAGAAATTGGTCAAAAATGACGAGTGAAATTTGAATGAGTTTCGAATAGTGAAAGATATAATTCTGAAAAAGGAAATAGAACATCCGAATAGTTAAAATTTTTCTCAAAACTTGAATGAAAAGTACAAATAGTTGGGAACTATGGAATAAAAACAAAAAAATTGATTGAACGATTCAAGTAGTTTGAAATCATTTTTTATAAAAACTCAAATGGAACATTCGCAGTAATATGCATTTGGTATTTGAAATTGAATAAAATCCACTGGAGTTCACAGCTTCCACGAATTTCAGCTATCGCGGTAACGCAAGAATTCAAAAGTGATCTCTCTTGAGTCAAACTGAATGAGCTGGGGTGCCATATCACGATACCTAGCAGAGTGGCGAGTTCGAGTTAGAGAACCGTTGGATGGGAACGGTATTGGATGTCACCATGAGAGAGGAAGAGAGAGAGAGAGAGAGAGAGAGAGAGAGAGAGAGAGAGAGAGATTACGTGTGGATTTGAAAAGAAGTCACCGATCTCTCTTATTCCTCCACCCTTTTTTTCCCATCCACCATTTTTCTCCGGTCCATATTTTTCTATCCCTTTTCTTCCTACTCGTACTTTTTATACTCTTCTTCTTTTTAACCCTTCTTTTCTACTCTTTCTTTTAGTTTTCTTCTTTTTTCTATTGTTCTCTTCTTTTTAATTTTTGGATTACTCCTTTTTTCATTTTCGAATATATCATTGGGTCAAAATTCGTGAAATTTTCACAGAAAACTCTCTAAATCTGAATTAGTAGACACGGTAAATCGTTAGGTATAAAAATAACACCAAAAAGGATTAAAATAATCCAATTTAGTGTTATTTTAAACCATTTTGGTGTTATTTTAATACCTAACGATTTACCGTGAAGTTAGTTACTAATAAAATGGTGAAAAGTCGTCCACTACATGATTTAGTAATAATTCTACTAACAATTAGAAAAATTTTACTAATTGTTAGTAGAGCGTTACAAATTGATTAGTAAAATTCTACTAATCAACTGTTTTATTAATAGTCGATAAAACAGTTTCACTAATTCATTTAGTGAAAAAGTGACTTTTAATTAGTAGAATTTTACTAAAAATTAGTAATATTCTACTAATTAAAAAGAAGAAAAGTCGTTCATGAAAACAACTAAAAATTAGAAAAAATTTTACTAATTCTTAGTAGAATTCTACTAATTCAGATTTAAAGAGAACAAAAAGTATTTATTTTGAAACAAAATAATGAAAAAACATTTCTATTTGGTTTTAGAAATGTGTCCACCAAAGAACAGAAGAATAATATTATTTTTTATAAAAGTTATTGCAAAATTAATTTTTTTGCAACTTTTTAAACAAAATGTTATTTCTCCTAACTGAATGAACCAATGTAAGTGAACCAAGTGGGAACGTAAAGGGAATAAAAAATTCTTTTGTTCAGAATTAGAAAATTTTTAAAAAGTTTATATTTTAATAATTATTTAATAAATGTTTTATAAACAATCAATTTTTTTAATGTTATGCGCCTTTTACAAATTTTTAAAAAATAACTACATACACTTAAAAATATGAGAAATTAAAATCCGTTGAGAAAATTTATGAGCGGTCATTATTTTAAAAGTTATAATGGAAATTATATCGAACGGAGATGGGATTTTGACGATTTTCAGAATTAAAACAATATTTTTAACTACGAAATGAACAAAAAACTGTCGAATTAATTTTTTTATTCAGTGATATAACCATAAAAATTATCAAAACCTAATTTCAGTGTTCATGCACTACACCATGCCAAAATAATTTCAATTATAACTTTTAAAATAACTGTCGCTCCTAAATTTACTCAACGGTTCAAATCGGTTCATTCATTTAGGAGAAATAACATTTTGTTTAAAAAGTTGCAAAAAAAAAATTAATTTTGCAATTACTTTTATAAAAAATAATATTTTTTTCTGTTCTTTGGTGGACACATTCCTAAGACCAAATAGAAATGTTTTTTCATCATTTTGATTTAAAAAAAAATACTTTTTGTTTTCTGTGAAAATTTCACGAATTCTGACCCCATTCTTTTTTCTTCTTTTTACTTTTCTTTTTCTCTTCTTTTAACTCTTTTTTTAATTTTCCATTTTTTCTGCTGATTTTTTTATTTTTTCGTTTTTTTACTATACTTGTTTTTTGTTTGCTTCCTTTATTCTTTCTTCACTCATTTTTTGACTCTTTCCTTACTCTTTTTCTAGTACTTTTTTACTATTTTTGATATTTTCTTCTCATTTTTTATTGTTTTGTTTGCCCTTCTATTTATTCATCTTTTATCTTCTCTTTGCTCTTCTTTTTATTCCTTTTTTTCTACTATTTTCTTCTCTTCCTTTATTTTCTTTATACATTTTTGTGTACAGTTCTGTTTACCTTACTTTTTAATTTTTTTTATACTCTTCTTCTTCTTCTTCTTCTTCTTCTTCTTCTTCTTCTTCTTCTTCTTCTTCTTTTTATACTATTTTTTACTACTCTTTTCTTTTCTTCTTTTATTTTCTTTATACTTTTTGTGTACAGTTCTGTTTACTCTACTTCTTCATTTTCTTTTTATACTCTTCTTCTTCTTCTTCTTCTCCTTCTTCTTCTTCTCTTTTTTTACAGTTCTGTTTACTCCACTTTTTCATCTTCTTTCTATACTCTTTTTCTTCTTCTTTTTTTTCTCTTTTTCTCTTATTTTCTTTGTCTTTCTTTTTGGTCTACTTTTTAATCTTTTTAATTTTTAATTTTTCTGTTTCTCTCCTTTTCTTTTCTGCATTTCTTTTGTTTTACTTTTCATAATTCTTTCTTTAAATCCTTTTTTCACCTTCATACTCTTCTTCACTCCATTTTTAATTTTAATTTTACATTTTTTTAATCTTCTTTTTCCTCTTCTTTCTACTCTGTTTTACTAACACTAATTCAGAAGACACACACACACACTACTATCTTCTTCCTGTCAACGTTAAAAATCCAATCTGTAAAAGATACATTTACCTTTCACATACGTACGTCATTTGTTAAAAAATTTTTGCCTCAATTTTTTCTCCTTTTTATACATTTCAATATTAGAATCAATCATCGATTGGATTTTTCTACTGAATGAATATTTTTCTGCTGATAAATCACAATTATTGAGTATGCGATTATTGACTCTAGTAGCAAGAAATAAAAAAAAAGAACAATCCTATAGATGGATTGTTATATTCCCGCTGGAATTTATGACAAACTGGTAATAATTTTTCCACGAGAAGATTGGCATTTTTCATACAGAAAATGTTTGAAGAGATTTTCATTTTCTCTCTCCTTCTCTTTCTCTCTTTCACTCGCTCGCTCGCTCGACTTTGCAATTGAATCCATTGTTAAAAAACGAACGGCATTCCTGAATAATTCATAATTAGTCGCAGTGGAAACTTTTTTTTATGCTGTGTTTGCAAAAATAAATAATATAATTGAATAAATAATGCGTTATCTTTACGCATTGTTTCATTTAAACATTGTTTATTTATTGTTGGAGGAAACAAAAAAAAAAAGTTATGAAAAGTTGGCGAAAAAGTGCTATTGTGTTTTTTGAAAAGTTTATTCTTATCAAAAGGATAATATCGTGAAAATTTTGCTATTTGTGAAATTGTATATTATTAATCTAGCACTTGGAGAATGTGGTTTAACTCTAGGAATTAAACAAATTACTAATTACTGCTTCATCCAGCTCGTTAATTATCATGCCTGCTATATGCCAGTGAAATGTCTGTATTATTTATTTACTTGTTAAATAGAATAGTCTCGTTTATATTCTCAACGGATTTGTACGACGCCAAAGTTACGTCCGTTAATTCACGTTTTCCGCGGTGAAAATTTTCCATCCCTGTGGAATCGCCGCACTGACTGTGCAAATTTAAATATGAATCACGAGAGTAAGCGTCAGATGAAACAATTATCTCACCAAAATCTAAAGAGGACTTTTATACAATTTTTTCTTTATACTTTAAATTTGAGATTTTTCAAAAATTTTCTTTTCACCTTTTTAGCTTTAGAAAAAATATTTACGAATTATTATTTTAGAAAAGAAAAAATTATAATTTCAACAAAAGGAAACTTACCTCTGTGCCTGTTGGTTTGCTTGTCGAACATAAGCATGGCATCCTCGATCTGAAAAAGAAAATCGTTATTAGAAGATATAATTTTTAGATAAACAGTATTTTTTATAAATTCAAGATAAATAATTTATTTCTATTATGTAAAATTTATTGAAATAAAATCACTTTTATTTCAAGAAACTAAAGTTTATTTGTATCAATTAAAATTTATTTGAAATCTTTTTCAATTTAAAAATTCTAAACTGTGCAATAAACTTTATTTAAATTATTATACTTTGAATTACAAATTTGAATATTCATCTGAAGTTTGAGGAAGCAATTTAATATTTGCAATTCCCGTAGTGAAAGTTTGTTCAAAGCATTGAAATCAGTAGAAAAGATTAACTTTTGTAAGGGAAAACATTTTTTCAATTTTTATTTAAAATTTAAAACACGATAAAGTTAATTTTGGCTCACTATAACTTGACTTCTTTCAATGGCGCTAATTCGAATTTTACTCAGACAAATTTCTTACTAAAAATTATTTACTTAAAATTCGGTTTTAAGTAATTTTGACTGACAGAAACTTAAATTGACTACATATAGTACTGCAAATTCAAATTTTCGTTAAGGTGTTACATCTAATGAATAATTTAATTTGTTGAAATGTAGAAAAATTATTTTAAAATAGAAGTAGAAATTAAAATACTGTAGTTTATTTTTATTTCAACTACAAGTACAGATAATAAAAGGGAGTAGTTTATTTACTTGAAAATAAAAATTTCTTGATTACATTAAAGAATGTATGATATATAAATTTCAGTTTTTTTTTTGTAATCAGTAATTTTCTTCTCCTTCGGGTGTGCTGTAAAAATGGAAGAACACTTTAGTGGTATTGAAATTTAAAAAATTCTGTTTCCAAAAAGTTATTACATTTGAGTTACAATTCACTATAGAAAGCGAATAAGAAAGAATCTGGTCAAATCACGTAAAGAAGCGAAACGCTTTCATATTGTATGGAAGTACAAACATATGCGTCGTAAAGCACAGCTGGCTTGAGATTTACAGAGCACGCTGCTGAGAAAGACGATGTCGTCCCGAGAGGGTGGAAAAAAGGGGGATGATGTTCGAAGAGCGGCACAACAGAGCGAAGCGAGTGAAAGAAAGAGGGAAATAAAGAGTTCGAGAGAAAGACAGAGAGAGAAAAAGAGAAAAGATGAAGGGGGGAGAAGAAGGAGAAAATAAAAAGAAAGATAGAAGAAAAAAAAAGGTGGAGGCGGATTTATGGGACAGCAGAAACAATAGGGATTACCCTTTATTCCTGTCTCCTACCACCTCTCTTTCAATCCCAATTGTCAATTTGCGAATCAGCGCTATCGAGGAGATAATAAGTCTTATAAAAGTTAAAGCTGTTTTCTAAACAATTAAATTTCACTTTTATTTTATAGGTCAGCTTATCCCGTCAAAGAAAAATCAACGTTAAAATATCCCAACAGATAACTTGTGTACATTGCTTTTATTCTCCTTTTTTTCCAATTAAAATCGCAAGGCGATAAAATAATTTTAACTTTCCTACAAAAAAAAGAAGAGAATAAAAATAATTTTTCTTTCTCTCATAAAATGAAACTACAATATAAACATCAAAGGAAAATTATAATATTCACTTCATAAAATAGAAAAAAGGAAAATATTTTATTATACTCTCCACAGGATTCCTCAGATTACAATCTGATTTAAAAAATCAGAATCATTACCATCTCTCACTTCTGTTATAGACGTTTTTTTTATTTCTACCTTTTTTCCGTTTAATAATAATAATGACAGAAATAAAAGATTCGATTATAATAAATGTGAAATAAGAATAAAACAATAAGTAATATTTTTATTGAAGTTTTCACAGGAAAAAAAATTATATTTCATTTGAATAACAGATTACTTGACTATATTATCAATTAAATATTTACTTGAATCAAATAATTTTTATTTCAGTCAACTAAATTGTATATACTCTAAATGATTGTATTATTAATTTGAATACAATTCAATTGACTCAAACAATTTTTTTTTCAGTGTATAATTATAATTGAATTATTAATTTCGTTTTATCATTTTAGTAATATTAGTAGTAAAAATAACAATATTATTGGAAATATTAGTAATAAAAATTTCAATTTTAATAATGATATAAAAATATAATATAAATATAACAATATCAATAATTTTAATAATAATAATATTCATGATTATTAAAATTACAATTAGTAAAAAGAAAAAAATAAATTAATAAAAAGACCAGAGCATATTTAGAGTCTTTTTATTACAAAATAATTTAAAAACGGTTTATAAAAATGTTAAAATGATTTAAAATTGTCACAAAAGATAAATATTTAAATGAGCAAAAATAAAAGTTTGAATAAATTCGGTTTTAACTAGACAGTTCGCAGTAAAAAAAAGTTTTTCATTTACTTTTTTATATAAAGAAATGATGCAATAAATGAAAGTTATAATTTTTCTTTGGAATGCTTATTTGAGTCGGAAAAATTTTTTTTTCTAAAAATTTTATATATATAGTGTATGTAGAAAACTTGTTTAAAGCTTTTGATTTTGAAGTAAAAGACTCTGGAGGCGAGACTTGTTTGGATATCGTTATCTGCTCTCGAGGCGAGTAGACAGAAGAAGAAAAAGCACTAGGGCATTACTTTCTTCTAAAACATTCCCAGTGGATTGAAAAATAAGTGTCTTTCGAGAAATAGCTTATCTTCGATTTTTCACTTTTTTGACCGTTAGTCAACATAGAAAATTTTTCATTCACCGAAAAGAAAAATATTAAGTAATAATAATATTCAAATTGAAAATTTTTTTTTTTTATTTCATAAATTTTGATTACTCAAATTTTCTTTCACATTTCATTTGAATGAAAATTTAGTTTTCATTTTTCTCGCAAATAAATACTTAAATGGAATAATTTTTTATTTTATACAAATAAATACTTGAGCGAAATAATACTTGAATCACGAAATTTGTTTTTAGATCAAATAATTTTTATTTTCATTTTTAATAAATTGTTAGGGTTGGACTAAAATTAAATTGAAAGGAATTAATGGAAAATAAATTTTATTCTACTTCAATTTTTTAAAAATATTTTTATCATTTATTTTTAAAAAGAATGGAATTTATTTTTCAAAAATAACTTTGAAACTTTTATATAAAGACAATTTCTAAATTGTTTTGTTGAATTACTATTGAATAAAATATTATATTGATTTCAAATGCTGACTTTTTCAATTTTCTCCATTTTCACTTAAATTTGAAATAACTTTTTGTATAACCTGAATTTAAAAAGTTTCAATAATACACAAAGAATCGAAAAAATGTGAATAATTTTATTCACGTACAAAAGTAGGAGAATTTTTCTTGAAAGGAATTACAGATAGTTTTTTTTTTATTATAAATGTTTCAATACTTAAAGTGGATATAACATTCTTTATTTTAATTAGTTTATTTTTTTTCTTTTTTATAAAATTTTCCCGGAGGTAAATATAAATATTTTAATTTTTAACTCGCAAATGAATTTTTACTTTGCAGTCGTATAATTCCAACTAAATCTATAAAAGCAGTCATAAAAACTAGGTCAACGGTACAGGAATTTCTCTCTCTCTCTCTCTCTTTTGCTCGCTCTTTCTTTCTCCCTCACTCTTTCTCTTGGAAAAGAAAAGTTTTTTTTTCAATTGAAAAAATACTCCATTGAAACAGTTACTGAAGAAATAAACATCAACCTTCTGGCACATTCACGTCGATTTCAATGCACTTTTTTTCATTTCAAGCAAAACGAATTCGATTCTTTTCAAAACAGTCAAGTTTATAAGAAATCAAATCCCATCATTATTTCAACCAAATCCTATTTATTTCGTTCTAGATTGAAAAAATAAATAAATTGACTCAATCAATAATAAATTTCAATTTTTCCTCTCACAATATAATGAAAAAAAAAATGTTTTTCCACGTATTAATTTATTTACTTCATACCTCATAGTGCTAAAAATTAAGGTGAAATTTTTCTATGAATTTTTTTCCCTCTTTGCTGAGTGTTTTTTTTTATAATTGTCGAATAAAAATCAATATAAATTGTTGGGGGAAAAATTTTCTTTTATATAAAAAAGCCCAGTTAATTAATTCCAATTATTGTGAATTATAAAGTTTTGTCAAGAACAATAATCGATTTTTTTTCTCGCGTCTTCTCAACAATTCGAATCGATTTTTTATTCAGCAACAATTCACACGCCAAAAAGCTCTTCAAGTTTGTTTTATCAACTGCATAATTTTCTATTGAAACAAAAGCAAGAGAAATCCAGGGAGAAAAATTCGCCGTAGCTCTCGCTTCTGGCTTTACGAGAGGTTTACGTGGTATATAGTCGAATACTTATAACGAGATCCTTTTCTCCTTCGCGTCCTTTTCCATTTCAAACACTATTAAAGTATACGCGCAAGCATCTCGGAAAAAAGCTCTTTTTTCCCTCCCAACCTATCCTCCTCTTTCTTTTAAAATGTATCCACCGAGAAAAATATTTCGCTTCTGCTTCTCTTCAATTTTTCCTCCCGCCACAAAATAACTGATATCTTGTAAATATTTTTTTTTCTGAATACAGATTTACGATCTAACTGATGGTTAAAGTATATTTAAAAAAAAATATAATGACTGACGTTCATATAAGCGTCGTTAAAAATAGAAAATAAAAAATAGTTATAAAAATCTAGTCTCAGTTCGAAATTGGATTATACATAAAAGTCAACAAAAAAAAGAGAAAACAGAGAAAAAATAAATAAACTTCGAAGAGAATAAAAATTTTTATAACTCACAATTTGAATTCTGGTTCATGCACTTTAGGAGAGAGAGAGAGAGAGAGAAAGAGACTTGTTTCGGTATGGATGAATGGATCCAGAAGTTTATTCTATGACACGGAAACAACTCATATCTTTTCACTGTAAGCGAAAAAAAGAAGGGAGGGAAAGGGGGGAACGAGTAGTAAATTTTATATCGTAGGGTTTTGATATTTTACGCAAACAAGAATGCGAAATGACTATCAATCTTTGTCGACATTCGATGTATCGAATGTCGACCCACATTTTTAACTTTTGTGAGAAAAAATAGAAAAGGAAAAAAAATTGACAACAATATTCTCGTTGAGTATATATATAAAGCAAAAGCTCTATTCTCACTCGTCTTTAAGATCGATTTAAGCTCACTTTGATCCACTCTAACGTCCGAATAAAAATTCATTCATATATTCACATATCCAAGTTTATTTATTGCCCCCTTTTTATTGTCGGACTAGTGCAACATTATAAAAATTTATGACTAAATTTATACGGAAGTTTGGGCTCAAGAAAAGGGACTTTGGATAAAAATGTGCTGAAAGTACACTTCTCAGATCCATAAAGAGAGAGAGAGAGAAAGAGAGACTCTTATAATACACTTAGAGTCAACATAAAGAAAAAAAAATTGAAATTTAAAATTCTTTCTACTGTATTTTTACAGAAATTTAAAAATTCCATTCATTTGTTCAATTTTAGTAGAGATTTTTATGTATTTTTTTTCTGGATTTATTTTCTAGCCTTGCGTGAGACAGAGAAATTACTTATAATAATCGTCGTTCCATCTTTCATATATTCTGTCCACACCTGAAATGAGTCATTTTCTCACGTACGTTTTTATTTTTCTTTCGTTTTGACAGTTAAAATTTATCGATTGTGAATTTTTCGTATTTTTCCATCAAAGAAGGACTATTTTTAAAAATGCTAATTATTTCTTTAAAGTATAAATTTTTTTTCAATTTTGACAGTTGAAATTTAATATTTTATACTTTTTAATATTTTTCCACGAATGAAAGGCTATTAATAAAAATGGTAATTATTTCTTTAAAGTATGAAATTCGTTTAAAAAAATCTATAGAAATTATTCAATTCAATCATCACATGAAATAATTTTAATTCAATCTTAATTAAAATTTTTCAGAAAACCTCATTATTTTCAGAAATTTAAATTAGGGAAACTTGATGTGTTAGTATTTTTCTTTATTTATTTTGAATGCTTTTTACATTTTAAATAAATAAATTAATAAATATAACCGAAAGATTGCAATTTCAAATTATCAAAAATTTAAGTATTTTCAAAAATTACAATTCTTTAAAATTTCAATTATTTTTTAAAATTCATATATTTTTAAACTTCAGTAAACCTTTTAAAGAATTTTTTCTTTAGAGAAGTTATTTTTAGTAACATTGCGAAAGTTTTTTGAAAATTCAATAGTTGAAGCATTAAAGTTTTTTCCTTTGTTCAAAAAATACATTTTTTTCACATTAGATTTTACTATGTTTTTCAGGAAGCTAATCTTTTTTAGAATTTCTAAAAATTCTAAAAATTGCAACTAATATTCTTCCAACACGCAAGTATTTTTTATAATTTTTAACTAAAATTTTTCTTTAAAGCAATTATTTTTTGGAGTTTTTAAAAATATTTTAAGAATATTAAAATAAAATAAAAAAATAAAAAAAAATAAATGAATAAAAATAAATAAAATAAAATAAAATTTTGCTTATTAAAAATTGATTCTTGAAATTAATTATTCAAATTTATTGTTAAAAAAAAGTATAAAATTAAATTCTTTTTAATTAAACTTTACAATAGTTCGATAGTTAAAGAAATTTTTAATACAAATACCTATTTATTTAAAATTTCTCAAAAATATAAAGTTTGTTATAAATAATAAATCTTTTTTCACTTAAATTATTTAAAATAAAAGAATTCAAAAATTTTACTTTGAAACCTTCCAAATTTAAGTAGCATTTTATACCAATAAAAAATCTTATTTTAATGCAATACGTAGAAGAAAAGTAGAAAAAATCACCATAAATTCCTATTCAAAACCTAAAAAGCTCTATCTCTATTTCTAACAATATATGAACTTGAATATATTAACTTAAACACAATGTGAAATTGAATTTTTTTAAATAATTCATTTTAATTTAAATTTTCCCAAAATTAAATTTTGTATTATTTTAATTTAAATTTTTAGAAATTAGTTTTCAAAATATTTTTATTCAAGATGTTTTAAAATTTCCTTAATTTTTGAATATTCTTATTTGAAGAATTGTTAAATAATTGAAATTTTGTAAATATAATAAAAATAATTGATTTAAAGAAGAATTTTAATTAATATTTTTAAAAATAATTGCCACAGTAGAGAAAAGCAAATTATCCTTTTTGGTTAAGGAAAAAGTCAATTTTCTGTTTGGAAATCAGGTAAAATTAAATTTTTATCGCAACCTTGATCTGAAAATTTCGCATTTTTTAAAAATGTCATGGAGTAAGTTTTGAAAAAATATACTATCCTAGGCGTGTATTAATTTTTAACAAAAAATTGTCTTCTCTATATGTATTTTTATGTAAAAATTTAAAAATTCCACTCATTTGTTCAGTTTTGGAAAAAAATATTTAGTATATATTTTTCCGAGATTTATTTTCTAGTCTTATGTAACAGAGAGAGAGAGAGAGAAAAAACTGAGGGATTTTCTTGACAATTTATATTTTTTCCTTTTTTGGTTTTATAAAGATGTTTACGAGCTCAAGATTGAGAATACTATATTTTCAGTAGACTTGTTTACAATCTGTTCTTGCAAGAATACAAATTGTCCTCCTGTTTACTGTAATACGAATGGGAATTCAAAAGCGACAATAGTAAAATATTCAAGTATTAAAAAAAGAAGAAAAGACAAATACACATTTTTATAAAATGTAGCTAAAAATTATTTACCAAATATTATATACATATACGTATAATGTACAAAATATAAGTAAATAAGTCTGAAAATAAATTAGCGGGAATAAAAATATTTATTTTCGTTTGCAAATAATTATTATCGTGTAAAGAAAATAACATCCGATTTTTTTCAAATTGTCCTTTGTATAAATATTTATTTATAAATAATTAGTTGAACCTTTTTTAAACTAAAAATACGTAAATTTACCAGATGATAAATTAATGTAAATAAAAATATTTATTTTCGTTTTCAAAAACAAAGACAAAAAAATTTCTAAAATTCGATAATATTGGATAATAAAATAATAGCAAATAGAAAATAATGTAAAATAATATTCAATTTTTTTTGAAACTGTTTTTCTATCCTATATGAATTACTGTTTTTAGTAAAAAATGTAAATTAATGGGGCAAATCGATAGTTATGTATGCCAAGGAACATGGCGGGAAGCTTTGTTTTGACAGATGATCAACAGTTGCTGGCCTGGCACTCGTGAGTAATCGAGAATTCCATTCGATTATATATATAAATGCCAGGAAGCACTTTCCATGATGAGTTGAGATTTCTCCCGACGGATGACATCCGTTTCGCGGAGACTTATTCCACTCACTCGATTTTATATATTCATGAAAAGTTTGACAAAAGAAAAGAAATCAGAAAAAAGGAAACAAGGAATAATTTTTCTACCTACGCAATTTTTTTTTTCTTCTTCAAGGAGGACTTTAGCGAGGATCCGCCAAGTTGTTCTATTTCTTGATAATTGTAATTAAAATAAAAATACAATAAATATTTTAATTATCTTCTAATTATTATTACAATTATTTTCTCACAGGAACTAAGATATAAAAAAATTTGAATTTTAAAATTCTTTGAAATTGCTTTCTTTGAAATTCTTTAATTTATAAAAATTGCTTTATTATACCAAGCAAAATAATTAGTTCAAATTTCTACTAATTAAAATTTCAATATTAATTTTGAGATAATATTATTGCAAAAACGATTTGAAAACTAATTTATTTTTCACAATTTAACGTTAATAAGTAAAATTTATCAATTTTTAAATATAAGATATTTTTATGTTAATTTTTCTACTTCTTTTAACTGGTAATAATTTTGAATATGAATTAAGTAATTTTTGGATACATTTTATTAAAATTTTTTCAACTTTTTAGTTTTGTACGAGAAATAATTTAATTTTTTGAAAATATCATTTTACTAAAATTTTTAATAAAAATTAATTTAATTGCTTTAAAGTATTTTAAAGAAATTTTGAAAAAATAATTTAATTTTTTAAAGGAATTCAAGTAAAATTGTAGTAGAATAATTGAATTCTTTCGATTAATTTTTAAAAATTTATAATTAAAATAATTGAATGACATACAATTAAAAAATTATTGAATTATATTGAAGAGTTCAATTTAAGTTGTATAGGAAATAAATAAATTTTTTCTTAAAAATGTATTTAAATGATATTAAAAATAATTTACTACCTAGATAAAAAACATTCTGTATAAAAAAAATTTAAAAAAAATAATTTACAATTTTTTTATATAAATAGAAAGAAACAAATTTTTTTTCATTATTTTTTTTATTTTTGTTTTATGTCTAAACGGTATTGTCTCGAATTACAGGGAAAAATTTATTTTTTGGTCAACATCGCGAAGTATTTAACGTAACAGTTTTTCTGTTCTGTCTCTAACTTTTAAAAACAAGAAATTAATAAATTTGTTTGGATGCATCTTAAAATATATTTTTTACACCAATATTGGTTATGAAAATAAAATTTTTAGAATTTATTATTTAAAAGTTATGAACATTTTAAAAAGACTGTTACGTTACAAAAATATCGTACTTTGCGATGTTGCCCTTATACACCTTGAGAAAAATATTATTTAAACCAAATGTATTTTATTTGACTTAAATAAACGTAAGTTTGTCTCAGAACCAACCAGACTTTTCATTTGTTTTAAATAAAATTTTTCTTCGACATAATTAAAACATATATTTGAGTCAAATAGAACTTTATTTAAACCAATTAAAATTTATTTGAAACAAATAAAAAGTCTAGTTGGTTCTGAGACATAAAAAAATTTTGTACTTCACATAATCATATAAAAATTAAATTCTGCATTTTGAAAGTAACAATTAATTTAAAAAATTAAAAGTGTAATTTTTATAAAATTTAATTATTGTTTCTTCAATTGAGGAGTAAGTTTTCAAAACCTGATAAATCCAAATTTTGTCATTTCGAGAAATTTAAACAAATGACAACTCTCACATAACCACTAAAATGATCTTTAATGTAGAAAAAATGTAATAAATTATTCATTTTTTAATATTTTTTCTATTTAAAATACTATGTTTGTAATTAAATTCTATTGTAATAAGGAATTTAAAGGTTTTAATAATTTTTTTCTAATAAAAAAATGGAAATTAAAAATCATCGAGGTCAGGCCAAAATATTTTTTAAACTGAAAATTCTTTATTAATAAATTTTTTTTCTTAAATTGAACAGTAATAAATGGATTTCTAAAGATTTTAATATTTTAAATATGTGTTTATCTCAATTTTTTTAAAAATGGATTTATCTACTTTTGAAAAATTGCTCCTCAATTATTAAACAAAATTATTCGCAAAAGGGTCAGAATTCGTAAAAATTTTCACAGAAAACAAATAGTATTTATTTTAAAACAAAATAATGAAAAAACATTTCTATTTGGTCTTAGGAATGTGTCCACCAAAGAACAGAAAAAAATATTATTTTTTTATAAAAGTAATTGCAAAATTAATTTTTTTGCAACTTTTTAAACAAAATGTTATTTCTTCTAAATGAATGAATCGATTTAAGTGAAACAAGCGGGAATATAAAGGGAATGAAAAAAACACTGTCGAATTAACAATTTTATTCAGTGATATAACCGTAAAAATTATCAAAAACTAAGTTCATTGTTGATGCACTACACCACGCCAATATAATTTCCATTATAACTTTGAAAATAATTGTCGCTCATAAATTTACTCGACGGATTTTAATTTCTTATAGTTTCAAGTGTATGTAGATATTTTTTAAAAATTTTTACAAGGCGCAGAACATTAAAAATAATCAATTGTTTATAAAAAATTTATTAAATAATTATTAAAAAATAAACTTTTTAAAAATTTTCTAATTCTGAACGAAAGTATTTTTTATTTCCTTTATATTCCCGCCTGGTTCATTCATTTCTTAAATCAGTTCATTCAGTTAGGAGAAATAACATTTTGTTAAAAAAGTTGCAAAAAAATTAATTTTGCAATAACTTTTTTAAAAAATAATATTTTTTTCTGTTCTTTGGTGGACACATTCCTAAGATCAAATAGAAATATTTTTTCATCATTTTGATTTAAAAAAATACTTTTTGTTTTCTGTGAAAATTTTCACGAATTCTGACCCAAATTGATTTATAAATTATAATTATTTAACTTTTCTATTTATTATTTTTAATTTTTGTACAGAGAAATAAAAAGATGTGAAAATTAAAAAGTAGAACAATTATATTGCAGACGTGATTGAAATACGAAAATCGGCAGTAGGTATAAAAAGAAAATTAGTTTTTTTTGAAGATAAGATAATTGAATGAAATGAAATCGAAAAGAATAGCGCGAGGGTGTAAATAAAGAGGCGATGGAGGGGAAAGGGTTGCCCCGTGGATGAAACTGGGAATAATAGTATTAAGAAGCCCCTGATGGTTGGAGACTGCAACCTCCTAACTGTCACCCCCCTTAGTTGACCCTTTCACGGCAACGACCAGTGAACTATCTCACCAAAGCAGTCCCTGTCAGCCAACCTGGGTTGGCTTTACTCTAACTAGATCTGACTCCCTGTCTACTCGGGACTTTCGCTAATGTACTCGTAAGACGATATTGTAAGGATTTATACGAGTACATGAGTTATGAAGGTCTGATACGCGAAAATAGTACTAGAGAGTGGTGACACATGTCGTGTGTGTGCCACTACCTCTCGGTCATCTTTATATTCTTCCCTTCAATTTTATTAGAATCAATCTATAAAGACCTTGTTGTATGGCTCATTTTTTAGACATTATTTTTATTTTTTTTAATTTGCAGAAATATTATTTCAAAAAATTCCAATCATAACCTTTTTCTGTTGAAATTCGTATTTAATAATTCAGACTAGAGTCAAAAGTCACAATTAAAACTGTGCATAATTCTTTCTTTGAAAAAAACATTAAGCTCTTTGATTATTTATAAAAATTAATAGTAACGGGAGAATTCAAAGTAAAACACTGCATTTAAAAATTGAAATCACTAGTAAAACCAAGTTTTAGTTAGATGAAAATGCCTTAATTGCTTTTTGAATTATATTCAACTGGTGAAACAGGTTTTTAATCAGACAAAACGTAGTTTAATCTGGTGATTAAATTTTCCAAATTAGACAATGTTTTGAAAACGTAAATCAGTAGTAATTGCAAATTTTAGTCAGACATAGATGTTAATTTATATTAAGGAATGTAAACATCTTTCAAGTCAACATTCTTTTATCAAAAATATAACAAAAATTATTTACTTCAGTTAGTCATGTATATAAAAAATATAAATTTGTGGAGTAACACCAAATTTCAGTCAAAGATATTTCAAATTTCTCATTTAGAGTAATAATTTAAAACTATTAGATAAAGTAAACTATTTAAATAATTGTTTGATTAAAAATTGACCTTACTACTGAATAAAATATTTTTAAAAATATTACACTTTTATAACGAAATTTGTTCTTGAAACATTTGTCTGATAAAAACTACTTTTACTATACACCCAGTGAAAAATATTATTTAAACCAAATATACTTTATTTGACTTAAATAAACGTGTGTTTGTTTCAGAACCTACTAGACTTTTTATTTGTTTTAAATAAAATTTTTATTTGACATAAATAAAACATATATTTGAGTCAAATAAAATTTTATTCAAACCAAATAAAATTTATTTGAAACAAATAAAAAGTCTAGTTGGTTCTGAGACAAATATACAATTTCTCTGGGTGTATTACAAAAATATTATACTCCTTCAAAATGATTTTCAATATTTCAATTCAATTACTATTTTCAAAACTTTTTAACAACAATTTTACTTTTTATGTATTATTTTTAATAACAATTAATTAATCAAATTCCCGAAATTTCAATTATTCCTAAATTCTTTAATTAAATGCATATTAGAAAATAAAAACTTTAAATGAGGAGCAAGTTTTCAAAACTTGATAAATCCATAATTTCTTATTTCGAGAAAATGAAACAAATGACTTTCCTCACATAACCAATAGAGTTAATTTTAAAATAAAAAATTTGTATTAATTTAATTTTACGACAATGTTTTTATATTTAAGATGTTCTGTTTTTAAGTAAACATTATCATAATTAAGTGCTTTAAAGATTTTGGTAAATTTTTTCTAATCAAAAACAAATATTAAAAGTCATCTTGGTTATGTCAAAATGATTTTAGAAGAAAAATTCGTTGTTAATAAAATTTTTTTCTTAAATTTAACAGTGACAGATCGATTTTTGAGGTCTTTAAAATATTAAATTTATGCTTATCTCAATTTTTTTAAAAAATGGATTTATCAGCTTTTGAAAATTTGCTCCTCAAATAATATTCAAAAAATTCAATTAAACTTTTTCAAAAATATTAACTTCAAAATTCAATTATTTACAAAAACTTCACTCTATATTTCTCTTTAATATTCAATTTTAATCTACAATTTTCACTAAAATTCACTTTTAAATCAATTTTTATTAAAAAATTCTACAAGAATTTAATTATTTAAATGCAAAGTAAATAATTTACTGAATAATTGAATGTTTCTCAAATTTCAATTCTCATAAAGAATTTTAATAACTCATTTTTTAATAATTTAATTCTTTTGTCGAATTTTAATAAAACGTGCACAAACATAATTACTTTCTTCAAGGCATCCACTTATAATTTTATGAAAAATAATTAAAAGGCTGTGATGAGATTTATGAGAATTTTTAAATTTATTCGTTTACAATTCAATTTTACAAAATTTCAATTATTAGGGAATTCTGCAATTGAATATATATTGAAAAAGAAGAACTTGAAATAATTTCAATACAAATCCAATTAAACTTTTAAAAAGAATTAATTCTACAGAATTTTTTGGCAAAAATTTGAAAAATTATGTATTTCAATGATTTTAGTTTGAAAATTTTTCAAAATTTAATTATTTCTAAAAATCCACGTTATAATGCTTTTAATAGTTCAGTATTACCTAAACTTTTAACTAAAATTTATTTTTAAAACCATTTTTATATGTAAATTCTACGAGAATTCAATTATTTAAATACACAAATAAATAATTTATTAATTTCATGTTTCAGGAAATTAAATTCTCATTAAAAATGTTATTAACAAATTTTTTAAATCTTTACATTCTTTTGACGAATTTTAATAAGATTTTTAAGAATAATTACATTTTTCGAGTATTTTGATTAAAATTGCATTAAAAGTAATTGAAATTCTGCAATGAGTTTTATTATTTATGAAAATAATTGAATTCCTAAAGGAATTTTATTCTTTATAAAAATAATTGAATCCCTGTAGAAATATTATTATTTATAAAAATAATGGAATTATTGCGATGAAATTTATTTAAAGATTTGTAAATAATTTAATTTCTGTAAAAAATTTTATTATTTTTGAAAATAATTGAATGTTTGCGTAGAATTGAATCCAAAGTTTTTTTAATAATGCAATTCTTTTGGAAAATTTTATTGAAATAGTATGATACTGAAAAATATTGATTTTTAGAAAACTTTTGAGAATAATTGAAATTTTGACAAGAATTTGATTAAAATTTTGTAAAATAATTGAATATCAGAGAAGAATTTTATTATTTTTGAAGAGAATTAAAATTTTGACGAGAATTTAAAAAAATTTTTGAACACAATTGAATTTAGTAACTATGCTACTAAGTTAGTTAGTAACTAACTTACTATTATCCCTTGAAAAGCTAAATTCGTTGAATTTTAAATATCATTTTTACTCTAAAGAACATCACTTTGGCGTTAATTGGATAATTTTCGTTATTTATCAGTGGTTATAATGAAAGAATAAAATCGAACATCGTTTTCTTCAGTTTTGAGAAAAGTCACTATATTTCATATAGAATTCGAAAAAATTTGTTATAACCCAAAAAAAATTTTTAGTGAAAATCTTACGGAAAATGACTCTTATGAAAATAAGTAGTAAAAACAATTTTTTTCTCAAAAAATTTTCTTTTTGCTTCCTCGTGAGGAAGCTTTGTAGTCGTTTAATTTACAAAATTTTTAAAAATCCTTTTGACAAATTTTCTTCTATATAAGACTATGTTATATAAGACCCTGAACAATTGTCCGGATGTATGTATGTGTGTGTGTGTATGTGTGTGTGTGTGGATCCCGATTTTTGTGAACACGATAACTCGAAGAGGTTTTAACGAATTTGGCTAAAATTTACCAGGTATATTTATCATAAAAATATCTCGAACTGGATTGATAGACTTTAAAAAATTCTCAGAAAAAATTTTTTTTTTGACTTTTTTCTAAAAAAAAATTTTATTCAAAAATTTTTTTTTAAGTTGGTTATTGAAGTTAATATATAATAAAATCTTATTCTTTGCATCAAGACGAATCGATTGGTATATAAAAAGAATAAATTGTATGAGAATTTATAGAGTTAATCACAATTAAAGCTGAAAAATTCGCATTTTTCTCAAAAAATGAGTTCTTTCCGCAAAATTATGTTGCTGTATAAGAAAATCTTTCTCACTTATTTCTAGAATTTTATTCTTTGCATCAAGACGGATCGATTGGTATATATAAAGTATATATTGTATTTAAATTTATAAAATTAAAACCAATTACAGACACAAAATTTGCATTTTCAATAAAAATTCATTTTTTCTTAAGAATCATGTTGCTGTACAATAAAATGTTATTATTTATTGAAAAATAAATCTAAAATCTTATTCCTTGCATCAAGACGAATCGATTGATGTATGTAAAATATATATTCTATTGAAAATTATAGAATTAATTACAATTAAAGATGAAAAATTCATTTTCTATTAAAAATTTTATTTTGTTCATTTAGGATTAAAACCAATTTTATAAATATTTTTTTGATTTTATAAATATTAGATCGTATTAGAAATTACTTAAAAATTAAATATACTTAATATACTTAATTATAATTATAATAAATTTTTAAAATTAATTTTTAATTAGATTTGAAGACAACAACATGGAAAATATGTCAATACGTGACAATAAGTTAGTGCTTCCTCCACGAGGAAGCAAATTTTTTTGCTGATCGTATAGAGGAAGCAAAATGTTCATGTAATGAACATCTGGATTTACAACTTGTTCTTCTTATTTTATTAAATCCAATTTAATTTGTTTCTTGGTTTATTTTGTCTTTAAAAATTAAGGAAACAACAACCCTAAGGCAAATGTCATTTCTAGATTTTTTTACCTATGAAGACAGAGTGGCAAAAAACATATTTTGAAGAGAGCTTATTGAAAATCGTGAATTTAAGTAGTATACACAAATTTCAGTCAGACAAAAGGATAATATTTCTCTATCGAAGTAAAGTAGTAAAACTTGAAGTTGTACTTCAGAAGTTTCAAGTCAAAAGGAGGAAGAGAGAGAAGAAGGAGAAGAAAAACAATAAAATATTAATGATTTGAGTAGAATCTATTATTCAAATAGAGACACGAGTTCGAAACAGATCGTTATGGAGGTATTTTGTCGTGACTATTTGGTATCAATTGTTTATGAGGAAGGCAGTTTGAATTGATGTGTGCTTACATTGGTATGACATTATGACGACTTAGGCAAGCAATGCAGAAAATGTGCATGCATTAAGTCTCTATCACAATAGCCTTTTCATGTGACATTCGAATCAAACAGACCATACCGTTGCATGTTGAATACTTCATGGAGCAAATCTACCACTATCCCCTCCCCTCTTCCACTCGCTCTCTCTCTCTATTTTCTGGAACGGGAGCGCGTGTCCACCTCTCTTGTGCCACGACAGGATTATCCTTTCGCGAGGCCGGAAAACGAGGTTGACGTATTCTGAATAAAGCATTGAAGGAAAAAGGAAATGGGAATCGACTCATTGTCAGAGAAACGACGCCTGATCGATCAGCTATATCTTGACTTTAGGTCGGAATTGCCTTTTAGTACATCGACCAAGCAAAATGCGAGAAAAAGAAAACAAAAACACACACTTCACTTACTTTACACTTTTTCTATTTTTCGAGAACATATTTTGCTATTTTATTTTCCTTTTCACTTCTACTTTCACTATCAATTTTATTTTTCTTTTCATTTTAATTTTCACTTTCATTTTCATATTCATTTTCACTTTCATTTTCATATTCATATTCACTTTCATTTTCATATTCATTTTTACTTTCATTTTCATATTCATTTTCACTTTCATTTTCATATTCATTTTCACTTTCATTTTCATATTCATTTTTACTTTCATTTTCATATTCATTTTCACTTTCACTTTAATATTCATTTTTATTTTATTTTCAGTTTTATTTTCACTTTAAAAAAAAGACATTTTTTACTATGCTTGCTTTCTTAGGTGCTTAATGTAAGAATTCAAATGAACGTGAAAGTGAAATTTTGTGAAAAGCAAAAAATAAAAATTGCTACAAATAAAGTAGAAGCCAAAGTGAAAAAAAATGAAAATATAAGAAATTAAAAATTTTTTAAATAAAATGACTAGAAAAAATGGAAGTGAAAACGAAATTGAACGAGAAAGTGAAAATGAAGATAAAAGTAAAAAGTAAGTTTATTATCTTCATTATACTTTTGCTCTCGTTTCTGATGCTACACAACACTGACCAAAAGAAAATCGGGAGTAAATAAGAGTTGTAATTTATTGAAGTTCAAAAGAGGATTATACTTGACAGAATAAAAATAGAACCTGATTATTGACCACAGTAATACCACATTTGTAGCTTCGCTTAAATTGGAACATGTTTTACATACCGCGAATGCGAAGAGAGCAAAGTTGTCTAATTAAATTGTGTTTGCGTATACACTCGAAATGGTTTAAAGGTTTAATTAGTTTTCATTCCCTTTATTCCATTCGGTCTCTCTCTCTCACTCGAAAACTAGGTGTTTTCAAACTTTTCTTGTCCATTTTAATCATGGCAAACTTTATTATCTAGTGTGATAATATTATCAAGTTTAATCAACCCTTTATTTATTTGATTATCATCTCTAGTTAACCTTTTTTCTCTTTCTGTTTCTCTGTCACCGTATGTATATAAATAAAATTTATGGCGAACTGGTAATTTTTTTTAAGATCTTGAAATGTTTCATATTTTTGGAAGATTTAATGTTTCTTTTCTTACTAAGGACTTTAGAAGTACATTTATTTTCACTTTTACTTTCATTTTTACGAAATTAAAATTCACTTTGGCGAATTTTATTATTTTTATTTCCACTTTTAGAAGTTTTAATATTTACCTTTACTGTGAGAATTTATTACTTGCTCTATTATTTAATTTTCATTACTCTTTTATATTTAATTGTTTATTATTTTTATTTCCACTTTTAGAAGTTTTAATATTTACCTTAACTGTGACAATTTATTACTTCCTCTATTATTTAATTTTCATTTCTCTTTTATATTTCATTGTTGTTTTCACATTTAAATGTAGATTGAAATTTTAAAAAAATCAACGAAAGTAAAAATGAAAATTTGTCAATGTCTAAATGTAAGAAAAATAAAAATTTATCAAAGTGAAGGTAGAAATGAAAAAAGAATGTGAAAGTAGAAGTGTAAAAAGAAATAAAAATGCAAGTCAAAGTAAGAAATGAAAAAGGGAAAGTGAAAGCGAAGGTAAAAGTACGATAGCCATTATAAAGTAACAGGAAATAATCTTAATAATCTAAAAAATGTGAATAATATAAATTCTTATAAATAATGAAAAGTAATAAATAATAAAAGCCTGGAAAAATAATGTAAAGTAATAAGTAGAAATATATTCCTCTTTTTCTAAGGTTAAAAGATTACTTTATAGAATTGTATAATGAGTAGTGAAAAAAAGAATGGAAGGGACAAAAAGGAGAAGAACATGTCTATATCTATGCGAGAAATGAAAGAATAAAGGCAAGTATATTATTTACAAAGTACGATCAGAGGCCCATTTAAAGAACACGAACCTCGCGGCCAACTACACAACCCCTTTTTCTCTTCACTTCACTACTCAAACCGACTTCCATCTCGGAACTCTTTTACTCGAGGTAAAAGGTCGTTTCGTAAGTAACCGTACCAGGTACCGACGAGCGAACATAACATAGGAACATGACTTACATATCGAAGTACTTTTCTTATATTGGGTGATATCGGTGACAAGGGCTTAATATCTTTTCTTATATATGAATATACCATGTAGAACTTCTTTGAGTTTCAGAAAAAAATACATATATAATAACATTCCTTCTGCATTGAATTGTAAAAAGTATTTAATAACTTTCATCATTCTCACACGAGATATACGTAGTTTTATATTGAAATTGGTATAAAGAGACCAAAAAGGGGCTTTTTAATTAAATTCTATTTTCATACGCAGAGATGACGGCATTAAACGACGACCCTTGATATTTAACGGCAAAGGAAATTAAAAATTGAATTCTGTATTTAAATATACATCAAAAATCTCAGACGGAATTTAAAGTTAGAAATGACATTCGTTAGGTTTAGAAGTACACTGAGAAAACAATATATTTGAATCACACATAATTTCCTTTGTTATACAGTCAACCAAAAATTATCTTTAAATTAAACCTAATAATTTTGATTCAATAAAAATTTTGTTTAATTCAATTATAAAATATGTTTAATTTAAAACATATTTTTTTGCTTGACTACTTATTTTTGAATTAAAAATACTGTTTTCTCAGTGTAATTGTATTTTCCTAAAAAAATTTATTAAAAATAGATTAAAAAAGTGAATGTCTTTTAATCAATTTCGTTATTTATGAAAATAATAATTAAATTCTTTCGATGGAAATTATAACTTTTGTAAGATCCAGTAGTAAAAATTTTATTGAAAATAGAAAAATAATTTAATTCTTATAAAGGATTGTATAAAAAATTTTCTGAAAAAATTTTTCGATGATTTTTATGAATTTTGTTTTAAATAATGGACAAGGGATAAAAACAATCTACTTTGGTGTTATTTTTTAACTATGAATGAAATTTTATTTTAAATAAAACACCAAAGTCAACGATTTGTAAAAATTCAACGAATTTAGCTTCCCCAGGGAGAATAGTAAGTTAGTTACTAACTAACTTAGTAACATAGTTACTAAATTCAATTGTGCTAAAAAATTAAAAAAATTCTCGTGAAAATTTTAATTCTTTTTATAAATAATAAAATTCTTCTCTGATATTCAATTATTTTACAAAATTTTAATCAAATTCTTGCCAAAATTTCAATTATTCTCAAAAGTTTTCTAAAATTCAATAATTCTCAATATCTACTATTTGAATAAAATTTTCCGAAAGAATTCTATTATTATAAAAGTTTGAATACAATTCTAAGCAAATATTCAATTATTTTCATAAATAATAAAAATTTTTACAGGAATTCAATTATTCACAAATTTTTTTATAAATTTTATCGCAATAATTCCATTATGTTTATAAATAATAACATTTGAACAGGGATTAAATTTTTTTTTATAAATAATAAAATTCTTTTAAGAATTTAATTATTTTCATAAATAATAAAACTCACTGCAGAATTTCAATTATTTTTAATGCAATTTTAATCTAATTCCTCAAAAAAGGTAAGTATTCTTGAAAATCTTATTAAAATTCGTCCAAGGAATTTAATAATGTAAAAAATTTGTTAATAACAATTTTTATAATAATTTAATGTCAACAAACATGAAATTATTAGTATTTATATAGTATTAAATTATTATAGTATTTAAATAATTGAATTTTCGTAGAATTTACTAATAAAAATGGGTTTAAAAATTAATTTTAGTTAAAATTTTAGATTATACTTAAGTATTAAAAGCATTCTAACGTAAGACAGACATTCAATTATTTACAAATTATTTTTATAAATTTCTTCGCAATAATTTAATTATTTTCGTAAATAATAACAATTATTTTTATAAATAATAAAATTCTTTTGGGAAATCAATAATTTTCATAAATAATAAAAACTCATTGCAGAATTCCAATTATTTTAAATGCAATTTTAATCAAATTCCTCGAAAAATGTAATTATTCTTAAAACTCTTATTAAAATTCGTCCAATGAATTTAATGTTTTAAAAAATTTTTTAATAACATTTTTTATGAGAATTTAATTTTAAGAAACATGAATTTAAAAAATTATTTATTTTTGTATTTAAATAATTAAATTCTTGTAGAATTTATTAAAAAAATGGTTTCAAAAATGAATTTCAGTTAAAATTTTAGATCATACTTAACTATTAAAAGCATTATAACGTGGATTTTTAGAAATAATTAAATTTGAAAAAGTCTCAAACTAAAATAATTGAAATTCTTAATTTTTCATATTTTTGACAAAAAATTTTATAGAATTAATTCTTTTTAAAAGTTTAATAGGATTTTTATTAAAATTATTTTAAGTTTTTATTTTTCAATATATATTTTATTGCAGAATTTCCGAATAATTAAAATTTTGGAACATTGAATTGTAAACGAATAAATTTGAAAATTCTCATAAAAGTTAAAACTGATCGCAGCGTTTTAATTATTTTTCATACAATTGTAATTGAATTCCTTAAATAAGTAATTATGTTTTGCAAGTTTTAATAAAATTCGACTAAAGAATTGAGCTATTAAAAATTTTTTTAATAAAATTCTTTAGGAAAGTTGATTTTTGAAAAACATTTAATTATTCAATAAATTTTTTACTTTTGCATTTAAATAATTAAATTCTTGTAAAATTTTTTATAAAAAATTTATTTTTATTTCATAAAAATTGAATTTGAGTTTAAATTTTAGATTACATTTCAATATTAAAAGAAATATAGCGTAAACTTTTTGGAAATAATTGAATTTTGAAATTAATGGTTTTGAATAACATTCATTGAATTTATTGAATATTATTCGAAATTTTTATTTTCTAATATGTATTTAATTAAATAATTTAAGAATAATAATTGATATTTTGTGAAATTGATTTATTAATTATTATTAAAAATAATAGATGTAAAGTAAAACTGTAGTTAAAAATTTTTGATAATAATAATTGAATTAAAAAAATAAAAATAATTTTGAAGAAGTTTAAAATTTTTATAATATAACATAATAATTTTATTACTTGGTCATCCTTAATTATTATAAAATATGAAGAAATCGATTACTCCGAGTAGAAGTCTCGGAGTTATCGATATCTTCATGTTTTATAGTCATAAAAAAATTTACTAAACAAAAATTTCATTCGTTGTAAAAAAATAACACTAAAATTGATCATTTTAATCTTTTTTGGTGTTAATTTAAACTGCAACACTTTTTAAGACCTTACTATTTACTGTGATTATTACAGAAAAATAATAATTATTATTACTTATATTATTTTCTTTACCTATTATTTTTATTATTTGTTTGATGTGCAATCAACAACATCAGAATCGAAAGAAACATTTGTTACTGTCATTGGAATAAAAAAAGTTGAAGAATTGAGATAAATTTCCGCGTGTATTATAACACTGAATTGTAAAGAGTGAAGGGAGGAAGGAGGGACGACAGGTCACTATGAGACAGGAAGAGTTGGCAAAGATTTACGTTATTGGATATCGTTTTCCGATTGGTCCAGCTTAATTCTCGATGTAAAGGTAATGGGAGTTTGTCAGGTGGGTTTTCACTCCCCTTCCCTTCACCTTCCAATATAATTCCCCTCTCAACTAATTCGAGTTTTCGATCTCGTCTCCCACACTATATTCTATATACACCTATACATACATATATAGTTGCGAATAGTAGTAGTAGTAGTAGTAGTGCCAATAGTGGCAGCAGTAGTTATATAGCCAGTTCACTCTATTTCCACACAGGATTATATTCACCAACCGAAATAAGCAAAACATTTCCCAAAAAAATAAATGACTAGCTATTTTTTTAGATAACATTTTTTTTATTTGGAAAAAGAATGTTTCCTTTGCATCGTTAAAAGAAATTTTTTAATTGCTATTTTTTGTATTTAATAAAAATGTGCCCTTCGAAAAATATTGCATATAGTTGAAAAAAATTCGAATTTACATTTTTAGTCATAAAAGAAATTTTCTAAAAATAATGCGTATAGTTAAAAGAAACTCTAATTTACATGTTTTGCCATGAAATAAATTTTCTAATTTTCATTTTTCGTATCTAAAACCAACTTTTCCTTTGAAATATTTTGAATGTAGGTAAAAAAAATTATAATTTACAGTTTTCGTCGTAAAAGAAAGTTTTAATTAACTTTTTTTTTGTAGTTAAAGAAAAATTTTGTAAAAATATTATATTGTAGAAGTTTTTAGATGGACGAGAAATGAAAAAATGCTTTTAAAAAGCTTCGAGGAGTGGAGGTACAGGAAACATCAATCAGGGAATGATAGTGTACACAATGGGAGAAAAAGAAGAAAGCAACTAGTTTAGTAGGCAATTATGTTTTCACCCTTAAAACATGCAAGTCAGAAGATTAGATGTTATCGTTACGACGATTGAGTTTTAGGGGATTTTCAAGGTATGTATTTGTTAAGTGCGAGTGAATTTGCGTTTATTTGTTGCGAGAAAGTGAATGAAGAAAATAAGAAATGTAAAAAAAGGAGGTCAAGGTGGGGTTAAATTGATCAAAAAACTTGATAAAGAAATGGAAAGGAAAAATTAAAAACATCCGTGAAAATATTTTTTTGGGAAAATGGAAAATTATTGACAGTATTTTTCTTTCTAACTTTCTTAAAAATAGGATCAGACTGTATAGATAAAATTCTTTTTTATGTTTCTTTCTTTCTTCGTTTTTTCTTCTTCTACGATAAGTGATACTTAACAAAATTTAATAAACTCTTTAAAGTTATGTATTTAAAAGGTCACATCTTAAGTCTTATAAAATATGAAAAATGATAAAAAAAATCAGTGTTAGTGAATAGTCGATTACAAAAAGAGCAAAATTTATAGAAAAAAAAATATTTTGAAAAATTAATAAAATGTAAAAAGATTCATAAAAAAATTTAGGTCAAACATTGATTTTTGGAGGGAATGAAATATTTTCTAAACTATCGAATATCAAGGAGTCAAGTCACTTTTTTTTCGCAAGTGTATAAAAAAGTGCAAGATAAGAAAAAAGGGAGTTTCGCAAAGCCATATCCTAAAAATAAGAGTACGGGGGGGAGACTTTTTTTCTCTTTTTCTTGTTTGAGACACAATAGAGCACGTTTATGAGAGAGTGGTCGCTTATAAAATGTGGTAAATACGATTTTGTGGCACACGCCCCCTTCTCAAAGTTGGCGATAGTTCACGTGAACGAGTGGTTCAAGAATAAACTGGGTAAGTGGGCTCCAGGGGATGACATCTCTCTCTCTCTCTCTATATATATAAAACCAAGAATTTGGCGTGGCTCTACACCCCATAAATTTGAGTTATGCACCCTCTCTCACTTCCTCTCCCTCATTTTGACCTTTCCTCGTTTTCCTGTCTCAAGGATTCTTTAAACGTAAATTGTATCCGCCTCGATTTTTCCTCAAGATATTTGGAATTTTTATCCTCCATATCGTTCCAAAAAGAACTTGCAAACACTTTACCCCAATTTTCTTTCGACAATTTGATTAATAATCTCACCCTAGTGTAATAATTCGACAGGTTTATTTTCCCTGCGCTTTTCAATGTTTTAGTTGAATATAATAAATAATTCTTTAAGCTCATTTTTAATTTTTATGAAAAGGTGAATGTTAAAATCTTTTCCTTTTAACCTAATTTTTATTCTTTTTCTGGAAAGTGATGTTAAACTTTTAGATAACAATTGAATAATAAAAGTAGAATCACGTGAATTTTTAGAACGTTTCTAGAAAGTGAATGCTAATTTATTCATACAGAGTAATCACGAAAAATATTTGTTTTTTTCTGACATTTCACTGATTTCTATAGACAAAAATTTCACATTTTTTCTAACCCTAACGACTATTCTAATTCATACTCTAAGAATTATAAGATACGCAAAATAAATGTTCTATTAGAATTATTTACAAATTTCTTTAAATGTAAAATTATTCGACAATATAATTATATAATCCTTTTGAAATAAATATTAAAATTTTTAAGAAAATAAAAAATGTAATATTGTTTCTGTAACTTTTTCAAAATTATTTCCATCATTTTAATTCAATTATTATTTTGTACAATAATTGTAAAAATCGTTTTAAAAATTTACGTTAATAAATTGACTTAAAAATGAATTTCAGTTACACTTTTAGATAACAATTGAATATTAAATATTTTTATATTTATCAATTTATTATTTATAAAAACATCTGAATTACTGACAAAGAATTTTATTATTTTTAGAAAATAATTGAATTCTTGACAAAAATTTTATAAAATTTTTTGAAAACCAATGAATTTAAATGAATAAAAAAATTTTTATTCATAAAGATATAATTTTTTAATTTTTTAATTTTTTTCTTCATAAAGATAATTTAATTTTTGACTAGAATTTAAAAAAATTTGACCTTCATTGAATGTATGCGATGAATTTTATTACTTCCAAAAAAATTGAATTTCTGCAATTGCAATTTCTTCAAAATTATTTTCATCATTTGAATTCAATTAATATTTTCTACAATTTCCAACTAAAATTTCTCTTTAAATCAATTAATTTTACTATTTTTTGACAAAGTTCATTGAGAATTATCAAATTTAATTGTTTTTAAGTTCAACTTTACAAAATTTTGATTATTTAGAAACTCTTTTATAAAATACGCATTAGAAAATAGTTACTTGAAATAACTTCAAAAGACATGAATTAACTATTCATTTTCCAAAAATTGTTATTTTTTGTAACTTTTCTAAAATTTAACTATTATCTAATTATTTAACTGAAATTAATTTTTAGCTAGCTACTTTTATTAGAAAATTCACAGAGAATTTAATTATTTAAATATTTTAAATTATTTATAATTTATTTAATAATAAGTAATTTATTTATTAATTCTATGTTTCTTAAAATTGAATTCTTACAACGAATGTTATCAACAAATTTTTAAATAATTGAATCCTTTCGATGAATTTTAATACTATTTTTAAGAATAATTGAATTTCTGCAAAGAATATTATTACTTACAAAAATAATTGAATTTATTAGATGATTATTGTTATTTGTGAAGAAATTTTAATTTTCGACAATGTTTATTAAAATTCAAGATAATAGTACTTAAGTTTTTAGGAACAATTTTGATATTTATCAAAAAAGTAAATTCTTTTCAAGAATTGCGCATAAATTTCTAAAATAATATTAATTGTATTAACAAATTCGATTAATTTCAACAGAATTGAAATTAAAATTTTTCAAAAAAATTACTTCAGTAAATAATTTATAACTAATAATTTTACGATAGTTCTTGAAGAATTAAGTTATTTAAGAGAAATTATTATCAGAAATAGGAAGAGTGAAGGATTCTTTACAACCATCATCCATGGTAATTTCATAGTTATGAAAAAATAAACGATAAACTAGTTTATGAGGCAAAAAATACACTAAAATTCAGAATTTTCTTACAAATTTAAAATATCCCTAAATTTTCTTTGACCGATGGGGCAAATTTTGCAATTTTTCAGAAAAGGGTAAACAAAGTAATAGAAGTACAATTTTTGGAATTCAATTACTGTGAAACGGAGAATTGTCCAAATTTATTACTATTCAGGAGCTAAAAGAGTACTAAAAGAATGCTAAAGGTTTTTTAGGGACAGATTACTTTTAAATTATAGCTGCCAAGAGGATATTAGGTGCAAAAGTTCTCCTCTGGCGCTATTTTCGATACAGTTTGGAACAGAATTTTTTTCCGACTGCCGAGGAGAAAACGGTGACAAAAAGAAAAAACTAGAGGGAAAATCTCCGCTGGACGTTGGGATTTATTTCTTTGTTCTATTCTCCTGGCGACACAAAAAAATGAAGCAAAAAAAAAAAAAAAGAAAACAAGTGCAGACTATACTTTTCCGGGTTTTTCAAGAATCCTTGGACGACAACGTTGAAGGCTTATTTTGAGCCACTTCACTGACGAGTGCGCGCAAGGGGAAAATTCTTGTCTAAATTTACATCTCTTGTGTGTACATTCTTCAGTATCAAGAACGGTCAAAACTTTTTTTCTTCTTCTTTCAATGTTGAGTTTTTTTCCCTCTTTTTTTTTCTTGTCTTTTGACGTCGTGGGAATGGGTCCTAAATTTTCAACGGGCACTTTTTCATATTTAAATTCACCGCCCAGCGACCGCCACACTGCGAACGTATATGTATATAACTCAGAGGTATTTCACCAAGATGCTGCTCCTTTTAAATATTTAAAACAAACCCGACTTCATACAGGAAAATCCACGTTTCACATTCCCCTTTTCTTTTTTTTTGTTTTTCTACTTTGTTTTTCTTTCCTCTAAATTGGCTCTACTTTTCTTTTCTCGATTTCATAAAAATTCACGCGTAATTTTCAAATAAAAAAATACGGTTTTGAATGTTGATATGTTTTTAAATATTACATTTAATCTTGGGGTAACAAAAAAGTTTCAAAAAAGATAAAATGAAATGAAAATTTTTATCATCTTACTAAATTTGTTCACATGAATTTTTCCTTGTAAAATAGTAATCAAACTGTTTAGTTAATCTTTTTTATTCATTAGGATCAAGAAAATGAATAAGTAGTAAGGGCGCAATATTTAGTCAGACAACCTGTAAATAATCTCGAATTTAAATAGTATAATCAACTTTTAGCTAAACAAACGTTTTGAAAATAAAAATATGCTACAGCAAGTATCGTTTCGACAAAACTTAACAGAAATTTACCAGTTTGAGTAGTAGAAGCAGGTTTTGGTCTGACAGACATCATTTACTTGATTCTTAAGTGTTATTATTTACTATCTTTCGAGAAGACGTTTTAAATTACTAACTTTTGATCTATTTACTTCGAAAAAACTCACTGTAAAAAGTGAGGTGTTAAATTAAAAGCAGAATGGATTAAAATATTCTGCAAAAGTTTAATACCTCTAGTATTTAAATCACACCAAAAAGGATTAAACTATTCTATTTTAGTGTTATTTTTAAATATAAATGAAATTTTATTTTAAATAAAACATTAAGTCAACGATTTGTAAAAATTCAACGAATTTAGCTTCTCCAGGAAGAATAGTAAGTTAGTAACTAACTATAGTTACTAACTTACTACTAACTTAGTAACATAGTTACTAAATTCATTTGTGTTCAAAATTTTTTTTAAATTCTCGTCAAAATTTTAATTTTCTTTAGAAATAATAAAATTCTTCTCCGATGTTCAATTATTTTACAAAATTTTAATCAAATTCATGTCAAAATTTCAAATACTTTCAACAGTTTTCTAAAATTCCATAATTTTCAATATCTATGTCAATAAAATTTTCCAAAAGAATTCCATTATTAAAAAAAATCAAATACAATTCTACGCAAACATTCAATTATTTTCATAAATAATAAAAATTTTTACAGGAATTCAATCATTTACAAATTATTTTTATAAATTTCTTCGCAATAATTTAATTATTTTCGTAAATAATAACATTTCTACAGAAATTCAATTATTTTTATAAACAATGAAATTCTTTTAGGAATTCAATTATTTTCATAAATAATAAAACTCATTGCAGAATTTCAATTATTTTTAATGCAATTTTAATCAAATTTCTCGAAAAATGAAATTATTCTTAAAAATCTTATTAAAATTTGTCCCAGAAATTTAATGTTTTAAAAAATTTGTTGATAAAATTTTTTATAAGATTTTAATTTTAAGAAACATGACATTAATAAATTATTTATCTTTGTATTTAAATTATTAAATTCTCGTAGAATTTACTAATAAAAATGGTTTTAAAAATAAATTTCAGTTAAAATTTTAGATTATAATTAAGTATTAAAAGCATTCTAACCTAAATTTTTAGAAATAATTAAATTTTGAAAAAGTTTCTAATTAAAATCATCGAAATTCGTAAATTTTTCATATTTTTGCCAAAAAATTTTATAGAATTAATTCTTCTCAAAAGTTTAATAGAATTTTTATTGAAATTATTTAAAGTTTTTATTTTTCAATATACATTTAATTGCAAAATTTCCGAATAATTGAAATTTTGTAAGAATGAATTGTAAACGAATAAATTTTAAAATTTTCATAAAACTCATCGCAGCGTTTCAATTATTTTCCGTACAATTATAATTGAATTCCTTGAAAAAGGTAATTATGTTCATTCAAGTTTAAATAAAATTCGACAAAAGAATTGAATTATTAAAAATTTGTTACGAAAAGTTTTTATGAGAATTGAATTTTTTGAAACATTAAATTATTCAATAAATTATTTACTTTTGCATTTAAATAATTAAATTCTTTTAGAATTTTTTAATAAAAATGAATTTAAAAATGAATTTCAGTTAAAATTTTAGATTATAATTGAATATTAAAAGAAATATAGAGTGAACTTTTTTGGAAATAATTGAATTTTTTAAATATTATTTAAAGTTTTTATTTTCTTATATTTAATTAAAGAATTTAAGAATAATTGAAATTTTGTGAAATTGATTAATTAATTATTATGAATAATAATACACAAATAATAATACATAAATTAAAATTGTAGTTAAAATTTTTTGAAAATAATATTTGAATTGAAATAATGAAAATAATTTTGAAGATGTATATCTTATCGATATCTTCATGTTTTATAGTTATAATAAAATTTAATAAACTAAAATTTCATTCATTGTAAAAAATAATACCAAAATTGATTATTTTAATCTTTTTTGGTGTTAATTTAATCTGCAACACTTTTTAATACCTCACAATTTACTGTGAAAATATGTCAAAATGTTAAATCATTAATGTTTATATTAATAGTAACATAAAATTTAGATCAGGAAAAAAAGAGAATTATTTAAATAAAAAAGTAAAAGAAAAAAAGTAAAAGTAAAAAAAGTAAGATATAAGGTAAAAATATAATTAATTTTAGTCATTACTAGTTAAAGTACGTACTAAAGAACGAAATAATTAGTAATATAATATTTAATATAATATTATTTAATATAATATTTAGTCTGGCAAGAAATTGGCATCTATAAATATAAGTAGTCAAGTCAATTTCCATTTAGACAAAGCATTTTAAATACACAAATCAATGTAAAAAATATTAAAAAACAATTTTAAATGTAGAAAGCAATTTTAATAAATAATTAAAAAAAAGACATAAACTCGTTGCAGCTTAATCGGATTTAAAAGGGTAATAGAGAAAAAAAAATTGAGAAGAATGTATAGTAAAAGTTGATTATTGATGTTGATGAGAAAGTTTTAATTTTAAAAAAGAAAGTTTTCTCTCTCTCTCTTTTTTTATAATTAAAAAGAAGAAAACTGAAAATAAAAAGTTAGAAAATAATGGTTGGTAGCTATTCAATGATTGGAAGATAAACATTGTTTGTCGTCGACGACTCACGCTGCGGAATGAGTGCGAGACTAACTTTAAGAAAAGCGAATAGTGAGGGAAAAATGCGCAGGAGCGAAGTTTTGCAATCTTTTTAATTGTATTGCAGGAAGTCACTGATAGAAAAGTTCCTCACTCATGGATTCGTTGCTATTTCTTCCATTCACAGTTTTTACTTTGACCTCGTTTCGTTTCTTTTTTTTTCTTTATTTTTTTATTCAATTCTTCGGTTTCAATCATTTTCGCAATAAATCTTACTTATATCATTTTTATATATTATCTATATTTTCATCATTTCTAATGAATTTTCTACATTTTAATTACATTTCTACGTTTTAATCCTTTTCTCAATTTTAATATAGCAGTCGGGGTTAGATTTTTTTTAAATACATCTTTCGATTTAACTTTTATCTTCAATCTTTTTATAATTCGTAAAAGGAGAAAAAATTAAAATGTCAGCGAATAACAAATAGTCAGTGTGATGAATATGTAAAAAATTGAAAAAAATATTCCAAACTTTAAAAAACAAATGAATGATGGGCCACATATATAGTGAAGATTGGATTTTGTTTCGGAAACTTGAAACAAATACACAGAGTTTGATACCTGCATCTCGTCGACACCTGTAGCTCGGAAATATTCTACGTCGAGTAAGACAGAATGATGAAGCCTGAGAGGCAAAATCTGGTGTGAGGTCTGTGGCTGAAAGTTGTTGGGTAAGGTTGAGTGAAGAAGCCTGAAGGTTTGAGTGTACAAGAGATAAAAGTAGAGGGGGTGGAAAATGAAGAAATATGAAAAATTGTTGGCAAAAATGGGAGAAAAAAACATGGAGAGAGGGAGAGAGAGAGAGAGTTGAGAAAATGACATGATTCGAGACAAGAGAGAAGGCGCATGGAATATAATAAATTGCGACCACGCGCGAAGAAACAACAGGATAATGGGAGAATCGGAGGATTATACGCTAGCAAGGGTGGCGCGAAAGGGCCATTCTTATATCTTTCTCGATCTCATATTCTTTATAGCCCAACGATATACGACTTACAATCTCTCTTTTCAACTCATTTTGTACTTATATTCTCTTCTCTTAGGAGAAGGATAGAGAGAGAGAGGGAAACAGAGAAAAGAGAAAAACATATTTATATATATGGAGAGAGAGAGAAAAATATTTATATATATATGGAGAAAAAGAAAGAGAGAGACGTTTCACTCCATTCTATATTTCTTCCGCGATATCGTATTACGCGACGTACATGGACGGAATACGTATTACGCGTATGTAATGCTTTAACACGTAACAGGTATACGTGCCTCCTTCGTCTCATTTCTCTGTTTGTTCAATTCTCTTATTCCTCTTAAAGCTCCAAAGAAAGGATTTCCTCCTTGGAAAAAAGGAACTCTCTTTATCCGACAAAACGAGTCAATTTAGTAAAAATCTTTCACTAGACTAAACACAAGCCCTTCACTTTCTTTCTTTCTCTCTGTTTTTTTTTTCTTTTAAAGCAGATAAAGAGTCCAAAAAAGAGAAAATTGCAACGAGGACAGAAAAAAATTCCTTTTATATTTCATTTCTATATAATACTTATTCCATTATAATCGAAAGCTAGCCTTTTGCAACTATAGCTTTGAAGTAATAAAAATTTTATAGTAGTAGTCGAAGTTGTGAAGAGAAATATTTTTTTCTCATTTTCAGAAATTAGGACATTTAACGATTGTATTGGGTTTAAGAAATCACATTTTGTTACTGTTAGAGCCGAATTTGAAAAATTAAATAAATTAATTTAATAATATCAAATTTTTAAGAAAACTTTAACTTAACGTGTCCTTCGGACAAAATAATTTGTAAAGGGTAGTGGATTCTTCCCTCTACTTGGTTATTGGTTCAACCAAGGGGTGAGAATCCTATCCCTTGAATTTGGAGAAGATAGGATAGTTTTAGGAATAATTAAATTATCATCAAAATTAAAATTAAACAATATAAGATATATATTTTCCAAAAAAGTATCTATTACAAATACGCTAATTTTTGTGTGTGTAGAAAGAATAGCTATATGTAGGTGTGTGAATGAGGTGAAGAGTATATGTAATAATTTGATACAAGATGCTTTACTCACTACTTAGAAATTCTTTCCTTAAAATGTGAATCCAATGACGAATGTTTTTATTCCTCTGTCTATCTCGAAAAGGTTATTCCAGAAAATTTAGGAAATACCAAAGCTAGGGTCACTAGATTGATATTTTCACTGAGTACTTTAATTTTCCTTTAGGAATACACAAAACCTGAGACTTAAACCTTGTAAAGAAAGGTTGTCTTTACATATATTGGAATTAAAACAAATTCTTTATATTTATTGGAATTATGTTTATTTTTCTGCTGACTTTAGGTTTTTACTTTACTTTAATTACTTTATTCTTTTGTATGAAACGCGACTTCTTTATATTTATTCTTTACTCTTTTATTTTATTATTTTCTTCAATTCTCTATTCTCAATATTTATTTAATAAATTCTCTTTATTTATCTTCTTCCACTTTATTTCAATATTTTATGTTTTTTTTTTACTTCATCAATTTTTTCAATTAGGCACTTCAATTATTTTATTTTATTTAAATATATGTATTCAATTCAACTCTTTTTTTACTTCGATTTAATTGTATTTCTTTTTTTTAATAAATTCACTTCTTCTTAAACAAACTTTTCTTAATTTAACTCTTTAAAACATCTGAGAAATATTTCCACTTTGAACACGGCTAACTTGCCGGACTTAGAAAATGCCTGCCCCTAAACTGCCGGCTACAACTATAGGTGACTACCATCTGGACTAAACTGCCCGGATTTCCCGGTGACAATCAATTTTATTGAAAGACCATTTAGTGGGGGAAATCATAAATTAAGTTCATTGCACTTGACTGTTGTCAAGCCAATTTCTGCAACTTTGCAGATTTAGGCAATGGTGTGATCCGAGTTCAGTGACTTGGATGCACCATTGCTTATATTGGGCAATTTATTTCAACAATTTCTCAAAAGGTCAATAAGCTGTTTGTAAATGAAGAGGAATTCGTTGAGAAATACTGTACTATATTTCTTTAGGTTTTTTCACCCCAAGAATTGCGAAACCCAGAGGAATGTTAAATTTGATTGAAGTAGTTATTTTTTTTAGAATTAGGTTTTTGATTAATAGAAATACATTAGATTAGCATATCCAAACGAGGAATTTCTCTTTCGTGAGATTGCAAATATTACAAAGGGTTGTATTGTGTGAGTGTTTTTCTATGATGTTTGACAAAATTCTTGTGTTCTGTTTAATTGTTTCAAATGATTTTAATTTACCTATAAATAAAAGATATTTGATAATATAATAAGTTACGGAGTTAATAAGTAATCATAATTACTAAGAGTAAACATAAATAAATTAGATTTTCGAAGAATATTAAATTCTGACAAAGAAAGAATTTATATAGTGTTCATTTAGGATCAAACAAAAAATAAGGAGCGAAGACAATTTAAGTAGTATACTTAAATAACTAACTATACAATTATTTTGACAAACTAAATAACGATTTTCTTTACTAAACAACCTGTTATCCGAAAAAATGCTAAAACAATAATTTCCACTAAAAACCTAATCATTATTTTCTTTATTGTTTCACTAAAGAAAGTCAATTTCACGATAAAAAAAATTATTCGAACCACTAAAAAAATGATTGAAATCCTTTTGTGTTAAATTTACCTTTTCATGTTGTGATAAATATTGATTTTGAAACAAACAAAATAAATAAAAAAAAAATAAAAAGGAAATGCAGTGCACGCAGCAAGTGCCAAAACGTGATCGAGGGAAGTTATATTGGAAAGGAAGGAGGATATCGGATATATTGCTGCCACAATGTCGAAAACACGGTAACAAATCATACCCCCAATGGTGGCCATTGGCCGCAACGAATAATAGACGGGTAGCAATGTCGAACAAACGAACGAAACGTGGCACAAACCGTGAAAGCGAACTCGTAACCGTTGGATGAACACAGGAGAACGGATGGATAGATAGGGATTATAGATCCCTTCAGAACACCCTCCACCTCCCCCTTTCATCCTATCCCATGAGACACAATTTCATTACGAAACAGTGACCAAAAATAACCTCCCACTGTCTGTTTTTTTTAAAAAAAAGGAAAAAGAAAATTTTTTCAGAAAATGAAAAAATTAAAAACATTTTTAATTAGACATATTTATTAGTGTCGAGCAAAACTTAAATCATGAGAGAGATAAGAGAGAAAAAAAGTGCTAAACTTCTAAATTTTATTGAATATTTTCTAATCAATGTATAGATTCTCTCTAGAGAAATAAATTCCAGTTGGAATTTCAGAAGCCACTTGCGACATATTTTACATTCTTTACTTACGGTCATCCGGAAAGTAATCGATAAATCAACAAGTTCTTACCTGTAACAGAAAAGCAACAAGCAATTTTAGTCACATTCTTGAAAATCCTTTTAGTTATTCGATAATAATTCAATAGCTAATTAAAAATAATTTACTATTTTTACACTTTATGCACATTTTGTATTTTATTCATTAGATACTAATTAACAAATTGAATAGGTAAAAATAAATAATTATAAAAAATCAACAATGTTAGAATAATAATATTGACAATAATAATAATAATAATAATAATAATAATAATAATAATAATAATAAGAATATTAAATAACTAAAATTAAAAAACGATTTAAAAAACAAAATAATAAATTATAAAACTTGACTAAAAAACTAACATCTAAATACGAAAAAGCCTCTGAAAATCTTATTAATATTATTATTATTAGGTGGGTTAGAGATTCTAATTTAGTTATCAGGAGTTTTAAAAAATGTCATTTCGTATGTGTGTGTGAACATCACATTTTCATAAATATCTCCAATTTATAAAGAGATTTTAAGTTGATTTTTTTTAAATTGTAGGTCTCACTTGCGGACATAAAATAAGAGTACTTTGAGACAGGTTAATAAAGTTTAACTATGTATTTTTTTAATTTTTAATTTTTCAAAAAAATATTTTTTGCCCATAACTTTTAAAAAATGTTAGTACACCTATGAATGTTTTTCTCTATTTTTGTAGTTTTTTTTAGACGCATCTTTTGAGCCCTCAATGAACATTTTTCGTATACACATTCACCGGAGATATTAAACTTTTAAAAAACAAAAATTTTGGAAAATAAGACTTTTTTAAAAATGTTGTTAAAAAATGTAGAAATAACTATCATTATCATCTTGTAGAACATTAAAAAACGCTTAGATTGACCTATTTTCGAAAATTATTATTATTATTATTATTGAAATATTTTATTTTTTATTTCTTTTATTTATTTTTTTTCCATTACAAATAAAGAAGTTATTCATATTCTAAAAAACAGAAATTGTGATGGAAATTAAACAAAAAATTTATTTAATGTGTTAAATTTATTTAAATTTATTTAAAATGATATTTTTCAACTTTTCAAAGTTATTTAACTTTGAAAAGTTGAAAAATATCATTTTCCAAATCATTTCTAAAATTTTAAAAAGAAAGGTGTTAAAAAGCCATTTGAGTATTAATTAAAAACTATTACCCCGATTTATCAGCCGTTTAGAATATAAATACTATTATGTAATACGCAACTTTTGATTCTAGTTTGGGTGTTGTGTCTATAGTAATATAGTTTTTATTGTAATATTAATTTTTGAGTTGCTTTTTTCAAAACATTTCGATGAACTTTTCAAACATATTACAATCTGATTAAGTGAGCAGGTAATAAAAATAAATGTTTGTACATAAGGAGAAAACTATACTAAAACGCATACAATGTTAATTTTTGCAAATTGAACTGAATTTAAAATTTATTTTAGCTTTTTGAAAAACTGGTTATGGATCTAAAAAAACCCAGGGACAAAAATCCATTAAATATGATGTAAAATTCATTTGTTTTTTACTTAAACTAACCTGCTTATTTTACAAAATTTCTCCTGTTTTTTTCATAAATTTAATTAAACACGACGAAAAAATAGTTCAAAGTGAACTAAAAAAATAAACAACGAATAAAGGGTTGCAAAGAAATATGGTATCTGTGGTAAAACTTAAAAAAGACTTCTAGAAAAAGTATGAAAAATTGACAGTGTAAATCGAAAACAGGTAAACTTAACATAATATTCAATTTTCTTTAATAAAAACTTTGTAAAAATTATTAGAATATTTTAAAAATAAGATTATTTGTCATATAATTAAAGGAAAACTATAAAAATACCAAAATTAATAACATATTTTGCAAAAATCGCGGGGTGTCTTTTTCACCCCACTAGATGGTACAAAAAAGCCACTTGCAGTGCTTTCATAAAACTCTTATAACTTAGCCCTTTCATGAGATAAAAAATATTTCCGTCATGAATTTTCAAGCTTAACAACCAAACTTTCAATACTATTTGGAAATTTGAGAAAAAAATTTTAAATACAGATTTTATAGCATCAAATGTGAAAATGTGGCTTTTTTACCCCACTCTACCCTACTAAATTTTCTATTTCTATAATCTTAATCAATTTCCTTTATTTTCTTAATTTTACTAATATCTGAATATTTAAATATAGATAAATTAATAATGTTAATTAATATTAATTCGAAGGAAATATATTTTTTTATGGAAATCTAATTTTTTTTAATGAAGCAAAAAAAGAAAAATGAGGTAAAATTTTTCTCTCTCTTTTAAATATGCACAAGATTCTTGACTTAAAATTCACTCTCTTCGCTAATATATTCAGTTTAAATTAATAGAGTTATTGAGTTAAAAAAAAAATAAATAAAATATTACGCTTATTAAAATTGACAGATATTCCGGCTTTATATATACAGAGAGAGAGGTAAATTTAATGTTCGACGATCTTGTGGAAATGAAATTTGAATATTTCCAAGAATAACGCCTTTCCTTAGTTTTGCATTTTATTTAGAGGCAAAAATTTAATTACGATATGGATTTTTATATTTTTAGGCAAATTATTTATTTTCTTTAAGAAATTTATATAGAAGAATTGTTATGAATACTTTTGTACAATTTGTTTAAAAATTTCTACAAAGCTTTATAATATTAAAATAAATATAAATAAATAAAATAACATTTTTAAAATTGCATATAATCCTTTCTATAAATTCCATTAATTATAATTATATAAATTTATAAAAATTTTCTACACTCAAATCATTTTTCTGTCAATATAAAATTTTTCTTCAAGTCTAAAATAAACAATGTCAATTTTACAAATTTAATTATAAATCTTGAAAATAAATTTCCTTCGTTCAAGATGGAAAATATAACAGCGATTGTATTTCTGTAGATAATTTCATAACTGTATTTGTAATTATTTAACTCGGTTAAAAATTCAAAGGAATTTAAAATTCTTCGTCCAAAACTCATTTTTATTTCCAATTCAATTATTTTCTAATTTTGTTTTCTTTTGCTATCAAATTTCGACAATTGTAAATATATCTACTTGCATCACAATATATTTTGTATCCCATTTTTTATGTTTCCTTTTATCTATTTATTGACTACAAAATTTCGTTAATAAAAAAATTAGAAAAAGTGATGAATAAAATAAAAAGGAAAATAGTAAAAAAATAGTAAATAAAAAAATGATTGAAGTCATGTCAATATTTACATTTTTAAGCTTAATATTTATGTTTTCAACCAATCAGTTTTCTATTATAAAATCAATTCTGCTTTTTATTTTCTTTTCTTTATTTCAATTCTTTTATCTTTAACTTTTCCTATTCTTTTGACTAACAACAATTTTTTTTTAACTCTGGTTGTATTTTTTTGTACAAATAAAAAAATATTATTAAATTTTATGTCTTTATATTAAGTTTGTTAAATTTCTAATAATTATCGCAACAGGGCGTTACACAGGGTAGGGAGGTAAAATTTAAAAAAAGCGTTTTTCATTTTTTTAACTGCCTGAATTTATAGAAGAATTAAAAATTGATGAAAATAAGAAATTGGATTAAATTTAACTGATTTAAAATAACAAGCTTTGGTTTGTATTTAGTTTGAACTACACTAGCGCTCCTGCGGGAAAAATGTTGCAACTCAGGTGAGAGATGGACTTTTAAAAATGTCGGACTGAAAAGAATTTAATGATTCAGACAAAAATTGCAAACAAATATTAAAATTATTAAAATTTAATTTTATTATTTTGATTAGTTTAGCTTGTATTTTAGTTGTTAGTTGACAATTTTACCTTGAGCTTCTAATTACTATTAGTAGTCAATCAAATTTTTTTTCTTTTATTTTCTTTTAAAATCTGAATTGAATCTTTTTTGGAAATTGATTTAAAAATTGTGGCACTTAACGAAAAACTTATTTCAGTGATTGTATTTAAAAACAATTGTATAAAAAATATTTAAATTTCGATTCTAGTAATTTATATTTATTTTTGTATCACTTTTAAAATTGTACTTTCTTACAATCGATGAAATGAGAAGAAAATATTCATCAAATTCCCACACTGGCACAATAACAATTCTGAAGTGAAACATTTTAGAATCAGTTGAGTGTATCGAAACATGCAGATGTTACGCATCAGACGCACAAACAGATAACAAGCATAACCTTGATGGTTGAGAGAGGGGTGAAAGGGGAAATGGTCAGAATTCAGATGAAGCAGAGGGATGATGTCTGTGAACTGGTTAGGTACATGTCATTCGACGGATGATTAATCGTTTAATTAGCGGCAGTGTTACGGCAGCATGGTTCTACTCATCCCTGTGCAAGCAGCAGCGTGTCACGTCCGCCAAATTCACCCTCACTTCCCCCACCACCACCCCCGTTTTCCACCCCATCAGCTTCAATGTGTTTCGATACGATATATATATACAGAGAGAGAGAGAGAGAGTCATCATCGTTCTCAAACGAAACACAGACACAAATTCACGTTGAAGTTGCCTTTTCGAAAACACAGTACTAATCGTACATGACGAGAGAACTGCAGCTCTTCCGGTTCCAGTTGCTCAAAACTTTATAGTTCCTATATAGAGACGATTTTGCGCAGTTGAAAATCTAACTTTGAAGGATCGAGTCTCGGGTACCGGAAGCACGCTTCGATGCTTGTAAACTGCAAAGCAAAGTTCTGGCACAGACCCTTAGGGAGAAGCTTACCAAAAGCTGATGTTAGTTTATTGCCTGGCTTCGAGTCCGGGTAATTAAAATCTCCAAGATTGTTAATTAAAATTTAGCCCTTCTTTTTTCATTTTTGCGAAGAAAACATTTTTTTCTATCAAGGTATATGTGTGAACGTGATCGAGAAAAATTCTAAACCACAAGAAAAGTAACTAGAAGATTACAAACTTCAAGGAAAAATTAATGTTAAAAAAAACCAAAAGAAAATAAAAAAACACTAAAAAAAATTTCAAAAAATATCCAAAAAAGAGACTTTAATATTAAAATAAATAGTAATATAAATAAATACTTTTTTGTCTATATTGCTTCTAAACGAAAATATAACTACGATTAAATTACTGTTTAAACCATTTTTTTGCAAGAGAAATTAAATTATTTCGACAATGATAAATTTTAATTAAAAAAAATATTAACAGGAAAAAAATAAAAATTTGAAAGGGGTTTTTAGTTATTGAACAGCGGTTGATATTCTCCACTTGAGAACGCCAAGGTCGTCACCAGATGGCAAGAGAAATTCCAAGAATATAAAGTGCCATCTAGCGGTGATCTTTGGGTTCTTAGAAAAAAGAATCTCAATATTGAATATCAAGTTATTCGTAACAATTAAATAAATACTGAAGTTATTAAATATTACACAAAATAGTAATAAAATAAATAAATCCTAAAAAATCAACTAAGGAGTAAAGTAATTAAATATTGCCCAACCAGCATTTGACTTCAACTGGGTTTTAGTATTTTTTTATTTTTGTCTGACTGATTTAATTTCTAAAGCTCAAGTTGCCTATTCTTAATGTTCCCTCTGTCAAAAACTATATTTGCTCCCTACATTATTGATAAGAAAATCAATTCCTTAAAAAACTGACGTTAATAAGGTAACTAAATAATAAAATAAATAGTGAAATACATAAAATCCGAAATAGGAAAATACAGGAAAAAATAGTAAAGTAATTGAAAACTAAAATTAATTAATACTAAAACAGACACAATTGGAAGGAAACAATATTGAAATAAATACAACAAAATTAAATAGTTAAGTTATTAAATACAAAAATAAAAATGAAAGTAGGTAAATTGCAAAATAAAAAACTGAAGTAATTAAAAACTACCATTAATAAATAACGAAATAAAAGAATCCAAAAGTAAAAATACTCTATTTAAATACTCAAAAATAGTGAAGTAATTAATTACGAAACTAAAATGTAAGAAAAATAAATCCTAAAATAGAAAAAAAATGAAATAGATAAATCCGTAATTAAAAAAACACTAAAATAAATAAATAAATACTGAAGTAAATTGAGGTAAATAATAACAAATATAAATACATAGTAGAAAAAATTTGAAAAAAAACAAGTGCAAGAAAAAATGTTACTTTAAACATTTAAACAATGTGATAAAAAATATATGTTAAAAAAATATATAAATAAAAAAATTAATACATTACAGAAAACTAAAAACAAAATATTTTTCAAAAAATACAAACTGAACAAAAATACAAACTAGAAAAAAAATATAAATTAACGAGAAAAAATTTAAACCACAAAAACAAATATAATAAAAGCCAGTTGACAAAATACTCGGTGAAGTGTAATCGAGGTCACGATATATATTTTCAATGCAGTGCAAAGTACACATCTGACTTTTACGCGTGAAATTATAATTGCTCGTTTGAGAAAAAAGCCATTTAGTAAATCGTTTTTTTTTTTTTTTTTTTTGAAATCGCCGTAAAAATTCGCACGTAATTCGCGCTCGCCTGCAGCGAACCATTGTTCCCCATCGACAGGCACCAATTATTATTATACAGCCGACGTGAGTTTTCACCCTCGGAACAAAAAAAAATTCTCTTTTTTTAAGGGCAAAAAAAGGGTATTTATATAAAGAATCAACACACAAAACAGGAATTGTCTAGTCGCAATAATTTTTTTTTTTATAATTTTTTTGTGTATAAAAATTTTTTGAGTGTTGTGTTAAATTCTTTTTGAATTCGTATTATCACTCAACGAAAGCTTTTGACAGATTTATGCACTTTTTTAGTGTCGATAACCCTTGAAAGGGAGAAAAAATGAAAATTAAATAGAAAACAAAACATTCTGAAAAGGTGTGCTTGGCATTTAGTGTGCACCTTTATTTCAGTCTGTGTTTTTTAGTATTTAAAATTTATTGAAAAATTTGTTTTTATATGGAGAAATTATATAGTTAGTTGTAGTTATAAAGTTTCGTCCAGTAGTGAATAAAAATATAAATAAATAAATAGTGAAATGAATGAAAAATTAATGTAATAAATAAATAAATAGTGAAAGGAATGAAAAATTAATGTAATAAATAAATAAACACTGAAATAAATAAATGATGAAGTAAAAAATTACATTTTTGCTCGCTTGTTTGTCGACACCGTCACTGAACGAAATTATTATCAACTATATGAATAAAATATGGTTGAAATAAAACATCAAATTTTTCACTGTAAAAAATAGTTATTCAAATTACATGACTCGCTTAATTATAGTATTATAAAATTATTTTTTTTCACTAGAAATAAATAAATAAATAATACAAGTATTTGAGATATGAAATGGGGGTTTAAGCCACTAAATGAAATTAATTTCTCCACTTGAGAACGCCAAGGTCACCACCAGGTGGGAGGAAAAATTCCAGAGAAGAAGTAAAGTGCCATCTAGCGGTGACCTTGGCGTTCGTAGGTGAAGAGTATAATCTCAAGTGGTTTGTAAATTAATATTAAAATAAATAATTACTGGTATAATTAAGAACTGAAAGAAGTTAACAGATACAGAAATAAATAACTAAACATTAAAACTAATAAAAAATTACTCGATTAAATAAATACCTGAACTAATAATAAATTACTTGAAATTAATTAGTGAAATAAAAAATTATTAAAATAATTAAATTCTAAAATCAAGAAAAAAAATCTTCGTTTTAGAGAAAAGAGAATTTTTACAGAATTAAAAAGAAGGAAATTCACTATAATTAATTAATTACAATAATAAATACTTATAAACATAACTATAATTACAATGCAAAGCAAAATAATTTTCTCATGTAATTTAAAATTTTCTTAATAAATTTTTTCAGACATTTTTAGTTCCTTTTTTAAATTTTTGTCTGTATCGTCACTCAACGGAAGCATTTGACAGTTTTATGCACTCTTTTAGTGTCGATAACCCTTCAAAAAAAAAAAAAAAAATTAAAAAGGTGTGGCATTTAATATGCACCGTTATTTCAGTCTGTGATTTTCATCATTCAAGCGCAAAAATCGTTCACCGCGTCAAAAAAAGGGACGAATTTTGTAATTAATATTCTATTCAAAAAGCAAAATCTCTTGTTTCATCAAGATTACTGATCCTAAAAATATACACAGCTATCGCAAATCCATCAGCGCATATGATATTAATAAAATAATATTAAAATTGCACTTTCCTTTTTTTGTGAAACGTTTTAATTGATTAACTTTCATGTTTCGTTTTTCCACTTTTTTTTTATAAATATATACCTCTGTGAAAAATTGGCTTTAAAAATGTTGAAAAATTGAGGTGCGTTTTTTTACCCAGAGGACCATTTTTTTTCTCTACACGAGTTTTAGATCAATGGAAGCTATTAATAACAGAGTTTTCGAGTCAAAGTTTTTTTAATCGATTTGCTATTTTCTAACCCTTCAAAAAAAAAAAAAAAAAAAATGTTGGCAATTAATAGGTACATAAGTAGTCAACTGGAATTTTTCTCTAATTTCGAAAGTAGCAAAAAAAGTGAAAATAGCTATTTTAAATATTGGGGAAAATTTCCAGAGAAAGTAATTAGCTTATTTTTTCAATTAATTGTAAATTAAATACTTGTTTTTTTCATTACTTATTTTATTTTTTCCCCTTTTTTCAAAAAAGATATATTTACATGAAAGGAAAAGAGTTTTGCATGGAAAATACGCCAATCTTCTTTACGTTTCAAAGTGAATGAGAGAGAGAGAGAGAGAGAGGGGAAAAAAGAGGGTTGCGATTGGTAAACGGGGGTGCGCGCGTTACCGCCAATTTATATCAGCAGTACAAGCCGAACTAATTTCTGTAACAACCGCTCGAGGCCAAAGTGAATGAGCGACGGTAACCCGTTGGGACTTTTGGTCGCATCGTGCTCCAACGAAACGAAACGTTTCAGGTTTTTTTTCCTTCTCTCTTTTTTTTAACCATCCAGTTCTCTATTTTCCTGCCGCCGAACACCGACCAATTTTCATATTCTATTGGATTTCAACGTTCACGTCTGCTGCACTTAATTGTCCTCCACTGCTGCGCGCGCTCTGTTAATAAAAACTAGGACATTTCGAATATTCATCAAAATGGAGATTCTCGTGCGTTGTTGAATTTATAACTTTGTCTTAGTATCAAGATATAAATAAATAGTGAACTTTTTATTAGAATTTTTCCACCGAAATACTCTGCTTCCATTTTGGGAAATTTTCAGAAAAATGTTTGCATAGTTAATAAAAGAATTCATCAGAATTTTAATTTTCTTACTCTAGAATAAACTGGGAGTATATGAATATAAGTAAAAATTAATATTTAATTAATTGTTGATTGTAATACAAAAAGTCTTTGAGGTATAAAAAGGTGTTTCGATTTCTTCACTTGAGAACGCCAAGGTCGCCACCAGGTGGTGGAAGAAATTCCAAGAACAGACTGAGGTGCCATCTAGCGATGGCCTTGGCGTTCTCAGGTGGAGAATAGCATCTGCATATTAAATCTCGGGTTGTAAGTGTAGAGTTATAGAAATAGACAATAAATAAAATAAATAATAATCAAATACTGAAGTAAATATTATTGTATTTACTTTAAATAAATAGTGAATCACTACAGTAAAAAATTACCTTTTTGAAACCACTTCTTATCTAATTAAAATTAACAACAGTAAATCAGAAAAATATTTTCATCTCGAAAATTCCATTTGAAAAATTTAGTTCGTTGAATAAAAAAAAGCAGTAGGTATTATAACTTTTGTAAAAAAAAACCTCATTGAAATGAAAGACATATTCTCAAGATCCGCTTCTTTATATGGAAGAATTCTTACTGATATCTTTTCGTTGAACTGAAAATACTCGAGAGTTCGAAGACTGAAAGCCAGAAGTGCAGGTGGAATATAAATACATTCGATGGACAAACGTGGAAGCGAAGCGTATTGAAGATCGTGAATGGACGTTGGGATTTGAAAGAACTGTAATTCTACGATACTCATTGGCTGAGAGCCAACTTGAGCACGTTTCAAGTTTCATGAAAATAAAAAATAAAATGAAGCTCGTGTCCTGTACCGAATAACGAGTCCCACCACCTTTAAGACTCTCTCTCTCTCTCTCCCCTCTTTTCGAATCTGACGACCACACTAACAATGTCGTTGAAAGTCATCTAATTAAATCAAAAAAAAAAGAAGAGGAGGAAGAGAAAAAAGTAGTGTACTAAAAATACCTAAATATCGCAGAGGGCACACTAACAAGACAAAGTTTGAAGTGCGTGTGTATTTGACGCTTTTGTTTCTGTTTTGTTGTGTACTATATTACTGTTGCCATCTTCATAGTCTCACACTCTCCTGACATTGTCGTCGGGTCAGCCCAAGTGCCTCGACAAGGGTCATCAACTGAGGCTAGAAACTCGCGCTGGTAATTGTAGTGGCACATCACAAACCACAAAGAGTCACTCTCTCTCTCTCTCACACGCTCTTTAGGGAATTGCGCCGCCGACAGAAATTTTAAAATTTTTTTCAGAAACGAGAATTTTCTTAAAGCCGTGAGGAAAAAGGAGTATTTTTTCAATTTTTTCCTAAACAACAGTTTTAAATAAATTTTTAATTAATTCCTTATGAAAATGGGGTGAAAGAAGCTTTAAATGCTAATCTCGTTACTATATTCGTTGACAGCTTTATAAATTAAAAAGTTATTATTTTCAAATATTGGCGCCATTATTTCAAAGGCGCAGCTGTTTTTAAAATCTAAAACACAGCTGAAAATTTTCAAGAAAAGATAAACATTTCATAAGTAAATTAAGACTGTGGGTAAAATATAATACTTTCTTTCGTCAGTAAGAAACAAAGAGTTAAACAATTTTTAATATAATTCTTTATGAAAAGTGTTCAAAATACGTCATAAATGTTGTTCGCCTGGTTAATACTATCTTAGCGCCAATATTTGAAGATAAAAATTAAAAATTATTTTTTATTATAAAATAAATTATTATGAATTAAATATTAGGTATTAATTATTATTAATTAATTATTATTTAATTATTAATTATTATTAATTATTGTAAATTATTTTATATTATTTAATATTTTAAAAAGCCTTAAACGGATATAGAATTTTTCATAGAATATCATAGAAAATAACTGACAAAATTGCTTAAAACTTTGATTTTAAACGAAAATGTAAGAAAAGAATGACTTTTCACCCATAGCCTTAATTTTGTAATGAAATTTTTATTTTATTTTTAAAAATTCCAAACGTTTTTTTTAGAATTTAAAAACAGCAGCGCCTCTAGAATAGTGGCGCCATTATTTAAAAACAAATATTAAAATTGTATAATTCATGGAGCCTTTAAGGAAAATAGTAAAAAAAATTTAGAGCATATTTTGAATAAATTTCGTAAAAAAAGTGAAAAAGTGCTTAAATCTTCAGTTTTAATAGATAAAGTAAAACAAGTGTCAACAAAAATTGAAAAAAGGGTAGAAATGTATCAATTTTAGAAAGAATTACAAAAAAGCGTAATAAGACATATTTACCTAATATTCACTGTAGAAATATACTGTGGATACTTGCTACTTTACAAATATTTGTTATTCTTCAGTTTTTACACTCATAATAAATGTTGCACTACATTTTTAATCCGTATATATTTTTCACTCTTTAAAATTTTTTTTACTCAACGCTTTTTCTCATTCTTTTTTTCTTTTTAATTATTAATCTCCATTTTCTACTCTATGCACATTTTTTTAAAAATACATAACCACCATAAGTCATGCAGGCCATGTACTCTGTTCACAATTATTTTTCTATTGTTTGATTGAAGTAATAATAATGACAATAATTTAAAAGAAACTTGACTTTTTAAAAATAGTTTATATCTATAAAGTACTTAGTCTGATTAAGGCCCTGTTGAATCGAAATAAGAATTTTTTATTGGAAATTTTCATAAATTTACTCGAAAATAGCAGATTATTTCCATACTTGTCGTTGGGTACTAATATGATTAACATATATTTCGCAAACGCGACAATATAATTATCAGAGATCGATATACGTGTAGCACCTTTTCGTTTTGATTAATTAACAAACTCAATTAACTGTTTTTGTTTAAACTGAAATTCAGGTTCAGAAAATAGGTAATTTACATTTTGTGATTGTGACAGAGGAGAATGAGATGGAGGGTTATTCTATATGTTCAGAGTCAATACATGTATAGGTACTATGTGAAGCAATATTTATAGGCACTCGTCAGCTATTTGTCACTTGATGCTAGTCAAAGAAATTCTCATTGTGTTGAGTATGTTATCCTCATGGGGCTTGTAATCGCCTCTGGCAAAGTACGTGGTTCAGCTTCTGTGTTTCTTCCACTATTTCTCATCAATTTCTCTCTCTCTCTCTCTCTTTCTCACTCTCTCTATGACTCTCTCTATCTATGACTCTCTCTCTCTCTCTCTCTCTCTCTCTATCTATATATTACTCTCCATCTATTTCTGTCTGTCTTTCTCTCTCGCTCTCTATATCATTTTCTTTCTCTTTTTCCATATTTCTCTTAATATATTTTTCTTCTGTCTCATTCTCTCCAACTTATTTTAAAAAAATTGTTAGAAAATTTTTGAAAAATTATTAGAATCATCAGTTTAATTTTAAAAAGTTTAAAAAATGGGATTTTTTACCGGTAGTCATAGATTTATGGGAAATTTTTTTTTTAAATTCGTGCTAGTTTTTTAGATTTTAGAAGCAGAAGCGCCTTTAGCCTAATGGCGCTAAAATTTGAAAACAAAAAATTTAATTTTTTATGAAATGATTAAAAAAATAGTAAGCAGACTTGTTGCGTATGCGTATTTATGAACACAATAATTTGTCTTAGTTTTAAAATGAACAATTATTCTTTATTAATAACAGAGTTTTAATTTACAGAGATTTGACTTTATAGACATTTTCGACCAAAGGTCGGAGACACACTGATTTTCCTCGTTTCCCTCGGTTTTCGTTTTTCGTCACTCAATCACACACACAAATATTAATATTACATGGCCTTCACAATCTTATCATTCGTTCAGTCCCTTCCAAATTCGCCAATTTCTATCTCTTTCTCAAACATTCCGCCCCTCTTGAAATGCTCACACCAAAAATAAATAGCATTTCAATAAATTATGTTAATTAGATCACAGTCAAATATATAATTTTTTTTTTCACTCATCATCTATCGGCAATATACAAATCTTTGGTAGCGATCGTTTTACAATTCCTGCGCTTGTTCTTACACTCACTACTCTAACGAGTCCATCAGTTCCAGGATGGAGATCTTCGATTCGTCCCAATCGCCATCGCAGTGGCGGTAAATTATCATCCCTCAACAATACCATTCGTCCCACATGTAATCTACTGTCATCAATACGTCTCTTCCACTTTGAACGCGACTGCATTTGCGTAATATATTCAGTCGACCATCGTCGCCAAAAAGATTGTTGTACTTGTGATAGTAATTGAAAACGATTCACCCGATTCGTTGGAATATCCAGAACATTTTCTTCTAAAATTGAACTTAATGAAGTTCCAATTAAAAAATGTCCTGGAGTGAGAACGTTCAGGTCATTAGGATCTGATGATACCGGACACATTGGTCTCGAATTCAATATTGCCTCGATTTCTACAATTATAGTATAAAATTCCTCGAAAGTGAAAGGAGCGTCATTGATAACAGCCCTTAAATGCGATTTTGCCGATTTCACCGCCGCCTCCCACAAACCTCCCATGTGAGGCGAGTAGGGGGGAATGAAATTCCATTTTATTGAATTTTCTGCAACGAATTTCAATATTTTGGATCTGCTCTCAGTCTCCGTCAACAAATTGGCAACAATTTTTTGTAACTCGTTGTTCGCTCCAATGAAATTTTTGCCATTGTCCGAAGACAAGGACAAGCACTTACCGCGCCGAGCTATAAATCTTTTAAGTGCGTTCAAAAATGCATTTGTTGATAAATCTGAGACCAGTTCCAAATGCACAGCCTTAACCGCCATGCACACAAAAACACAAAGATATGCCTTTTGGGTCTTGTTTCTCGATATTTTAATATTAAACGGTCCCGCGTAGTCTATGCCAGTGTGCGCAAATGCTCGTGACAGTGTCACCCGTTCAACCGGTAAATTCCCCATTAATTGCATTTCACTTTTTGGTCTGATTCTAAAACACAATATGCATTTGCGCAACACCTTACGGATTGCATTTCTCGAAGACAATATCCAAAACCTTTCTCGTAAAACAGCCAATAGCAAAGATGTTCCCGCGTGCAAATTTTTATAATGGTGATCACGTATGATCAATTCCGTAATTACATGATTCGAAGACAAAATAATAGGGAAACGCTGGGAGTAGGATATGGATGCATGGGATAATCTTCCCCCAACCCTCAGCAAGCCAACATCGTCCAAAAAAGGATTCAAAGATAAAATGCGACTATTCGAATCAATTGTCTTGTTCCTGCGAAGTTCACCTATCTCCTTGGCAAATTCTTCTTCCTGATGCATCTTCAATAAAACAACATCTGCATTTTTCAGTTCGTCAGCCGATAAAATATCCTTATTTAATACTAATCCCTTAGCTTTTCTGAATGCATTTTCCTTGAACCTCAGGCAATAAGCGGTGACTCGACGAAGTCTATTCCAAGATGAGCATCTTCTCAACACTGAAAAATCTCGCTCTTGAACAGCGAACGCCAATGTTAATTTCTTTTCTTCTGGTACTTCAGACATCACAAATTCGTCATGCGGCCACGAATCCTCCTCCCTTTGAAGCCAATCCGGTCCGTTCCACCAGATCCTTGAATCCATCAGCTGATTCAAATCTGCTCCTCGTGATATCAGGTCTGCTGGATTTTCGTCTGTTTTTACGTGATCCCATTTTTCCCAAGGAGTCAATCGTTGAATCTCGGCTACTCGATTCGACACAAATGTGTGCCATCTTGAAGGATCTCCCTTGATCCATGATAAGGCAATGGTCGAATCGCTCCAGAAACAAATATCATCAATACTGATAGTCAAAGCATCCCGAATCTTAGCATACATCTCAGCCAAAAGCAATGCTCCACATAATTCCAGTCGCGGAAGACTCACCGATTTCATCGGTGCAACCCGAGAGCGAGCACAAAGAAGATGAGTCACGACAACTCCATCCAATCCCTCCGTGCGCATATAAATGCACGCTCCATATGCACTCTCAGACGCATCCGAAAACCCATGAATTTGAATCTTCCTAGGTGAAGAAGCCAACACATAACGTGGAATATTAAGATCCTTAATACTCTGCAGTTGATTGCAATGAAAAATCCATTTTTCAGCAACATCCCCTGGAATTGGATCGTCCCAACTCAATTTCAATTTCCAGAGATGCTGCAAAAGAATCTTGGATCGCAGGATGAATGGTCCAATCAATCCTAATGGATCAAAAATTTGTGCAATTGCCGATAACATCATTCTCTTCGTGATCAACCCAGGTTTTGCTTTGTAACTCGAATCATACTTCAATAGATCCTCCCTTGGCTTCCATCTCAATCCCAACGTTTTGATCTCCGTGATTTCATGATCCTCCTGATCATGCTGTGAAAGATTAACATTGGAATGAATCTTCTGCAACTGAAATCCCGCTGATGATAGGATTTTGTGAACATCATTTTTTATCTCGATAATTTCTTCTTCAGTATCCGCGCCGGTCAGCATATCGTCGACATAAAAGTCGTTCTTGATGACTCGTGATGCTTTGGGATAAAGATCCTGGTTATCATCTGCCAATTGCACAAGACATCGCGTGGCCAAATATGGAGAAGCAGTGATCCCAAACGTGACAGTATTAAGCTGGTAAGTATCCATTGGTTGATCCGGACTCTCCCTCCATAAGATGCATTGGAGCCTTCGTTGACTAGGTTCCACCCAGATTTGGCGATACATCTGAACTATATCCCCTGTGATAACAAACCGATGCATTCTGAAACGAATTATAACATTAAACAATTCCTCCTGAACAATGGGACCAGTCAACATACAGTCATTCAATGAAAGTCCTGATGATGACTTATTAGACCCATCAAATACTACCCTGGTTCTCGTGGTTGTGCTTGCCTCTTTTTGTACTGCATGATGTGGTAAATAATTAAAGGAGTCCTTCAACATCGTGACCTTGGACATATGACCTTGATCCAGATAATCCTTTATGACATCGCTGTATCGTTCCTTCAATTGAGCATCTTTCTTAAAACGTCGTTCCATCATCAGTAATCGTTTCTCCGCACTAGCACGAGATTCTCCAAGCTCCTCCAGATTCGATTTCATTGGCATGGTGACCTCGAACTTCCCATCCGATGCTCGTTTACAGGTGTTTGTAAATATTGCCTCACATTCCTTCTCTTCCGCCGACATTATTTTAGTAGGGTCTCCTTCGTTGATTGTCCAAAATCGTTGCAGTTGCTGATTGAGTGATGATTCGCTTAAAAATCCACAAAATACATCAGTTTGATTCGCTTTCTTCCTCGTAGACAATAAACCACCTAAAATCCATCCAAACTTTGTTAATTGCAATACCGGGTGTCCTGGACCTTGAAGGATTCGCTTTGGTTCTAGACAATCCCAAAATATAGAGGTGCCCAGTAGAATATCCACAGGTTGGGGTTTATAAAAATCAGGATCAGCCAAATGGATATGATCAGGAATGGATAATTTAGTAAGATCAATTTTTTTTGTTGGAATGCATTGGGAAATATTATTTGTTACAAAAAATTCAGATCGAAGCTTATATTCGTTAAGTGTTGATTTTATCGTTGCTGAGGTACAAAAGTTAATATTTGTCTGAATTAGATCTATTCCCGAGACTGTATGATTTACATTGATTTTCTTTAAATTTAATTTATTGCACAAATCTTCCGTCATAAAGTTCGCCATTGAACCATTGTCAAGCAACGCTCTAACTTTTATTTTTTGACCCGTATCGTTTTGTATATATATTGCTACCGTTGACAATATTTTTTCACTTGTGTCCTTGTGTGCAAATAAGTTCACAGAAACACCAGATTCCGAATCTACACCGCTCTGCCCCTCAGTTTCCCTTAATTGTTTATTACAATTTGATTGGAAATTCCCTTGATTATCGAAATGCAAAAGAGAATGATGTTTATGATTGCAATGTTTACATAAGCGCGTGGATCTGCAATCTCTGGCAGCATGTTTAATGCCCAAGCAGTTAAAACATAAGTTTAATTCTTTAACTTTATCCCTTCTATTCTCGACTGATAAATCCCGAAAAGCAGAGCATGCATAGACCCGATGATCCTTGTGACACAATACACAATCAACTGAGTTTTTTCCCGTTGCCACATGAGTTAAAATTTTATTGCCTTCCCTTTTTGTTCCCTGATTAAAACCCAATTTTGTCGTTTCTGTATGAGGAGCTTTCGATGAAATAGCTTCCATCATCTGACACCGTGTGTCTAAAAATTCTAAAAATTCAGTTAATTTTGATAATTTATTTGATACTACTTTTAACTCCCATTCGCGTTTTGTCATATTATCCAATTTAGTTGAAGCCAAATAAATTAAAAGCGTATCCCATGTGTCAACCGGTTCATTCAATTGCTTGAGAATACGAGTATGTTTTTGCAATCCATCGGAAAGCGCGCGCAATGAACCCGCTATGTCTTTATTTACCTGCGGCAAATTAAACAATTGTTGTATATGATGTTGTATAATCAATCGAGAATTATGGTATCGTTTTTTTAACATATCAATAGCAATGTCATAATTATTTTCCGTAATTTCAAACGCATTTATATATTCTTTTGCCTTGCCGATTAACGCGGATTGCAAATAATGAAATTTAGTAATAGTGTCAAGAGTTGTGTTCCTGTGAACCATCGCGTTGAAAGTATCAAAGAAGCTCTGCCATCGTTCATAGCTACCGTCAAAATTAGGCAACGTTATGATAGGCAACCGCGCATGCGACACTCCCACACTACTACCACTCGATAATATGGCCGATTCTGAATTTACACTGACGGGTCTCGAGAGCTCCATACATTGGGCCTTCTTTCGCTTAGCCATGCTTAGCGTTGAAAAAAAACCATTTTCAAATTGTTCCCATTCTCGATCGTCAACTTCGGTTGAGAATGTGTCAATTTCACCTTGTATTTTCTCAAATTCTGACAAAAGCTGCTCGAAATTTTCCAAACGCGATTCCAATTCAAAAAAAGTTTCAGTTGCCGGTATATAATTATTAATAAAATTTTCAAAACGCGTTGCCTTTGATTTTATAACTGTACGAATTTTCTTTTTCTCTATTAATACAGCCATCTTTGGTCAGATTTGAACAATTTGAAAAATAGTAAAATAAAAACTCTTACCTAATTACAGAAGTTAAAAAACAATTATCAAACATGCAATCACCCGTTAACAATCAGTACGAAAATGTGATGAGCCGCCGATGAATCTCCCTGAAGTCTCGAGTTGTCCTTGTTGAATTAATAATTTAGCGATGATTATTTCCTCCTTAAAATCAGTTATCCTCAAAAAAGATATTTTTCTCCAATAGTCGAATAAAGCCGTATACTCCAAAGTCGAAAATAAATTCCAAATAGTGTCGATTTTGCAATAATTTCCATTGATAATGTCCGTGTAATAAAATTATTTTCTTGGCGTCATTTGATTATCGCTATAAGCTTGATGGCGTCCCTCACAGCGTGCCTCGTACTTTGATAAAATCACAATTAAACAAAACTCATTGTGTTCACTCCGATTTAAATGATAAAATCCGGCTCGAAGGACCAAAATGTTGCGTATGCGTATTTATGAACACAATAATTTGTCTTAGTTTTAAAATGAACAATTATTCTTTATTAATAACAGAGTTTTAATTTACAGAGATTTGACTTTATAGACATTTTCGACCAAAGGTCGGAGACACACTGATTTTCCTCGTTTCCCTCGGTTTTCGTTTTTCGTCACTCAATCACACACACAAATATTAATATTACATGGCCTTCACAATCTTATCATTCGTTCAGTCCCTTCCAAATTCGCCAATTTCTATCTCTTTCTCAAACAGACTAAAGACATTTATTGCGTATTTTATATAATTTTTAAAATTAATTATTGAAAACATTGTTTAAAGCTTTAGTTTTTGACGAAAAAGTGTGACTTTTCACCTATGGCGGCCCTAATTTTATAATGAAATTTTTATTTTATATTTTAAAATTCCCGCCAATTTTTTAGATTTTAGAAACAATAGGACCTCTACAATAGTTGCACTAATATTTGAAGAGAAAAATTAGAATTCATTAATTTATGAAGCCAATAATCTAGAGGTGCTACTATTTCTAAAATCTAAAAAAAGTCGGGAATTTTTAAAAATAAAATAAAAATTTCTTTATATAATAAAGTTTATGGGTGATTTGGCTCACTTTTTCGTTAAAAACTAAAGCATTAAACAATTTTTTTTATAAATAAAACGAAAAATTGTGCAAAATACGCTATAAAATTTTGTTTGTATAAATATAAGTTTTAGTACAGATGAGTCTGGTCTAAAACGCGGAGCATATAACGTAACAGTCTGTTTGTTTTATCCATAACTTTTAAATAACAAAAATTCATAGATTTCTATGATTGCTTCTTAAAGTGGAATTTTTTTACCAACTAGCTAAAATAACCCGCGCGTGTCGTTTCTTGTTTCATAAGCATTGAAAAATTCAATTATTCAGAATAATTCTACTCAAAGTCACTATTTTTCTAAATATATTCAGGTAAGTCAGAAAAAAGTCAGAAAATTTTGTCAAAAGTAATGAAACAATATTCAATTTCAAAAATTTGTAAAAAAATTCTGAATGTTTCTCATCATTGAAAAGATTTTATTTATTTCAAAATTTTCTTATTTTGAACAACAATTGAACTTTACAGATTTTTATCAATTATTTTGGAATAATTTTTTATTTAAAAATTCAAAAAATAAATGAATTTTGTAAAATTTTGGTTTTTAATTTAATTGGAATTTTATAAAATTTAAATTTTTAATGAATTTCATTAGAAATTTTAGAGATAATTAAGGTTTATGAAAAACTTTAATAATTCAAATTCTTATAAAATTTATTATTTTTTTCAACATACATTTCATTCATTAGTAAAAATTATGGATTTATAGATAAAATTTTCTTAAAACAGAAAAAAATTGAATTTGGAAAAATTATAAATGATTACAAAAACTCAATTATATTGAAATTTTTATTAATATTCACATCGAAATTTAAATTATTTTAAAAATTGATAACAACATTTTTGGCAAAATTCAATTATTTAAATATTTTAAATAAAATTCTTGCCAAAAAGTCAATTATTTCCAAAAATTTTCCTCAATTTCAAATAAATTCTATTATTTACAATTTTTTTTATAAATTTCATTCTTCTTAAAAATGTTATTAAAAATCGTCAAACGAAATCAATTGTTTCGTATTATTAATGTAGTAAAAAATAAATGTTATTTTAAAAACCTGGAAAATTTCTATTTTTTAAACTGAAAAAATCAGGAACCTTCAAGTGAACAAATGCGTGACAACCCTGATAAAGTGTTCAATAAATTTCTCAAGCAAAACAAATAATAAAATAAAAATATTTCTGCCCAAAAGTCAGAATAAGAATAATCGTAATGTATTTAAATTATTTGAAAATAACTGAAAATATTTTTAAAAAATTGTTTTATAAAATAAAAATTGTTTTATTTATTTCTTATTATTATTTCGATAATATAGTATTTAACAAACAGAAATTCTGTAAATATTTTTTTCACAATAAATATCAAATTCCTTATTCAAAATTTGATTTAAAACTATTTTTCCTACTTAAAACTTGTAATTTGTTTATAAATTGTCATTGAGAAGTAGAAAATGTGCAAAATATTTTCTAATTTTAATTTTTTAACTGTTTTTTAATTTTTTTTTAGAAAAAATGAAAAGATTAATTATTTCGTCCTAAAATGTTTGTCACAAAGTGATAATTTTTCTGGAAAGAATAAAGAGAAATATTGAAAAATAACTTTAATAAAATTTTTTTACATTAATAAAAATAGTTTTGTATTATTTGAAAAATAAAAATATTAATTCTAAATAAAATAAATAAATACCTATTATTAAATTTAAAAAGTAAGAGTAAAAAACTGAAGAAAAATAATATTATCTATCAAAACATAAAAAAAGCAAAAGCATAATTATGACTAACTTCAGGTGTGGACAGACTGGACAGAATGAATACGACGATTATTATAGTTAATAATATTGCTTATAAATATAAATTTCTTGAAATTTATTATTTAAAAGTTTTGAACGTTTTTGGAACAACTGTTACGTTCCAAAATTTTTGTCTTCCACAATTTTGACCTTCCAGTGGAGTTCTACAGAATATTCAGTAGAATTTTTCTGGAATTGTAAAGAATCTTGTATGAAACGAAATAAATATACCACATAATTATTTTAGTAAATACACTTTGTAGAAATCCGCCTCGATGGCGTAAAAAGTATTCGTCTCTTAAAAATCGAAAAAAGTAGTTGACATGGATATGTTTGAATTTGTCGCGAGAGAAAGAGAGAGATGATATTTTTCTAGTAAATTAGCTTTCAGTTAGAAGCACTTATGAGCTCCTTATATAAATTCACATTGGCTCGTGCGAAGTTGGTTTAGTATGAAGCGTGCACGTGCATATCATTCATTAGGATCATATACACATGTTCGTCATTGGGGGGCGTCAGTGCCGGAGGGACCGGATGTGAAGGCGGCACTTGACACGTCACAGTAACGAAGTAGTGACGTGCATGCTAAGGCACTTAATTAATTCTGATTAACCCGTAATCACGTAGTCGTTCCGCGACGCTAGAGGCCTCGTATCCAATTTGTGTCGTCGGCTATTAATTCCAGGGCGCCCTTCCTAAGTGCTTCGTACATAGCCTGATATTTTACGATCCTTTGCCAAGATCCTCACCTGATCACGCGAGCATCTACTGACCTCTCTCTCGCCCGCCTCCCCTTCTCTTATTACTCTCGTTTCCTAATTAAAATTCCACTTAATCCACGTCATTTGGTGTACAAAATCCTTTGCGCGACTACAAATCGTTGAAAAAGATATTTAGAATTAAAATTTCCCTAATGTACTGAGAGACCCGAAAGAATTAATTGTTCAAAAAAAAAGAAAAAATCACCTCACGCGATCACGCTATTTTTATGTTCGCCGGAAAGAAAATCACAGTTCTGACAAAAGTGATATTAATTAAGGGTATTTTAGATTCTATCTTATCTGAAGGTATCAAAAAGCTTTGCTATGTCAAACTGAGTCGAAAAAGTGATCAAAATGATCTCGATCTAAAATTTACCACTTACTTTTAACAAAAATTATTCTGTTTTAAAAATTAGGGAAACATGATGAATACATTTAAAAATTGATTAACAATAAATTTTTCATAATCAGCAATAAAGAAGCCTAAATTTTTTTTCAAAAGTTATAAACAAAACTCGAAAGTTCCCCTAGTTCATATAAATTAGAGAATTATCGAGGAATCTCTTTAACATTTTTCCCCGAATCAATTTGATCTGCCAAGTTTCTTGATAATATACTTATCGCAGTGGCGCGGTGAGGTGCAAACTTTTTTTACGACTTACTTAATCGATTTTGACTTTTCAGTGAGGGAATAATACGTCACCATTATTTATGTGGACTAATGTAACGGATTGAAATACTGGAGTGTGACTCGCGTCTCGAAACCTCCTTAAGAAGACTGAGAAACAGAGAGAGTGAATGTAGTTAGACACTCGGTGCCATCTAATTCCGCAAAGTGAAGCGTAAGCCTGCTATATGCAGGAGAAAAGCCGAAACTCGATACCATCTGAGAAGCAGTGCAATAGGGTCGACGACGACGAGTGCCGCAAGAAGGATCACAGGAAACTGTCTGTCATTTGGGCACTTCAAATGTCCTAGAGAGAGAGGGAGAAGGATCGATATCGCTCTTCTTCTGTAAATAATTTTAACCTCCTGCGTAAATATTCCTTCTTCTTGGAAAAAAAATCAGAATTAAAAAAGACATTAACCCATTTAATCCCAAATGTCCGCTTTTCAATTCAAAATTTTGAGCTTTTTGTTCCACGAGTTATAATTCGTGGAATTAGAAAGTAAAAACATTTTTAACATAAAATTCACAAAAACTTTTCTGGTTTATATTTTTAACGACGATAAAATGTTGAAAAGAATAAGATCTTATAGGAGTCATTTGGACAAAATTTGTAGAAAGATATCCATAAAAATCGTCATTTTTAATGTTTTACAAAAATTTGAATAACTTCTAAAATAATGATCGCTTTTTAATAATCTTAGGCTTACCGTCAACCGGGGCTATTTTGTGCACCAAATAGCATTTTTTTGATTAAATGATTTATTAAAATTCAGAATTAAAAGAAAAAAGAAAACCAATTTTTGGTGTGTGTTGTGGGCATCCTTCTGAAGATTTCCTATGAGTTGAGCAATAAAAAAAATTTTTTTGACTGTGTTATAGTCATTGAAAGTCGTGCACAGAATAGCCTCCTGGATGGGGCTATTTTGTGCATCAAACTTTGTCTTTGTATAATGTTGCCTAAACATTTTTTTTATCGTTTCTGCTTCATTACATCTTTTTGTCTAGATACTTCAGAGTAAATTAAAAAAAGAATGAGTTAGAAAACACTTTTTTTGAAGATATTATACATCAAAATGTCAAATAAAACACTACGATTTTCCGAAAATCTAGATTTACTAAAAGTTAACAATCTTTATTTGAATTATTTATTACTCTGGCATTAAATAACATTTTTTTCTTTTTTAGTATATATTTTATAATAATATATTACAATAATTATAAAATTATAATTTAAACACTTGTAAATAACTTGAAAATATCATTTCAGTAGGAGCTTTTTTAAACATTTTTAATGAAATTTTTCAAAAACTTGAAATTAATTTTTTTTAATGTTAAATAAATAACAATTTAATATCTAATTTACTTTTCAAGTTATTTTACGAGAAATGAGAGAAATAGTTTTCAAACTAATTTTAAAAACTTATAAATATTAATAAAAGTTATTCTCTTGAGGTGGTGTTGAGCACCGGTTCAAGTTTTAAGCATTTTAATGATTTTAGTTAAAATTATTTATGGTGTTTTGACAAAAAAGTAAGACAGAAATGTATAAAAATGATGAACAGAATCTTCTTTACTTACTAAATAAGAAATTTTTGAAAAATATTTGATTTTTTGAAGTGCACAAAATAGCCCCATAGAATCCTGGTTTTTCAGTCTTTTCCACTTTTTTCTTAAAATAATCAATAAAAAGTTAGCGCATTACGTATTTGTCATCACAACACAATGGACAATAAATATCTAGCACAGTTTATGAGCCACATTAAAACTCTTTAATAATTATTATCAATTTCCATAGTGAAAATTTAGCACTTATTTATCATTTTTAAAAGAAAATTAAATAATTTTATTCAACTTAATTTACCTAATAACTAAATTACTTTCATCTCCGAAGCCTTTTCAACATGTCTCCAATAGGACTTCTACAATGAAATGAAATTTTCATGGTTTTTTTCAAATTCTCAGAAATTTTTTAAAAATATTGTCAGAAAGTGCAATGTTTTTTCTATCATTATGTGCATTTTAAAATTTTGTAGACCTCACTTTTATTTTTGATAAAAATGTTTAAACTTTGTCTTCAGTTTTAGGTTAAAATTACTTTACAATGATTACTGACATTTTATACTTTAAAAATATCTTAAACAAAATTTTAATGCACATTAAAATAAAGCTGAGAATTTGACGTTAAATTTTCCTATATTTTATCTACAAAAAGAAGAAAAACTATTGCTGTTATAAATAATCGAAATTTACATTTTTCTCCGAGTAAAAATTAATTTCATCTCCGAAGCCTTCCTTTTTTATAAATAACTGAATGTAGAAGTAAATTTAACGGAATATTTCGATGGTAATATAAAATGAGGGTGTGAGATTTGTATGTTTTACTAAAAAACATATTTTAATTGCGCCCTAATGTATAAAAATATGAAAGAAAATTTATTTTTCATCTCCGAAGTTTTCATCTCCGAAGCCTTTTCCTTGAAATATGCTAGTTTTTCTTTTGTTTTTAGTGTTTACCTGCATTGCTTTGAAAAAATTAACCCAAATTACCATTAAATCAAATACTTTGAATACATTTATATTTTCATCTAATTGAATATATTTGGTATTAAAATATACAAATTATTAATTTTTAAGTAGTGTAATTTTATTTTCGATTTCGTGAACGCGATATTAGCGTGAATTTTTAATAGAAAATCTCGCCAATTAAATAAAATTAATTTAATGGAGCAACAATAATATTTTGCAAGTGAAAAAAACTTTAATATTTCTAAGAATTAATTTTGCGCAACCTAAAAATTTTACTCTTGAGTATGAAATTAATTGAAAAACTAAAATTTAAAAGTGTCACTTTCAGAAAATTCACCCATATATGTTCTAAAATAGTTTTTAATACAAAACATGTATTTCAAATTTTCACAATTTTTTTGCCCAACTTTGACGTCATGCTTATTTCAAGAAAAATATTACAGGTTAATGACTGTAAGTAATTCTTATTCCGTAGAAAATGACCTTTAAAATAAGCCAAAGATTATTAAAAAGCGTTTATTATTTTAGAAGTTATTCAAATTTTTGTAAAACATTGAAAATGACGGTTTTTTAAGAATATCTTGAAAAAATATTTTTTAAATTGACTTCTGTGAGGTCTTATTCTTTTCAAAATTGTGTCGTCTTTAAAAAATAAATAAAAAAAATTTAAGTTTTCATAAATTTTATGTTAAAAATTATTTTCATTCCTTCAAAAATGGGTGGACTGACAATTTTGGCCGGTACTGAAGTATTACTAAAAAAATTTGATTTACCTTTCCTTGATTTCCAAACAAAATTTTTACTTTTTTTATTACCATAAAGAATATTCTGATTCATTCTAAAAATAATTCGATACTCAAAGCAATACATTTTATTTAAAAAAAAGTATTTAATAAAATTTTTTTTAAATTCACCGTTTCTAAAACATTAGTTTAAGACTTTAAGAAATTCAATTTATATTATAAATATATTCATTTAAAATTTTAAAATATAAAAAAGGTTACTTATAAATTCTTGCAAAAAAACTAATTTAAGGGCATCCGGGAGAAAATAGTGTTTCGTGATCGCGCTCTCATTTAAAAAGAAAAGAATATTTTTAGTCGGAAATTTTTTGTAAATATAGATGAACGCTCTGGGACTAGCGGCCCTCTCGAAATTTTGCAAAATTTTGATAAATAATAATTTAAAAAATTGTTTAAACATAGGGAGAAATGGGGTTTTTAACAGTTTGGTATCGCGCTCTCATTTTGAGAGGACAAAATATTTCCGGTTCATATTTGGAGAGGTGATAGAAGAAGACTCACTGAGGAGCGGTCCTCTCCGTTTTTGCAATAATCTTGCGAGGAAATTATTTTATTTACGATTGAAAGTCAAGTAATTTGAGGTTGGAGACGTTTTCGTAGTTCAAGTCGCGGTCACCACCGAGAATTGGCGCCACCTCCTTGACCACCGACACATAGATCCACTTGTCTGTGTGCTCGCCGCCATGTTGTCCCCCACTTTCGCCAAAAATTAAACTTTTGTAATTCCGTTTTTCAATATTTATTTCAAAAATTACTTGCAAATTTTAAGAACATTCTTTATCAGCACGAATTCCTCTAATTATCCTAATAAATCAGAACCAGATATCTCTAACTATTTAGAAGTGAGACGAGAGGCGGGAAAACACTTTTTGGGGACAATTTTTCCCGGATGCCCTTAAGCTAAAGAAAAATCCGGTATTAAAAATTTTTTTTCCTAGGAAACAGAATTTTTACTGCAACTTTTCCAAAATTATTTTTAACATTTAAGTTTAATTATTATTTTCTACAATTTTTGACTAAAGTTCTTCTTCAAATCAATAGTGTTTGACAATTTTTAAAAAAATTTTTTGCGAATTTTCAAATGTATTTGTTTACTATTCAATTTTTTAGGAACTTCGAATGTTTAGAAATTCGCTAATGGAAAATAAAAGCTGGACTAAAATTAAATAATTTATTGAATAATAATTAAAAAATATTTAAAATTAAATTCTCATTAATAATTTTATCAACACAAATTATTAAATAATTAAATTATTTTATCAAGTTTTGATACAATTTATGATCATTAAATCCGTGTGAAACAATTTATTATTTATAAAATAATTGCAAATTTTAACGAGATTTTTAATAAATTTTTGAACATATTTGAATTTTAGAGCAGAATTTTATTACTTTTGAATAGAATTAAATATGTTAACTATTTGTAATAATAAATAAAGAATAATTATTTTTCTGTGATTCTATTTCATATTTTGCAAATTGTTTATAAAAATTGCTTAGAATATTATTAAACATAGTTGAGTAATTTTTAATGAATTTTAATATTCATTCTCATTAAAAAAAAATAAAATAAAAAAATTAAAATAAAAAAAATCTGGAAAAGAAATTTTGTCAACCACCTTGAACTATACATTTTAAATTGTTTAAATTAATTGATAATAATAGCCACCACTTTGACTATTGGAAAATTTTTTCCACCATTTTTTAAATTTTTTTATTGTTTAGGATTATGTCCATCAGATAGACCCAATAATAAGAAATCTGTTTTTAAGGAAAGAAACACTAAAAAACCGTTTATTTTTTGTTAAAACAATTATAACTTTTAATTATTAAATCGATTTAAACGATTTAAACACAAAAACCATCTATTTTTTGTTAAAACAATTATAACTTTTAATTATTAAATTGAAATTGAAATTTTCTTTTAGATTCTTAAAGAGAACACTCAAAATCATAAAAAAAGTGTAGATTTTTATTTTTTTAAAGAACACAACTCGTATAATGAAAAACTCGAATTTGTATAAAGATAAACAAAGATTTGAGACCAAATGGGTTAAGACCTGAAAAAGTAAAAAATTTCCAAAAGAATTACCAAACATTTGATTAATGGGAAAAATTATTCGTGACTTTATTTCGTTTACGAGAGGATTTTCGTGCCATCTAGGCGGAAATTAAATGAACTTTTGGCGGGAAATTTAAAATAATAATAAACAATTCAACTGTAATTTCACAATAGAAAAATAAATATTGATAAAAAAAGTAGATCCAATATTTGGAAAGAAAAATACTTTCGCCTTATTTATACATCGAGATTGTATTAAAAAAAATCCCCCCTGGAAAAGAAGCACAGGAATCATTAAATTGAATCAAAGAAAAGTGAAAGTGACGAAGAGAGTGTGAGAGAGAGAAAATGAATTTTCAAAATAAGTCAGTGCGAGCTAGAATAAACTGCCTGTAGCAATGCCATTTGCATACATAGCGATCCTCTGAGGTTATTCTAATTTTCCCAAGAATTGCCAGTTCTCATTCCCTTCCTCTCCTCTTCCTCCTCTCCGTCTTTCCAGCCTCGCATCTCCACCTATACGGCATACAACTTTCAACTCACACCTCGCGCGAAAACCGCGCGCGAGAAATATCGTCGAGGCCCTAATTTCCCACCCAAACACTGAAAACTTTTTACCGGATTACGAGTGGGAAGAAGCTAATACAAACATTCGCAATGCATGACGACGCTGTACAAATTTGGGTAAACCGCTTCCCCAAAACCAACCTTCTTTTCCGCTTCGGTTTAAGGAAATCGAATTTTCCCCGAAGCCAACGCGGATATTACCGTTTGCCTAGCATATAAAAGTTTACTGCTGCTGCGTGTACCATTTTCCAACAATTCTATTCAATTACATTGCATTGTAACCGATTAAGGAATATTTTATTTCAACGATCTTTCTATAAAAAAGAGATGCAGGCGGAGGAGAACAAATTTTTTCTTTTTATTCTCCAAGATTGAGAGTTTCAAAAAAATGATAGTATTGCCTATAAAACGAATCGGATGCTTTTTTACATAAATAAATAAAAATAAGAAAGAATAAATAGAAATAAAGTAATAAAATAAACAAATGCATGGTTATTATTATTAAACAAATGATGAGAAAAATATAAGTGAAACATAAATATGAAAACAATAAATTATGTCGATGAATAAATAAAAAAAAGTAATAAAAAAACCATTTTTCCCCCGAATTCTTTTTTGTCTCTAAGACAAATTGTCTTCTTTGATGAGATTCACATAAATTTTATTAAATTGATATTTAGTTTCCTTGAATTTTATTAATACACTAAGAAAACATATTTAATTTAAATAGAAAAATAATTTTAAGTTAGTTTGTTTAATTGAAATTAGTTTGTAATATTAATCCCAATATGAAGAAAATATCTACTGCTTTGAATCAAAAATATTATTTATTTGAATAATTATATTTAATTCAAACTTATTTTCTGTTTCGATTTAAACAAAATGTATGTTTAAAAATTTTATGTTGGACTTAAACTTAAAAGCTGATTAAAAATTGTTTAAAATCAACCATAACTTATGTTTGAATTAAATATATATATTTTTTCTTTAAATGAACCAAAAAATACATTTCAATTAAACTTAAATATATTTGACTTTATAGCATTGATTTTTTAAATTTAAAAAATTTTAATTTATTTTAATTTATTTTTTTATATTATTTATTTATATTTATATTATATTTTATTTTTTTTATTTTCAGGCAGAATATTGACTATCTCCCAGACCCTAAAAAATTATTTAATTAATTTAATTACTTTATTTAAATTATACCTCAAAAATGATAAGATTAAAAAAAAAATTTCTATACATTTATTTTTTAATATCTTTATTTTTTAAATTATCTGAAACAAAAAATTTTTTTATAAGTAATGTTAATGCAATGAAGGGGTTTTCTAAAGTTTATTTTTTAAGAAAAACATAATTTTGCATGTTTTTTTTCATTTCTTGTTGTATAGAGAATTAAAAAATTAATATTTTTAGAAAATCCTTATCGCTTTTATTCTAATTAGGTCAAATTTTTACAAATTAAAATTTTGAGTATAAGTTTTGTGATATTATTTTACCAAAATTTAGTTGTAATTTTTTACAATTTTTAATCCTAAATAATTTAATTTTACGTAGAATTTTTAAAAACATTTTCATTGTTTTGATCTATTTTATAGAGATTTTATAAGAATAATTAATGTAGCGCGTTAATTCTATTGAGTAATTAAATTATAATTGTATTGGAAATATAATTAAATTCTTATAAAGAATTCTTAACAAATTTATTAAATAATTGACGTTTTTCGAGAAATGTTAATAAAATTATATTGAAAATAATTTAATTTCAGAACAGAATTTTATAGTATATGTATGACTATAATTCAATTTTTGCAAATTTTTTCAACGAAGATGATTATTATCATTACTATTATTATTATTATTATTATTATAATTATTATTATTACTATTATTATTTATAATGAAAATGGTATTTAAATTAATTTAATTCTAAGGATAAAGAAATTTATTAAAATTTTGTTTATCAAATATATTGGAAATAATTAAAGAAAGTGAATTTATCATTTGGTAATTTTAATATTAAAGATAGAAGTTGACAATTTTTCCGAATCAATTTCCTAAACTTGTGAGATTAATTCGGAAAAATTGTTAACTTCTTCTATCTGTATTGGAAATAATTGAATTTGTTCCGAAGAATTTTATTAAAGTTGATTTTTTTACATTTTAAATCTTAAATTGTTTAAAAATTGAAGCTGATATTTGAAAATAAATATTTTTCTAATTTACATAATAATGATAAATAATTAAATATTACGTTTCAAGCGTTACATTTCCTAGTTGTTTAAATTCCATAAAAATTTCGTTTTCAATTTTTATAAAATTCAATTACTGTTTGGATTTCTAAATAAAATTATTCGTAAAATAAGTTCTATATAATAATTTTTTGACAGTTTTCGAAGAATTAAGTTTAATAAATGATACAATTTTGAATCTGTAAAATTTAATTATTTGTACTCTTTAAATCTGAATTAGTAGTTTTCTACTAATGAAATAGTGCGGATTCGTTTACTAATTGAATTAGTAACTATTTTTACTAACTTTTAGTAGTTTTTACTAATTATTAGTATAAAATTTACTAATTTGAAATAGTAAAAAATACGCTCTACTAATTGAATTAGTAAATTTCTACTAGCAATTATTAAAAAACTACTAAAAATTAGTAAAAAATGTTACTAATTCAAATTGGTAAACGAATCCGCACTAATTCAGATTTAGAGAGTAAGAAAATTAGAAATAGAAAGAATTCGTAGTTAATTTAAAACTTTTCAATATTTTCAAAGGCTGCTGGACAACAAAATTTGGAAGTTGCTCATGAATTCTATAAATTGAATAAAATTCCCTGACCTGTGGCAACCCTGATTTATCTAATTCAAATAAGCCATACCTATATATGTATGTAGATCAATTGAAAAAAACAAACAAAGAGAACAAATAAAGTAGCATAATAAATAGAGAGAGAGAGAGAGAGAGGGTTTTGCTAAAAAGGTGTCAAGAGAATGGAATTCAATCATTATGCAGAGCATACACTCAATGGTGGAACCCTCATCGTGCCATCAAAACGTTTTCGCCCTCCCCTAAAGTCGTCTCTGGGACGCATTGCATTGTTGGTCAGCTCGTGACACGAGTTCCTTCGAGCTGATCCAGCAGAATATTCCGCGTGATCACCCCCGCAGCAAATACCCGGACCGACGATCGACCCTCACGTTGTGTTCGGTTCCGTTTGGTTCACTATCTGACCGACACAAAATCCACATTGAATATGAGGGAGGGAGGGAGTTGGCTTCAAACGACATGAATTTCTCGCCATTCAAATGACAATGTCCCAGACAATAATTGTCTCTCTTCCCCCCTCCCATTCTCTCTGTATACTCGTAAAATTATTGACACGCTCAAAGTTTAATTGAATGGAATGAGATTTAGGTTTATCAAGACGATAAACTTTCGAGACTCTTGTTTTGTTCTCAAATGTCTTTGTATGGAATCAATATACTACGTGTACTTATATAATAATATAATAACAAAAGTAGTAATAACATTAGTAATGTTAACAATAATAAATAATACCAATAAGAGTAATAAGTATATTTTAATAAAATGCTTTATTATTAAACAATAACATAATTATTAACTATAATAATCGTCGTATTCATTCTCTCCACGCCTAAAGTTTGTCATGATTATGCTTTTGTTCTTTTATATATGTTTTGATAGATAATATTATTTTTCTTTATTTTTTAACTCTCACTTTTTAATTTTAATAATAGGTATTTATTTATTTATTTTATTTTTCAAATAATACAAAACTATTTTTATTAATCTAAAAAAATTATATTAATGTTATTTTTCAATATTTCTCTTCTTTCAAGAAAAAATAGCACTTTGTAACAAAGATTTTAGGAGTAGGTGATTAATCTTTTCATTTTTTCTAAAAAAAAATTAAAAAACAGTTGAAAAATTAAAATTAGAAAATATTTTGCACATTTTCTACCTCTCAATGACAATTTATAAACAAATTACAAGTTTTAAGTAGGAAAAATAGTTATAAATCAAATTTTGAATAAGAAATTTGATATTTATTGTGAAAAAAAATATTTACAGAATTTCTGTTTGTTTAATACTATATTATCGAAATAATAATAAGAAATAAATAAAACAATTTTTATTTTATAAAACAATTTTTTAAAAATATTTTCAGTTATTTTAAAATAATTCAAATATATTACGAATATTCTTATTCTGACTTTTGGGCAGAATTATTTTTATTTTATCATTTGTTTTGCTTGAGAAATGTATTGAACACTTGATCAGGGTTGTCACGCATTTGTACATTTGAAAGTTCCTGATTTTTTCAGTTTAAAAAATGGAAATTTTCCAGGTTTTTAAAGTAACATTTATTTTTTACCACATTAATAATACGAAATAATTGATTTCGTTTGAAGATTTTTAATAACATTTTTCAGAAGAAAGAAATTTATAAAAAATTTGTAAATAATAGAATTTGTATGAAATTGAGGAAATTTTTTTTAATAATTGCATTTTTGGCAAGAATTTTATTAAAAATTTTTTAAATAATTGAGTTTTTGCAATCATTCATAATTTTTTCAAAATTCAATTTTTTTAGTGTTTTAAGTAAAATTAACCATAAGTCCATTATTATTTTTAATAATGAATTAAATGTATATTAAAAAATGTAACGAATTTTATAAGAATTTGAATTATTAAAGTTTTTCATAAACCTAAATTATCTTTAAAATCTGTAAAGTTCAATTGTTAAAAATAGAAAAAGTTTTAAATAAATAAAATCTTCTGAATGTTGAGGAATCTAACATTCAAAATTTTTTTTATGAATTTTCAAAATTGAATATTGTTTCAGTACTTTTGACAAAATTTTCTGACTTTATCCCGACTTTCCTGAATATATTTAGAAAAATAGTAATTTTGAGTAGAATTCTATTGAGGTTAGTTTTTGTGTATGCTTTTGTTTTTTTTTCTTTGGAAAATATTGTTTGAAATAATGTTAAAATGATTATATTATATTATAAGAATATTTTTACTATAAATTCTTTAAAATTATTTTCATCATTTCGATTCAATTCTTATTTTTAATTATTTTTCAATCATAAAAAGTAAAAAAAATCTTGAGTAATAAAAAAATTTATTACTTATGAAAGTAGTTAAATTATGTTAAAGAAGTTTATAAAAAATTTGTAAATTATTGAATTTCTGCAATTATTTATAACATCTTTAAAATGCAATTTTTTAAATGTTTTCAACAAAAATTGTCCTAAGAATGAAAATTGCTAATTTTATTCAAAAAGGAAAGTAAGAAGCACTTTTGAGCCCGAATTGTTGCTAGTAATAAATAATAATACAAATTATAAACAGTGTATAAATTTTTTTCACCAAGTAAATGTCAATTATAAAAAGCGTTTTCCACTTTCGAATTAAAAAAACGCACTTTTATTCTATAAATTAAAAGCATTTTAATAAAAATAAAGTAGGTATTTATTTTGTAATAAAAACCTAAATAAAATATTACAAAATATTGAGAAAAATCCATTTTTATGAAAAAGCGAATAAAAAAATAAAACAAAACGTTTTTCTCTACTTTCTTTTATATTTAAAGTTCCAATGATTTTTTGCATAAATAAAACTTTATCGTTCGCTACATTTTTATTAGCACACTGTTACATTATAATTTATTTACTTATGATTGGGGAAAAAATATTCATACATATTATGAAAGAATTTAAAATGTTTAAAAAGTTTGTTCCAAAACTTTAAAATTTAATTATAAATTTAATTTAAAAATTTTCGAATATTTACAAAATTGAAAAAAAAATAATATCACTGCAAACGTATTATTGATACTAAAAATGGGGATCAAATAAAACATTGAAATAAAGTTTTGATATTAATTTCATTCTTACAAGAAAAATGTAAATCTGAATTTTTACTCTCTTTCAGTATTTTTGACACGAAATTAAATAAAGAAAATGAAGATGAAATTTTCATCTTGTAATTCTCCTTTTGAGACTTGATTAGTCAACGTATAATGCTTTTTGTGTAAATGCTAAATGTTATATTTACTCGTTTTTCGTTAAAGCAAGTGCGGTTTCTATAAAATAGTAAATCCATTTAGTCAAAGAATATAATGTTTATTCTAATATTAGAAGCTTTATATAAACACAATCCGTTGGTATATATACTTGAATTTATTTCTTTGCTCTCTTGCGGAGTCATACACTGCAGGTGAATGTCGCACACACTCCTCCATATATATTGTGAGAGATAAACTTAACTCGTATCATATTTTACACATTGTTCTCTGTGCACTAGAATAGATAATTTTATTTCAAAACATCTCTTGACAAAATGCGGAAATATACGCAATTCCTGCAAACAATCTTCAAGTTTTAAATATCATATACATATATATGTTTAAATATACACATTTCCCCGGAGATTTTAATCACATACTTATCAAATTATGTTGTAAACTCACAAGACAATTGGATGAAATTTCAAACCTATTTTGTGTGGATGACATCTTCCGCGTTTTATATAGGTAGTATATGAAACTATATTTGTATTTTAATTCCAAACTTTTTATTTTTTTTTTAAATTTTTTTCAAAGTTATAGTAAATTTTTTTTAATCAGATAAGAAGAAAAGTGTGACTGATAAACTAATACTATTGAATAAAATAATAAATTAATCAATTGTAACAGAAATTAAATTATTTTCAAAATTAATAAAATTCTTTGCAAAAATTCAATGACGTACAATTTTATTTAAATTTACGTCAAAATCTCAATTAATTTCAAATATAATAAAATTTCCACAGGAACTTCATTATTAAAAAAAAATTTTCATATCATTTTTCAAATAAAATTTATTGTTGGAAAATATTTTTTTTAGATTCATCACAAGAATTATTTTCAAGAATTTTAATGAAATTCTTTATAAAAATTGGCAATTATTAAAAAAATTTTAATCAAATTCATCTCAAGAATTAAATTTTATTATAACTTTTAAAATTTTCCAAAAAATTTCAATTCTTTTCAAAACTTTTTCCGCAATGATTTTCAATATTTTATTACAGTAAAATTATTCAATAAAATTTTCCAAAAGAATTTAATTATTTAAAACAAATTTTAATAAAATTCGACGCCAGTATTTAATAATTTGCATAAATAATATAAATTTCATACGATTTCAATACTTTATCAATTTTTTCGCAACATTTTCATTATTTTCATTAATAATAAAAAATTTGTTTACAGAATTTCAATTTTTTTGTATAATTTTAATTAAGTGTTTAAAAAAATGTAATATTTGTAAAAATGTTATTAAAGTTCGACAAAAGAATGCAGTTAATTGAAAATTTTAATATATCAATTTTAATAAAATATTTATTTTTGTTTTGAATTAACTAATTGAATTCTTGTAGAATTTTTTTAAAAAACTTGATTTAAAAATTAATTTAAGTTAAAATTTTAGAAAATAAATTAATAAAAAGCATTATTGTGTGAATTTTTAGAAACAATTAAATTTTAAGAAGGTTTTAAATTATTATCATAGAAATTTGAATTTTTCAAACTTTTGACTAACAATTCTGCAGAATTAATTTTGTTTTTTCAAAGAGTTTAATTAAATTTTTTAAGATACAAATAATTACAAACAATAAAACTTAATACCAATATTTATTTCTTAGTGTTTTTCGTTATTACTTGTATAAATTTTAACTTATTAATACTTCTTTATTGATAAAAATAATACAAATTAAATATATACAAATACAAAAATACAAATAAAATTATAAAAATACAAATTACAGTTTCAAAAAAGTATAAATCAATACAAAAATTAAAACAGATATGAAAATGCAAACATAACTGTAAATAAATTCTAATAAATAATTGAAAAAATAATTACAAGCAAAAAAAAAAAATAATGACAAATAAATAAACCAAAAATAAAAAATATAATTAACAATTAAATTTTGAATCTAAAAATATTTCTCAATTTAAAAAAATAATTAAAACCATCTCCGTCTGATGGATTTGTTATTTAAAGCATCAGAGATAGAAATCCCATCAAATTTGGTTTCTGCATTTCGATATTATATTTTGAGAACTATCGGTTTTTGTATTTGTAAAATATTTGTTATCTTTGATAAATATTCAATAAAATATATATTGTGTTTTCGTATTTCAATTTTAATCTATTTTCAGTGTTTTAATGTTTAAATAACAAAAAGATAGTAACTTTTTTATTTCATTTTTCTTAATTCTGTTATTTTTCCCTCTAATTATATCAAATTTTAGTGCTGATTGTATTTTTACTTTGAAAGAAGGAAGAAAAATTACGATTTACTTGTTTTTAAGAGAATATTAACGATTAAATATGATTCAAAATGGTAATAAATCAAATGCTATTAAAGTTTCATTATTTTAGTAAATTTCCCTTTATTTCTAACTCAGTTATTCCTTATTCTATTGTATTTGGAATCGCATTACTCACTCACACACACACACATAAATATATATATGACCTTTTAGTAGCTATACATACAGAAATGATGTGATGGGAAAATTGTGTTAAATAAGTTTTCAAACACAAGAAGGGTTGATGACTTTAGAAGAGAAGATTTGGGTTCGAGGGAATAAGATCGATTTTCTTCTCGTATATTTCTGTTCCGGACAGTGACAAATTAAAGTTTAGCTTTCAGCTAACTCTTTAAGGAAAATTGCCCTTCTTCTTCTTCGTCTTCTTCTTTTCAATTCTTTTCCACGATAATCAAACGTCACGCAATTAATTAATGGACAAATTAGAGTCGATAAAAAATAGCAACAGGAGAGATTGATTTTGTATAATCTTTTGTGGAAATCACCTGGAAGATTATAATTATTGGCTATTAAATCTGCAGATTACGTCATTTCCCTTCGATTTTCAGATTTAATTTCTACTTTCATTTTCAGTTTCGTTTCTACTTTTGCTTTTAATTTTAAATACAGTTCGATTTGCAATTTTTTATACGGTTTCATTTTCAGCTTCATTTTTATTTTTTTATGCCTAATCATTTTCTCTTTCATTTCTCACTTTCGCTTTCACTTTGTTTTAACTTACGTTTCCTTTAGTTTTCACTTTAATTTCTTTGTTTTCATTTTCATTTTCGTTTTCACTTCAATTCCACTTTAATGAAAGTGAAAAATTGTCGAAAAAAAAATCAAAATGAAAATCCATCAAAGAGAAAATAAAATTGAAATTGAAATACAAAAAAGTAAAATTTATTAAAGTGAAATTAAAAATGAAATTCGGAAACTAGGAGTAGAAGTGAAAAAAAATGATATTACATAATCGACACTGTTGATTAATTTTCCCCACATGAAAAGAAGACACCGACATAATGTGCAAACTAAATATTGACTGCAATAAAAAAAAATCGTAAAAATGGACAAAGTGTGTATAACGAGAAAAAGAACATGAAAATAGAATAATTTCCCCTGAGAATATAAAATGTCACACTATTGTTTGTTGGAAATAGAAAGAGAGAACAAAAAGAATAGTTACAGACAAAAGTTTACTACTTGTTTGTCACTGATCTTGACATTTGAATACAACTATAGTTTTATTTTTTCTTTCTTTTTTTTTACAAATTATTTGACGAATCACCCAAAACTCAAACTGTGTATTCTTCGACAGTTTCGAATTCGATTTTCCAATTAAAAAGCAATATCAGCCAGGTGTCTATGAACTGTTCCCTCTCTCTCTCTCTCTCCCTCTCTGACGGCTCGTTTAGAACGAAACTAATCGTGGAACAGAAATCGCGTGTTATTGGAAAGCATTCAGGTCACGCTGCTTCTCTCTCTCACTCACTCTGTAAAATACTCTTTCTCTCTCTCTCTCTCACTCACTCTATATCCTCCGAGACTTGTCTCTCTATGTGTGGTTAAACTTGCAATATCGTGATATTGTCAAATGTTAGTTGGACCAAACAGAAACTTGATCCCCGAAAAAAAAAGTTATTTGAAATACGTTTTGACGAGGAGAAAAAAAAATTTGATATAATTGGGAGAAGAATAAATATATACAGAAGTCGACTTTTTGGGAAGGGTGCCGAGTTAATGAGACAATAAAGTCACGTAGTTGTATGTGTGTTTTACATGGGTGGGAAATATGCGCATGAGAGGTACACTGGTTTTGAGAGACAAAGCTTGGAATTAAGGATCCGAATAATACAAAAGGAGACGAAAGATAACACGGTGACTTACATTCAGAATGTGACTCTGAAACTGCCTAAGAATTAGAAAGCTCCTTAAATTCAAGACATAGCTACTGCACAACTATTATGAAAGCTTCTTCCTCCATTTACTGAATGTGGGTTATGCTGCATGCCATTCTCAGCTTCCCTTTTCAACCTTTATCTCTTATTAACCCATTTTGTCAACACCAATTTAAATTATAGCTGCGGGTTGTTTTACCAGAGTTATTACACTCGTCGTTGTATATATATAGTGAAACAACCACACGTTTCAAATACATGAAACATGATACCAAACGTGATTTTTAATTTAAGCCGCTACCAAAGGGTAATACCAAGGGTAAAATTTCATTTCAACCTCTAGGTCTTGCTTTTTCATGGAGTGACTTACAAGATTTTATTGAAATATTTCAATGATAAATTAAATTTCAATTTTACTGTAAATTAAATTTTAAGTTTACTGTAAAGTCAAATTTAATTTCATTGTAAATTCAATTAAATTGCTATAATTTAAGTGAATCTAAATTCAATTGAAAAATATTTTTCGCAAACATTATTTTCCAATTGCTGTCCACATTTTTTAAAAATTTATAAAAGTAGTAGTAAACACACATTCTATCACTCACAAAAATGATCTATTAACCATAAAACTAATTTCCTTTTAAATCATGTCCTTTAACTATTAGCAGAAATAGTTTTATTGTAAAAGGAATCTTTTAAATACAAAAAAGGTAAGAAGTTTATTGGAAAAAAGAAAATCGTTTAAATATTAACTGATTTCTTTTGATTTTTAAATGAAATCTTTTTATGTCAAAAGGATAATTTCAAGTTATTTGACATTTGTAAACGTGTCAAAATAATAATAAAAAATTTAATTACTCGTCAAATAAAGCAAAAGTAATCTGCACAATTTTTACAATAATTATTTATTTATAAAACAACAGTGGATAAATTTAATAACTAATAATGTGTAATAATAATAAAACCAAACTTTTTTAATGAAATAAACAATGTATGAAATTTAAATAAAATATTATCAATTTCGGGTAATTATAATAATTATTGATATATTCGAAAAATATAATTAAAAATGTAGAATGTAATAAGTCATAACTTTTTTAAATTAAAAAAAATGTTAAAATTATGATGAAATAAATTAAGTTATTTTAATATATTTTTTTCTGCCTATCAATATATTATTATTTACAGGCTTGTGTTATTATTATTTAAAATTTAATTAAAAATATTTAATAAATTTGAGTCAAAAATAAATAAATTATTATTTTAATTAAATAAATATAAATTAATGAGTTACTGATAAGACGAATAAATAAAACTACTAATAAAATTTTTCTTTTTAATAGTTAATAAAAATCATTAAATAATTAAAGGATATAATTGAAAGGAATTTCCTTTTAATAGAAAAAGAATTCCTCTTAGACAAATATTAAAAGGAAAATCCGCTTATGGTAAAAGGATTCCTTTTTACTTAAATAGACTGTTTTGTGAGTGTAGTCCAGGCAAAGATTAAAAATGTCTTGTTTAAGTGGTAAATCTTATTTTTGGTCAGACGATTTGGTAAAATTTATAAATAAAAATGAAAGTAGTAAAAAATGTTTCAGTCAAGCTATAATGTTTCAGTTCTCAAATTCTCAAACGATTACTTAACAAGTAGTAAGAATAGAGTTTAGTCAAACGAACTTGATTTTATAGTTTTTTTAAATCAAGAATTTAAGTAACGAAACTTGTTTTGGTCAGACAGCAGAAAAATAAAAGCGAAAGAACTAAATTTGATTCACTAACAATCAATACACAGTAAAACGCGATGTGTTAAAATAACACTAGAATGAATCAAAATAATCTGTAACAGTTTAATCTCTCTGGGATTAAATTAACACCAAAAAGGATTAAAATAATCTATTTTGGTGTTATTTTTAATTATGAATGGAATTTTATTTTAAATAAAACACCAAAGTCAACGATTTGTGAAAATTCATAGAAAAATTAATTCTACAGAATTCAGGGAGAATAGTAAGTTAGTTACTAACTTAGTGACTATCAAACTTAGTAACATAGTTAATAAATTCAATTGGCTTCAAAAATTAAAAAAAGTTTTAGTCAAAATTTCAATTTTCTATATAAATAATAAAATTCTTCTCTGATATTCAATTATTTTACAAAATTTCAATTATTTTCAAAAAATTTCTAAAATTCCATAATTTTCAATATCTACTATTTCAATAAAATTTTCCAAAAGAATTTCATTATTAAAAAAAAATTGAATACAATTATTTTCATAAATAATACAACTCATTGCAGAATTTCAGTTCTTTTTGTGCAATTTTAATAAAATTCCTCGAAAAATGTAATTATTCTTAAAAATGTTTTTAAAATTCGTCCAAAAAATTTATAATGATTTAAAAAATTTGTTGATAACATTTTTTAAGAGAATTTAATTCCAAGAAACATGAAATTAATAAATTATTTATCTTTGTATTTAAATACTTGAATTCTCGTAGAATTTACTTATAAAAATGGTTTTAAAAATGAATTTCAGTTAAAATTTTAGAGTTTGCTTAAGTATTAAAATCATTATAATGTGGATTTTTAGAAATAATTAAATTTCGAAAAAGTTCTATACCAAAATCATTCAAATTCTTAATTATTCATATTTTTGACAAAAAATTCTGTAGAATTAATTTTTTTTAAAGTTTATTAGGATTTTTATTTAAATTATTTCAAGTTTTTATTTTTAAAATATATATTTATATGTAGAATTTCCGAATAATTGAAATTTTGTAAAATTTAATTGAGGAGCAATTTTTCAAAAGTTAATAAATCTATTTTTAAAAAAAATTGAGATAAACACATATTTAAAATATTAAAATCCTTAAAAATCCATTTATCACTGTTGAATTTAAGAAAAAAAATTTATTAATAAAGAATTTTCAGTTTAAAAAATATTTTGGCCTAACCTTGATGATTTTTCATTTCTATCTTTTTATTAGAAAAAGTTATCAAAACCTTTAAACTCCCTATTACAATAGAATTTAATTACAAACATAGCATTTTAAATAGAAAAAATATTAAAAAATGATTAATTTATTAGAATTTTTCTATATTAAAGATAATTTTAATGGTTATGTGAGAATTGTCATTTGTTTAAATTTCTCGAAATGACAAAATTTGGATTTATCAGGTTTTGAAAACTTACTCCTCAATTGTAAACGAATAAATTTTGAAAATTCTAATAAAACTTATAGCAGCGTTTCAATTATTTTTCATACAATTAGAATTAAATTCCTTAAAAAAGTAATTATGTTCATGCAAGTTTTAATAAAATTCGACAAAAGAGGTGAATCATTTAAAAATTTGTTATACTAAAATTCTTTATGAGAATTAAATTTTAAGAGACATTGAATTATTCAATAAATTATTTACTTTTGCAGTTAAATAATTAAATTCTTGTAGAATTTTATAATCAAAATGGATTTAAAAATGACTTTCAGTTAAAATTTTAAATTATAATTAAATATTAAAAGAAATATAGAATGAACATTTTAGAAATAATTGAAATTTAAAATTAATATTTTTGGAAAAGTTTAATTGAATTTTTAAAAAACTATTTGAAGTTTTTATATTCCAATATGCATTTAATTAAAGAATTTAGGAATAATTGAAATTTCGTGACTCTGATTTAATAATTATTATTAAAAATAATAGATACCAAGTAAAATTGTATTTAAAAATTTTTGAAAATAATAATTGAATTGAAATAATGGAAATAATTTTGAAGAAGTATAATATTCTTATAATATAAAATAAGAGTTTTATTACTTAGTCATCTTTAATTGTTATAAAATATAAAGAAATCCATCATTCTGAGTCGAAGGCTTCATTGTTTAAAATAACATAAAAATTTATTATTTCAACCTTTTTTGGTGTTAATTTAATTTGCAAATCCTTTTAGTGTCTTACGATTTATTGTGTTGTTATAGTCAGACGAATATTAACATTAATCTATATTTTAAAAATTAATTGTAGAAATGTTCTTTTCAGTAGTAATGACAAGCTGCAGTCAGACAGATATTTAAATTTTATTACAATTAGAATTTGTAAATTGTAATTTTTTATTTATTTGTATGTTTGGTTATTTTATCATTTTTTACTAAAGTTTATCAGAAGGACTGAATTCTATTTTATTTGAAATTTAGAAATTCCATTAGAAAGTATTTTAGAAATTAATAGTTTAAATTTTCTAATTGAGTATTAACCATAATCTGTAGTTGAACAGCTTTAAATTTAAATATTTAAATTTTATCAATTGATGTAATGATTTTAAACTGCAATACTTTTTTTTGCATTCTTAGCTAATTTTCCATTTTTGTCTGACTGAACTCTGTCAATACTACTGGATTCCAGTTAATAATAGAAATTAAGTAGTAAAGGCTCGATTTAGTCAAATAAATGGATTTAAAAATTTATCAAGAAGTGTAGCAAGTAGTAAAAACAAGTTTTCGTCAGGCAGAACTATTTTATTATTTCTAAAAATAATACTTCTCAGTAGTAAAAAAAATTATAGCCAGACTACATTGATTTTATCATAAATCGAAATATTTAAATACTGAAGTATGTTTTAGTCAGACCAAAAAGTTGAAGGCTTATTTTAGAATTCAATTAATTGGTCACACATTATAATAAGTAGTAAGAACAAGTTTTAGTTAGACACGTATTCAAATTTATGCTATAAAAGAACCTGTTAATTTTAATAATACAATTCTTTTTTTGTATTTAAAAATTATTTTTCCTTTAAAAGAAGTGTGAATAGAAGTTTTAGCCAGACAAACATTTAAATCTATTAATTTCTGTACAGTAAATTTTAAATCCATACCAAGTTTAGTGTCAGCTTCTCAAAATGTGAATCTGTTGGAATGTCCTATTTAATATGGAGAGTAAACATTTTTTACATTTACTCGATTTTTATTTGAGTGTTTTTGATGTAGCTGAATTTAAATTAAATGTCATTTCACTATTTTATTAATTTTTATTTTACTTTAATTGATTAATTGATTGATTGCGGTTCAATTAATTTTGTAGCTTTTTCTGGCTAAAACAAACCTTTACTACTAAATCGACGATTTTTACTGTTTTATTAATTCATTTTGATTTTCTTTTAATTTAATTAGTTTTCACTAAAATAATATAATCGAGCGAAAATTACTGTCAGTAGAAAGTTTTACTAATTTAAATTACCAACCTTTTCACTGATTCGCATTTAAAGTACACATTTCAAGATAAAATAAAGATAAAATCTTGTTTTTAACTGAAAAAAAAAAAATTAGCAAAATAATTTTAACAGTATAATGAAATACGATTGCGTTAAAGATAATCAACTTCATTAGTGGATTTTCATCTAAAGTCTGATGCGAAACAGTGCAAAAAGCAATTTAAATTGCATCGTGATTAAAGCAGCCATATGCAACTATTTTCGTTAATTAAATTTTATAAATTCAATATCAACAATTCTGTTTAGTAAATAGATTTTTGTTTTATAATACTATAGATATTTATCATTTTCCACGTTTTCCGTTTTTTACACGATTCAATATATTGTTTGCAATTAGTTTTGTGTTGGTTGCTTTAATTTCGAAAACAAAATGTACGCATTCGAAAAGTTGCATAAATATATGTGTAGATTATTTGATCAGAATGAAACATTTGTTTCGACTTGTTTGAAAATGAGAGAAATACAATGAACATGCAACGTTTTCCCTTGAGTGAGCATGTAGCTGCATTGAAATAGGTGATGGTGCCTCCCAGGAGTTATTCGATATTCGGCGAATCGATGTACGTGTACAAGGGCAAATCAGCCCTCTTAGGTGCCAAAGGAGGTGGACGGTTGGTGATGCCAGGCGACAGTAAGCAGGGTCATGTAGGTTAACGGGAACATTGGGGGAGGGGGCGGGTGGAGGAAATCGAGGGTGTTGCTGAGTTCTGACATGCCTCGAATCAATTAATCAATGGAAATGGCATTTCGGAGATGCACCAAACATCCATGAAGGTGACGGCCGATATAATCTACGCGAGTTAGTTACAGATCATTATACTCTAATTAGTTCCCAAAAATTCAATATTTATTCAAATTTACCGTTTATTTCAATTACTGATTTCTATATTTCAAAATCAAAAGTAACAATTAAAGTTCATCAAAATTAATCCTTAAAAAAAAGTTAAAGTTAGAGAATAAACTAAACAATTTATTTAGAAATAAAAACAAACAGTGTAAAAAGTTTTAGTCAGAAAAAGTGTTCTTACAACATTTCATTTTATGCTTCAAGTAGTACAACTATTTGCAGTGGTAATTAACTTTATAAATATAATATTCAGCAGTAACAACATATCTTATAGTCAGTCGAAAGAATTTGAATTCAACAAGTAATAATTTAAATGTAAACAGTAGTAATTTTTTGTAATAAAACAAAATATGTAACATCAAATGCTAATGGAATTGAAAAATAGTTTCTAGCAAAATATAATAATATTCTAAAGTAACAATTTTATACAATTACTCAAAATTTTAATGAATTTACTATTGTGCAATCGAATAATATTTGATAAAAAAGAAGTGTTGTTTTATAGTAATTTTTAGTTTTGTAAATCAAAGTTAATTATACTCCTTTTCATGATTAATAATAATTTTCGATTTTTTTCTCACTAAATCAAGGCTTGCTAATTAAATAAAATAATAAAAAATTATTTAGTGACAGTAATTAAGTGCTGTTAAATAATATTAAATATTTGTCTTCACTACTTAACTTAACGTGTGAGCCATTAAGTTACTTCTAAAATTATCATTCAGTTTTTTTGTCTGACTAAAACAAACTTTACTACTTAAATGCTTGGCTTTATGGGAAAATCAATTTCGTCTAACTATAATTTGTTTTTACAACTAAAAAGTATTATTTTCAGAAATAATAGAATTGTTCTGCCTGACTGAATCTTGTTTTTATTACTTGTTTATAATTTTAACCCATTTTTTTTACTAAATAGAGCCTTTACTGCTTAATTTAACTATTAAACTATTAATGAAACATGAACAGTTTATAATTTTTGTAAAACTAGTTTTTAGTAGTATTGACAGAGTTCAGTAAAAAAATGCAAAATTGACCGAGTATACGAAGAAAGTATTGCACTTTCAAATTATTACATAATTTAATCAATTGGAAGATTTAAACAATTAACTTCAAATATACTTTCAAATACAATTTATAAAATTTTTGTCTGAATTCAATAGAATTCTAAAATATAATTCAGTAGTTCTGATAAAGTTTAGTATAAAATGAATAATTAATTGACCAAACATGCAAATAAAGTATAACAACTTACAATTTCTACTTTTAATGAAATTTACATAAAAAATTTTTTAGAATATAAATTAATTTTAATATTTGTCTGACTATAACTTTTGAATACTACTGAAAATCAAATTCTTGATTTGAAAATACTACACTGAAAAAAAAATTTATTTGATTCAAATAACCGATTATTTGACTATTATCAAATAAATGAAAATTATCAAATAAATATTTACTTGAATCAAATAATTTTTATTTGAAGCAATTAAATAGTATTTGCTTCAAATACTGAAATATTTGATTTAAAAACAATTTATTTGATTCAAATAAAAATTATGTGATTCAAGTAAATATTTAGTTGATAATAGAAAAATAATCGGTTATTTGAATCAAATAAATTTTTTTTTCAGTGTATACAATCAAGTTCGTCTGACTAAAATATGCTGATACTTTTTATTTAAATAACTAATAAAACTAAACGCGCGCAAGCGAGCGTGAAATTTTCTTTTCCACTTTTACTTTCAAAGTTTGCTTTTACAAATTTAAAGAAAATTCTTAATTTCTTAAAAAACATAATTTTTCATACGGTCTTTAATTAATGTAATTATTTGAACAACCCGTATAGTAAATGCCAAAATATTTCTAACAGCAACTTGAATTAAAATTCAAAATTTATTTCAATCAAAGTTGGCACAATTTTCAATTGTTTCAATTTTTTAAAATTATTTTCGGAAATAGAAGTACTTTTAAATAATTTTAGTTTCATTTTTTCAAGAAACAATTTTTCAAAATTTAATTTTTTTAAACTTTAATACTTTTTCTTAAATAAAAATTAAAAAACTTATTCATATTTATTTTTCCCAAGGATTTAAAATTTTAAATAATATAAATGCGAAAAGCCTCATGAAATATAATTATTTCTAAAATTTGCAATCATAATACATCGAAAATTCAATTATTTTTTAGAACTTTTGAATAAAATTATTGAAAAACTAATAATTTTTGAAGAAAAGTAATGTTATTAATAATTGTTTAAAATAAAAATTTGAAGATTTTTAAACTTTTGCTTTTCTTAAATTTTCAAGAAATTCAATTTAAAAACCTTTAAACATTTAATTAATTCCTAACATTCCTGTTACAACGGTTTAAATATTTAATTATTTTTTTTAATTTTAACTAAAATTTTTGTTACTTCAATTCCTATGAGAATTCAACTACGAGAATTCAATTATTTAAATGGGATAATTTTTGTAAATTCATAAAATGATATAATTTCGAAAATGTAACCATATTTAAAGACAATTTTTAAAGAGGAAAAAATAAAATTCTTTAAAATATAACATTTTACAGAATTTCCATTTTTTAATTTGTTCAAATTATTATTGTGAATTCAAGTACGTTTATCTTCAAAAAATTGTAATTACTATTTTTCAAAAACCAAATTTTTTAAAAATTTCCAAATTAAATTTTTCAAATTTCAATAACTTTTGTAAAATAAATATTTAACTAATTATTGTTCTTTATTTGCTTAAAATTTCGAAATACTTAAAAATTTGAACTACAAGTCTTCCAAAATTAGATTAATTTTCTATAATTTTTGAACAATATTTTTCAAAATTTAATTTCTAAGGAAGCTAAAAAATAAAAACACTACACACTTTTACAAGTTGACTTTCCTTCTTTTCATATATATATATCAATTCAAACTACAAAACAAAACATTGTAATAAAACAATTCTAACTTCAGGTGAGGACAGATTACATCGATTATTATAATGTAATTGTCTGTGCTGAATTGAGAAAAATAATCAAAACTCTACTGTCTTACTGAGAAAAAAAAATTTACTATTTCTGATTTTGATTTACGAATTGTATTAACTCGTCTGACCGAAACTAAACTTTAATACTTAAATAATAGATTTTTAATGCTTGTTTGCCTAAAATATGTCTTTACTATTACTTTTTTTAATTATCAAAAAATTTGAAGAACAATTGGAAAATTGTTTTTGCGTAAAATGGGAAAAATATTTTTTAATTTAATTTAGATTCATTCAAATTCGAGTAATATTTAATTCACAGGAGAATTTAAAATTAATTTGGCATTGGAGTATTCCAATAAAACTTGTGAGTTATTTAATAAAATATTAGGGCTCCAAAGATAAAATTAAATTTTTGTCCTTGGTTCAGAGTAAAGGTTACGAAAAGGGTACTGGAATTAATTTGGTATCTGTTTAAATTAAAAATCACGTTTGGTATTATGTTTCTTGTACTTGAAAGGTTGAAACGAGTATAATCTGTTAATAAATCAGTTAATAGTACATAAACTATATAGAACTAGAATTCACTAGTTCTAACCAACTTCATTCTGCCAAAAAAGATCCTTTGATCAAGTATGCAGAGAGAGAGAGAGAGAGAGAGAGTATTATAAACTAAAATTACTACTTATAATGAAATTTAAATATTTTTGTCCTTCTAATTTTAGTCACTACTACTGAATAAAAAGGTCACAAAAAAAATCTTAACCAGAACAACTACAAATTTCACTATATTAGCGAAATTTTTAGTTATTGCAGCGAATACTTTTGCTATTTTTTTCTTGTTTAAAGAGTTAATAAATTACTAAAATACGATTTGACTTGAATATTTGTTCATTGATAAATTTGACTGATTTGCACGAATACAGCGGGTCTTTACTATTTAATTCAATAATGTTTAATCTTTCTGCGTAGTAAAAAGGATTAATATAGTTTCTTGATGGAATATAAATTAATAAATATTAATTAATAAATATTAATTCATAATTATTAATAAATTTATTTGTTAAGAACTGATTTAAATAAATAATTAAAATAAAATGATATTATTTTAATATTAATCTAAATTGCCCTTAGATAACGAAAAATTGCTCTTCAGCAAATAAAATAAGAAAGGTAGTAGATTCTTTCCTGTTCGTAAATATTAATTTCATTTACGTGACAATTGTGTCATATAAATAAAAATAGAATTTGTAAATGAATATCCTTTTGCAAAAAAAGGAAAATTAAAAAAAACAATTAATTATATATTTATAATATATATATTTTTCAAAACTCTTTATGTTCTAAGTATAACAATTTTATTTTCAATCTGAACAATAGGTAATTCCCCAAATAATATATGTAATTAAAATTGTGTACATGTACGTGTAAATATCAATTTTTTATTACTCACTTTTAAAAAATGCTCGTTTCTTTCTTTTGTGTTAATATGCTGTCAGTGTTGTTGTTTCTTTAAGTAAACTTTTTTTTCTTTTATTTAAATAACTTTAATGTCAATTTTAGAATTGTAAATTGAGACTACCTTTTGAGTCTTTCAAAAATTAAACAAAATAAGTCTATATGACTTGTAAAAAATATCAATTGCAGGTACTCTTGTCTGACTTAAACTGCCTTTGACTTAGTTTCGCCAAGTTTACGCGGGCAACTGCCCAGATTTCCCTTTGTCGATTCTTTTTATTGATCAACAATTAGGTGGGGAAAAATCTTTATTTGCAGTTTATTGCTAAGTGAAATTCTAACAGCTTGCAAAATTTGGTAATTGCAACATCTAAAATGTAACACTTTGTTATTGAGAAAGAATTTAAATCAACTCAGAAACATCTTAGGTTTCAATATTAAGAATAAAGAAAATTCTATCTTACTTAATTATTTGTGCTAAATACCCCATTAAAAAGTGGGTTGTTGAGAAATTGTTTTATGCTGAAATTATGAGTATCGATATCACAAATTAATATGTGTTTTTGTGTAATAATGTTGAGTGTGTTTTTAGGTTAATATTAATTAATTGGATTTTATGTAATTCAAATTTAGGTGAATATAAAAGTTGCGAACTTGATCGTAACATTATTCGATTAGAAACTTGTTTTGAATTCTTTTGATGAACAAAAAAACGTTTATTATGTAAAGGGAGAAACAGAATAAACGGAGATTGCCAAGATTTTTTTGGGGGGGAGTGAAATATTTGGAAAACATATTCGATGAATAATTTCACTTTACCTGAAATGAAAGAAGAGAGTTTTTCTTTTGAAAAGGTTGAAAAAAGGTTATCGATTTGGACAAAGTCGATAGATTGTGAGGTACAGGGCTCTTTGCGTCACGACAGTTTGCCAGTTTGCCTGCCAGATTGCTGTTACAGCAGCAGTAATCTGGCGCATACAATGAACTCCATCCCCGAAGCGCAGCAGCAACAGCAGTCGGCCCCATCCCGAGCCTCCATCTCTCTCTCTCTCTCTCTGTCTAGTCTCTGGCACATTTCTTCCATCTCTCTCTTTACAAATACAAACGAGAAGAGGGAGAGAGAAGCAATGAGCTTGCGAACCAACTGAATTCTGAGCCCATTTTCTCTCGAATACAACTTGCGGTTAGAAACTCTCTGGCGGCTAACCGACACGAACTACGAACCTGGATTCAGAAAAGAGATCACAGGAGGGAAGATAATAAAAAAGAGGAAGAAGAAGAAGCAAAAGAAGAAGAAGTAAAAAGTAGAAAGTCGAAGAAAAAAGTTGAAAAAGAAAAATGCTGTTTCTTTCATTTCCAAAGAAATTATATTACCGACATAGTGTGTATAATTTTGAATATCAACAAATAGAGACTAACAATCGGAGACATTTAATTATTTAATTTAAATGAAATTTGTTCGAATCGTGTGAAACTGATTTGTTTCAAACAAATTTGACTTGAACCAATTGAATTGAAATAACCAACTTTTATTACAGTTCTGCACGAAAAAAAAAGTATAATTGGAACAGCAAAAACTTTCGCTAAAATAGCGAAAGTAGTTGAAAGAGCGAAAGAATTCTTTGCAATAATTCAAAATTGCGCTAACATAGTGAAATTCATAGTTGTTCCAGGTGAAGATTTTTATTGTATGAAAAAGATATGTGACTTAAAGCCAAGTAAATATTTGTCACCAATAAACTTTTCCATTTTTCATTAATTAAAAGAAAGGGATTTATCATTCGGTATTATTATTATCTACCGTCAATAGAAAGGTCGTGGATCGTTCCTTGATTATTTTGAAATTAAATTTAATTTCGTAAAATATTTTTCAGAAAAAACAGATTTCTGTATTTCTTTAATAGGACGGCTGTGCTGACCGTATACATGAAATCATAATGTAGCTTTAAGTGAGAAATAATTCGAATAAATTGTTAACTTCTTTCACCTTTAATTTTCCATTTTTCATTACACAACTTCTTCAAATCTATTTTGTATTCAGAATAATCAAAGTTACCTTTTGAAATAATTTCAGTTATTTTTTCTTTTATTGCTGACTTGAATTAGTTTAAGAAATAAATATAAATTTTAGTTTTGCTAAAAGTAGTTATTAAATTAAAACTCGATTAAAATAGTAATGTCTGCCTAAAAATTCGGTTGAATGCTTAAATTAGGGTATATTCCAAATATTATTAACCAATGGTATTCAATAAATACTACTTCACAATTAAAGAATTTTTAAACTTTTGTCTATCTGAAAAAATCTATTGACTATACCTTAATTTTGAAAATATTATATTTACATTATATATTAGTCTGTCTGTTCTAATCATTTCAATGTTTCAAACTTATATTAACATCTAAAACTGAAATTTACTATTTGCAACTACATTCTGCCGGACTCAAATTAGTTTTACTACTTAAATTATTAATTTCATGACCTTTTTATTACAATTTTAAAAAACATTTTTTTATTTTATTATTTTAAAAAATAACGGAACACCCTAAAAAAGTAATCTTAGGGTTAGAGGAAAAATCCTCTCAAGTTTTTCTCTCAAAACAAATCTATTCACGATAAATGTAAATTAATTTTATACTTTGGTGGTTAATAATAAAACAAAACAATTTGTTGAGGTTCAAATGTCAAAAACATTGAATTTAAACGAATTAAAAAACAATTAATTACATTTATTAATATTAGTAGTTAACTATTAATAATTAATGACGTTTATTAAATTAAAAACGTTTAATTCCGTGCAGCAAAATAGCTTTTCTTTATTAGCACATAACCATAATTTGGCAAGTGATTGCTCAAAATTTTGAGATAAATTAAAAAAACTACTCAAAAAACCGAATTAAAATAAAAAAAATTATAAAAAAAATTGTATAACATGATTAGTATATTTCTATGTATTTTTTCTCGCTGAATCCGAATTCAAAATCAGAATTTTTAAGGTGGCTCAAAATTTTGAGATATTAAAGAAAATTTGCTAAGAAAAACAAATTAAAGTCTAGAGATTCAACTTTTTCTTGTTAGTATATTAGATTAGTGTATTTTCATTTACTCTTTCACATTCGAGATTTTGAGCACTTTTTATTAAACTCAAACTTTTGAGCCATTTTCAGTATCTGACTTCGAAATCAAAGTGAAAAACTACATAGGAATATATTAGTATCACGGTAAATCGTTAGGTACAAAAATAACACCAAAATGGATTACATTACAATAACACTAAATTGGATTATTTTAATCCTTTTTGGTGTTATTTTAATACTTAACGATTTACCGTGATAGAGTCATAGCAAAAAATTTCCTTTTTACATTATAAATGTCTTTTTCATCAATTTTTTTGAAATTATCTCAAAATTTTAAACAATTCTTCCAATACTGACTTCAAATTCGAATTCATCGTGAAAAAATGCATGAAAATATACTACTGTAGTGTCATAAATTTTTTTTTCATTTTTTGATTTTAATTTTGTTTTGGGTCATTTTTTGAGTATAACTAAAAAAAGAGAACCAATTTGACAATTCTTACTTCGGATTCAGATTCAGCAGGGCCAAAATACATGGAAATATACAATGTTAAAAATTTTGGGAATTTTTCCAAACTTTTGCATGGGAATTTTCCTAAAACGTGTTTAGAAAAATTTTTTCCCCAAAAAAATGGTAATTTTCCTGAGTGTTTAGAAATTTTTATATACGAATTGAAATTTTTCTAAATTCTGTTGGGAATGACATTTTTCTTAATAGAAATGGTACTTTTTCTTATTTTTAAGAATTTGTTCGAAAAGATGCAGAAATATTTTTTTCAAAGATATTGGAATTTTTTTGATAATTAGGAAAATTTCATGCTTCAATTTTAATGTTTAACAAAATATTTAATCAGATTCTAATTAAAAGTAAGAAATTATTGGATTTTCGAAAAATATTTATAAAAAACTGGAAATTATTTTATCAGATTCAAATATCCAATTACTTGTCAATTACTAAATAGAGATTTTTTTATATTATAAAATTATTTCAAATGTAAAATACAATGATAATTTGTTATCTGTAAATATTTGTTTATAATAATAATAATAATTAAGTATGGGTAAAAAATCAAAGATACTAGTAAATATTAAATTTTACACTTTGAAAAATTGCTTTAATAAATATTCTTTGTAAAGAATATATAAGTTTTTAAAAAATTTATAATACAGTCCGTAAAACCGTTTTTAAAGCAAAAAGAAGATGTTTAGAATATTGTTTCGGTTTGAAAGGTTAGTCACATCTGGTTTGTCTTGGGATGAACAGCTAAGGGTTTCTCGTTACTATAGAAAGTCTATTTTATGAGTTTTTCTATACCCGTTTTTTTCTTATAGATTTATCTAACTTTAAAATTTGTGAAATTTCTTGTAAAGAAATATTCTCAAAAAATGTTTGGAAATTTTTTTATTTTTCAAAGAAATTTCACAATGATAGCATTTTCAGCGTCAGTTGCTCTCAAGCATTTACCGAGATCAGTTTGAAAACGCCAGTGAAAAACTTATAAATCTTTTTAAAAGTGAATGTGAAAAATTTTAATAGTAAAAAATAGTGTTATTTAAAAAGCGTACATAAGGTAAATATTGATTATATTTTTATTAATTTATTAAAACATTTAATTTAAAAGTGATTGTCTTTTTGTTTTTGAGTATTCAATGTAGTTTCTAATTATACAGATATATCAACAATTTCTATTAAATTTACATAATTTAATTCTAAATCAGACAATTTTTAAATAATTAACTCTCATTACTAATATTTATAAATAAAAAGGATAATTTCTTTTAATCTAAATTAGTCACTTTTAACTAATAAAATAAGACTTTACTAATTCTTTTTTAATAACCAATAACTGGTAATAGAAAATTAATAATAAATTTGTTTGTTTTTACATTTTTCAGTATGCCGTTTGTTGTAAGTAAACCGTATTAAGGACACCAAAAATAGGACAACAACGTCAAGGAGTTTTTTTTACAAAATACTGATTTTTTCTTATAAATGAATAAATAAATTATTTTTAATTTTAGATATGACAAAAGTTGTTTTATTAAAAAAAGCCAATATTTTTTCCCATTTTAAATAAGAAAATTTTTGTACCTGTTAAATGGGATTTTTCTAAATTTTTGAAACCTTTTTAAAATATTAAAAAGGGGATTTTTCCAAACGTTAGAGGGAATATTTACAAATTTTTAGGAATTTTTCTATATTATTTTAAGAGAATTTCTAAATTTTTGGGATTTTTTCTATACTATTACATGAGAATTTTTCTAAATTCTCCGAAATTTTACCAAACTTTTGGGATTTTTTCTATACTATTACATGGAAATTTTTCCAAATGCTCAGAAATTTTTCCAAATTTTTGGGATTTTTTCTATACTATTTCATATGGAATTTTTCTAAATTTTTAAAGGAATTTTTCTAAATTTTTCAGAAAAATTCCCTTATTTATATTAGGAAATTTTTCTAAAAAGATTAGTGGAATTTGCTTCCTAAATTTTTTTGGGAAAATTTCCAAAATTTTTCTTACAGTGTACTATTGTAGTGTCTCGGACAAAAAACTTTTTTTTTGTGTTTCTGTGTAATATGGAAGTGGAAAATCCTCTAAAGTGAAGTATATTATTTTTGATACCATATATAAGAGGAAAATATGCATTCAGTTTAGCCGAATCATCAACAAATCAAAATTTCTTTTCTTGTATCGAAAAAATAAAAAGTGCGAAAGACAAAATAGAAAATTTTCAATTCAGTACATTTGGAGAATTTGATTAAATGGAGAAGAGTACTTAGAAAGAGAAAGAAAGAAATAGAGAGAGGGCAGGAGAAAGAAAGGTTGAAAGAGAGAAGAAAAAAAGAGAGAAAAAGAGTTAAAAGAAGAAAAAGCAACAGAAAGGGAGAAAAGGGGAAAAAGAAGAAAAAGAAAAAGAAAGAGAGAGTGAGGAATGGAGAATGGCAGAGAAAGAGAGTATCCACTATCATGACTCTTCTGAGTTTTAGCAGAGTTATCCAGGCCCGAGTTGGATAGAGGAGTGTTAATTATCTCTCCATTCTGGGCAAGGCAGTGGGTACCCTCCAGCAATACCCTCCTTATAGTACGGGAGGTGGGGGAAAAAGTACGGGAATGGGATAACGCAGGAAAAGGACGAAGGCATCTGGGTGCAAGATAACGTTTTCAATTACCTGCAGGATGTGACGTAATTATGAGTTGGCAACGTTGGGACTCGACAAGATTTGTACACACTGCTTAAAAAACACTATTAGCCAAGATGTCCCAAAAGAATTCAACAATAACTGTCCCTAATGTCGATATACGTATTCAGAAACTATTCTTTAAGTATCGTATTGAATATAGTACAACTGGATCGACTACTATATTTTATGATTACTATTTCTTCGCCTACGTTTTTTTGTGTATATTTTCTTTGTTTTTGAAACTAATAAATGCTAATTTTACTCACAAGGAAGAAAAAAAATGATGGAAATTTTACTTAAAATTTATACTTTATGAGAATAAATTTATACCTTATTTCTTCATTTATACTTTATTTATACTTATTACTTTATACGTAATTTAAGTAAAAATCCCCTGCAACAAATTTTCTCCAAATTGAGAGCGCATAAAAATAAAATAAATAAATAATAAATAAATAATAAATAAATAATAAATAAATAATAAATAAATAATAAATAATAAATAAATAATAATAAATAAATAAAATATGAATCGGCATTAGTTAAAATTACCCACAAAAAAATTTATACAACCTTTTGTCTGTGCTTGAAAAAATTTTTTAATCGATAAATTTAAGTAGCAAAGGTGATTGCAAACTATTTTATTTAGTAATACAAAAATTCATAAATTAAAATAGTAAAACAATTAAAAAATAAAAGTAGTAAAGATACTCAGGCGAGATTTTAATTTGTCAATAGCAGCTTTTGTTTAAATTTAAAAGTAAAAGTTCATTAGGCACTGCAATCGTATAGTATAAGGCGAACTTGTAGGTCTGGTAAAATATTCGTATACTGGAATTTTAAGTAGTCGAGGTACATGTTAATCAGGCAGAAGAAAATTTGTTAAAATTTGTTTTTTTCAAATTCATAAAGAGTATTATTATAATCCATAAATTAAGAATTAAGGTAATTAAGGTCGAATTGAGTATTATTGTAAATCAGGCACATTTCTCTTTTTTTAAATACAAATTCAGAAAAATAATTTCAATTGCCATTAAAACTGACAATGAGTAAGGGCTAATTCCACCACTCTTAATTAAAAGTTATTCAATGATTAAAGTTTAACGGCTTATAATTGGTTGATTGAGGATTTAATCATTGATTACCTTTTAATCGTAATTGGTGAAAGTGGTCCTAAGTCGTTTTTAATCAGTCAGTTAATTAATAATTTTTACATATTCAATAAAAACATAAAATTTTATGAATAATTTTCCTTACCAAGAATCTGTTTCAATTCAAATTGTTCACTCGTTAAAAAATTCTGAAAGCTTACCTGTAACAGAAAAAAAATTCAACGTTATTATTCGTCACAATTTCCCTCACTTATCATAATATTTCACATAATTTTATTATAATACAATTAAGTTAAGACTCTATTGCCGTTCCTTGCACTATTATTTCCGAATTACAGTCATTAAAGAATAATTAATTTTTATACGAAAATCGGTATTTATGAATCAAAATAATTAAGCGAATTTTAATAAATTTTTGTATGTAATTATAATTAATATATAAATAACTAAATGACGACTTTTACTTTTTTAGATCATATATTACTATAAATATAGGTATATATTAGTTAATAGAGCACAAAGAATTCTAAGATTTTGATAATTATAATAATAGGGTGATGTTTAAATCTTTATTGACCTTTGAGCAAGATCAATAATGGGTACTTTATTGCCCTACGACAATAAAGTGATCATTATCGACCTAGGACAATAAAGTACCCATTAAATAAAGAGACCGTTATTGCTCTAGGACAATAAAGTGACTTTTATTGCCCTAGAGCAATATAGGTCCTTTTGATGTCCTAGAAAATAATAATCACTTTATTAACTGCTGGGCTACAAGGAGCACTTAAAATGCGCCCTTGGTTGTAAAGTGACCTTAAGTTGCAAAAATAAATAAATAGAAAAAAAGAAAACAAGAATGAACAGGTAGTAAATAAAAAGCTAAGTGCAATTAATAAGTAACAAATTATTAAAATCTAAATATTAAAATTTTAATTTCAAAAAGATTTAATTAAAATTTAAATATTAAAATTTAAATATTATAATTTAAATATTATAATTTAAATTTAAAAAAAGGTTTAATTAAAATTTAATTAAAAAAAATTTAATTAAAATTTAAATCTTAAAATGAGATAACGTAACTGAGTATTAAATCAATAGTTACAACCATCAATCAAATTAAAATAATAGTGGAAAAATGTGGTAAAAAGAACTAAGAATTGATCCAATTAACAATCATTAATGGATAATTAATGAAAAGAATAGAATTATAATCATAATTATATGTTAAACTATCGTTAAATTTATGAGGGAAAAAAATTACGAGGAAAATAATTATAGTCAAGGTACACCGCTGTATTGAATGTAATATCATATTACAAAATATTGAATTCCCTATTATGGTTAAATACTTAAACTACGCGGATACTGATCAAGACTTGGTAATACCTTGCTATCGCCTTTTTTTTAAATAGGGAGAAAATTCTTAAATTTTCTCCAATGTCTTGTCTCTGCGGGGGATCCTCATCAACGAACACTGAAGTCTCTTGAGCAAAAAAGAAAAAGAAGAAAAAAAAGGAGAGAGAGAGAGGAAAAAAACTGAGAACCGATCCAATTAGTGGACGACTTTAATGCACGGAGGAGAAAAGGACTTTCTCTGATAATCCATGAAGCTCGTAACTGACGATTTCTCAGTCCTCTCCTCACCTCGTCCTCTCTCTCTCTCTCTCTCCCTTTCACTCTTTCCCTCTCACATCTCACTACCTCTTAAGCTTCATCTCCCGGTTCCACTCCACAATTCCGCAAGCACCATCTTCGTCATTCTCGTATAAGGCTTTCGGGGACTTCAACTACTTGAAGAGTTGAAAAAAGATATCGCGACAGACTCTAACGGTAATTTCACGGCGACTAACGTTCTCGATGCATCTTAATACTGGGGTGAGCGTCACTATTCGACAGGAAATAAATTGGAAGGAGGTTTACTTCTTGTCAAAAATTCGTTATGAATCTTCCACTTTAAACTCTTAATGTCCACCGTTTATTCTGTTCTTTATGGTTTTCAGTTCGATCATGAATTCGGATTGGAAAATAATTCATTGTCTTGAGAAATATTTGTTTAGGATTAATAGAAAGTTAATGTCAATTAATTAACAATTAATTGAATCAAGTTTAATATCAATTAATTGAATCAATTTTAATATCAATTAATTGAATCAATTTTAATATCAATTAATTGAATCAATTTTAATATCAATTAATTGAATCAATTTTAATATCAATTAATTGACTATTAATTGAATCAATTTTAATATCATTTTAATATCAATTAATTAACAATTAATTGAATCAATTTTTAAATGTGTCAATTTAATTCATTTCAACCCTGGAATTTTTTTCAAAATCTAAAAATACGTAAACGACCAAAAGAAATTTGAATTAAACATATTTTATAATTTAATTAAATGTAATTTATTTTATTAATAGGAACTTCTTATGTATTGAATCAAAATTATTATATTTAATTGGAAAAATAATTTTTTGTTGACAGCATATAAAAATAACTATGTTTTATTCAAATATATATTGTTTTTTTAGTCAAGTCATATAAATTCAATTTCATCGAATTAAACTACATCGAATTAAATTGAATTCTTTACAGTTTAGTTTACTTTGTTTACTTTAAAGCAATTTAATGTCTTTTAATTCATTTTAGTTAAGTTTATTCTTTTTCCATTTAAGTTAAATAAGTTTATTTGAACTGAATTAAATTAAGTTGGATTTAATTCTATTTAATTGGATTCTGTTAAAAGCAATACAATGTGGTTTATTTAAATTTACTTCTGTTTATTTCAATTCAATTAGATTTATTAAAATTATTATGAATTAAACAAAATAAAACTAAATTGAATTCTATATAGTTTAGTTCATTCATTTATTTGAAAGCAATTTAATGCAATTTAAATCATTTTGTTTCAATTTCATTCGTTTTAAATCAAATAAGTTTACTTCAACTGTATTAAATTGAATTGGATTAAATTGAATCAAATTTAATCTGCTACTTTAAGGCAATTTCAGTCAATTCAAATTAAAAATAATAAGCACTGGTTGTAAATTTTGAACTAAAAAAAAAATTTGCATAAAATACGAAAAATAAAATTAATATAAATAATGATTTTATTTCTCGGTTGATTTTAATGACAAAACTTGATGTTAACAATATCTCCGACTGAAGAAAATAAGAAAAATTCTAAGAAAATTTGCTTCCCTTTATTTAATGTTAAATGAAATTTTTTGTTATTTTTAGTTTTAAATTAGATTTTTAAATGTGCTTTAATAAATTAAGAAATAAAATTACAGAAATAAAAAATAAAATAAGTTTAATAAAATTTAATTTTTTAAAGATCAGTCGGGCTGATAAAACGGATAAAAAGATTTTTGTTTCTTTTCTTATTATCGTGACTGAAGTGACCGTTATCTTTGGGATTTGTTAATAATTTTAAATAAATTAAAGAACCACTCACAAAATACATAGAAATTTAATCCCAGTCGATTTGTTTTTAACTGCATAGAAAAGTAGTTTTTTGTGTCAGAAAGAAAATTCCTAATTGAAAAACCACAAGAAATGGACTGGGATCGAATTTATATATATTTTATGCGTGGTCTTTTAATTAAACTGAATTAAACTAAACTGTATGTAATTAAGTAAACTCGAATTAATTTACAATGAATTTTAATATTATTAAATTGAATTTAATTAGTTTAAATTGTATTGTATTGAATTGAATCGAATTAAATTAAGTGGAGTTAAATGGTATAGAATTAAATTAATGTTAACTCAAATTAATTGATTTAAATTTAAATTAATTCAAATTAAGAGCAAATTAATCAAATTTATCAAAGTAAAAATCAAAGTAAACTTAATTGAATCAATTTCAATTGAATTCAATTGAGCAGAATTAAATTGTAAAAAATATTTAATTGAGAATGTAATCATAGTTTTCTTGAAAGTATCAAATTGATACTAAAGTGGATCAAATTAGTTAAAATTGTATTGTATTGTATTGAATCGAATAAAATAAAATGGAGTTAAATGGTATTGAATTAAATTAATGTCAACTCAAAAATAATCGAATTAAGTTTAAATTAATTCAAATTAAGAACAAATTAATCAAATTTAATTCAAATTAATTCAAAGTAAACTTAATTGAATCAATTTCAATTGAATTCAATTGAGCAGAATTGAATTGTAAAAAATATTTAATTGAGAATGTAATAGCATAGAATTTCATTGAATTGCATTTAAATGTAATAAATTGAATTGAATCGGATTGAACTAAATTAATTCAATTTAATTTATCGCATTAAATACAATTAAAATGAATTCCAATTCAATTCAATTAAATAAAATTAGTATTTATTTAATTGAATTGAACTGAATCGCATTAAATTTAAATATTAAAAGAATTGCAAAAAAAGAAAAGACTTGAATTATAATAAATTAAATTAAAATAAATGAAATTGGAATGAATTGATTAATTAGTAAATCTCGTTTATTATAGAAAATTCATCAAGTAAACATACAATATTATTATTATTATTATCATTATTATTATAATTGAATCAACAGATAAAAATTGATTCACTTAAAATAATAATAAAAATTAGAAAAAGGGAAAACAATGAAAAATTCGAGCGTGTCGAGTTATCAAACTATGAAGCCAAAACGGATTATGTCTCGGCGGAAACGAATTGTTGGATAGAGCAAAAGTAATAGGACGGCATCGAATTCAGTTAAGGGAGGTTATAAATTGTGGGAGCCTGGTCGAAATCCCTTGGGCAAGGCCGGGTAAAAGTTTTCTGCTGGTGCTCGCGTAACTCGAAACTCGCGTATCCGGAAAACCGGGAAAGAAGGGGGAGGAAGGGGGGCTTTGGAGGCATCGTACATCACCCTTTTCCCTCGAGTTCACTCGCTTTTCTTTGATTAAGATGATGCAAGAGATGTACTAAATGCTCAAAAAGCTCATCCTCAGTCGTTGAATTTTTGTTTTTGCAACTGCAAAAGTCACTGTTTCTATATCGATTTTGAAAAATTTGTTTTTTTGTTCTGTAATTTTATTCCTTAATTTTCAAATTAGTTACATTTCTTGTAATTTCAAAGAAAAGTAATTTTAAAATTATAAAATACTTTCAAAAACGATGTAAAGAAAAATAAAGGAAACTAATTTCAAAAGCAAAATTAATTTTAGAAACGAAATTAATGTTTAAAATAAGTAATTAAAAAAAATAAGTGAGTAAAAAAAAATACTTTCAAAAAATTAAAAAAAGATCGATAACAAGTATAATTTTGAAAAACTATTTTCCATTTTCGATTTACAATTTTCTTCTCGTCTTGTTAGAAAATGAAAAATTAATTTCTTTTTTTTCCGTCTGTTCCAACTGTTTTCATATATAATATTTGTGAGAAAATTTTCTCTTTTCGTGATCCGGTTGGCGTTGAATATTAAGACGATAAATATAATGTCAGTGACAGAAAGCAACGACACAGAAATTCAGCTTGTAGGAGAAGTAAAAAAAAAAAGAAGTATTTTTCTCGGCTTTCATAAAGGATTGTTGTTGAACGAACTGGGCGTCTCACGCGAAAACATAAAGAAAATAAGATCGAAAAGAAACGAAGAGAAAGGCCTAAGAGAAGCATATGATCGAGAAAAAACCTGACAACAAAGACCAAGATCAAGACATTTCAATTTTTTTTTTACTTTCAAATCAAAGAAAAAGATTTTCATTTCTTCTTCCATGATTATAACAAGACAGAGCGGTGATAAATTATAATACTCAAAAAGTTAAATTATTTTTAAAAAATTTTTTGCAAATATTTTTCTAATATTTTTTTTTAATATTTAATTTAAGAATAAATTATTTCGACAAAAGAATTGAACAGGTGCTAAAAAGAATATTTTTGAAACTTTTATTATTTTCACTTCTCTGAGTGTTTACAAAATATTTATTATTTGCCATATGAAAAAGAGGATTTAATGTCTCTCGGGTGTTTCTAAAATATGTTTATCTTCACGGACGTATGCATTTTCACGAGGGAAAAAACTATTTGCAAAATGAAAAAAATTAGTGAAAAAAAAGGCTCTGGAAAAAAATTTAAACTGTAAATCTTGTGTTTTTATAAACAAAAATAAAAAAAAATAGTCTACTTAGGAAATTTTTTAAATATACGTTTTTCTACAACGAAAGGTTTTAAAATGTACTGTTTTTGTTTACTACCAAGAAAAAGAGAACAATAATTTACGGCAAATAAAAAAAGAAAAACAATTTACTACCAAGAAAAAAAGAAAACAATTTATAACTAAAGAAAGAGGAAAATAGTTTACTACTAAAAAAGAGAAAAAATAATTTACCAGCAAAATAGAAGAATAAAAAAAATTACTTTCAAAGTAATTAAATTTACTATGTACTATTAAAATAATTTAATTAATTCCCTAACAAAATAATTAAGTTAGTTTACTATCGAAATAATAATTAAATTAATTTCTTAATAAACTTTTTAAATTAATATACTTAAACGACAAATTTTTAAGTTCGAAAATTGAAATGAACATAAATGAGTTTAGTTATTACATCTTTTAGATTTTGCTAAATATAATTTATTTAATTAATTAATTTACATCCTTGAATAACTAAAAATATTGATTTAAAAAAATTTATGTTTAATTATAAATAATTTAAAGTTCACTTTAGAAGAATTAGTATTTCAATAAATTTCAATTCACCTTTTTCAGGATGCTTTAAATTTTGCAGAAAAATTATATCAAAGAATTATTAAATTAATGAGAATTTTTGTAAAATGGAATTGGAACTAATTAAAATTCTCAAAAATAAGATTTCCAGAATATTTGAATTCTATGTTTAATGATAAAATTAATTTTTGCTTATTACAAGAATAGTTTTTCCAAAGATATCAAGTTGAGACGAAAAAGGAATTAAAAGTGTTGCGTAACAACGTTTTGATTCGTTTTTGTCTCTATTTCACTGTAAAAAGTAAATCTTAATTTAAGCTTAGTCTTAAATTCAGCATTGTCTGCTCTAATGTTAAATCATACAAAATTCATTGCTTAAATTCAGCATTGACTGTCTTAAAAATGTTGCGTCTTAATTTAAGACTGCCTTTCTGCCTTAAAATAAGACTTTCTTTTTACTGTGTTGTTATCATTAGAAAAACTGTGAAAAAAATTATTTACTACCAAAAATTGAAAATAATACAACACCAAAGAAGAAGAAAACAATTTTACAATCACAATAATATTAATATAAAGGACAAATTATTAGAACAATATTTGTACATTGTTATTAATAATCCGATTCACTATTTACTTACAAGTATCAAATGGCAACGAATTGATACGAAAAATGTGGATTAAATATAAAAGTGATCAACATTTTTGTCATCAATTTGAACCACTTTAGTATCAATTTGATTCTTTCAAGAAAATTGTGTTGTTCATTAAAAAAAATGTATACTCTAAAATAACTTTTTGAAAATAAAAAAAAATTAAGGAATTAAAAAAATTAAAAAAAGAATGAAAAATTAATTATAATTATTCATAAACAAATTGTTTGATCAACTTTCTGAATCGAAAAAAATGTTTTTTGAAAAGTAATAAAATTTTCTGATTTTCAATAGAGTATTTTCTATTCACGACAATAAATGCAAAAACAAAGCCTTTGTGAAAAAAAAATTAGCAAAAAGGAAAAAAATAAATAAATGCCTGCCCAGTTTTCCAACGTGTCTAATAATGCGACAGGAAATTCTCTACGTACAGGCTGACTCGTTACGGACCATTACTACTGTGCTGCATGCTCTACGTGACCTAATGGTGCGAACGCGCGTGCTACAAGCAGTGAGGGGCGCTTTAGAGAATCGGAGAGGGGGAAATGGGGCGTGGGGGAGGGAGGGACACATTCAAAATTACTATAGAGGAATAACACTGTTGCATGGAACAATTATTCCCATTATGGTTTTACGTTTGTCAATCAAATAACCAACATTCTTTTTCCACTCATGCGTTGTTTGCATTTCTCTCTTTCTCTCTCTCCAAATATATATATATATATATATATATATATATATATATATATATTCTCCTCATGCAAAAAACTATTTTAGCTTTATGATCAAATATGCTTTACAAAGTATTACTGCTAATAAAATGTTTTTTATTGCGACGTTATTTTACAAAAGAAACACTCAAGCAAAGTCTCTTAAACCTATTTTTTTTTAATTAAACAGAAAGAGAGAGATTGTCTTTAATGACGACATTCATTTTACTTTTATATATGGAAATAATTTAATTTAATGAGTCATAATTTTTATTTTGTTGGAAATATTTTTTATTCAATTAGAGGTGAGTATAGTGAAATTCTGAAAATTTAAAACTTGAATAGTTTACTTCAGGAAAGTTCATTTTTGTAATTAATTATTGCTCTTCAAGTAATTTAAAAAAAATTGTAAATTAAATACATGTATTCTGCTGTCAGTATTTATATTTTTATAACAAGAAAACTATTTTTGATTTAAATCATCAATTTTGAGAATAATTTATATAATTATAATTATAATTATAATTATAATTATAATTATAATTTATATAATTCTATTCAAACATTGTCATTCGGAAAATATAAAGATAAAGATATAAATAAAAATATAAATATAATGAAAATATAAATTATAAACAGAGAATATTCATCATAAGGAAAAAATAAATAGTTTAGTTTACACTAGTTTAAATTCAGTTACACTAATAAATGTCTTTGATAAATTAATTTTATTTAATTACTTATATTAACACGATCCTTTGATTGAAAAAATATGCATATTTCTAAATGCTTATAATTTTTTTTTTCAATCTAATAAATAAGATTGCAAATTTAAAGTAAACTAACAAAAAAACTCACCCTTTGTTTGTAGTCTAAAATCGTGTAATAATAAAAATATTAATTTTGCAAGTTTGCAAGTTTGCGAGTTTGCAAAATTTATATAATACTACGTGTTCAACCCGTTCTCAACTGGTTTTCAGTACTTACAGATTAATTAAAAATTTTATCTTTACATTGCTTAAAAGTTCTTCTAAAATTTAGGAATTTAATTTATCACACTTCATGTCGCCTTCAGAAATGAAAATTAAAATAATGCATAAGTAATGAATTAATTAAAATCTTTTTTTGCCTTTATATAATGTTAAAAACTATCAAAAATTCTTTATAAATGATTCTTTGAAAAAAATTGTGTTTCTTTTAAATTCAGATTTTTGGAGAAAAATTAAATTTCCCATTCTCTTAAAGTAGTAATTCTTTTTTTGATTATTAAGATATTTTTAAAAAAATGTCTATTGTATGAACAATAATTTCACATGCATTCAAAAAAGGTTTTTTGGTACTTGTAAAATTTTTAATTTATGATTCAATAATAATTACTAACAATCAAAGTTTTTTTTAAGAATGTCAAATCGATCCAAAAAATGTATTAAAACGTTGTTTTGCAAGATTTTACTACATTCTTTGTCTCAATTTAATGTTTTTAGAAGAACTGTGAAATCAAAGATTCTTGATTTAATTATTTTGAATTTAACTCTTGGATGATATTTTGTAATATGATTTTTGGTTTTGATTTAAATTGAACTTTGACATCAAATTTTTTACTTTAATTTCGACTTTGACTCTGATTTTTATTTTGATTTTCACTTTTACTTTAACATTCACTTTGATCTAAACCTGGCCTTTTACTTTGACTTTATTTTTTATTATTTTTCTTCGTCATTCACTTCAACTTTAAATTTGACTTTCACTTTGATTTTATTTTCAAATTCATTTGAACATTCTTTTCTAGTTTCTAAAGTGAAATTTAATGATAACTTAATGTTAAAGTCAAATAATAAAATTTTTGTTTAAAACGATATTTTATGAAAGAAAACGTCCATTTTCTTAAATATGCTTTTTATATTTTAATTTATTTTTCTACGTTTTACTCAGAAAACATAAAAAAAAATTTCTTCGTCTTTCACTTTAACTTTGACTTTCACTTTGATTTCACTTTGATATTTACTTTGACTTTTATTTCGACATTCTCTTCCATTTTTTAAAGTGAAATTCAATGAAACTTAATGTTAAAGTCAAATTATAAAATTGCGCCCCTGATAATAAAAAATTTCTTAGAGACTATGTTATTTCTGACTTTCTTTTTGTTTAAAACGATATTATATGAAAGAAAACGTTAATTTTCTTTAATATGCTTTTTATATTTCAATTTAATTTTCTTCTTTTTATTGGTAAAATATCAAAATTTGTCTTGATTTTATTGAAAGTGATATTAAACAAGTAAAGTTGTGGTCAGAAAAATAAAAATGTTTACTAATTTGAATTAGTGACTAATTTTTTCTTTTGAATTAATCAATTTTATTAATAAAGATGTAGAAATTATAATTCCTAAAAAAAAGTAACGAGAAATTTTAGTCGGACAAAAAATTTTTATTTTTTATTCTTTTCTTCTTTTTTTAATTCTTTTATGTAAGTAATAATTGCTAGTAATACTCAGACAGATAGGTTTGAATGTAATGCATGTGAGTTTAACTTTAAGTACTTTGTATTACATTTGAACAGTAAAATAGTAAAAATTAAAAAAAAATAAAATTAAAATAAAAAAATTAAAATTATTATTATATTAAAAATTAAAATCTAAGTAATAATGAAACAAAGCAGTACATACAATATTTAATCAGATATAATTTACTGAATTGAAGAAGTTAAGTCAAGTTTTAGTCTGACGAAAAGTTTTATGGAGTCAAAAATTTAGAAACAAAATTTAATCGTTGGAAACTTAACAATGCCTTAATTTAAGTTCTAATTTGTTAAAATAATTGGTTACTACAATATCTTGTCATTATAATTTTACGTTTCTAAAATTTGTTATCAAACTTGTTACTATAAATCCCCCCCCCCACAGTACCGAAACTTTCCTAAAAATGTATTAAATATTTACTTGCTTTATTAGGAATATTTCATTACAATGTTTATAGAAAGTTGTGTAAAGATTTAAATGTCTCACTTGAATAGATAAGTTCAATTTAAATTGAATTTAGCCAGGGTGTCTACTAACCGGGAAATCCGGGAGAACCGGGAAATAAGCGGGAATTTAATTTAACCGGGAAAAACCGGGATTTTTATACAAAACCGGGAATTTTTTTCACCCAAATTAAAAATTTTTATTCTTTTAATTTGATTTTTAAAAAAAATTACTTTTTATTTCAATTCTTAGATATTTATACTTTTCTCTAACTTTGAATTAGTAAAAAAAAAAATTAATTTGATAGTAAAAGTCAGGCACTAATTCAAACAGATTATGAAAATAAATTTAACAAATTTAAGGAGTTAATAGAAATATTGTGAAATTTAACTGAAAATATGTAATTGAATTTGTTAAAAAAATTTGTTTAGAAACTTTTTAATAAATAAAATTTTCAAAATATTTTAACTTAATAATTAATTCATAATTGGATTTTATAGTCACATTTTAATGAATTCATGTTTTTTAGTGTGAAGATTAATAATTAAAATTTTCATTAGTTAATTTAAAAAAACTATATGCACTTCAAATTTGTTATTAAAATTGAATTCTGGCAAAATTTTTTTTTTAATTCTGAAAAATGAAATTGTTGAAATTTTTCAATTTGATTGTTTCAAGATAATTTAATTTTTCTAAACAAATAATTGAACATTTTTGAAACAATTGAAATTTCTTTACATTTTTTTAAAATAATTTAATTCTTTGAAAGAATTTTATTTAAATTTTTCGAAAATAATGTTAGTGACCGTAATTATAATTTTATTTTTTAAAGTATAAAGTCCCTCTTAAAGTTTTAAATCAATTTTTTTTTGCTTCTAAAAATTGTATTATTCTATTATTATTATTATTATTATTATTATTATTATTATTATTATTATTATTATTATTATTATTATTATTATTATTATTATTATTATTATTATTATTATTATTATTATTATTATTATTATTATTATTATTATTATTATTATTATTATTATTCAATAGCTATAATTATTGAACTTCTCTTAAATTTTTATAATTTAAAATTTCTGAATGTTCAAATAAATTATATTTATCATTTCTTAAGCAAATTTAATGTTTATTACTTATTAAGTAAATAATTAATTATTACTTCTTTTTTTGTTTAATTGTAATAAAATTCCTTACAGGAATTAAATTATTTTCATAAATAATATCATTCTTTGGAAGGATTTCAATTATTTTTGTAAATAGTAAAATTCTTTGCAGAAGTTCAATTATTATCAATAGAATTGTAATAAACTTGAAAAAGAAATTTCCAATTATAATTATTAAAAGACAAGATTACTTTTAAAAAATTGAAAAAATTATTTTCCAAATTTTCATTTAAAATTATTATTTATTTATATGCGAAATCAAATTAAACTTTTAATTTTATGAGAAAAGAAAACCGGGAAAAATTTGTCCATAACCGGGAAAAAACGGGAAATAACCGGGAATTTTGTTGTAGTGTTGTATTCGAGCGAGAAATCGCTCGAAAAGAACGAGAAATCTCGCGAAGAAGACAATGAAAATAATTGAATGTTAAATCACATTCAATTGTTTTCATTGTCTTTTTCACGAGATTTCTCGTTCGTTTCGAGCGATTTCTCGCTCGAATGCAACACTATTTTGTTGAATGAAAATAGTAGACACCCTGATTTAGCGCGAAATTTTCCTGAACATTTCAATGAAATCTTCGCCTAATTATAATTGTAATAGTTATAATTAGGCGAAGATTTCATTAAAATATTTAGGAACGTTTCGCGCTAAACATTTATTGAATCGGGACATTTAAATTTTTATACAATTTTCACTAAACTTTTTAGTTAAATACGCCGAATAAGACAAGTAAATATTTAATACATTTTTAGGAAAGTTTCTGTACTGTCGGAGACGTTTTACTATAAATTTTCAATAATATGTTAAAAGAACCTTTTTTTTCTATGATAAAAGTTATTAATCAGGAGACGATTTTTGGTGATAAATCATCACTTGGTTTCATTTTAACACCACTGAAAAAAACATAGTCTAAAAATGAGTATCTTACGCCACTCATTTTAAGTTTCAACAAAAATGAGACTCTTAGATGGCGCCACGTTCTATGGCGTTTAACATAGTCTCATTTTGAGATGCAACAATAAAGAGACCGGGTTTTTTGTGTGACCTCTAATTTAGTTCTTTCTTTCCACAGTATTAAATATACATTTCAGATTCAGAAATTGAAAAAAAAGAATTTCTCACGTTTAAAGATGTATATTGGAAGAGTGAGAGTGTTTGTAAAGGATTGGCTCTCTCTCTCTCCTTTTTGGCGTAATTACTCGAAATTTACATTAATCGTCATGGAGAAACGTGGAGTCGTGTGTGGTTAATGCCGGCAACCGACGCAATGGGTGGGTGAGTTAATCCTAAAACTTCAGACGAACCAACGCAAAGCGCCGTCGCGAACAAGTCCAATTTGCAATTTTGCAATTCCAATGGCCACTGCGCGACCTTAGCTAAATATGCAGATCCAGGCATTCCCCATTCCCTCGACCGAATTTCCGTTCGTGGAAACACATCTCCCCTCTCTCTCTCACTCTCTCTCACTCTCTCGTTTCAACCCTTGCCGAGAGGGTGCGCGCGCTCCCTTTTAATGCCTAGCAGAGTAAAACGGAAGCGCATTACGGTCACGCCGAGCAAAATGCAACCGGCAAATTCGACGTGGTTACAAGTCGAGAGAGTGGAAGCAGGTACCAAGGAAGACCATTGCAATTTGTACATCGAACAAAGGTAATTACCGCCTGTGCGTACGTGTGTATATATGTACACTGCGCAAGTGGTTTACACAAAATTCACCCTCCACTTTTCCCACGAATAACAAATATTTTTCACTAAGCATAACTCCTTAGTTTTGAAGTGAAATATTTTGATTTACAAAATATATATTTTCCCTGTTATCTCAAATCTGAATATGGTAAATTTTCTCTAATTTCACCCCTTTATTTCTATTTTTAATTTTCTGATTGCTTTCTAATTACTATTTTGGTCTTTCATTTAACATATTTTCTATTTTACCATTTCTTTCATTATTTTTGTACTTTTTTAACTAATAGAATAATTGAAGAAAGAAATACTTATGGTGAGCAAAAATTTCACAGAACTCCACACTGAGAAAACGATTTATTTGATTCAAATATATTTCGTTTAGATCAAACTTAAAATATCTTTGCTATACAGTCAAAAATATTTAAGTTTAATTGAAACCTATTTTTTAATTTAAAAAAATAATATATTTAATTTAAACGTAAGTTGTGGTTGATTTTAAATTATTTATAATCAACTTTTAAATTTTGAAATAAACATAAAATTTTTAAACATACATTTTGTTTAAATCGAAACAGAAAATATGTTTGAATTAAATATAATTATTCAAACAAAGAATACTTTTGAATAAAAGCAGTAGATATTTTCTATATATTAGGATTAGGCTTACAAACTAATTTCAATTAAACAAAATCACTTGAAAATATTTTTTTCATTTAAATTAAGTATAACGTTTTCTCAGTGCAACTCAATTTAAAATGTCGGATCCAATGAGGCGTTAATTTTTTTTATTTACCAAATTTGACTGTAACTTGTTACTCGGGGATTTTGTGGGTTCCTGAATACGAATTTCAATGTAGTTTTCAAAAAATAGAAATGGCGGATCTAATACGCCTGACTAACTTTTAAAGAAATTTACTAACAAGTTTGAAGTAAATGTGGTGAATAAAAAAAAGTACAACCATATTAAAACATTCATTTTGCAGAAACTTGACGCGATGGCGGAAAACTGAGTATGGATTCGAATTAAAGAAAGATGGTCCTGTCAATACTTCCTTTAAAAAAATATTTTTTGGTCCTTTGTCATAGTAAAAAAAATTTGTATTAAAAAAATTTTAATGACAATGCAAATCGGACAGTTAGTGTTAAGTCGTTGAATATAAATAAATTGTTGCATAATTAAAAATATGTGTATGACCAATAATGATAATTGAATATACAAATAAAATCCTTAGGAGCGTATAGAAATTTATTTCGGAGTCAAATACTCTATTTTGAGAAAAATATAAGGAAAATATAAAGTCAAGTCACTTTTTCTAATTATCGGACGCCAAAACTTTTGTAAATCCAATTATCGGATCCCCAGTTATCGGAAGCATAAAATTGCCTAACACTTTTAAAGATTATAGACGAAGAATCTTTTATAATTACAAACACATTAATTTCTCTAAAAATTAATAAATTGTAAATTATTATAAAATTTTATCAATGAATTTTACTTGAATCACAAGTAAATATTGCTCAACAAGCGAGTTCGTAGTTTGACATTTCAATTATGAGGTTAGACTAGGTTTCACATCATTGGTCGATACGTGCATCTGTTAACTGGAAAATGACAAAAAAAACTTGCTCCAGTTCCCGACATATAATTTTTATGAAAAATAATTATTACAACTTTAATTTTCTTTCTCACATAATTAATTTAGTGTGTCTTGTAACCCTATATTACCGTTTTAAAGCAGAAATGTGTAAAATATTAATTTTACCGACTCTTCAAAATATACATTTGAGACATTTCACGTGTAATTTTCTAAGTTAAAATTTAATTTTCTTGAAAAGAATTGAAATTCGGGAAATTTATTGTTCTATCAAGTAGAAATGTGCTCCGAAAAACATTTTAAAATAATAATTTATTCTCAAATAAAACGGACCGATGTTTCGGAAATTGAAAATTAAATATTAATTCTTAAAAATTTGGGTCTATTTTTCAAACATTTAGAAATAAAATTTACCATTGAAAAGCGAGCATGGAAAAATATTTCAGAAACATATTCAACAAAATTTTTCTCATTACAAGTATGTAAAGAAAAAATTGAAAAAGTAGACGCTGTATGTCAAAAGTGGTTAAATCCCCCCCCCCTCTACTTTCACCAAATTTTCGAACTGATAGAACAACTAATTCCTCGAGATTCAATTTTTTTCAAGAAGTTGAATTTTCAACTCAGGGCATATACAATGAATTCAGTTCATGAATTCATTCAATTTCTTAACATTTTAGCAAGGAAAATGTCCAAAAGTCGTAGATTCTGTATATTGTGTTCTTCAGTAATTGTTTTCTAATTCTAGTTACTTTATTTATGATTATTGTTTTTTGACGTTTATGGAAAAAGTCATAATTTTTTGTAGAAAAAATATTTTAAGCATAATGTTGAATAAAATGTTCAATTTTTGTTAAATATTAACTGCACTGTAATTTCAATCAATTTCTATCAGTAAGTTTAACGAGAATTCAAATTCAATTATTTAAATACAAAAATAAATAATTAATTGAGAATAATTGAATTATTCTAGAGAAATTTTTAACAATTTTTTTTAATTAATTGACTTTTTGTAAATAATTTCATTAAAGTTTTGAAAATATTTGAATTCGAACAAAAAACTTTCGAAATGTATAATTGAAAATTTATTCAAAATAATTGTTAGATTTTAATAAACAAATTATATCAAGAATTTTCAAAACTTTGAATTCCTTAGAAGAATTTTAATAGAATTTTGAAGAATAATTGCACTTTTCGAATTTTATTAAAATTTTTCAAAATGATTAAATCTTTGCGAAGAACTTTAATAAAATTTTATTAAATAATTGAATTCATGTACAGAATTTGATTAAAATCCTTTTAAATAATGGATTTTTTTTAATTTTAATTTTCCTAAGTGTAAATTATGGAAAATCAAATTATAGAATTTGAGTATCAAAATTTTTTTAATTCTATTAAGACTCTGATAAGAATATAATCATATTACTATATAATCAACAATTATTATTTGAAATATATTACGCAATTTTTAAATTTAGCAATACTGATTTCAACTGTAAAATTTATTTCTCACATTTTTCTCTCAAGCGACATTTATAAAATTTGATATTTTCTTATTGAGAAACTTTCTGTATTATTAAACACACGTGAACTTTTCATGATATAGAAAAGATTGATTTAGTATATATCATTTTTTCCCTTCTTTTTACCCATCGGTTTTTCTATATTTTATCCCCTCCAGTCAGTAAGATTTTCCAACAGAGTATACTGTGCGTGTGTGTGTGTGTGTCAACCTTTCTTACATTTCAATATTCACACTCTATTTTTAAAATTTCTCAATATCTTCCTTCCCTTTATTTACTTTTATTTTTTATACATTTATACAAGTTTTTTTTTCCTTTTCCCCTTTTCTCTTGTATGAATTTAAATAGATCAGAAAAAAAATGTTTACTAACTGTGTATATATACATTGAAAGAAAATTTAAACGCGTGATAAAAATCCCATGTATATTTTTACGCGGAGTTTCATTTAGAGAAACGAGCGGCAACGCCAATAAAAGAAACTTATAAATAATTGCAAAGAAAAAGAAAAAAAAGTCTCAATAAACCTCGTATATCTTCAAAGGGTTGCAACTTCATTAAGTAGAATTAAAAGAAAGTATCTTTGTACCGTTTTCTTTTTTTTTTTTTTTAAAAAGAGGCAAAAGAGAAAAAGAATATAAGAGAGAGAGAGAGAGAGAGAGAGAGAGAGAGAGAGAGAGAGAGAGAGAGAGAGAGAGAGAGAGAGAGAGAGAGAGAGAGAGAGAGAGAGAAAGTGAGTGAGAGAAAAAAATGAGTCTCCTTTTGAGAAAGAAAAGTAAACATTTTATCGTGAGCTTTATCAGTAAATGGACCATAATCTTTTTCAATTACATTCCCGAAGGAACGATTTGCAGTTTCCTCTTAAAATGCGGTGAAGGAATTCTTGAAGCATTTAAGCAGATAAACAGCTTTGGCGAGAAGCCGTCCGTGCAAACTTATTTTCTATGTGGAGCGTAACTTTGTCCCCTGGAGCTTGAGCTTCCGTAACTTAACCAGCCAACAGATAAAGCTTTCGTCTTATTACTACGCGCCGGTAAAAGTTTTCAATAAATCGTCATCGTTTCACAAAAATATTTTCTGTCTTTTTTTCTACTTAATTTGTCATTATCATATATGACACTTTTTTTATAGAAATTTTCACATGCGTGTCAGAATTTATCAATGTTATTATTTTTGAAGTTAAGCCTGAACAAAAAATGATTTTACTACTTCAATTACCAAGTTTTAAAAGTTTTGTCAAACTGAACTTTGCCTTTACTTCTAATTCTATGTGTTTAAAAAGAATTTTCTAACATAGTGTTCCGTCTAACAAAAATCATGTTTATTACTCAAATTAGTTTCAATTAGTTTTTTAAATTAGTTACTCAAACAATTTTTCACTGAAATTGGATAATTTTGAATAAATGTTCAACTATGTTTTGATTTTACTGCTAATTTTCCCATTAAAAATAAACTTTACCTAATATATACAAAAGTTGATTAGTCGCCTTATTGAGAAAAAACTGCGAAAAGACAGAACCGAGTGATATTAATTCAGTGAAAACAAGTAATTCTTCTAATTGGATCAATAAAATTTCATACGATTCAAGTTAATTTTTTCATTCACTCTTATACATAATTCGAATAAAAAAATTTCTAAACTATTCCAATAGATTGAAAAAATTTTTATAATTTTTTTCATTTTTCGTAAATTGTTTATTTTCCAGTTGATATGTAGATGAAAAGTCAGAGTGAATGAGTATTCACATTGGCATAAATAATCGTCAGGGAGTTTATCGACGAGCGGGTATTGAAACAATGGAAAAAGTGTAGTGTAAATCGGCTTTGTTTGCCACACGGACATTTATTTAGCTTCGACCTTTTCACCGATAAATAATTCGGTGCAGCTTTTCCGAATTGAGCAGACTCACGCGATCTCTCTCTCTCTCTCTCTCACTTTTTATCTTTCTCTCTCTCTCTCTTGCCCCTTATCAATCGGTGTCCATTATTCACGCGTTTGTGAATCTTCCAACAGGAGAGAAAACTTTCCCTTCTCTCTAAATCAACAATTCTTGGTATATCAATCGTTTCCCTGTTTCTTTCCGATCATTCATTCTTATATAAATTCACTTTCAAAAAATATCCAGACATAAAAATAGTATTATCAATTTTCTCTTCATTTTTAATTCATTTGAATTTTTCTTATCCTTCATTTTCGATTTTCTAAATTGAGTATTTATTTTTATTAACCTCTTGCTGTGTAAATAATTGATTTTTTATCATTTTGGGTTTTTTTTCGATTTCCCAACAGGAGAATTTTTTTTGATATTGTGATGAAATAATTTGGAGGCAAATAATTTTTACTTTTTGGTATTTGTACTTTAATTTTTTCACACTTTTTTTCAAACAAAAAAGTGTTGGAAAATAAGAATAAAGTTTGTGGGAAATATTTTTACAGGGAAATTTTCTTTATAGATAGTTCACATTTATATCCATTCGTGTGGAGTCCTTCTTTTCTACGAGAGGAAAGATCAATTTCGGTCTGAGTAAATCGCTTCTCGAGATCAAAAAAAAAGAAAAAAGAAAAAAAGAGGAACGCTGCCAGCATTCTATAGGTATGCAGAGTCGACGCAATGACACAGAAATTGGGAGGGTTTGGAACAGAATTTGATAGTGGCGGCGGGGGTTTAGTATTGGAAGTAGGAAGCCGCAAAACGTAGACGTATATATATATATATATATATGTATATTTTCGTTGGCAGGGATCGGTTCTTGGCGTCGAACGACGACGGGCAAGGGATGAAAAGCAAGCATCAACCATTTCCCATTGCTCTACTGCTACCACAAACCGAACCGCACCGTCGCTAGCAAACTCGACGTTGATTCAACCCGAGTCGAAATTTAGACCCTCTTTTAAACCTACCAAATACTCAATCGAACCTCTTTTAAACCTGCTTACTTCTCAAAACCCTCCTTTCACTCTTGTTCACTCTCTTTTTAACCTCTTTTCAACCTCCATCAAATTTTTATCAAAAATTTGAAACCCTCTTTTAAACCTCTTTTGACTTTTAACAACTCTTTTCATTCTTCTAAACCCTCTTTTAAAATTCTATTCACTTTTTAGAACTCTTTTCATTCTTCTAAATCCTCTTTGGAAAATTTTTCTAATTTTTATATGTGACGCGATCTGAAGAAAGGGACCTTAAAAGCAAATAACTTTAAGGTTATGTTAGTGTTACTTTTTTGTTGATTAAAAGTTTATTTTTACTTTTTACAAATTAAAAGCAGTGTTTATTAAATATTTCAGTTATAATGACAACGTAAAGATTAATGATTTACATTAACAGTTGATCATTTTTTTGTATTTTCATTTAAAAAATTGCAAACATAACCTATAATTTTTTGCTTCTAAGGTCCCTTTCTTCAGATCGCGTCACATATAGGTATATTAAAAATATATTACGTATTTCATTATATATAATATAATATATTATAAATTAATAATTAATTAATTATTAATTTTATTATATAATATATGCTATGATTTTTTAAAATCGTATAAAAAAGAATTAATATATATTAAAATAATTAATAATCAAAATAATTTTATTCCACTTCTTTATTATTCAGTCTTAAACCAATAGTTTTCAATAGATTCCAAAAGTTGGAATCGTTTTTGACTAAGGTTCCGGAAGTTGGCGTCGGTGAAAGCTATTTCTTTTATGCCTAGTTATAAAAGTGTCAATGAATACATTTTTTTATTTGCTCAGTAAGTAAAAATGTTTCTTAAAAAATTACTTTATTTTAACAAAAAATGTGTCTTATTCTTTTTCGTTTTGTAAAAAAAAAGTTTTCTAACAATCAGCGACGATGCCAACTTTGGGAACCTTTTAATTCAGAGTAAAGAGTTATAATCACTAAAGCTTTAATAATTTAAGTGTTATTACGTTTTGTTATAAAATTTTTAAGACAATTTTCTTGAAAATTTGGAACACTTTTTGAGGTTTTTAAGGTTATATGTAAGATTCAATTTGATTTTTGAATAAATATGTGAGTTTAATACCAAATGTTTTATGTATCAGATTAATAAACCTTATTTTTTAAATAAATAAAACGTTTTTATTTTATAGCACATGCACTTTAAAGCGCGCACTTTTTCTAAATTTGAAAAACTTCAATTTAAAAATTCTAATAAATAATCAATGTGAAATATTTTTTTATATTTCATATTGATTATTTAGTAGAAATATTTAAATTGAAGTTTTACAAATTTTGAAAAAGTGCGCGCTTTAAAGCGCATGTGCTATAGAATAGGAAGCGAAACTATATTAGAGGATTTACGAGACCTAAAAGAGGTTAAAATTTGACCCTCTTTTGAGCCTCAATCCGTGCAGATTTGTATTTTTCCGCTCATTTAGAGGTTCGAAAGAGGGTCTCACTTGCATGCTAACTAAACCTCCTTTGACTCTCCCAAAGTCTGAAAAATAGAAGGTTAAATAGGTTCAAAAGAGGGTCTAAATTTCGACTCGGGAATATTCGTTTTTCTGCAGCATAACTTTCCATTTGCATGGCCTCCTCATTCTTCCAACTCTCTACTTCTTTTCCTCTACTTACTTGCCTTATACCCACCGCTTTCCATCATCTCTCTTCATCTCCTTTCCCCTTTAATTTTTTTAACTATAACCATACGTCTACTTGTCTCTTTTGCATGTCACTTTTCCCCTTTGGCACTCAATTTTATTTTTTGGAAAATAGCGAATTTTTATTCTTTTCTGTTTAACTAGCGACAATTGACACAGTTTTTGAGAACAAAGTAGATTTTTTTAAAACCAATGCTTTAAAGAAAAAACTTTATGTAAAATTAAATCCATGCAAAAACCATGTAAAATGTCATAGAACGTGGCGCCACAAATGAAGGGTAAAATTTATTGCGTTTTATTTTAACACCAAAAAAGGAATGTTTTTAATTCCGCCAATTATTCAGCTAAAACAACTCTTGTAGAAAATTGTCGCGGCAGTCTAGATCTATTTAAAGCTAGTCTAGTCTTTTCCTCGCGTTTCTATTTACAGTAATGCTAGATTGGTGCGATTTTGATTCTACATTTAGTTTCCTAGACAAGCTTTTAATTTTTGTATAGATTTTGCAACGCGCTGCAATTCTAGTAAAACTATGTTAATGCTAGCTTGATACTATCTAGTTTTCCTAATTATATTTTTATCACGACGTACACAGAAAAAAAGAAGTGTTGTTTTAACACTAAAAGTAGTGTTAAAACAACACGCAACATTTTTAACCAAAACGAGGTGATTTTAACCTAAATTTTGTGTTAAATTAACTCCATGAGTGTGTTAAAATTAATGCACATTTTTAATGGCTGTTAAAACAACACCATCTTGAAAACTACACGCAACAAATTTAACACTTATTTTTTTGTGTGTAAACTCAAATGCCAATATAGTTACTCTCTAAATTTGAATTAGTTAAAATCTTTACTAATTTGAATTAGTGCCTGCCTTTTGCTTTTAAATTAGTAAAATTTACTAATAAATAGTCATTTCTACTAATTTATTAGTAAATTTTACTAATTCAAAAGCAAAAAGTAAGTCACTAAGTCAAATTAGTAAGTATTTTTATTAATTTAAATTTAGAGAGTATTATACAGAAATACTAGGTTTAACACTATTAACTATATTATTTACTGTTTTTTGCTATAAACTTTTACATTTCATTATTATCATTAAGTTTACTTTAAATATTACTAATTTGTTAAAATTTCTTTTATATTACAAGTTAGCAGAATTTGGTTAGGATATTAACAAAAAAATGTATCGTTATGATAATTATCAATGTATTTTTTGGAAAATAAAAGGTCCAGAAAGAAAAATTCATGGCGGGCAGGAAGAATGGTTTATAATTTATTAAACTGTTTAAACAAATTTAAAGAGAGATTTTTTAATTTCATTAAATATTTAAATCTTTTTATAAATTATTTGGAATCAAAAAAGCATTTATTCAGAAACATTTCTCAGCAGAATTATTACTGAAAAATTAATAAAATTTCTTGTAAATAAGTATAACAATTAACAAATTTACTGTTTGGAAAGTTTTGTCAGAAGAAGGTGTTTTCTTCTAATAATTTATAAAAATTATAGTTATTTATAAAAATTGTTGCGATAATTTATAAAAACATTGAAGTCTGAATCTTAATTGAAAAATTAATTAATTTCGGCAAATTTATGAAAATTTTCAAGGCAATTAATGAAAATTTATGCTGTAATTTATTGAAATTTTCGCAATAATTCATAAAAATATATTTCACATAAGTTATACCTAATTAAAAATATTTATTTTAGCAATTTATGGAAATTTTCACGGTAATTTATGGTAATTAATAGAAATTTTCACGATAATTTATAAAAAAATGAAAAGCAAAAATTAACATAAAATTTTTAATTTTAGTCAATTATGGAAATTTTCGTGATAATTTACGAAAATTTATGTGGTAATTTATATCATTTGAACGATAGTTTATAAAATTATATAAAACACATATTAGAACTAAAAAATGTAACGTCGGAAATGTATAGAAATTTTTAGAAATTTGTACGGTAATTTATGGTAATTTATTAGGTAATTTACTGTAAATTTTCTATGATTCAGTTAAATAATAATTTAACTAGATTACATAGTTAAACCCTTTTCAATAATTGTAAGTGCAAAAGGTGTCGAAAATTAAAATTTATCGTCATGTTGCTTCGATAGGGTAGTGGTTAGAGTGTTGGGCTAGAAATCCGTAGGTCAATTGGTTCGATTCCCCGCAGTGTGAAATTTTATTTGGCAATAGGTTTCCATTTATTCTGTGTTGTAAACATTAACTTGATTAAAAGTTAAAAGTTAAGGATTATTACACGCTTGTAAATGCAAATTAATTATTTTTATTATATTAACAGTGAATTTAAATAAATGTCTCATTTGTTTCGTTAAATAAACTTTTCTAACTTGTTTCTAGATCGCAGTAACAATTAAAAAATTTATCTAGTGAGACTATGTGGCGCCAGTCTTCACTTGTTTATCTCGCGCTTAAAGGATTCGAGCGTTACATTTCGGTCTAGATACCAGATTGGAAAGATATACTGGGCCAGTATAGCATCTAGACAAACTAGATAGAAACTAGGTAGCGCCAATACAATTTTATACACGAGCCCTAAATCGAAACATTTTAAATGATTTGTCTGGCTAAACTTTGCCTTTTCTACTGATTTTGACCATATTTTTAACAAAATGTCAGTAGAAATATCACTATTTGAATTAGTCACTGACTTTTTGCTTCTAAACTGACAAATTTGCAATATTCTGTCCGATTAAACTTTGCTTTGACTTATAGTTTCATTAATTGTCACAAATTTATAAATTAAAGTTTTCTGTCTGACTTAAATTATTTTCTTTCCACTACTTAAATTAAAAATTTTTGAATACTTGACAGACGAAAATTTTATGTTTATAAAATCACAACAACAAATTACTAATTAAAATTTAAATTTAAATTAATTTAATTTAAATTAAATCCATTTAATCTGTTAGCTATTATATTTAATCTATTATTATTTAATCTATTAGCTTTTATATTATTAAGCGTTATATCTTATATTTATATTCAACGATTTAGAGAAAATTGACTAATTGCACTAGAAATTAGAAAACAATTAGAAATGAAACAATTATTAAAAAAAAATTTTCAAATTATAAATTAAAACTCAATTTTTCTATTGTATTATTAAAACTTCTATCCTTCTAAATTGAGTAGGCACAAAAGAAATTGTTTCATCCAAACTATAAATTTTTTCGATAAGCAAATATAATCGAAAACGAAAAATTGAGAAATACATTTTTTTTGTCAAAAAAAGGTAGAAAATGTTGGGAAAGTTATAAGAGAAACCTCTCACGATTGTATATAGAGAGGTTTTTCGTAAATTTCCCGGGAGCCCTCTGTTTCCTACCACGTTCGCAACTTTCCGCTAATATTTCATCGTACCCAACAGTGGCTGCGGAACGTCGGCCATCTTGTTTCCGGACCGGAAACCGGAAGCGGCCGGATGTGCCACGACAAAGCGTTGCTGCGGAAAAATCACGTGACTATGAAGCCTCAGGATAGGAATTGCATCAAGTGGAAAAGAACAAAATAGAGATGCTTAATTTGTCTTTAAAATATAATCCAAGCATTTTTTTTCAAACATTTATAATTGTTATTTAAGTAGTGGTGGTGATTTTTAAACAGAAAAATCGCATTTAAAATCGGTTTTTTAACTTTCTTTTATCTTATTATTACTGAGAATTAGATTATTAAGTTGGAAACTAATTTTTAGTAGTAAAACAACACTTTGGAAAATTATTATTTAATTAATAATTTCATTAACTAATTAAAAATAACTAGTTAATAGAATTAACTAATTTATTGAATTGAATAATGTTCGGAACTACCTAATTCAGTATTTTTTTTAATTCAATTTCGATCGAAATCGAAAAACGATTTTTATTCGAAACTCTTTGTTATAATTTAAAGTACTTTTTTACAGTGAAATTCAAGTAGTAAAATGATTTTATAACTTCTGAAAGTAGTAAAATTATTTTAAGTAGTAAAAGTAATTTAAGTAGTAAAACTGAATCTAGTAATAAACTGATTTTATAACTATATTAAGTAGTTAACGTAATTTTAGTAAGGCAAGGCTTTATATCAGTCTTTACGTTATAAAATAGTCAAATTAGTAATAAACAAATTTTTGTACAACAAATTATTCAAATATTGTTAAATTAAGTCAGTAGTAATGACAATGTTACGACTAACTTTGAAAATCGTTAATTTAACTGGTAAAAACAAATTTAAGGCTGAAATTATAATTACATTCAGACAGAACATTTTCTATTCGTAAAGTACGATTTAAACACTTAAGTCAGTAGTAAAGTTAAAGTTTAGTCATCCAAAGCATTTAAAATTTGTCAATTTTTGCAAAAAAAAAAACAAAATTGAGTTCGAGAAATAATTTAACAATTAAAGTTGCAAAAACAGTTTTTGTTCAAACAACAAAACACCTATCAAAAATTGAATAAAAAATTTTATTAAGCGATTTTTAAATTTTCGTCTGACTAAAATTTGTGTCAAATTAAGATTATATTAACAATTTGAAAAAAAGCAAATTAAATTATTTTTTCTACTCTTAAAAATTTTTTGTAATTTTCATCGCAATAATTGCGAGAGCAAAAGAAAATTCAACGCCAAAATATAATATTAACAATAATAAAAACTAGATTCAATCACGAATAAGTAATTTTGGCGTTTTCAGATAGAATAGCAAATATGAAAAATAAATGTTTGTCAGTACTATGTTTTTGACACCAGGAAAAATTTCGTCAGCCGGAAGGATAATCTCTCCTATAAATAATCTTTCGCCGGATGTTCTCGAAATAAATACCGAGTTGTGGATTTAAATGTCAGAATGAATACATTTATTTACTTCTACAAGCGTATACATATATGTTATTTTTCGCAGCTTTTTTGTTTTCATTTTGTTTTTACTCTTTTTTTTCACATTTTGTTTTTGTTTTTATTCTGTTTGCCAGAAAAGGTGAAATAGAAAAGATAGCGTTGAAATATGGGTCAAAAAATTACGAGAAATAGTTTTAAAAAAAAAGTGTTTCTATTAATCTTCGACAATTTATTTCATTTATTGTTTAATTTTTCTTCCAATCGGTAATTTTTATTATTTAAGCTCACATTCAGTATTTGAGTAAATAATTTTATTTATCGACTAAATTTTTTCTCAACTACTTTTTGATATAAATTATTATTGATGTTGGTATGGGAGAAAAAAAAATTCACAAGAATAGAAAAAAGAGAACATTCTGTTACAAGTAGAATTTTACCTCTTGACTAATTCTCTAAAGAAAGATGACACCACTTTGGGTGAGAGATGGAGGGGTGAAGGGGCGGGGGTGGTTTATACATTAAACATGGTTCGCAGTGTCTGGGCTTTGCTCCTTTTACGCTTGGCATAAGTATGAGAAAACAAAAGGTGTACACGAGATGGAACATTATGCAATAAACGTCACTCAAGGTTTGTAAGACACACCGTTCTTGATTCGTAATCCGCAAGAATTAGAGCGGTAAGTCGAGCCATTTCATTTCATGTAAGGGAGTCAGCGGAGGAGAACACTCTTGCAAGACGAGGTAAAATTTTCAAAAAAAAGAAGAAAAAATGAAAAGAAAAGAAGAAAAAGAAACGAAGGAAAAATTACTGGAGTAGATAAAGTTTTTCAAGTAGAAAAGAAGTGGGGTATGTTGTCACATCGGTTACATTTTTATCGATTTATAATTCAATATTATATTTGAATTTAATTTTAAATTTAGAAAAACAATTAAATAACTATTAAACTAATAGTTAATTTAAACTAATAGTTTTATTAAACTAACAATTAAATAACTATTATTAACTATTAAATAACTCCTTGAATTCACTTATATTAATAATGTATTTTTTCTCGATTGTTTACAAAATAACACTGGTAAATAATTAAGTACGATTGGTTAATTAAAGTTAATTAAAATTTTATTCAATTTACAATTACATTTTATTGATTTTATTTATTTTATATTTAATTGAACTATAGAATTTAGAAAAATAATTCTTATTAATTTATTTCTCAAGGTTGAATGAAACGTTTTTTATTATTTTCTTTAATGTTCAATGGCGGTTTAATTTCCCCACCTGAGAACGCCAAGGTCACCACTAGATGGCGAAAAAAATTGATTCTAGCGACTAAACTGCCATCTAGCAGTGACCTTGGCGTTCTCAGGTGAGAAATAGTCCCAATTTCAATTCTCTATATTCTTCTAAGTCTCCTGCGATTATTTTCTCTTTTAAAAACTGCAATCTAAATAGCAATTTACTGTAATATATAAATAATTCTGATAAAAATACCCGAAAGTAAGTGAAGAAGGAAAAAAATAAATTTATACGACAGTGGTATATAAAATATTAACTTAAAGTTGTGGATAAAGTGAGAATGAGAAAAATAAATTTACAAGACATAAAAATGTATTCTAAAGACCGTGGGCGAGGTGAGAATAAAAATTTCGTCATTCGCTTGAATCATCTAAGTTAACATCCCCCCTCCCCCTCCTCCCTTTTCTACCACTTGAATCTCGTGGGGAGCAGACTATTGGATTTGAACCTCATCTGCGGTAGCTGAGACTTCACTTTACTCAGCCGGATATTTCGAACGTTATTTCCTGCGTGAGTTGTGTAGTTGCACGAGGGTTATCGTTGTACATAATTACCCCCCAGGGGTAAAACGTGATTTTAATTCACAACAGAGCAAAACACTATAAAGACCAAATGATTTCAATTCCACAATTTTCCACAAATGTGAAGCGCTAAATAGAAAGATATATAAGAAGCAAAAAAATGTTAAGTTGTGCTTGAAATTTTTAGGAGTAAAAATATGTAAATAAAATCAAATTGCTATTAAAAATTATTGATAATTAATACTTTATTGTATCAAACATATTTAATACATAAACTGATTTTGACCAAAAAAAGGAAGTCCTCTAATATAAAAAATCCAATTTTTGCAATTAATATTAATAGTATTATTAAAATATTAAAATTTTAAGATTTTTAATCTTTTGAAAGTTAATAATTTATAAAAAAAGTTCACACCTAGTACGCTTGTAGTGTTCAATTTTTGTTAAATATTAACTGCACTGTAATATCAATCAATTCCCATCAGTAAGTTTAACGAGAATTCAAATTCAATTATTTAAATACAAAAGTAAAAAATTAATTGAGAATAATTGAATTATTCTAAAGAAATTTTTGACAATGTTTTTAATTAATTGACTTTTTGTGAATAATTTCATTAAAGTTTTGAAAATAATTGAATTTGAAAAAAAAATTTCGAAAAGTTTAATTGAAAATTTATTCAAAATAATTTTTAAGTTTTAATAAACAAATTATATCAAGAATTTTTAAAACTTTGAATTCTTTAGAAGAATTTTAATAGAATTTTAAAGAATAATTATACACTTTTCGAGAAAACATTAGAAATAATTTAAATCCTGCTAATCAGTTTCATTATTTCTGAAAATAATTTAATTCTTCCAACGAATTTTATTAACATTTTTGAAAATAATTGAATTCTTACGAAGAAGAAAAAGAAGAAGTTTATTATTTTTTTGAGAATTCAATTCATGATAAGAAATTTATAAACATCCTTTTAAGCAATTAAATATTTTCTAAAAATGGTATGCAAATTCTATTCAAATAATTGAATTCATCATGTGTTTTGGTAGGCAAAAAATTGACAATTGTGAATTTAAGTGGTAAAAACAAGTTTAACGAAGAAGAATAATTATAATCAGACAAGACATTTTATTTTCGAAAAGTACAATTTAAACAATCAAATCAGTAGTAAAGTTAAAGTGTAATTATCCAAACTACTTAAAATTTGTCAATTTAAGTAGTAAAAGCAGTTTCTGGTCAGATAAAAAAAATTTGTATTTTATTATTATGCTGCAATTTATAATTTTAAAAAACTGAAATCTAACATAATTTAAACTCATTTTAAATCTAATTTATTTTACTCGAAATAATTCTATTTTTTTGGAAAAAATAATTAAATTAATATATGCGATAGGTGTAAAAATAAAATATAAAGAAATTTAGTTTTATGCATAATTAAAATTTTTAAATAAGTCTGATTTAAATGATTTTATAGTTATTTGAATCAAATGCGTTTGATACCTATAGTAAAAATACAGAAATGGAATTAATTACTCTTAAAAATCTATAAATAACACAGGCACACAAAAAAAAAGTTTTTTGACCGAAACACTACAATAATATTTTCCCATGTATTTTGGCCCGTTAAATTCGAATCCGAAGTCAGAATTGCCAAATTGGTTCTTTTTTTGAGTTATTCTCAAAAAACAACTCAAGAACCAAATAAAAATAAAAAAAATTAATTTTTTTTATGACTCTACAGTAGTATTTTTCCATGCATTTTTTCACGTTGAATCCGAAGTTGACGTCAGAATTAATAGATTTTCTCAAAATTTTAAGATAGACTCAAAAAAACCGAATTAAAATTAAAAAATATTATTGTAACACTACAGTAGTATATTTCTATGTGGTTTTTCCCACTGAATCCGAATTTGAAGACAATATTGAAAGAATTGCTCAAAATTTTGAGATGAACTCAATAAACGTTTCAAAAAAAACATCTTAAATTAAAAAAAAATAAAAATTATTTTATGACACTACAGTAGTATTTTTCCATGCATTTTTTCATTATGAATCTGAATTCGAAGTCAGAATTAACAGATTTGCTCAAATTTGTGAGATAATCTCAAAAACGACTCAAAAAACCGAATTAAAATTAAACAAACAAAAAATTTGATTTTAACACCATAGTAGTATATTTTTATGTAGTTTTTCCCGCTGAATCCGAATTTGAAGTCAATATTGAAACATTTGCTCACAATTTTAAGATGAACTCAAAATACGACTCAAAAAAACCAAATTAAAATTGAAAAAAAATGTATAACACTGCAGTAATATTTTTCCATGCATTTTTGGCGCTGAATCCGAATTCGATATCAAAATTAAGATAATTGCTTAAAATTTTGAGATAAATTCAAAAACTGATGAAAAATCGATTTAATATGAAGAAAAGAAATTTTTTGCTATGATAGTATACTAATGTATTCTCATGTAGTATTTCTCGTTAATTTCGAAGTCAGATTCTCAAAGTGGTTCAAAATTTTGAGTTCAAGTTGTTTTTCTTAGTACATTTTTTTGGAATATCTCGAATTTTGAGTCATTTTGAAATTTCTGATTTTAAATTCGGATTCAGCGGAAAAAACATAGAAATATACTACGGTAGTGTAATAAAATTATTTTATTTTTATTATTTTAAGATGTTTTTTTTTGAAACGTTTATTGAGTTCATCTCAAAATTTTGAGCGATTCTTTCAATATTGACTTCAAATTCGGATTTAGTGGAAAAAACATAGAAATATACTACGGTAGTGTCATAAAAAATGTTGTATTTTTTATTATTTTAAGATGTTTTTTTTGAAACGTTTATTGAGTTAATCTCAAAATTTTGAGCGATTCTTTCAATATTGACTTCAAATTCGGATTTAGTTGGAAAAACCACATAGAAATATACTACTGTAGTGTTATAATCATAGTTTTTGTATTTTTAAATTTAAATTCGGATTTTTGAGTGGTTTTTTAGTTTACCTTAAAATTTTCAGCAAATCTATTACTTCTGACGTCGAATTCGGATTTACGTCCCAAAAAAAAATTTTATTTTTTTTATTTTGATTTGGTTTTTGAGAATAACTCAAAAAAAGAACCAATTTGGCAATGCTGACATCAAATTTCAATTTAGCAGGCCAAAATACATGGGAATATACTATTGTAGTGTCTCAGCAAAAAAAAAATTTTTTTGTGCCTGTGTAATTGATATTCAATTATTTATATTACATGAAAAATAAAAAAAAACTCAATGAAAAAATAAAAACTGATTTTCAAAATGACATTCAAAATGAAATAAAACTTTAAATTAAGATGTATTTAAATACAAACGTAAGAAAACAATGGCATCTAGGAAGCAAAGAAATAATTTGTTTCCTTTCTTGTTTGCTTCGTTTTTTTCTTCGTCAAAGAGAATTACAAATATAAGCAAACAAATTAATTTCATCAGTGTTACAAAATTCTTTGAATATACAAAGAAATTAAATTACAAAAATCTTCTCACAAAAAAAAAAAATTCCTGTGTATCAATATAATAAATCTTTTCACTCGTTTGTTAAACTTCCTTTTTCTCCTTCCTGTCTTAAATTTCTCAAAAAAACAAGGAATAATTTGGTCTTATTTCAGTTTTGAAGACATGGTACAGCTTTGGCTTTACCCTGGATCCCTGGGGACACAATTTTCCCTGTCATGAAACCATAAACATTCTCCCCCTCCTTACTCCTTACACACCCATCCTCCATAATCTGAGCGCGACTCTCTCTCTCTCTCTCTCTCTCTCTCTCTTTCTCGCGCGCGCGTTTCTAGCGCCATTTAGATAAACTCGTAATCTAGGCGACGTTTCGTACGGTGAAATATTCCCTCGGGCGTTGCTACACCGGAGGCTGCTTTCTCACTGAAGGGTGTGAACCAACCCCTTTTTTCGAACTTGGCATCGGATTTTAAATCGGTTTCGTATACACACAAACACACACACATACATATATACAAATACACACACGGGCTTAAAAATGTTGCGACACTTTTCAATCCCCTTGACGCATTTTAAATCATTCTGTTGGTGATGTGCTTTTTCCGAAGAGAGAGAGGGACAGAGAGAGAGGAGGGATCTGTATTTACATCAATTTAGAAATGTATATCTTATTAGGCGAAATTTTAATATTAATACACGATGGTAAAGTAATACCGAAAAAGGGGGAATGTAAGTAGGTTGTTGGATATCAAGGAGTGACGTTGGAAAGAAGACTTAATGAGCAAAGATGGAATGGGAGAAAGATGATTATCATTTTCCCTCTTTCTCTGTCATTTTGAAAATAGTAAAAGGACGCGCGCATGGCCACTTATTGCTGCAGCGAATATTTGCATAAACAAATTTAACTCTCAGAGAGCGATCTAAACCTTTCAAGTGCAAGCTCCTTTTTGATTATCGTCAATGATCTTCCTTCTCTTCTTCATTCTGTCTCTCTGACTTTAAATTCCACTCTCTTTAAGCTTTTTTCCTCTTTTTCTTTTTTTGCTATTGAGAATTTTTATTATTAACTAATTAAGATTAATGTCAATAAAGTTCCAAGAAAAAAATATATTTCACTCAGAGCCAATTATAGACTTTTTATTTGCTTTAAATAAACTTTATTTGGTTCGAATAAAAGTTTACTATCTATCGAATAAAATTTGTATTTATAACAAAAAGTAATTTATTTGGCTCTGGAAAAAATATACTTTTATTTATGTCAAATAAATAATATTTGGTTTAAAGAAAACTTTTGTCTTGGTGTACTAATACACAGATTTGATAGAATATTATTCATTAATGACTTTTTTCTTTTTTTTCTGTTTTTAGAAACATTTTTGCACATTTCTCTCATTTTTCCAAATTTTTACTCTTCCATTATTAAAAAAATTCGTTTTTTCCTTAAAGTTAATATTGAAAATATTTCATGGAATAAATAAGAAAAAATATGTTAATTTTTAGAAGGTAAAAATGTAAATTAAAAGTTTCAGACAATCTAAGTTTCAAATATAGTTTCAGCGATATTTTTAAGATTTAAAAATAAGTTTCCTAAATATATATATATAGGGCAAAGTAGTGGTAGTGCCATATTTTGATTAGAAAAAATTCAAAATTCATTTTCACTTTGAGTAGTAAGTTCAATAAATCAATAGTTCTAATTTAAATGGTACAAGTAATTATAGGCGAGTAATAAGTAATTATTAACAGTTAACATATGTGCTGATTTAAGTAGTGAAGTCCATTTTAAAAAAGACAAATTGTTTTTTTTCGCGAAATTAAGTAGTGAAGTTAAGTTACAGTAAGACGAAACATTTTAAATATTACAAAATATAAAGGAAAACTTCATTGGAAGAAATATTAACAAATCTATTAATTTAAATAGTAAATATAGTTTTTGGTCTTACAAATCGACTAATTTAGGTAGTATAAAGTCCTTTTTTATTCAAATTCGCGAATTTAAGTAGTTAAGTCAAGTTAAACTCAGCACAGTAAATCATGAGTGTGTAAATCAAAGTGTTGCTAGATTAAATTGAAACCAAAAAAGATTAAAATAATCAATTTTGGTGTTATTTTTTACAATGAATAAAATTAAAGTTTATTAGATTTTTTATAATAATTAAATATGAACAAGTAATAAAATCATTATTTTATATTATAAGAATATTATACTTCTTCAAAACTATTGTCATTATTTCAATTCAATTATTATTTTAAAAAATTTTTAACTCTAATTTTACTTTATATCTATTATTTTTAATAATAATTAATTAGTCAATTTCACGAAATTTCAATTATTATTCCTAAATTCTTTAGTTAAATGCATATTAGAATATAAAAACTTTAAATACTATTAAAAAAATTCAATTTAACTTTTTCAAAAATATGAACTTCAAAATTCAATTTTTTCCAAAAAGTTCACTCTATATTTCTTTTAATATAATATAATATAATTTTAATATAATATATAAAACTAAAATTCATTTTTAAGTCAATTTTTTAAAAACAATTTATTAAAAAATTCTACAAGAATTTAAAAGCAAAAGTAAATAATTTATTCAATAATTGAATGTTTCTCAAAATTCAATTCTCATAAAGAATTTTAGTAACAAAATTTTTAATAATAAATCCTTTTGTCGATCTTTATTAAAACTTGCATGAACATAATTACTTTTTCAAAGAATTTAATTATAATTGTATGAAAAATAATTGAAACACTGCAATGAGTTTTATGAGAATTTTCAAATTTATTCGTTTACAATTCAATTTTACAAAATTTCAATTATTCGGAAATTCTGCAATTAAAGATATAATGAAAAATAAAAACTTGGAATAATTTCAATAAAAATCCTATTAAACTTTAAAAAAGAATTAATTCTACAGAATTTTTTGTCAAAAATAATATGAAAAATTAAGAATTTCAATGATTTCAGTTTGGAACTGTTTTAAAATTTAATTCTTTCTAAAAATCCAGGTTATAATGCTTTTAATACTTGAGTATAATCTAACATATGAACTAAAATTCATTTGTAAAACCTTTTTTATTAGTAAAATCTACGAGAATTCAATTATTTAAAAACAAAAATTAATAATTTATTAATTTCATGTTCCTTGAAATTAAATTCTCAAAAAAATGTTATTACCAAATTTTTTAAATAATTAAATTCTTTGGACGAATTTTAATATGATTTTAAAAAATAATTACATTTTTCGAGGTGTTAGATTAAAATTGCATTAAAAATAATTGCCATTCTGCAATGAGTTTTATTATTTATGAAAATCATTAAATTCCTAAAAGAATTTTATTATTTATAAAGTAATTGAATCCCTGTAGAAATTTTTTTTATAAAAATTTATGAAAATAATTGAATTACTGCGAAGAAATTTATTTAAAAAATTGGTAAATAATTAAATTTTTGTAAAAATTGTTATAATTTATGGAAATCAGCAAATAAATTGTAATTTAAGGAGAAAATTTATGTTTTATTCAAACTATTTAATTAAAGTAGTAAAAAATAATGTAAATATAAACTTTAGTAAAGTAGAAGTTAATAAATCCAATTTTAGTAGTCAATGTGATAAAATATGTAGAGAAAGTTTAGTAGAACAAAACCCAAATTCACATTTAATTGGGTTTTATTCTGAATCGTTAAATATTAAAAATCGAAGATCAAACTTTGTTAAAAAAATAACAAATTTAATTAATTTGAAATGTAAAAATAGTTTTTGATCAGACAAAACTACTTTTTTGTCTTAATGTTATTATAAAAAATTATACATTCTTTAAAATTTTCCAAAAATAAATTTAATATTCTTACGAATACGAATTAATTCCTCAATTTTCACTAATACAACTTTAAAGTGTACAATAGTCAACAAGTAATCCATCATTTGCATCGAATAAACTTTTATATCACTGCGCAAACTAAAGAAAAAGAATTTAAAGAATTAGAGAGATTTCAGTTCTCGCCTAAGGTACAAATGAGGGTCAATAAAAATGCAAAAAATTGCTCGAGAATTGCTAAGAATGAAAGTAGACTATTTCAATAATCAAAAAATTAAGTGAAGAAAAATGCAAAAATAGTGAGAAAGAGAGTTTACAAAGAATGGCAAAGTTGAAAAGGTTGAAAGATGAGTTGTTGTGAGCTCCGATCAAGCACGGGGTTAATTGCCAAATGAAATTAAACAGCAGTTAAACCCTCGAGACCTAAGTAATTATAAGAAGCTATAAGGTGCCTCTTGCAGGTACTTCGATTCGCACTTCTACGATCTCTCTCTTTTACTTTTTCTTTCTCTCTCTCTCTGTTCATTTCTATCTTTCTCTATCCTTCCCTCACTCTCAATTTCTCTCTATCACTCTGCCTCTTTCTATTTCTCTCTATCTCTCTGTATCTTTTTCCCTCTCTCTTCTTCTCTTTTCCTTACTCTCTCTATTTCTCTCTAGCTTTCTCATTCCATTTCTCTCTCTATTTAACTCTATCTTCCTCTATTTCTCTCTTTCTCTCTCTCTCTCTCTCTCTCTCTCTCTCTCTCTCTCTCTCGATCCTTCGCCCTTTCCAAGTTACTCCTCTCCTTCAAGTTGATTCGCTCTTCAAGACTCGCGCCGCGACTCTCCCTCGTATTCTACTTTTAAAGGTAGTATCCCCGAGGGCCGTTAGCTGCAATCAAAGTTAACCCGGAGTTATGGGGAAAACTGCGGAGCGGCAGTTAATGTTTAACGGGGCTGTTAAATGCAGGTTCTTCTCCTCGACCTTAACCATTTTCGCGCACTCTAGAAGAAGCAGAAATTTTCCAAAGACTTTTCACCGGGAGAGAACATGCGCTAGTTGTTTAAAATTCTTCATCCTAATCCTCTAAATTCCTATCAGAACTCGAAGACACTTGAAAAGTTTCCCATCATCTCAAACTCATCATCATTTCATAACCGAAATTTTCAACAACTCTAATAAATAATTTCACATCTTGCGCCAAGATTAATTACCACTAATAAATATGTGAAAATTATTATTAAAATTAAACTTATCATTAAAGTAAAAAAAAGAGATTTTTGCACTATTTCTTATTTTTCACATTTTTACTCTTCCATTA